>JAILYB010000005.1:10635000-11835000 GCA_021437785.1 Rhodomyrtus psidioides | reverse complement strand
AACCGATCAGAACAATTAATTGACACAGCTTCACAGTTGTTAGGGAGCATGTTGACTCGTTTATATCTATTTTCCCTCATCACAACATAAGAGTAGAAGCCAAACAAGCGGCCGAAGAAAGGATGGCCATGGTAATGGGGGATTAGCCAAACAAGTTGGTCGAAAATGAACAAGAGCAGCCCCAAAAATCTAACATGGGCACCAAAACAGAGTAAAAACGGCCAAACAAGCGGCCTAAAATGAAAAGGCAAAGGAACTAACAAAGTCCCACTTAAACCGGTATGCACACCAGCCAAGGATGTAAAAGATCCCATAGGAGAAGCAGCCGGGAGGAGTTGCCTTGGTCTTGGTCTGCAGCGAGTGAAGTGGTCAGTTGACGTGATCCTGTGGAGGACCGACCAGCCAAAAAGCCAGCATGGGCGGATGAAACCTGAGGCGCAGCAGTGAAGAATGGGAGCAGCATACGTCCGACTACATGAGGCTTCAAGTTGAGGTAGACTCCTGGTCATGTAGCAACAACACAGTAGCCAAATCTACTTTTTACAGTTCTGGACATAAGGCGGACCTGGACGGTGAGACGGATGCCCAAACAGGGCCTAAATCCATTCACCAACAGAAGTATACAGAATTAAAAGAACAAGTACAGTATAATTTAAAAGAAATGGCCACAACACAGCCACACAGCTAAGACAGGAAAAGAATATGAGCCGCATCGGATTAGGGTGTCGCCAGAACAGTCGGTCGATGGAGATCCAACAAGGGGTGCAGCAACTAGACTGAGTAGGAGCAGCATAATTCGGACCATCTGAGGCTTGAAACTAAAATGGAGTCCTGGTCTTGTAATAGCAGTGCAGTAACCAGTCCTCCTTCTTTCGGTTCTGAACAGGAGGAAGATAGGGGCAGTGAAATGGACGGCCAAAGTCAGACCGTAACCATCCACCATCTACTGCAGCCTGACCAAGAGTAACATGTACAGCAAAATATAAAACAAAGGGCCATGACATCACTACAAATGTATCTAAACAAGGCTTGATATAAGGCCATAATGGGTAGGGGTGTGCAAAAAAGACCGCCCGGACCGGGACCGCCCGGACCGGACCGGGACCGATGGTCCGGTTCCCGGTTTTAGGGGGATCCGGTTCGGTCCCCGGTTCCTAAAATTGGAACCGGTGACCGGGCGGTTCGGTTCCCGGTTCCGGGGTCCGGTTCTGGAACCGAACCGCCCGCTATATATATATATATATATATATATATATTGCTCGTGTTTTAGACTTACCTTTGACGGACGCTCGACCATTACACCTCTCGAAGTCTCGATAGTCTCAAAATCTCTTCCTCTTCCAAGCGAAGTTAGGGTTTCCTGTCCGCGAAGCATCGGAGGTCGTAGATCGCCTCAGATGGCACGAGATCAATCTCGCGGATGCTGCTCGTGGACCGATAGCTGATGCTGCTCTTCCTACTCGATTCGGCCTTCACTTTATCGGAGCTCAGATCCAGCCCCTTGTGCGTCGAATCGTCATCGACGTGCAAGTCGACTACAGCGCCGCCGCCGCCATCGGAGGAGGTCGAGGAGTGAACCGAGGAAGACGACCTGGTTGTGAGCGTCTCAGCTTCGAGTGGACTGGTGTGACTAAGGAGGATGTTGCGGAACTCGTCCTTCAGCCTTGCCATGGCAATCTGGACCGTGGAACTGACCTTATCGCCCTGCTCGCCGCCGCCGCCGCCCTTCGATAGGCTGACGGACGACATGGAGCGGTGGAGCTCGTCGACAGCGCGGAGGTAGCAGTCGATCTCGTCGCGGTCGGACTCGAAGATCATCTTCTCCCGGGCGTCCTCCGAGACCGTGGAGTCCCACTGTCGGGTTTCCTCTCGGTCGCTCTCTGCCTGACTGTTCTGTGCCTTGGAAGAACCTTAAGGCTTCCCGCACACACTCTCTCTCTCTCGATCGATCGATGGCGCTTGGTGAGTCTTCACCCTCCTTCAGATCGTAATTTGATCTACTGTCATGTTCTGAAAGCCAAATGTAAGATCGTTCTGTCCTATACCAAATGTGTAGAGGGCCTTTGAGAAATCATCAGGATGCGGAAGGGACACGTTGCTGCAATCTTCGATGATCCCTGAATTTAACACCATTTTTTATATGTGTTAGTCTTTACAAAATTATTCATATTTGTGCACAAAGAAACCGAAGGAAATGAGATTACAAGGACTCTTAATTGGATTAAGAGGCATATTCAGATTACTTGCTTGATGTGTAATAATTCTGGCTAATGAACTGCAGAAAGCTGAAGATGGATATAATGGCTTACCAGAACCACTCAAATTCTTGTAGAGTTGTGTTGTGTGTGATTTGAACTGTTTGAATTGAGAGACCTGAACGTCGAGATTGAAAGGGCTGAAAGGACCAGGTAGAAACCGTAGAATGGAAGAGCCTCCAGTGGCGAAGTTTGTGCCGTGTCGAAAGTTTGTGCCTATGGAGTCCAAGTATGCACTCATGTATGGTAGTCTTAGTTTCTCAGCTGCAAAAAAGTTAAAGAAAACCGATGATGCCTCAGTTATTGTACGAATTGTTAATCTGTAATGACCTCTATCAAGGCATCTTTTTGTCAAGACAATGAACTTCTAGTTACCGGAACTGTTGATCCAGACTGTTGAAACTAATGACTGAATTTCCTTAGTGCATGTTCATGTAGTTCATATTCTGCAATAAATAAACTGATGACTCAAATGTTTCAGCACCCTATGCTTCTCTGTCCTTTGCTTGCTTGTTTTTGTTTTGGGTTGGTGTAGTACTGTGAACTTAGAACAAGAGAGATCGTGTTCTGTTTCACTCGCTGAGAAATTCAGCACTAGTATAGTTCATCCTCCCTCACATTATTTCCAAAGGTGATCTTTTTTGAGGTTCTAACTTGTGAGAATTAAGTTTTGATTGGCGATTTTGACACTAAGTGTCTAGTCTAAGAAATTTGCAGGAGTGGCAAATTTTGGTTACTCTTATATAAGACAACGAATGTGTTTAACAAGATGTACGTTTTAGTGGCATTGATTGATTAGTACTTTTGTTTCTTTTTTTGGTGATGGTTTACGTGGATCTCATTGTAAGTTTTAATGAAGCAGGAGCTCCACTGTCTCTGGATACTGGATTCATCAATGGGGAACCGTGGCCAAAAGCGAACTGAAGTAGTTGGGGATTTTCCTCCTGATAAGCGTGCTTGTAGTTCACTGGATTTTAGACCAAGTTCTTCAAGCTCACCAATGGAGAACCAAATAGAGTCTACTAGCTCAAGATTGGAATCCCATGAAACGGACATGGATACTGCTCAACCAAGTAGTTGAGGATTTTCCTCCTTATGATTCTTGTTAAGCGTACTTATTCTGAAGAGCATGTGTGATCGATTAGATTTATTTTCTTTCTTCTGTTCATCACATTTTGTTCTTCCCTCGATGTTATTGAAAGCTATTATGTCTTCTTTAGCAATATCTAAAGGCAACAGATAAGGAGGGTTGGAGTTGGTAGATATTGTGTGGAATTCGTAGATATCTATCAGACTAGCAGGGCTTTAGTTGATGTTTGTTATACATTGATGGTCTTACTTGATTATGCTCCATATTACTGTTATGTGGCATTGTGATGCAGGCCACTGCAAAAATGTTGTAGCTCAGATTAGTTCAGATTTGAGGTCATGTCTTAATTTTTCCATCTCCTGTAGAACTGCTACTAATTAGCTACTGTCATAGATGGATCTTCAATGTACATCAATTTGTTCATTGGAACCGGACCGAGACCGGACCGGACCGACGGTCCGGTCCGGTTCCCGGTTCTCGAGTGGCCGGTCCGGTTCGCGGTTCCGAAAAATGGGAACCGGGACTATTGGTCTGGTTCGCGGTTCTTGAAGGGAACCGGACCGGACCGGGAACCGCTCACCCCTAATAATGGGAGAGGGAAACTATCCATAAAATTGAAATAAAGCAAAAGGATGGTTGCAGAGAGCCCCCATTTCCTTTGGATTTTTCCGTTGCGAGGGTAGTCCTCAATGTGGCTAAACAAGAGAACTCTGTCCTTAATCTTCTTTGTGAGTTGCAAAATGAGAGCCGGGACAAAAAGATCCTTACCTTGGAAGAGGATGTTATTCCTTTCAGTCCATATAATGTGGCACAGTGCACCAAGAGACTTTTGTGCACAGTAAAACTCATTATTATGAAGCATTTGAAGGAGATTTGCATAAAGCTACAAAATGGAAGCGTCTTTGTATCCAACGACCCTCATTCATCTAGTTGTTTCTAGTCAGGATGAAAACACCGATCTATCGAGTCCACTTACACCTATCAAGATAGGGAAAAGGATACTAGAAGTGCTCTAATTTTCATACGATGGTCATTTTGGTGCCAAAATTTTTCGCATTAACTACTTCTTTCCGATAGGAGCAGTTGAGAATGGGATCACTTAAAAGCCACTTTTGAAAGTAAAATCAATTAAATATCATCGCCAGTTTGGGATGCCGGAAACCTGATGCGGTAACATTTTATAATTTTTCCGACTCTCGTGGCTCGTCGAGGTTCCAAGTCAGCTTTAATAGGCATAAATGACGTCATTTAACAATTTTTTTCTCTCTCAATTATGAAACCTAGTTCGAACAAATAGAATTTTTTTTTTCTAAATTCTTCAATGCCTAACTCGGAAGGCAATTTGGTTTGAATACATAGAGCACAATTCAGCCAGCACGTGCCATGAAGCGAGCCCCCTCAGGCAACCGATCGTTAATGAAAATCAAGCTCATGACGCCGCGTCAGCACTGGTGACGCCACGTAATTTGGCTTGTAACTCTCGCCACGTCAGCACCAGTGACGGCACGTCAGCAGGACCAGCCAAATAGACTGAATTAGCACAACTACAAAAAGTTTAAGACTCAATCGGCAAAAGCAAAAGTTTAGGACTAAATTGGCACAATTACATTAGGTTGAGGATTTTTTCGGTAATTCTCCCGAAGGCAACTTGACATCGATTTGAAATTACATTTTACTTTATATTTTCTTAAACCTGCTAACTTTGGTGTTTGATTTTCACTTGACACGAAAAAAAAATAAGAATAAAATCCAAGAAACGATAATTCTCGCTCCCTAAGACTTTGTATTGACATTTTCAAATCTAAATATCTTTACTTTGTGTTTTCAGATACTAAAAAGAAAATACCTCAAACAAGCCTTCCGGGAACAGGCAAGTTCGCGGATACCAAAAGCCCTTCCAAAGCTTCTCCCTCCACATGATTTCGTGCATCACGTCGCTGTAAATATTTGTCATGTACGTGTATTGTATGTCCTTTGAGTGCACGAAAAACAAACTGCCATTCAGCAAAAAAACAAAAACAAAAACAAAAAATGGACAGTGGGTGAAATTCCCTCGCATAAATGTGAGAGGTAGGGCGCGGCGGCGTGAACCGCGTTGGCTCTCAGCCCCGAAGATCCTGCAAGTTCAAGGCGGCATATTGACGTCGAGCGGAAGCTGGCGTGGCGCAAATCGACGGCTGCGGGACAGCTGGGCGGTGTGGTTGGCTGAGCGAAAGGTTGTCGTGCGTGCAACAGAACGAAGGAAAAACAAAAGAAATGATGAAGGTTGAAGACGAAGAAGAAAACGTACGGAGGAGGAGGTTGGTTCGGTTCAGCATTTCAAATTAGAAATAATTTTTTCTAATTTTGTTTCAGGATGAGTTTTTGAACAAAAAATGTGTTTGATAACGATCCTAGAACAAAAAAAAAAAAAAAAAAAAAAAAAAAAAACGACGACGAGAGCGGCTGACGACCGGCGACCAGTGGTGGCGATGGCCAGCGATTAGCAGCGACGGTGACGGCTAGAGACCGACAGCAGCCGGCGACCAGCGACGACGGTCGGTGACCGGCTGCAATCGGTAATGGCGGCGACGATCAGCGACGAACATTTCTGTTTCTGTTTTTCGGAGAAGTAACTTTTGCTTATATTTCTGTTTCAAATCTATTTCTGAAACAACAAACAACTTTTTGTTTCAGAAATAGAATTGCGTTACCAAACAAGTTTCTGTTCCAGAAATAGTTTTCAAACAAAAATTATGTTTCTGAAAAGTTATCATGTGCCCAAAAAATGCAAATTACGTGGTGTCAAGAACTTAGGCGGCAAGTTGGTGGAATAAGATGATGTCATGAGGAGGTGAGGTGAGCAAAATTTAAAGTGGGGGGATGTTTCGGCTGAAGAAGTGATAAGGAGGGGCCCACGAGTCTCTTCAAAGATTAAGGATGCGCATGAAATAGTTTCTTGAAATAAAAATAATTTTTTTATATTTCTATTTCTGGATGAGTTTTTAAGAAAAAAAAATGCATTCGATAACGGCATAAAATTTCTGATCCTAGAATAAAAATTTGTTTAACAACGGTTGAAAATTTTTACTTCTGAAAAATGCGGCGATCAGGCAACGACGGCAGCGGCGGCAGGTGGCGGTGGCCGAGGGCGGGGGCGGCCTGCGGTCGGGGGGCGGCGGCGGCTACCGGCGGGGTGCGACCAGCGGGGTTGGTCGTTGACGGAGATTTCTATTTCTCGGAGAATTAACTTTTTTTTGTTTCTCATTTCTACTTCAAATCTATTTCTTTTTCTCAAAGTAGTTCCAGAAATAGAAAAATAGAATTGTGTTACCAAGAGTTTCTGTTCCAAACCTATTTCAGAAATAGGTTTTTGTTTAAAAACTATTTCTGGATGGTTTCCATGCGCACCCTAAAATTCTTTTTGTCTTATTTAAATAAAAATCAAGGGGAAAAAGGGTAATTTGACAAATGGGCATTTTGGTAAATTGATAAAAATAGGTACTGATGGTCATTTGGCTCAATCAACTGAGGTCGATATTGAGATTTTGCATTTAGGGTTCGGTCTAGCTAAGTTTTGCAACACCTTAAAACAATCAATCATCGTCTCTTAACTCCTCAAAATCACAATTTACTTTCTACACTGGAATTTATTATTTTTCTTACAGACATCGAAATTTTAGGACGTCACAATTCTCACCTCCTTAGGAAATTTCATCCGTGAAATTGCACTACTACTCAACATCAAGAAGATAAAGATACCGGCACCTTATAACGTCCTCACTGCTCGTCATATACCACTCATTTCACATTATTCCTTATCTCAGCTCAGCACACTAAAATCACAAGTCGACCATCATAGATAAGCCAGATTCAAGCCTACGATCCTCAAATTTCAATCCCACTTGCCCTCAAAGGGCTAAACATCTCTATTTTTCTTCTCATTGCAATGTTCACAAGGGTAAATAATTAGTGCGACTAGTATACTCTGAGAGCTCGTTGCCATACATATGTCATGAATATAGAGCAGCTCATATTGGTGGATTGTCGAAGGAGGAGGCGGGACGGTGGCTCACGCACCGCCACTCTTCGGTGGGACTGGTGCAGCTGGGAGCCACGCGGTACATGCATTGAACGAGGGTGAACCGTCGTCCACATAGCTGACGTCAGCGCGTGTGCTGCACATGGGCGAACCATCGTCCTCATGGCTGATGTAATGCTGACGTCAGCGGTTTGAGTTCGACCCGCCTCGCGACACGTGAATCCGGCCCATGACCCGAGAAAGTGACTCGGACCACGAATCAAATCTGACTCGACCCGTTGACCCAGTCAATCATTGACCAGTGATAGACAAAATTATGATTTTTCCCCTAAATTTTCTCAAAATTGCAACTTTATCCCCGAACTTTTTGAAAATTGTAATTTGGTCCCTGAACTTTCTTTAAATTGCAATTTGGTCCCCTCATGACTCTTACTTATTCTCAAGATTTCTATTTAGTGTTCATTATCTTAGGGTATTGCCAATGGTCATTAGATTGATTCGATCTAATAAGACATTTCTAAAAAAACGAGTAGAACAGAGATTGAAAGGTTTAAGGGAAGAGGAAAATCAATTTATTTTGATGTCACATTCTATCTTTGTATTGATAGGCCGGTCAATTATGATTATTTGAGCTTAATCATGATTGTGAATACAATCTATTTGAATACTCAAAGAGATCAAGTAAGACATGGTGTAAATGTGACTGATTGATCTAGGCTATAGCATACTCGATCTACTCTAAATTAAAAATACATGCGAAAATTTATCGCTCATGTAGTGTATACAAATTCTTGAAGCATCCGTAGAGCGACGCGTACTATCTCTAACTTTTGTACTTTTGTAGTAACGATGTCAGAAGCACATTGAAGACAATGTTTTTCCTTCTCGCTGGTTGGTGGTTTAATACATTACTGTATGGTGCTTGCAGCTCTTCAATTGTCAGAATCCAGGAGAGCGACAAAGATTCGTCAGGCCAAACAGATATGAGCAAGTTGTTGGCGGACCAGTCCTTTGTGTCATCCGTAATTGCACCAGTACATCTGATGCATTTTCTATTTGAACTCTTGAATTCTTACTTTTAACATGGAAAAGAATTGGTTGCCTAGGTAGCGCACGAAATCTTGCCAATTTCTCAATTTTCCTATCAGAAGTCGATATGGCAGGGAAATTTATTTGATAAAAACACTACCGAAGTAGAAATTCGTTTGGTAAAAAAAGTGACTTCTGGCAAGATTTTCTACTTCTGGCAAGATTTTTGGTGCGGGGGGCCGCGACCGCCACCCCCGCCGCCGGTCGATCGTTGGCCGGTCGCCAGCTGGCCACCGCCGCCGCCGGTCGCCACCATCGAATATTTTTTAATAATGTTTCATACATTGTCTTTTTTAATCGTTATTAAACGCATTTCTCTATCAGAAATTAACTTCTAAAGAAGAAGCTGAAAATTCAACTTCTACTCCAAAGCAAAAGCTGAAAAATCAACTTCCTTGCCATAAGTCATTCTTGGGCCAGAAATGATTTCATGCGCACCCCTAGCTTCCATGTGATGATGATTTGTTGCTCCTGCAGCTTCCTGGAGTAGATCCAAACGATCCTTCTGCCAAGGATTTGCCTGCTTCCATGCAAAACCAGTCTCAGTTGCGATTTTGACAGTAATAGAACCCCTGGTAGAAGTGGGATCTTTTGTAGCTTGTGTGTATCTGATATAGGGCATCATAGTTATCCATCAGCCTGATGCTTCATTTATGGGATTTGTGTAACTGAGAGTGTGAAGTGGCTTGAATTCGATTAGGTCGGACTTGTAATTTCTGCCTGCTTATTTACGGACGGTGCTGCTTGAGTACTGTAGATAATGCTATGCTTTTTCCGGGTTTTTTTTCCAATCCGGGGGCAAAAAAAAAGTATTTACCATTTCAGGTGTGTTTTTTTTTATTTATCAAATTAGGGGCCGCTCGGCAGTAAGGATGCCGAGCGGGACGTGAACAATGCCCGCTCGGCAGTATTACTGCCAAGTGGAAACTTTGTCCTTTTTAAAAAAAAAAAAATCCCCCGATCGGAGTAGGCCCACTACTAGGAAATCAGTTTCTTTACATGACTTTGTGTTGCAGTTAAACAACAGCGACACGAGTCATTCAAAAATTCGTATACGAGTAAATAAAAAATTCATGATCTCATGAAAGACACAAACTCCTTCTACTACAGAGCCAACCACCTCGTTTTTGTCACTGGAGATGAGACAACTATGCATCTTCACATCTTGCCTTATTTACGTAAGCGACATTTCCTTTCAAAAGATGTTTAGCCCAAATCCTAAATTTTCTACCACGCCCAAACCCCCCAAAACTGAACCCAAAATGTAACCATAGACCCCCAAGCTCAGTTGCCACCATCGGCTACCGCTGCGACCACCGTTGTGATGAGGACACCAGCTCGCTCGCTGGCTCGTTCGTTCACTCCGCGACCTTGATCGTTCGCTCGCTCGCTCGTTCGTTCGCTCCGCGGCCTTGATCGTTCGTTCACTCCTTGCCGTTATATTAATCTTGCTCGGTAGTAGAGACTGAGAGGAGCCTCTTGATGATCGACTTAATCTTTGTAAACAAGGCCCAGCATACTTGCTACGAAGGGATGATATTTCTCATGAATCATGCTCATCATGCGCATTTTCGGCAACTCCATGAGCGTGATAAAATTGTTTTGCCTTTTCTGTTGACCAATGCAGTTGCTTCTGTTGTTCCGGCTAGGTTATACACCTAGAGGAGGTGAATAGGTGTATCAGTCAAAGATGCTTTTACGATCCCAGAGGGCTCGTTCCTTCGCTCGGCGATCTCGATCATTCGCTCGCTCGTTCGCTCGGCGGTCTCGATCATTCGCTCGCTCGTTCGCTCATTCGACGATTAAATACTGTAGATAATGCTATGCTTTTTTAGAGCTTCAGTTTATTCAAGGAAGTGCATGTCATAGCCATATGGCTACAACCATTAAATCATCTCCGACAAACTACCATATTCTCTATGCAGAAAAAGGATGAAGACCGCCCCTGCGCGGGGTGGGGTGGTTTGCAATTGGGGCTGTACCTATGGGATAGGCATGACTCCTGCAGGTTTGACCCTATCTACACACGGAGCCAAGTCATAGGCCAGCCAAGGTTGGATGAGGCATGGAGAGTCGGTCTAAATTCACCCGCAAGGTGTCGAGCTCTCCGTTTGGAGATAGAGCACTTTTAGTCTGCGCTGGTGAATGGAAGCCGCCCCATCAAGCAAGAAAGAAGCGGCTCTTCCCATGGCGATAAATTTCTTTAGTAGAGCAGTAGCTCGGCCTACTCCCCAACAACTGGCCCAATGGCAATGCTTCGTGGACTCTCTATAGAAGACTCTGACGAAGTCTTTCTCTTGAATCTCGGAAGTCAAATAGGTAAAGTCGGGGGGTTGGACGGGTTGGAACTTGGAAGAGAGGAGAAGCAGTGATTTCTGTAGTTAATATATTTCTTTCAGGTCATTATTCTTGTGCAATAGTTGCAGTAACATGCGATCATCTGTGAAATGTGAACTTACAACTGGAATAATTGGTTCCAATTTAAAATCTTATTGCTGCGGGTGTTTGGTAGGTTTGTGATCCTTCCTCCGGAGCACAGAAGTGCGTGTGTTCACATGGGAAGTATTCAAGAGATCAACGAGTGAGCCTAAAAGTTAGAGGTGTTAAATGGATGGGTCGGGTCGGGTCGGGTCGGGTTTAGGTCGTGTTGAATATGATCCGACGTATATTGACCCATCTAACTCATTTTTAATAACTCATACGCGACCCGATCCGCAACTGACCCATGCTCGACCCGATCCGTTTTTATTCATATTATCAAATGACATTAAACTTACTTCACATCAAGGAAAAAAAATAAAATAAAATAATAAATAAAATAAAAATGTAAAAAATCTATAAATTGACAATTTGACATACATATAAATTTATTTTTAATTTATATTTATGGACTGACAAAAAAATGCTTATAAAAAAAAAAGGCTCATGAAATAGGTTGTGATTCTTGAGAACCATATTTTTTTCTTTGGTCGGTTGTGACCCATATTTAATTACGCGAAATTACATAATGATGGAAGATATTGCACTGAAATTAAAGGACCTCCCCTCTAAATTCCCCAACTCATATAAATTTTAACATACAACATTGTTCCGGAATTACATAAGTGAATGTTGCCTAAATGATTTTTTTCAAGTGCTAACTCCTCTCAGGCTTCTCTTTGGGATCTCGCGAGAGATTTACTATCTGCTATATAAGCCCAAGGCACTGGCTGCTACATCCACGAGACAAAAGTAAATCTTGTTCATCTCGGGCTCGTAACCTCCGCAGACATATTGACCAATTTTTCATAATGCTGATTTCGGTTGCAAGCTTTTTGCACTGATGTGCACGAAAACTAATGTCCTACCTTTCAATCCTAACTTGAAACAAACCATGAATAATAATCAGTGCCTAGATAGAAGGATCAAAACAAGATGCAGAAGCAATATCACTGCAAGAAGGCTTCTACCAAGATCAAATTCAGGTCAATAAGCTGAATATTACATGCCAATACGCAATCAGGGAATGACCAAATATCTTGGCCATGCGCAACTGACGCCTAATTTCTTCCTCAGGATCCAACGCTAATCCCAAAGGGGCGAAAACATCACTTAAAAAATTTCAAGTACTTCCTAAAGATATCTTCTTTTTTGCATAATCGAGACACCACCTCATAGGACGCCGTCAAGAGTGTGCGAAATTGTCCGATCTCCTGCCATAAACATCAAAGCATGAAGCCTTGTATGCATATAAGATATTATGACAATCCTGGAGATAAGAGAGAGAGCGAGAGTACCTTCGCTGGTTTTGAAGCATCAGCGGAGTGTGGTATTGTCACTGTTCTGTCCCTAGAGTCACTAAAAAAGGACAGTTTTGTCTCTGAATTCTTGAGAAATGGATGCTGAAGCACATCTGATGCCTTCGGCCTGTCAGTTACTAAAAACAATTGACTATTGACCAAAATGCTCAAATAAATCGATTACATGAAAAAGGCTGAGATGGACCGACTTCTAGAGTTCAAAAGCATCAATATGTGCCACCTCTTTAACAGTTCAAGTTCAATTAGTTCAATGAGAGAACGCTCTCACCTCACTATAGGATCCAGGTTTAGTAAATTCGATATCAAATCATGAGCCTCTGGCATGGAGGCCACCGAGGATAGATCCGCGGCATTGTCCATGATATTGAATTCACGATGTCTTCCAAATGGATGTTTCCCACCAGACACACAAAAGAAGAGGACACAACCAAAACTAAACATATCACTTGCCCGACTTTGCCAGACATCATTAGGAAAAAGCATCTCACGTGCTTGCCATCCTGGGGTTCCAGTACCTGCAAGACAAACATCAAAGATCAACAACAAAAAAGGAAAGCCACAACTAGGACAATATACAGATGGATATGATAGATTCCCCGGTCAATGAAGGGACACAATGGCCATGAGTGTGATATCCCTCCCCTTAGTCCCACATTGCCTAGGGGGAGGTCTTGGGATAGGCTTATAAGCCTTGGGCTCCCTTTGACTAGCAAGACGCGTTTTCCGGGCTGAGTGCTCGGAAAGCAAAAACCGTGCGGGTTGCAAAGCCCAAAGCGGACAATATCTTGCAAGTAGCCGCGCAGCAGTGCGCGGTGGGCCCGGGCTGTTACAATGAGCACTTACTAAAATCACCTCCCATATCAGATAGCTTAGCAACTAACGGTTTCCCAGTAATCAAGATATTTTGAGGCTTTATGTCCTTATGGAGTATATTCCTGCCATCCATATAGTCGAGTCCTGACACCACCTCCCTGCATAGAGTAGACATTACGAATTAAACAAACAATGAAATCAAATAGTATCTTAGGCCACTCAAAACCATTGGAAGCAAAATTACACATCCCGTATCAATCACATCATCATGTACTTTATTGGTGCATAAGGATTCTGTAGCATTCAAAAATCTCTAGCAGAAGGAGAGAAGGTATACCAATTCTACCAAAATGGGAAAACCAGTCACTATACAAATTCAAAATTTGTGAAAACAAAAAGGAAGGGGTTCATGAAGGTAGTGATCTCTATGAGATGATCTTCTGAATCATGTACGCATACATGTAAGCAAGCTCACTACAAATACAAATCCATGATGGTTGGACTAATACCTCATCAGTTTCAGCAACAGGGGTGAGGGACGGCCTCCATCCGTCCACAAGCTAACGTCCTGCATCGTATCCCTAACATACCTCAACTTGCTCTTATATATAAAGATTGATGGTGAATCAAAACACGAGAGAGAGAGATCTGGAGAATCTGAAGGGGCCGCTAGAACCAAATCATACAAGCTGCAAGTACAGCGCTCTAGAGGAAAATACGTGAAATCCTTGTCGCATTCCAATCGCCAATACCGAACAATATTTGGATGTATCAACTCAGGAGTCCAATAGGCAAGATTAAACTGTTCTTGTACGATTTGTTTGACCGCAACAGGTATGCCACCATCGTACAAGCCCTCGAGCACTTTGGACCCATCTCTTCCCCTACCGATTACTGTATTTGATACGAAGACCTTACCAATCCTAGTCCCTCCAGTGTCGTGATCAGCAAGAGGAAATGCCTCAGTCATATCGCTTTCCGAGTCTGACGAGTAGATCTCCCACTCAATGGGTAGAGGGCGATCCATGGGTAGAGGGCGACGGGCGACGGTGAGGACGATGGAGGTGTTTAGGTTAGGGTGTCTGGCGGGCTTTTTCCCAAATCAAGATTAAATTAAAAAAAAAATTACCAAACCAAGTGCGAAAAAAAATTATCTACTGGATCAGGTGTGAAAAAAAAATCCTGAGAGTGCCAAGCGGGACTTGGATATTTTTTTTAAATGTTTTGTATGCTTTTTTTTTTTGTCATAAAAATGTTTTGTATGCTTGCTCGGTACTTCATTCAACTTTTGTTTTTAATTTTCTATTGTTTTCTTTTTTTATTTCTTTTTCTTATTTTCTTTTAATCATTTTTTAAATTCAACTTGTTCTCTGGAATAGACAAAATATTAATGAAATTCATATATAATATCATGTTTTGTATTGACGAACGAGCGAGCGAGCGAGCGAACGAACAAGGGAGCGAGCCAACGATCAATCGAGGCCGCGGAGCGAACGAACGAGCGAACGAATGAACGAGCGTGGGAGCGAACGAAGGATCGAGGCCGCGGAGTGAACGAACGAACGAACGAACGAGGCCGCGGAGCGAACAAACGAGTAAGCGAGCGATCGAGGCCGCGGAACGAACAAACGAGCGAGAGAACGAACGAACGAACAAGTGAACGAGTGAACGATCGAGGCCGCGGAGCGAACAAACGAACAAGCGAGCAAACGATCGAGGCCGCACAGCGAACGAACGAGAGAGAACGAGCGAATGAACTAGCGAGAGAACGAACGAACGAACGACCGAGTGAATGAGCGAGCGAACGATCAAAGTTGCAGAGCAAACGAATGATCGAGGCCGCATCGCTCCGCGGCATGGTATTATATACGAATTTCATTAATATTTTTGTCCATTCAAGAGAACAAATTGAATAAAAAATGAACGAGCGAGCGAACGATCGAGCGAGCAAACGAACGAACGAACGAGCGAACGATCTAGGCCACGGAGCGAACAAATGAGCGAGAGAACGAACTAACGAACGAACGAACAAGCGAGTGAATGAACGATCGAGGCCACAGAGCGAACGAATGATCGAGGCCGCGGAGCGAACGAACGTTCGTTCGCTCGTTCGCTCCCCGACATGGTATTATATACGAATTTCATTAATATTTTGTTCATTCCAGAGAACAAATTAAATAAAAAATGGCTAAAAATAATAAAAAGAATCAAAAATTAAAAAATTAAAAATTAAAAAACAAAAGTTGAATGAAGTGCCGAGCAAGCATACAAAACATTTATAAAAAAAATATCCAAGTGCGGCAGAATTGCCCACTCGGCATTCTAACTGCCGAGTGGGCAATTCTTTTTCCTTTCTTTTTTTAACCCGCTCGGCAGTAAATAGTAAGACTGTCGAGCGATACCTGATCCGATAAATAATTTTTTTCACACTTTATTTAGCAGTTGTTTTTTAATTTAATCCTGGTTTGAAAAAAAAAAACCCGTTTCTGACAGAGGACGAGAGAGGGCGAGGGCGAGGGAAGTTTATCCAAAACGAGCTGTCGTTTACCATGTGGTTTATACTGCAGTTTATGATTTAAAATTCCATTTGGAAGGTGAAAGGGCAAGTTTGTCGAAGCAGAATGTGACCTCTTCGAAAGGCACAAGGCACGGGTCGGCCACACCGATCTTGAGCTGAAAATTCTTTCAACATAGTCCCTTTTTATTTATTGGAGGTATTGTTTGTTAGAATATATTCCAATATTCATTGTGGGCTTTGTTTAATTATCATTGTAGATATTAATTGGTCTAATAAAAAAAATATACAGTTTCCTATTTAGTCTAATATAGTGCTGGATAGTATGGACCGAGATAAACTTTATCTTTCATAAGATGATAGGTTTAAATCTCTATAAATATAGCCCAAGTCTCTCCTTTAAACCTTAATGTCCGCATAATCTCACATATAAGGAGTTGTCAGAACGATACGTAAGGGTTGTCTCATTAAAGCCAGCAATAAATGAGGTCCATAGAGGAGAAACTCTTGAGCATCGGATCATCGCAGGTTCCACATCAAGAACGGTAAATCCAAGACAATGTGCGTTAATTCTTTAACTCTATGATATGTGATTCGTGTTTCAATACGTGTGGTTCTTGCGTCGCTGCATAATGATTAAAATTCCAACTCACACTTGGTATCAGAGCCTAAGCATATTGGAACGCGAATCGCATTATCAAGGTTTTTTTCAAATTTTTATTTTCGACAAAACTAAAAGAAAATTATATATTCGAAAAGGGCTCATCGAGATGAGCAAAAACCATATGTAGATCGTCGCCGATAACCGCCAGGCGCGCCGCCAGCCATCGGGCGTGTGGCGGCCACGTGCCACACATTCGCCACTTGATTTTTTTTTTTTTTTTTTTGGTAATTTTCCCACATTATGTTGTCTATCCTGCCTAGAAAATGCCGGTTCATCTAAAGGCACGTGAGCGAACCGAAGAGCAATTGGCCAAGTCCCCTAATCAGTCACCGGCTGAAGACTTTTGAAGTCAAATTACCATATGCTATGAGAATTACCAGTCAACCTTTTTGTGCACAGTAGAACTCATTATTATGAAGCATTTGAAGGAGATTTGCACAAAGCTACAAAATGGAAGCGTCCTTGTATCCCACCACCCTCATTCATCTGGTTGTTTCTAGTCAGGATGAAAACACCGGATCTTTCAGGTCCACTTACACCTATCATGATAGGGAAAAGGATACTAGAAGTGCTCTAATTTTCGTACGATCGACCGTCATTTTGGTGCCAAAATTTTTCGCAGGATCACTTAAAAGCCACTTTTGAAAGTAAAATCAATTAAATGTCATCGCCAGCTTGGGATGCCGGAAACCTGACGCGGTAACATTTTATAATTTTTCCGACTCTCATGGCTCACCGAGGCTCCAAGTCAGCATCAATAGCTGCAAATGACGTCATTTAACATTTTTTTTCTCCCTCAATTATGAAACCCAGTTCGAACAAATCAAGCAATTTGTTTTTTCTAGATTCTTCAATGCCTAATTCGGAAGGCAAATTCGGTTTGAATACATAGAGCCCAATTCAACCAGCACGCGCCATGAAGCGATCCCACTCAATCGTTAATGAAAATCAAGCTCATGACGGCACCATTTGAGGGTAAAGAGGCCGAAACAACAGGAGGGTCATTGGAGCGGAGGACGGTGTCGTCATTGTGGACGAAGAGCTTGTGGAAGGAGAAAAATTAGCGTTACCACTGATGCAACCGGTAAGAGGCTCAATTGGTGAATGTTTTTAGCCATGAAACGGAGCACATATCATTTCAAAGGGAAAAGTGTCAAAAAAGTCCTAAACCTATTACCCTAGTGCCAATTCAGTCCTAAACCTTTTTTATGTGTCAATTCAGTCCTAAGCCTTTTGCATTAGTGCCAATTTAGTCTTAAACCTTTTTGCATTAGTCCTAAATATTTTATATTTATGTCAATTGAGTCAATTCGATCAATTTTGGTCAAAAATCATTGGAACAAATATCAATTGTCCTACGTGGCACGGTTTGCGCTAACGTGGTTATTTTTTTAATATTTTTTGATAATTTAAATATTTTTTTAAAAAACAAAAAAAATGCTTAAAATTATTTAAAATTATAAAAAAATATTTAAAAAAATATCCAAATCAGCGTTTGTCATGCCACGTAGGATAATCGATGTCCACATTAGTCATTTTCAATCAAAATTAGTTGGATTAACTCAATTAGTATAAATTATCAAAAATTTAGGACTAAATTGGTACTAATGCAAAAGGTTTAGGACTGAATTGACACCACAAAAAGGTTTAGGACTGAATTGGCACAAAAAAAAAGGTTTATGACTAAATTGGCACTAGTGCAATAGGTTTAGGACCTTTTTGACACTTCTCCCCTATTTCAAATGAGGAAGAAAGTCTTCGTTTAGTTTTATATGATGAGGGTGGCGAGAAGGTCGAGGTTGTTATTTCAAAGAGGAGAAGCGGTCCCATTATATGATCGAAATAGCAGGAACCCGGTATATATTGTCGGCATGACAATTGAGATGCAACTGAGTTTCAAAGATGCGTTCTGAGGTACTCTGTGTCTGAGCAAAGCGCAATCAAATAGTTTAAAGAACACGGCTAAATTTAAAGAAGCATTTTGATAGGAACATCGGGTCATTCTATTTGAAATGGTGCATCGATGAGCATATATGCAATGTCACTTTTGAGGATAACATTGTTTCTAGTGCCTACTTAGCTCAACATTTCATGATTCTAATTTGTACAATGCTTAGAATAAGTGCACATGGCTTGACGAAACAAGTTAGAAAAAAGATGAGAGTCATATGTCACTTTGAGTCAGCACGGGAGAATAAAGCTAAGATTATTGAAGAAATTGCAAGGCATTTATAAAAAGGAGTATGTTGCACAACTACTTTAGTGACCTTACACTACAAGCCTAGCAACCAAAGTTTTTTTTTTTTTTTCGCGACCTGCCAAATTCCATACCATTATTTAATAGGGGCTTACATTAGCTTTGATGAATGTAGAAAAGGTTATTTTGGCAGGATGCAAAGAGAACATTGGATGAGATGGCTGTTTCTTGAGGGATTTGATTAGGAGTGAGTTATTCTATGTTGTAGGGAGGGATGCCAAAAATCAAATGTATCAAGAGTTTATGTTGTACCGACACGATACGTCGATACGTGAATTCTAAAAAAGTAACAAATTTCGATACGTTATGATACGTTATATATTATAGGTATATATATAATAATTTTTATGATTTCAATAATAATAACATCATGATAAAGAATATAATAAATCCATGTAAGGCTAAAGAGCAACATTTCATTCCATCAATGTTTCAAATTGAAAATTCAACTACATTTCCTTCCAATAATCCATAAACTTGGAGGAAAAAAAGACAAGCACTACATAATCCATATTTCACCAACAATAAGTGGAAGACAGAAGAAAAAAAGAAAAAAAGAAAAAAAAAACCCTTGGCTCCTCACGTTGAAAAGGGTGAGAAGTGGGCTGCTTTTTTCTCCTTCGCTCAAATTAGGTCTACGGTTTCATTTCACCTCCATTTTTACCCTTAAATTTTTTATCTTTTTCCAAGATTGCCCTCGGGACACGGGTGTCCCAGCGTGTCCCTACCGTTGACCACGTGTCGGAATCTACACATGTCCGAGCGTGTCGGACACGAACACGTATCGGGTACGCAAAAAAAATTCCGGGAGTGCGTGTCCGTGTAACATAGTCGAGAGTACTAGTACATTCAACTGCTTTATCGAATTGTCTCAATCGAAAGAAAGAACGAGCCCTGCACGATCACAATTCAAAACTCAGAAGGGGGTCCCAAAATAGGAATACGGGGAAAATCAGGGGCCGGAAAATAAAAAGAAAAAGAGAAAGGTTGGATAACATCGTTCGAAGAGGTGATGGGAAAACCCTGGACGACCTTATCTGCGAAAGCACTGAAAATAATCCAAATTCCAATTATTCCCTTTTTGATATTGTAGCTGCAACAACTAACAAGGCATGGCAAGCGATCTCATCTCATTGCTGACCAAAGAATAAATTAGAAGAGGACAAGAACATTTATAGGACGGACGAATCCGAACCGTGATGTTGTCCGTGGGAAGTACTAATCCTGCACCTGGATGGCACCTCGTCCATGTTCATCATAAGCAAGAGAAAATTCCACGGGACTCTTTTCCTGTTTCTTCCGAGGTGCGGCCGCCCTGCTTCTCAAAACAATTTTTTAAGTAGAAATCATTTATTTCTAATTACGTTTTCGGAAACAGAGAGGTAGATTTTTGTTCGGCTTATTATTTTTGTTCTAATTCTATTCTGTGGCCATTGATCTTGTTTCGGAAATACAAAAAAAAAAAATTAAATGTGGATTTTCTCTGTCGTTATATCTTTTTGGGTTGTGGGAATTATTTCTTTTTTTTTATTAGCTAAATATCGGCATGAAAAATTTTGGACAAAAATGAGAAACCGTTCTACGGGAAGGAAAACGTGAATCCCGACCAACCAATCGCGCTTTCACAGGTCAGCCAAGCCGAGAGAGAGAGAAAGGGAGTCTCGCCGTTTTTGGCCATTCTTGACGCGACCTCATTCAACAGCCGAGATCGCTCAGATTCCAATGAAAATTCTTCTCGGCCCCTTCGGAGATTCCACCATAAAAGACAATCGGGAATTCTCAGAATCATAATTTGCAACTCCTCCTTCCCCTTCTCCGTTTCTCTCCGCTCTACTGGGAACCGGTAAAGCTTGAAGAGAGAGGGGGGGAGAGAGAGGGAGAGAGATGGCTTCGTGGAATTCAACGTCTCTGGAGGTGTTGTACCAGATTTTGGGATGGACGGCTTTCGTCTCTTGGTCCGTCAGCTTCTACCCACAAGTCATCTTGAACTTCCGAAGGAAAAGGTGCCCTCAAAATCTCGACTTTCTCAAGAATTTTTTCATAGTAAAGTTTGGGAATATCTCTTAGGTCTCTGTTTTGGTTTTTCTCATGGTGTATCGGCAGTGTTGTGGGTCTGAATTTCGATTTCGTCGTGCTGAATTTGACGAAGCACTCGTCGTACCTGATATACAACGCGACCCTCTACTTCAGTGCCGCTGTTCAGGCGCAGTATTATGAGAAGTACGGCTACGGAGAGGTTCGGTTCTCAATCATTTTCGATCTTCGGCTTATGCTCTGAAGAGGGTTATGATCGAAATGTGCTTTTTATGGTTCTTTTGGATGGTATGAGTAGCTAGTCACTGATTGTTGATGAGATCGTATGGAGGAAGTAGAATATTATGTATTGATGATATCCTCTGGGATTTTGATGAGTCAAATAAGTTTCAGGACAAATCCTGTGATGTTGAAGTATTCTTGTTCAAAGACATGCACTGTTGGTTAATCATTGTTCTAAGAACATGATATCAGATGTCCATCGAATAAAGGGCTCAAGATGAATTACCGAACTGTGATGCCTGATGTGATGATTGCTTGGTAATGATCAATGGAAGCTTCAAATTCAGAAAAAGAAAAAGATGAAGCTTCTCTGTTTTTTTTTTTCCCATTAAGTAAGCCAGTGGATCCAGACCAAAAGGAAAAAACAAAAAAAGAGTAAGCTAGTTGATTTGAGGTCTCACTCCAACTTGTTTGCTTTCCATTACTGTCTCTCTATTGGAAAATTGAAAGTGATATACAGCATACAAAGAGCTGAAGAAATGCTCATATAGCTTGGTCCAGGGTTGTGGTTTATTTGTAATTTGAATATTCTCTTGTGGAGCTTTATTGTCCTGCTTCTCTTGGTGTCCCCTTCTCATACCAACTCTATGAGGATCAACTTTTGATATGGATGCATATTTTTGGTTTCTTTTGGTTTGGACATAAGCTTTGGTACTAAAGTGGGATGATCCTATTTGCTCTTGGTTTCCAAGATGTTTTATGGTTTCTTCTATTTTTTGAAAGTTGGGACAGAGCTTGTGATGTGGTGTGAGAACTAAGAGGGACAGTTATATGCCGCTGAGAGCTCTCTGTGATTCTAACGTCTGGATTTTGATGTATCTTAAAGAGATTCTTCTTCATGCTAACAATCTTCTATTCCTTATAGATGATTCCTGTGGCTGCAAATGACGTGGCGTTTTCCATACATGCCGTTCTATTAACTGCCGTAACATTGGTCCAAATTGCAATTTATGATGTAAGCAGTTACTCTGTTCTCGGTTTTGTTTTCCTTTTTAACTCATCATATAGGATCTTGATGCTGAAATGAGCTTTTTAGATTAACTTCCTCCATGTGCTCTCTTTTTTCTTAAATAGCGTGGCAGTCAGAAAATCTCTAAGATTTCACTGGTAATTGTCTCTGCTGTGTGGTTGGCCGCTGCAGTCTGCTTTTTCATAGCCTTACCAAAGCATTCTTGGCTTTGGCTCATCTCCATCTTCAAGTAAGTTGTTATGCAACTGTTGGTGGTGTCACCTGTCATTTTTCCTTCAGAGAGATCGTTGATGGTTGGAACCTAGCTTTTTATGCTTCGTAAAGTGCTTCTCAACTTGTGGATTTGCACGAAATCAACTGCTTGTATGAAATTGCTCGTCTCCATCGAATGCTAAGTTTTCAGAAAGTGTGCATTGGTTCTTTTTAGTTAGGAGAATGTATATATTCATTTGAAAATTACTTAATTGTCATTATACACATCCTACAAGGGCTAGAAAGATTGAGATACTTCAGCAGAAACACAGGCTCCACTTACTGATGCAGTACCTTAACTCGACTGAACACCTCCGTGAAAGTTCAGTCTATCATTTTGAAGAGACTCTCCTCCTTTCTATTTAAACATCATTTTGAAGAGACTCTCCTTGCCATTGCCCTCGGTCTATAATCTTGGTCGGCAAGCGAACTCTCATGCCAGCAAGATCATCTATCTTTTGGCCCTTCAAACCGCAAAACTGATTTTGAATTATATCCACTTTTAAGTCATGGGTTTCTTCCAGAATTAGGATAAGTTATGTCTAATTTTAAGTGACTTCATTATTTTGCAGCTCAATTCAAGTGTTCATGACAGTCATCAAGTACATTCCTCAGGTCAGATAATTGATTTCCCTTTCACCCTGATCTTGATAGCCGACTTAATTGATGCTTCAAATTTCACATTGGTGTGGCTTTGTTATAAGGGTTTTTTCTTCTTTTTTCGGTCAACATCATCTGCATGATGTATCATTGGCATCACCAAAGTTTGAGTTGAATGTATGGTCCATTTCTCCAGGATGCAGAACATCATTCTCATTCCATCTCTCATATTATGTTCGATTTGTCTCACAGAAGTTATTTTAGAGATATTATCTCAGTTTGCTGACAAATTAACTTCTTGAATGTAGGCATTTATGAACTTTGGACGAAAAAGCACCGATGGATTCAGCATTGGTAACATTTTACTTGATTGTCTCGGTGGTGTTGCAAACTATGCGCAGATGGCAGTGCAATCTATTGACCAAAGTATGCGGCTGTCCATCCAACCAAGTATTCTTGTTACCTAATCTTGAATGCATAATGCCATATTGAACCTCCTTTTTTTTTTTTCTTTTTTTCCAGATTCTTGGGTCAACTTCTATGGGAATATTGGGAAGACTTTACTTTCTCTGGTATGAACATTCTCTGAGGCTTTACGTTTCTGATAGAAACGTCCATGTCATCCATATAATCTTGCTTTGTGTTACAGTTGTTATAAGATTCTTGGAGGTCTTTTTCCATGTCAAAAAATGCTGCAATAAGTTATCCTTACAAATTTCAGCAAAGGAATAAATTTGATGCATTAGTGTTCTTCTGCAATTCAGATGGGATGGGTTAAGGACATTGATTTAAGCTTCTTTGACGTTGCAGATTTCTATTTTCTTTGACCTGCTTTTCATGCTTCAACATTATGTTCTCTATCCTGCCAAGAAAGTGTCGATTATTCCAAAGGCTAGTAAGGAAGCTGAAGAGCCATTGGTCAAGTCCACTGATGAGTCGCAGTCAGAAGAGGTCTGACGTTAACCACCATATGCTAGGAAGAATTATCAATCGACCTTTTCGCTGCCACCACTAACTAGAAGTCTTCTTGTGCATAGAACTCATGATTCCGAAGCATTTGAAGGAGATTTTGCATAAAAGTTACAAACTAGAATTGTCTATTTCCTGCGATCCTCGTTCATCTGGTTGCCCATGTTAGGATCAAAACACCCGATCTGTCGGGTCACATACACCTGTAATTATATGTAGCCTCAGAATGTAGTTTGTTCTCATCTTGCATTGCTTTTTGCGAGAATATGATCTTTTGTGTGTGTATAAATATAGTGCTCTACATGTGAAAGAGTTTGTTCGGATATGCTGGAAACTATTTCTTTTCATGGAAATAATGGATTTACTGATCAAATTGATCAAGAGTCGTAGAAAGCAAAAATGAAAGAAGAAAGAGTAATACTCGAACGGATCCGGATCCCCTACCATAATGGTAGGGGATCATGATTTTTTTGGGCCCTTGGTAGGTGTCTGGATCCCCTGCATGTAAGGCAGGGGATCATGACACCCAAGGCCATTGGATCTTTTCCCCCCTAAAAAAGGGGGGAAATCCAATGGCCCAAAAGATCATGGTCTCCTGCCTTATACGCAGGGGATCCGGATCCCTATTATAGGGAGGAAGATCCAAGGGCAATGAGGCCTATGATTTCTTACCTTAATGGTAGGAAATCTTAGCCTCACTTGAGCACCACTCTTAAAGAAATCACGACATGATTCTTTTTTTAAGGAAAACATTTTACTTTTCGTTCCTGTACTTTCAATTTTCCTGATCTCAAATAATTTCTGTTTACACAAAAGGTCTATTCAAGTCCATCCGACACTGGCTGATGTGGGTGCTAGAGTTTGATGTGGATTTAACGTTGCCTACGTGGAAACCCATTAACTATGGGTGTCCAAACCAGCAAAGCAATATTTAGTTCTCATCACACTTCCTACGAATGCCATGCCTACTGCATTTGGTACGGAGTTAATTAGACATTATGTGTAAGTAGAATGACTTAATTCGAAAAATAGAAAGTACGGAGACTTGATTAGCAAAGCAGTGTAATTACATGGACGTAAAGTAAAATTTTACTTTTTTTTTTCTAATGGAGATGGATGAGTGTGGTTGAAGCTGATTTACTATGCATAGCTGGATCACAATGCATCACAGTGAATTTGTTATGGTTTTGTTTTGTTTTATTTTTTTTATCAAAGAATTCTCGTTGAATCCGCTTTGCTTTATCTGAAGAAGGTCCTTCACCGTTAGTGTGCTCTTGTCCCAATCAACTCTTTTTTTTTTTTTTAATTTGGATTTTCGTGAAAACTAAATTATTTGTAATTTCCGAAGATGATCCCTCGTACCGCTAACAAAGATGAACGAACGAGGAAAATTTTCATCTTTTGCGAAAATATTTAAATATAAATTATCGTACATAACAAACTAACCATTAGTATCTTTCCATTTTGAATTGCTACGAGAATTCTTAGTCTTGGTGGAAGCTCATCTAATTGGGTAATTTTCCAAAATAATTTTAAAAAAAAAATATTTACCAAATTAATATTTAAAAAAAATTACCGAATTGGGTGCCGCTCGGCAATTGGGCCGCCGAGCGGCACCCAATTCACGAGTTGGGCCCCGCTCGGCGGCCCAATTGCCGAGCGGGGCTCAATTCGGTAAAAAAATTTTTTAATATTAATTTGGTAAATATTTTTTTAAAAAAATTATTTTGGAAAATTGCCCCATCTAATTAGTATTGATAATATTTGGGAAAGATGAACAGATTTCTACTGCGATCTGCTTTTGAAAAAGTCAAAGGAGGACGCTACGCTTTTGTCTATATTGCCCTCTTGTTTCTTTTATCAATGTTTTGCTGTCTAACTTCTTCCGCAAGCACTCGCGACCCTAAGAAAGTCCTTGCTTCTCAAGTAATCGCTTTCTCTCTCTAACCGACCAAACTCTATTTAAGCAAGCATTCGCACCCGATTGTCTTTCATCCACCATCCTTTCTTTCTTCAAGCCCACAGTTCATCCTCCGCAAGTATGAAGAGAGAGGGTCGCCAGCACGGGATGGTCCGATCCTACCGGATCTTGCCCGCCCCGTGGAACCCGGGACCCAACTCCCGGTTCGTCAACAGGTTCGAGTCGCCCCCAGCGGCGGGGCTGTTTGCGAAAGTGCCGTCGAGGCCGACCAATCACTCCAAGTTCACGGGCAAGTGCACCAGGCCCCGCTGCACCGATTGCCATCTGCACCCGACCTGTAAGTCTAAGGAGAAGACCAAAGGGAATAACAAAAACAAGTCTTTTGACGTCGTCTCGAGTCCCCAGTCAATCACTTGGCGGGTCGTGGACGGGCGGCCTGGATTGAACTTTTCCGGGCGCTCTGCCATGGGGTTAGCGGATCATTTGGCACATGCTTACGAGGATTACGATGACGAGGAATGCAAATCTGGAAGTGATTATGAACGTGAACGTGACGCTTATGACGATGGCGATCAGTTCTTCAGCCCAACTGCGGAAGGGTCGAGACACAAGGATCATGACGGCAACGACAATGATGGCAGAGAAGATGATGACGACAAAATAAGCTTTTGCGAAGTCGGGTTTGAATGGAATCAGGTTGAAGATGGTTGGTGTTTGATTGGAGAAATAGACAATCCGTGATGTAGTGCCAATGTCGTTTTTTTTTTTTTTTGCAATTATAAAAGCCAGTATGTTTGTTATTCAAAGTTCCTAAGTTTATATTTAGTATTTACCCTGCGTTTATGATACGAAACTAATTACTCTGTGCCACTCCCATTGCCCACGCGAAGTCAATCAACAAATTCAAGCACGCTAGAATTTAGATGCTGCTTTGTTTCTCACTCTCACAACATTGTTCTTGAGAAGCTTATAAACATGCTGCGGTAAAGATGAGGAGGAGCTACTACTAATCACGGGGGTTTATGAATAATTTAGCAAGAGGTTAAAGAAAAGTTCAGCATGATGCGAGGCCTCTCTCATTTCGAATTAGCATTCATCATCTACATATCCGGCAATGCGATCATGAAGCTCGATTCTGACAAAATGCAGTGGCAGAAGTTGCTCAAGTTCGCAACCGGGACAGCAAAAGCTCTCTCAAGGTTAACACAGTACCATAATAAAGTTCCTCTTATGCTAGCTGAATGTTAGGCGATCTGTTCTCGTGAGCTATTAGTGCAGATTGTGATGATTTAGGAAATAATATCCGATGATTTTTTCCTTGAACCGGCTTGAAAACGTTGTTGTTGTTGTTGTTGAATAAAGGCCTTTGACATGGTAGAAAGGACGTGCTCTGAACTGTCGTCGTGGTTGTCGTTGGCTTTTTTCCTGACTTTGGTGTTTGATTCTGCATAAGGGAGAGAAACTATCAAAAGGCGACAATCATTACTTGTTTCGTTTTTTTATGGATTCAAAATCCTAGTGGCATGTTAGATCAATCAATTTCGATGACGTTGCAAAAGACCTGCCTAGGTAATATGATAGAAAGCAGTACCTTTTTCATATGACCATCCTCCGGTGGCATCGTTTTTCCTTTATAGAAATCGGGAAGCGGCCTAGCCTTGAAGCAACAGCCTTGACGAAATTTCCTCATTTCTGATTCTGCTTTCTCCTGTTGAGGTCGGAAGAGAGTAAATTTCTTCAAACTGAACCAAATTGTACTCTAAATATCGATCTCGATCATCACTTTTGATCCTATAACTCCTCATTCATAATTCAAAGAAAAGCTTGCACTGTTTCAGTGTCAATTAAAAAATTTCAGACTCAAGAGGAACTGTCAAGCTGTGCAAATGTAATAGATTGTACTGTACAAACCTTTACTTTTTTTTGGAGCTGGGTTTTCTCTCTTTCGTCAGCATTAAATTTCTCCTCTAGCTTCTGCAAAATATTTTGAGAGATACATGCAAAGTCAGACCATACCTTTGGGAGACTGAAACATTAAAGCAGAGACAAAACATGCAAACAGCAAAAGTCACAGTGTTTTGCCTCTTTTCTCCTTGCGGCTCTTTCCTCTGTCCTCAATCTAAAGGGTGTAGATAAGCTGGGTGACTGTAATTTGTTCTTGCAGGCGCTCAAGAACTTCGAACAACTGCCATGAGACAAAAAAAAAGAATCAGTAAAAAACTTGGGATTATCTTTTAAATCATTGCTGTCTGATCCGAGCAGGACTTGCAGGACAATGACTGTTAAGGCACTGGATGTAATTTGGGAAAACCATGGTTCAAGAATCATAAAATTTGGGATAACGGAAAATTGACATTAATTCTCCTCAGGAATCGAGGACCAATAAAGAGCATTTTATCAGGTTCAAGAAAGTTGTGAATGGGATATTCATGCAGACTTTTTGTTATTATCATTCATTAGCCAACTAGTATAGTGGTATGCCACTGCAGAAACCAGACAGCTTGAGGTTGACATGATATCCTCATTCATTAAGTACCAAGACAACCGCAATTTAGCTTGTTTAGGACAGCGCTCTTTATGATCTATGGGATAAGATGTCATACTCTCTCGCAAGAGAACGCCTCTTAGGGCCAGTATTCAATGTTTCAACAGCTGAGCCATCACGTGGTGTTCTGCAAGACAGTAATGAGCATAGTTTAGACATAGCCCCAAGTTGGTAAAAGGTTCCATCTGCTAAATGGACCAGATTGTTAGATACCTTCTGTTAGCTGACTGAGGGGTGACCAATGATTGCTTCAGCGTCCTATTTGCTTGTACCTATGAACAGAAATGAAGTTATTCGCGTATCTATTATCCAGTTTAATTCCCAAGACAAAGGGTCAAAAATAATTCTGCACCATGGTAGGAGTTTTCAGGGGAGTTTGGCATTCTCTATTTAGCTTATAGGAATTCACGCCTATTCTCGAACTTCCAGTCTTCCCAGGGAAGGTAGGAGTTCTCCTTTTCAGCTCTCGAACTGGTGTCAAATTTCCATGAAGAAGCTGCTTTGGGGTTGTTCTTGTTCTGTTCATACAATCTTGTTTAGACTTACTGCCAGTTGGAGTAGCACACCTCTCTTTCCAGCTAGGTACTGTAGTTGTGGATTTCACCGGTGTTGACGGACTGCTGGATGCTTTCAGGCACACCGACTTCAACGAGAAGCCTGCTGATTTCTTCTTGATCGTGGACACTAGAACACCTTGATCAGCCAAATTCTGCTGAAATGGCACTAAAGAATTTACAAAAAAAAAATGAAAAAGAAAAAGGAAAGAAACAACGGGTAGCATTCTGGTAAGAAAGATTCTAGATGCAGGTTATACTCAACCATCACCTTCAAAAGAGGTTTCTCCATTTCGGGTGTTCCACTTTGCTCAATTTCAATGACTTCTTCGCGGTTATAAACATCCTCTAACTGCCCCGATGGTTCCTCCGCTACATAATCATTAGTATGAAGCTGTGCCTCAGTTACCAGGTCAGCCTCATCATCCTTCAAAAGAGGTTTTTCCATTTCGGGTGTCCCACTTTGCTCAAGTTCGATGACTTCTTTGCGGTAATCAACATCCTCTAATTGCCCCAACAGTTGTTCTGCTACATAACAATTAGCATGAACCTGTGCTTCAGTCACCAGATCAGCCCCATCATCCTCCTTGCTGCTATTAACTTCTTTAATTTCCTCAATGACCACAGTTTCTTTGGCTTCAACATTCCAGATAATTTCATCGCCCTCAATAGCCGATCCATCCTTATTATTATCTTCCTGGGCCTCTTGCGATTCACCTGAAATAGTCTGAGAACTGGAAACTTCTCCAGGGAACTCATAGCAAGTGGGATTACGCAATCCGACTTCGCACCTCGGCTTCGCAGCGTCTGCCGAGGCAGCATTTGCTTGCTGCTCAAGCAAGGCTGCGGCTTTTCTGGCAGCTATTTCCTTGTAGTGAGCTTCGAAGAAGGCTTTCTTCTGCGCAACTGATCCGGGCCGAGAGAATTTCTCGGCCTCTTCGACGTAGCGGTTGTGAGAGGAAACTGACCACTTGTCCCACGAGACAGAATCCGTCACAAACCTTCCAAACGAAATCGATTGCTGTAGGGCATGAATGGGGTTCCCCTGTGAAGTAGGTTGGCCACTCAATTCAGTCCTAACAACCCAAAAAGACAAATCTTTGGCCAAGAAAAAAAAACGGGTTTTTCGCTGTAAACAAGTTAAGGTATGTGCAATCAAGGTGAAGAATCAAGAATGCTACTGGAAATATAAGAAATTCCCTATTTACTTGCTGGGTTTTTTTCTCTTTTTTCCTTCTGGTTTCTTCCTTCTTCTCAGCAACCAAACAGTGAAGAACAAAAGCAAGAACTTCAAGAAGGTTGATTCGAGAGAAGTGCCAGAAACCCATTAAGAATCTCAACGAATCGTAGCACTTTTAGGAGCTATATACTCAGTGGAAGAGACGTACTCGACGAACCAAAGAAGAAAGAATAGTTCTTTGAGCTGACCTCACTTTGTTCACCGGGAAGGCCAGAAGCATAAGAGAAGGGTTGCATGAAACAAGTCGAGTCTCCCATGGCTGTGCCAAAATCTCTGCAAAACCAGCGACGAACCCCACACAAAAATTCAAAATCTTTCTCTGTTCAGTTTCTTCTTCGCTGGGATTATGCGGTCGTCGTCTCGTCCTCAGCTGCGAAGAGAAAAAAAGTTTCAAAATTTGAAATTCAAACGAAAAGCGAAAAAGGCTGCTGCTTCCTCGACAGTGGAAAAGCGGACGTACCGCATCATATACATTTCCACGGAGACGGGAGAAAGACGAGCATTTTGCACTGCAAGTGCAATCTGTTTCTTTTCCATTTTTTTTTATTAAATAGAATAAGGAATTATCAGAGAGGTGGGGGGGGCTTCGATCTTCTTTTTTTAACAGCTTGCTGTGGGTCCCACGCTTTGGAAATTGATGCCGTCTGTCCAACGGTCATATCCTAGGAAATTTTGAACATCGCCCCATTTTTTCTTTTTTAAACAATTAGGGAATTGAATTATGTTCCGAGTTTGGCTTCCGATTTGATGAAGGACAAAACTTCCACGTACGTGCGAGTTGGCATTCTTGCAACATGGACCCAAGAGATTGTAACAGGTAAAAGTTGAACTCAGAATTTGCACGGACTCAGAATACCGGATGTATAGTGTTTGACTCGGACCGACCCTTCGAGAATTATACGCATCGATATTGTTCGCTTATTACATGACCTGTGTATGTAAGACCAGCTGCAACTGAAAGGATTAACAGAGCAGATTTATCAAGCAAGATCAAGTCTTGCATAACGTTGTGGCTTTGGTAGGCGGAGATGAAGTCGGCACAGGTTGAAACACACCAGCAGTTGCTGTATCACTATTGACAGAGCAAGTGTCGTGGCTTTTTAGTAAGTTTTAGCATGCCTTTCGAGTTACAATCATACCTCGGGACGATTTCTGGTGATAGCTGTAGGCGGCTACTCCAGACCTAGCATTTTAGCTCTTGACAGAAGTGGTGGTCCGCGACTCGCTAGTGCGATGGCATCTCCCATCAAAGAATCACGAAGTTTGAAAGGAGCAGAAAAAGACCAATCTTCATAGGAACCAATAGTGTAAGATACATCTTATTCATAATGATTCAGAAATGGGAGAATATACAGTACAGTATACCTTGAGCTTCTATCATTTGATCTATTACATCGTCAATCGCCGAAAAGGCAAGCATAAGGTGATTGTGCTATGACCTAAAGCAACTCGATGCAAAAAGATTTCCTTCTCTAATTATCATTTAGCAAAAGAAAAGGTACAGGGAGAAAAGCCTTCTCATGCTCATCGTCACGACACTGTCAATGAGTCCAGATTCTGCTGAGGTATTCCAGTATAAGGAAGCTCCAATTAGACAGCAATTGCACTGAACAAAAATGGGAGGGCCAATTTCTGGAAGTTTTAGAAACAAGCTAATAGGAAAAATGCCTTACTTTGCAAGCAAATATCTATGCTTCACCGCCCGCCATATCTCACTCTCACATTGTCAATATTTTCAATTAGTTCAGATAGGTTTTGCATTAGCAAGCAAAGATATTCCAATGATTCAACGATCCAATAATGCTTCAATACCTCTCATCCATAAGCCCCGAATGCGACAATCTCCTCTTACTTCTATAACTTTTCCCCTTTGTCTTCTTTGCTTTACGACCCGATAGCAGCACCGATGCAACTGTTAAGAAACCTAGACCAAAGAATATCCACAAAGCGACCACCCAAAGTCTCAAGGTACTAGAATTTGCATCCGCTGTGGCCCCTTTAGAGGATTCTTTAGAGACACTCGTCGGTATGGGATTGCTTTTTGCAGCATAGCTCCTATCATACCTTCCCAGCTTTCTTGAAATTGCAGCTTCCTCCAAAGAACTTGGGTCCGGGCAATTCCTCCTCACATGATGCAAGTGCAATGCTTCGTTCAGTGTCCTTGCACATTCTATGCTAAGAAGGTCACGCTGGAGCAGGTTCTCATCAGTCTGATTGAGCGTTGAAGGATCGGGTGGGTCTGAAAACTTGGCCCAGCATTTATTGACCACATCCGAGTCTCTATACTTAGCCTTGTCAAAGCTCCAGTTCCCTACCTTGAATTCTAAGCCATAGTGAAAAACTCTGTACTTGACCCCACGTTCAGGAACATATCCTGGGTAAATCAGAATCTTGCTACTTATGAGATGCCGTAATTGCAACTGCACGCAAAATTATCACAATAAAAAAACAGTACCATGGAACTACCACTTCAGCATTTGGCTATATAACGATTTGTACAAAGAGGCCCAAAAAAAAAATCTACACTATTGGTAGCACGACATCAGGAAGTTTCTTATGGAGGAGGGATCGGTGTAGATAAAACAAAAGAAAAGGTCAGAAAAATACCTCTGCTGCGCCAAAAGAGTAACCATACATCTCACTGATCCACCCAGATTCATATATATCTCCCGTGATGTTTGTGGCATAATGAGCTTTATCAGCCCGAACCTCCTCTGTTTTATGCAACCATAGCATTGCAAATTGCCGGAGATCATCTATGTGCATGATTATTACGCCACCAACCTTGTCACATGCGTCGGGGTGGCGAGTGTGGAGTTTTGCAAGCACATTGTCACAGCCAATAAGGTAGCTGGCATTTGAGACGAGTCATTCCACCGCTTTTTTGATAGACAATTAGGTTTTAAAAATACCATTTACAAACAAAGCAATTTGGTTATCTTACTCGTAAGGAGTTGAAACTGGCCTGCCACGTGCGGCATTAAATTCCCAGGGAGTAATTGGCCCTCTCAAGATCATATCAGCATCCAGAATTACAATAAACTCAGCATCAATATTTGCATGATTAAGCCAATGGAGGACAGCAGCAGGTTTATTAATCGCCGGATACCTGCCAAGACATAGCATCATTACACATTACTCAAAAGTCTTTAAGTGGCTTGTCAAGCTCCATGGTGTAAACAATTTGAGATGTGGAAGTCTGAAGCACTATACAAGCAATTCTAGCTCAATAAATTCTACTTAAAAATTACAGAGGGGGCACGTGGGTGGTTAGCAATGAGCAATCACACGTTCCACAGGCCATGCATGATGGGTTATTGACAAAAAATACTTCCTAAATCTGGTGCAGTTGTTGAACTATTTCAGAATTTTATGTATCTTCCCTTAGGGAATTTAAAGTCATCAAAGAATAGCTGACCACAGGCAGACTGAAAGAAAAGCTTGGTGTTTTTTGTCATTGTTGCTTATGCGTATTTACAGCCAATTTGATCATATTAAGTTCTGTAGCACTGCTAACTTCTAGCAGCATTTTTTTCCACTCAAACATTCTTTATATATCTACACATACGTCAGACATCAGAATTTGCTTTTTAGCACAGAAAGTGGATCGACCTATTACACATCTCAGATCTTGATTGTCCAAAATTCCCTTAAGCGAAGACCAGACAAGACAGAATGAATTCAACAGCGCGTGGAATTGAGACTCATTTCAACTTGAAATTAGTGAGGAAGAAAAATGGGGTGATTACCACAGAGAAACAAATACATGATGCTTCAACAGAGTAGAAATAGAAGTAAATGGTAGTCACAATAATTTTCAATTGGTGTGTGCAGCAATACCAAAGAGGAATGTGAGTCCAGATATACCAGCCCAGGATATATAAGGATCATATACGCACCAATCTAGAAGAGGAAGAGCATGTGACAAGAGAATTACCAATCTCCAGTCAAGGGGTGCCGGCTCATGGAAGGGACGTAATGTGTGGGAGCCAGGTCATGGCCAGTATACTTCTTCAAGTCTTCATCTGTACAACTGAGGAGCCTTGTAATATTACCTGGCTGGCCACTCGAGTGAAAACTATGAACGAATCCTACAGTTTGCCAATCAAAGTAAGGAGTACATTCTGTTGAAAAGATGGTGTGGATTTTTGGATACATCCTTCCAGATTCATCAGTCAGTTTCTGCTCGACTGTTTCCTCCGCTTGTAGGCGTTTCGGCTTCAAGAGTTTTGGTTTAGTGAGTTCCGCAAAGGTTTTGCTTTTAAGGAAGCTAAGGTACTTTGACCATTTTGGTTTTGCACACCCTCTAGCTGCATGATGCATTAAAAGACCCTCATTCAAAGTATTGATACATTCAATGCTCAAAAAGAGGGCCCGCCTTTTATTGGGATCGGGCTCCATCATTTTTACCTACACATCAAACAGTTTTTCTTTTACATCTTCAACAAAAAAGATGCTGATGGTCAAAAGAAAGGACCAAAAAGATGTCAACTGTACATTCTCACTCATAATCTGTTGTCAAGTAAGCAAAAGGTAAAACACAATAACATTGCAACAAATGTAATCCCAGTGCATGGCATAGAACTGCATCGGCTAATCAAGACCTATGAACTGTCCACATTCTACACCATTTGCCTAGACCAAATCTATACTTGTGAGGCAGGAAAACAAAAATGCAACAACGATAAGAGCACGCCGTAAAGTCCAACCACAGTTTCCATACAATGAAATGAAAGCACAGCATCTCCTATCTGAAATGTTTTACTTCAACATTACCTCTCTCGGATATGGAGGTTCTGGGAAAAGCCGGCCACAGTCGTAGACAATACCATCTTCGTGGTTATCTAACTTACTAAATGACCAATTCCCAACTGAAAATGGTAAACCATAATGCATAAGAATGGGTTCAAATCCTTGTCGTGGAATATATCCAGGATAAATCATTAGATTGTCGTTGATTTTGTGCTTGAGACCAACCTGAAAAGGTGAAACAGACTCAAACTCGTCAATCCGAATTATCTAGTCATAAGAATCTTAATCTCGTGAAAGAAAAGTCACCTCCGCAGCTCCAAATGAGTATCCATACATCTCACTGATCCACCCTTTTCCATAGATGTCCCCAGTTATATTGGTGGCCCAGTGAGCTCTATCTTCCCTCACTTCTTCTGTTTTGGAAAGCCACATGGGTGCCAATTTCCGTAGATCATCTATATGCATGGCCAAAAGCCCTCCAACCTTATCACAAAGTTCCGGGTGCTTTGTGTGTAATTTTGACAGAATGTTGTCACATCCTACCAAGTAACTGAAAGAACAAATTATCTTTGATAAATATAGCTCCAAACAAATCAGCAACTGAGTAAATGCAACACATGATGTATGAATTCATCGGCAGGAACTTAGCCCTATTTCAATTGCTCTGCCTGATTTTCAGAATACAGAAATGAAATCATCCCACAAACAGAATAATTCTTCCTGACGAACTAAAATAAGAGCCGTCTCCCTCCCTCTGCCTTGAGCTTCGAATATATGTGATCTTTGGTAAAGCTTTTGTCCATGTCTTCTTAGGCCTCTATCGCCCTTCTTGGCTTTTGCCCCTACCGTTAGGTCACATCTTCCTTTATGTTGGCAAAGCTGTAGAGAGCAAGGTTGTAGAGACTACCATTTCCTAGACACTTTCCCAAGGTTAGAGTCTCATTATTTAGCTCTCTCACCTTAAATTGCAAAGGAAGACAATATCACATTCATGTCACTGCCTTCCAAATGAAAATTGCAGTACTTGCCAGTCGCCGTAAGTTCTCCTGTCTTTTCTAATTCCTTCCAGTCCAAGGTCTCTATTTCTATTGCCTTCAGAATTTTACTTTTCACTCCTCTCTCTTAGACTACCCTAGTTGGAAAGCGTATCTAAAAGTTGACGCAGAAGAACAACATTGGCAAGAACCATATGAGTCCTTCATGGAAAAGAAAAGGAAGAGTACCCATAATACGCAGCCACTGGACTGCCTTTCTCTGCACCAAGTTCCCAAGGTATAATTGGACCTCTGATGATCATGTCAGCATCTAGAATCACAACCCAATCCACCGTTTCTGCATCTTTGCTATGCTTAAGCCAGTGGACAATGCCAGCGGGCTTATTGATTGCAGGGTACCTACAAATTTTCAGAAAAGACTTAGAAGATTTTCTAGAAAGAAAGAAAAGACCTTAGTAATAGTTGAAAGGCATTTTAGGAGGGGAGTTCTCGTGTAATGTATAAGTAATAGAAGGGGAAGAGAGTGAACATGCGTGGTCAGACCAGACCTTGTTGATGGGATTGCTGAGAACTGTTGTTGACAGAATTGGTAATGGAAAAAATGGTCAAATACTGAGGTCCTTGTATCAGAAAAGGAGATGTTCAATTGTTCTGAACTACATGCTCACTGTTGCACGGACTGTTCAAGAATTCATTCCTTTCACATAGATTCCATTTTGCTCAAAAGCAGGACAACAAATCATTAGAGAGATCATCTCGAGTATGTCACCACTAGGTGGAATTTTCCAGTAATCCAGCGAAAATAAAAAGCCTCTGCAATTTCTGGGTCGATGTATACTGTAATGTTCATTTTTCTTCACATGAATGATTCTCTTAATTTTGCTTTCTCAGCATGAAACCTTAATCATTTGTTCTACACTCCAGCACCATTCTTTTTGGCATGATGAAGAAGAAAAATAAGCAGAAGTAAGACAAACACGCAAAACTAGCTCAGAGCCAAGGTTCATGTGGTCAAGCATTAACCAGAGAAAGAACTCTGATTCCACATATAAGCAGGACCACTAGCAACCAGAAAGATGTTGCTAATTGCAAGTCTTTGCTAGATATACCCTTTAACAGATGCGAATTCTAGGACATTCTGTTAAGGGGAAAAATATAAAGAACGAAAACCTTGAAACAGATAGTTACAATGACTGGCCAAGCTTATAAACATAAACAAACTCCCTCAGACCATTCCATTAGCATTTATCCATCCAGGATCCTAAAATTACAGCTCAATTCAAATCCCACCAGAGTAATAGTTAAGTGAAGAAAGACAAAAAGTTGATCAAAGCATGGAAAGGAAAGAAACGCAACCAAGACCAGCTCAGTAACATTGGAGAAAGACCAAGCCCTGTAAGCATCTTACCAATCACCAGTCTTGGGATGTCGGCTCATGGAAGGCACCACCATGGTCGGAGCCAAGTCCATCCCTCTGTAGCTCCTAAGCTCGTCGCCCGTACAGCTGAGCAACCGGGTTATCGGGCCGGGCTGCCGGGCCTTCTTGAAGCTGTGGACGAGGCCCACCGTTTGCCAGTCGAAGTAGTTCTGGCACTCCACCGAGAACAGCGTGTGGATCCTGTACGGCGCCTCCTTGCCCCGACCCGGCAACGCCGTCGCCATCATCGCCATCACCAAGATCAAGACTTTGGCCATCCCGAGCTCAGTTCAAGACCCGGTTTTTAGATGGGTATCACCTCAGCGATCCGAAGATCTCATCTGGGTCGACGGATCAGTCGAAGAAGAAGCACACGGCGAAAGTCAAAGTGCATTCTCATCATCTGCAACGTGAAGAGAGGAAAGAGCGACGCTAATTGGCCTAATAAACAATTCATAGCGACACGGGAAGACAGAATCAACCGCGTAGAGCAGTTGACTTGACGATGAGATTTTTTTTTTTTTGGTCGAAACTTGACGATGAGATTGAACTATATATAAATAGTATTTCATATGGTCTGCAGATCTTCGCTCCTCGATGCTGTGGAAAGTAGGGTGATCGGTTCATAGTTCCCACCTTAGGATCAGAACTGCACGCTAACGCAAAATATAAATCGTGAATCACCCGCTCGTTTCATGGATGCATCCAAAAATCAAATCACCGTTCCGATCCGATCCGATTTTTTATTGGATTTCGGTTACAGTCTTATCGAACACTAACATCAATTTTAAAAAAAAAAAAGACCCAATTCCTAGCTGTTAAAAGAAGGAAAATGTCAATAATGCAATATAACAACGGAGAAAATGATTTAGTATTATTGCCACATTGAAAAATTTCAACCCACATGATAACAAGTATTACAAAAGTTATTTCAAGAGAATATATATTTGTATTTTATAAAGGATCGATTTGTTTGGTAGGTTAGATGATTCCCACTCGAAATCGAAAATCAAATCGATATTCGGTTTCAGAAAAATGAAACTGAACCAGATCGTACCCCGTCGATTACCGTCCAAAATTGATCGATTGGGTACGATCTGATCCGATTTGAGTGGATGATGATTTTTTTCTCATCCCTAATGGAAAGTCTTCATCGAGGAGCTATGCAGTAGTAGGGACGCACTGGTATTGAATGGGGGCAAAAAGTTCGGCAAGGAGGACGACTGAACGTTCTTCTAATGAAAGGTTCTTGATTATTGATTTGAATCTTTTTAGGGTTTTTTTTTCAAAATTATGGTAATTTTTTAATCAATTTAAGTGTTTTTTAAATAATTTTACAGATTTAGGGCATGTGCCATTGTGCGCCTCTACGGGAGGCCTCTTGATTTTTTTTACTTTCTTTTTTAGCCTTTTTTTTATGTTTTTTTACTTTCTTTTTCTTTTTATATTTATAATAACTTTTATTTATAACATTTGTATTTAATATTTATGTAATTAATTTGTTTAGTATGTGAACAATTAATAGATATAGATAAAATAATAGATAAAATTGCTAAAAAATAAAATAAATGCATAAAATAAATTGGTAAGATACATAAGTATGAAATATCCAGATTAACGACTCGGACGACAACGACGACACGGCGGCAACTTGCGGGTGCGGCGGCGGCATAGGGCTCGCGTGCTTGCGACGCACGGGGGTCCTCGAGCGGTAAGTCGGAAGAGAGGGGGGCGTCGCACAACGGCACGGCTGGGGGTTGCGAGTTCGCAGATCATGGGTCGGCATGGCCCATGGGTGGAAGGACCACGAGTGATTCGCAACTGGGTGGCGACGACGAGGATGGACGGCAAGTCAGCGGTTGGCTCGAGCGGTGTTGCATTTTCTTTTAATCTAGATATTTCATCTTTATGTATCTTATCAATTTATTTTATGCATTTTGCATTTTATTTTTTTAGCAACTTTATCTATTATTTTATTTGTATATATTAATTAATTACATAAATATTAAATATAAATATTATAAATAAACACTGTTTTAAATATAAAAATAACAAAGTAAAAAAAAATAAAAATAAATAAGGCTAAAAAAAGAAAGTAAAAAAAAATGCGCACGAAGCATTTGGGAGGAGCACAGGGCATGTGAGGCTGCAATAGAGGCGCACATGCCCTAAATGTGTAAAACTATTTAAAAAACACTTAAATTAATAATTTTTTTATAATAATTAAAAAAAAAACCATCTTTTTACTTGTTCTTGCGCTATTGCAGTCCACGTAGAAACCACGACAGAACGCATTCGAGCACGACAAGATTAGACAAAAGGCACGGAGGAGTTTCTTACATGCGAAATCGTCGCCTGATGAAGCATCTTCTTTTGTTCTTCTCTTCTCGCGTTCCGTTTTTCGATGTCTTATGCTTTAGCAAATGTCATCTCGAGAGCACAAGTATTTTGTGTAAATATTATTGGTCTCCGTTTATTTAGTAAAAACTGAATAATTCGAAAAAATACTTTTCAAAAAATGATTCCTTATATCTCTTGAAATAAGTAACTGATAAAAAAATATTTTCATTATCGGCGATAATTTATGTATAAATATTATCGTGAAAGATGAAAATATTTTTCATTCCTTCGTTTTTTTTTTAAGCGATATAAGTGAACCTTCAACAATTTGATATGGTTGTTTTCGTTAAAAAAAAAGATAATTAATTTTACGAAAGTGAATTAAGAAAAATATTTTCATCATCCAAGAAATTATTTAGACACAAATTATGATAAATAATGAAAAATAGTATTCATTAACTGACATTTTTGAAATCATTCATTTTAAACAAAATAAACAAAATTTTCCTGCTTTACTTCAGGTAACTCCTTGCATGACCCCGCGTGAAGCAAGTTCGCTGGTGGAACATTTTCATTTCCAAAGGGTTAATTTTGGTAATTAAAGAAACAAAAAAGTTAGATCTACTAAGACTGGTTTAGTAGGTACTAAACATAATACAAATGTTCAGAAGTCAACTGCAGATTTGTGACGTGGTTTTTCCGGTTTAAATAGTTCATCACATTACTTAGCATGTCAACTCCTTAAGTCAATTTTTATGTACCCAGCGCTGCCTAATAATCACCCTTTATTATTACATTAATCAACATTAGCTATGATTATTGACTTTTAGTCCCACTTGGCCCAATCATCCTAAGAGCCCTATACTTACGAAAATTTCAAACCTCTCGATCCCTGGCTTGAAGAGAAAAACCTTTTGGGTCCAGTATATGCTCCGGATGCTCCGGAGCGCATGGTAATACTTCTGGAACAGAATTTTTACTTCAGAAGTGTTTTTAAAGCAGAAATCCGTTTGGTAAAGATACTTCAGAAGTGCTTCTGAAGTTAAAATCCGTTTGGTAAAAATATTGAGATTTTCTACTTTTAGAAGAGATTTTTATTTCTGGTTGGATTTTTGGCTAATTTTGAGAAGTTAAAAATTTTTTCTTTTCATTTTTAGAAATCACTTCTTCATCTACACCGGTCTTCGCCAACCAATGCCAGCCTGCCGGCACCCCCGACTTCCGTCAATCGCCGCCGGCCGCCGCCGCTAGTCGCCAATCGCCGGTCTCCGGCCATCGATCGCCGCCAATCATCGGCTGTCGCCGCCATCGATCGGCCACCAATCATCAGCCGCCGCCGCCAATCGCCGATCACCGGCCTTCGATTGCTGGTCACCGGTACCACTGACGCTGGTCTCCACCGACCACCACCGCCAGAGATTTTGTTAATAATATTCCAGAAGTAGAAATTTTATCAAACACATTTCTTTGATCAGAATTTAATTTTTGATGGAGAAGTTAAAAAATCAACTTCTACTTTTGGTGGTATTTCTGAAGCAGGAGTGTTGCCATCCACACCCTACAATAGCCACAAAGAAATTTCATTCCACAACAAAATCTTTGATACATTGGACGGTACAGTTCCCTATAATGTTATCCCCACCACAAACCATCCAGACCATAGTTGGTCAGCATTCTCCATCTGTTCTCTTGCATAAGGAACTCAAAAATTTAGGTAGTGCATGATAACATTTCAAATTTTTCATTTCCCTGTAGTTGATCTGGCAAGGAAATTCGTTTGGTAAACACCCATTAGAAGTAGAAAGGCGTTTGATAAATTTTTTTACTTATGACAAGATTATGACTTTCTGAAGTGAAAATTAGCTTCTGGTCACGTTTTTCTCCAATCCACTTAAGTAAAAAAAAAATTAGGGATAACACTTCTGCTTCAGAAAATCATTTCTGAAGCAGAAGTTGATTTTTCCATTTCTATTTCAGAAGCAGAAGTTAAAAAACAGCTTCTATTTCAGTAGCTGATTTCTGATCAAAGAAAGACGTTTGATAACTCGATGAAATTTCTGCTTTTGAAATAGAAATTTGTTTGGTAATGATTGAAATTTTTCACTTATGAAACACTATTAATACAAAATATTTTACGAAAAATTATTGATCCTAACAAAACGAAGAAAAAAAAGATTACTTATTGAAAAAAAAATAGAGTAAACACGCGATTGGAAACCTCCTGTTTCGTGAAAAATCTCTAATCGTACAAGCGATTGGACTAATAAATAAAGTTAAGGTGTAAATTTCTAACAAAATATGTCCTACGAGTAAGGTGGTACGCCAAATGATATGTCTCCCAATCCTTTAAAACACAATATTTATACTATTATTTACGTTTTCATTTGTATTGACGAATTTTAAGACATAGTGAATATAGTCAGGAAAGTATCACGGCAAATCACTAATTAGGAAAGGAAGAAAGCACCAGCACCATCAAGAAGTTCTCAACAAATGATACAACTTTCGAATACCATCTCGGCATCTGATACAATAATGAGAATATTCGTTTGTAATTTATGAAGTACGTCTCATCAATTACAGAGGACCAAAAACCAGAGAGCTGCGAGTGGTCCCCCACTTACAGCAAATAGCTGGGACCAGGTTTGTTTGTGAAAACATGACGGCAGTCTTGGGCAAAAGTCAGCTGGAACCGGGGTTTGTTGTCATGCGCGCCCTAAATTGATGCAAGATGCTCCCATCAATCCAGCAAATAATATGTTCGCAATAGATTTACCTGCTAAATATTTTCCCTATTATGGGAATTTACAGCAAAAATTCGCAGTTTGTCAGCTCAAAGTACCTCATCCACTCCTATATATAAAATACAGCACTAGGTTACTGGGAGTTATCCAGGGTGAGAAGATAAAGAGTTTGAAACAATATATATTGCCAGTTACTCAGTTGAATATATGGAGGGAATACTGTGACATACAGACACACAGTAGCGCACTATGTTTACTCGCACCAGATTGACTAACATTGAGCATCCAAAAAGAATGACATCACCAAGTTTTCAACAATAGCATATTGCTAAATTATCGACAATAATTCAGATGAGGCCAATCTGACTTCCTTATATTAAGACTGAATATATCATAAATGGAGAAGGTGACTCACAAACTCAGAAGAAATTCTGACCTGGATTTTTTAAGCAAAATATAAGATCTCAATCCATTTAAGCTTTTCCATCTCCTAGGTAGTGCATGATAACACTTCAAATTTTTCATTTCCCTACCAGAAGAAGAAGTTGATCTGGCAGGAAAATTCGTTTGGTAAACGCCCATCAGAAGAGGAAATGTGTTTTGTAATTTTTTTTACTTCTGACAAGATTACAACTTTTTGAAGTGAAAAATAGCTTCTGATCATGTTTTCCTCCAATCTTCAAAAGTAATTCAGAAGTAAAAAAAAAAAAAGGACCCAAGTCCCTTTGTTTTTTCAAAAAAATGCTGAACTTTGTTTCAAAAGAGGGTCCGAAGTATTCAAATTGCTTAAAAAAGGGCCTACCCAAGAGCAATTTTATCTTTTTAGTCTTTTAATCTTTTCTTTTCTTTTTTCCTTTTTTTTCCCTCACCAACCTTCCTGTTCATCTTCTCCGCAGCACGCCTTCTTCACGTGAATGTTAAGATGTGGCCGTCGGGGTCGCCGCGGAATGACTTGGTCGGCCGTGCTGCTCGACTTGCAGGAGAATGGGGTCTGCCTCGTGGATGTGCTCATGGTTTGAGATCGTCCAACAAAACAACCTCAGCATCTCCGAGGTGACGTCGTCGTCGCCGAAATACCTAACCTTAGCCGGCGACGGAGGTGTGCCGGTGGTGGAAGTAGCAGAGTGCAAGACGTCCCCCACGCGCTGTCCTCGCAACATCGCATCTGCCCCGGTGTCGCCTGCAATTTCCTGCCCTTCTCTGGCTAGCTACTGCTACTAGGAGCCCTCAAGGGGCAGGAGTTGCTGCGAGAGAGACGACTTCGTAGGCTTCCTGGGATTTCCGAGCTCAAACTCTTGGGAGGTTGAATCGGTGGAGAAGAATGAGGAAGGGAGGCTGGAGCAGGGCTTGAGCGTCTCTTTCAAAGAGTGCAGTGACATAGAGAGAGATGGTGCAGTGAGAACTTCTTAAAGCGTTGTTGACCCAGCGAGAAGTTCTCGTTGAACCAAAGGAGGCGACTCACAGACGTTGCCCTGCGCGGTGGAGCGTCGGCACCCTAGGTCGGGGGTGTAGAAACCCGGATGGTTCTTTGCGGAAGTTTGGTGGTTTCAAGGCGAGAGAGTTTTTGAATATGTAAAATGAGAGTGATATTCAGAATAGCCTTGCTAAGGCTTTTACACAAACAAAACACACATACAAGCTTCCTAAGCTTGAGATACAAAAATCACAACTCTCTCTAACTCTCTTGCTCTCTATGTTCTAACACCACACAAATACAACTATGGCATATATCAAATGCCTTCAAGACATCTCTATTTATAGAGAGTTTCCATGCCTAACAAAGCATCAATTTGTTGACCTTCAAGTGTAAAACAAATATTGCCTAACTTGCCTAACTTTGAAGGTGTGCTACAAATGTGAAATGTGAAAGGTGTGCTACCGTCCACTTTTAATCTTTGACCAAGTGGTAGGTTGCCAAACACAATCAATTTTACATTTCCAACAGCCTCCCTTAAAATTGATTTTGGAGACTTATAACACCAAGCATCGTCTTCAATTTCTCGAACGAATCCGCTTTCAAAGGTTTTGTGAGGATATCTGCAGTCTGGTCTTCGGACCTACAGAAATCAAGTTTAATCTCACCAACTTTTACTAGCTCACGGATATAATGATACTTGATGTCGATGTGCTTGCTCTTGCCATGAAATACAGGATTCTTGGCTAATGCAATAGCTGACTTATTGTCACACATCATTTTAATAGGACCCGTTTGTTCATGCATCAATTCATGCAGCATCCTACGAAGCCATATCGCCTGACAAGCCGCTGAAGCTAATGCCATATATTCTGCTTCAGCTGTCGAGAGAGCAACAACTTGTTGCTTTTTGGAAGACCAAGAGAATACTCCTGATCCAAGAAAGAAAGCATACCCCGACGTACTTTTTCGAGTCTCAGTATCACCTGCCCAATCACTGTCTGTGTACCCCACTAGACCAAAATTGTCAGTGTAAGAATATAAAATTCCATGATCACGAGTTCCACTGACATACCGTAAAATTCTCTTTGCTGCTTGCAAATGTGATTGGTATGGTTTTTCCATGAACCTACTAATAATACCCACTCCATAGGTAATATCTGGCCTCGTAGAAACCAAATATCTCAGACTGCCAACAATGCTCTTGAAATAAGTGGGATTTACCAGCTCACCGGTTCCTTCTTTCTTCAGCTCCAATCGTTCTACTACGGGAGTTCGGATTGGCTTCAGCGACTCCATTTTAAATCGCTTCAAAATATCATTAGCATATTTCTGCTGGGAAATAAATATTCCATCATCTGTTTGCTTCACTTCAAGACCAAGAAAGTAGGACATCAGTCCCAAATCAGTCATCTCAAACTGGCTAGTCATAGTCTCCCTGAATTCAGCAAATATTTTTTTACAGCTCCTTGTAAATATCAAGTCATCAACATAAATGCACACAATTAAGATGTCACCGTTAGCATTTGACTTGATATACAGTGTATGCTCATAAGGACACTTTTGAAAATCATGCTCCAACAGGTATGTGTCGATACGTGTGTACCAAGCACGTGGTGCCTGTTTTAATCCATACAGAGCCTTCTTCAGTCTGTAAAACTGATTTTCATGCCCTTTCTTCTCATAACACTGTGGTTGCTCCACATATACTTCCTCTTCAAGGACACCATTGAGGAATGCTGATTTCACATCCATTTGATGGATCTGCCAATGGTTCTGAGCTGCAAGTGCTAAGACCATCCGAATAGTATCCATCCGGGCAACTGGTGCAAATACTTCAAAATAATCAATACCTGGCTTTTGCTTGTAGCCCTTTACAACCAGTCTAGCCTTGTAACGGTCCACCTGGCCGTCGGGTTTGTACTTTGTCTTGTACACCCACTTGACACCAATAGGCTTCTTACCGGGTGGTAAAGAAGTCAACACCCATGTGTCGTTTTTCTCAATGGAGTGAATTTCTTCATCCATTGCTTCAATCCACTTTTCATCTACAGCTGCTTCATCATAGGTTATAGGGTCACAATCAGCAAATAAACAAAAGTTTAGCAGTGTTTCATCAGTGATTTCGCTATCACTGTTTCTATTTCTTGTGACCACATAATCTCTGAATTTTGCTGGCGTCTCCTTCAGTCGTTGTGAACGACATAGTTGTGGTTCTGAAACTGCTGTTGGTGAAGATGTACCTCCAGTTGAAGATGATGAGGAAGATGGATCACTCGTTGAAGATAATGGAGGTGTTTCTGTCTCACCCGCCAGTGGTTCATCTTCGATGGTGATATTTTTCTGGTCACCCTTCTGATTCCAGTCCCAGGCTTCATCTTCTAAAAACTGGACATCCCTGCTGATAATGACTTTCTCAGTGACCGGGTTATACAGCTTATAACCTTTAGTTGTATCACTATAGCCGATGAAGATGCACTTCTCGCTTTTGTTATCCAGCTTCTTTCTTCGCTCATCTGGTAGGTGGGGATATGCCACTGTTGACACCTAAATATTGATCATTTTATCATTATTATTATTATCTATTTTCTGACATCATAAATAGTAAAATCCAGGTTCAATTTTAGGTGTTCCTTGATCATCATAAAATTGAATTTGGGCAAAAATATTAATAATAATAAAAAAAAAGAAAAAGGAAAAAACATAATCATCTAAAAGAAAAAAAAAAAGTAAAAGCAAAGGGATTTTGACCAAATAATGTTGTCTCTGCTTTTTATTATTATTATTGCTTGTTATTTTTTTATTTTTATTTTTTTTCTTCTTTCCGGCTTAGGGGGCTCCCACACTCTCTCTCTCTCCAAAAAAGCAGGTCCACGTTTTTTTTAAAAAAGCGGAGGGACTCTCTCGCTCTGGGGGCTCTCGAATCTTCATCTTCCATGCGCGACCACCGCCACCTCGATCCTTCATCGTCGAGTCGTCCCACCGTCGTCATCAAAGACCGTCACCGACCCTCCACCACATCCTCGCCAGTCCGTCGCAGCCCCCCTAGCATCGCCGTCACCGCCAGAGCTACCGGGATCGTCGGAACAGCCACCCGGAGCTGGTTACTCTATTTTGCACCAGTTTCGGGTCTGCTTCTGCCCAGCCTTCTCCGACGCCTCTCAGTCACAACCACCGCTACCACACCATCCCTCTAGCTTCCCTCAACCTCCTTCGACTGCCTCGCGCCGCTTGCAACCGCCATGGTATCGCCGGAAACCCCTAAGTCAAAGCTCTGTTTTGGTGCCTTGTTTTCGCGCCGGGCTCTGTTCGGGCTGAGCTCCATCCCTCCACCGCCTTCCTCCGCCTATCTCTAACCACAAATATGGCCCTCGGATCCCCACAGATCTCTACCATCAACCACCCGAAGCTCCGACACCGTTGAGCCCCGGACAGACCCCAAACCGAGGCTAGCCTGCCTCCCCCGTTCTGCCGACGCCTTTTTTTTGTGCCGTTTCGCTGCTGTTCAAGGCTACCAACGACTCCTCCGACCACCATCATCCTCTTCGGACCTCCTCGGCAACCACTATGATCGCTGAGTCCACCATGCCAATGAGCTCGCCAATACACAGAAATGTCTGGCAGAGTTGCCTGAAACCACAAGATATGGGCTCAACCAACTCCAATTCATCATAGTGAATAATTACCATCGGTCTTTCTACTCAACCTTAAAGTCCACCAGAGCTCATTCGCCGGAGTCATGCATGCGAATCCCTTCAAGCCGGTCCTACCCGCAAGCGAGATCAAGCTCAACCAGACCAAAGATAGCAAGGAGATCATCAGAACAGCAGTTGAAAGAACCGAGACAGAGAACCGTTCTCTTCGAAGGAAGTTATCCTTAATCGTATCAAGAGGCTGTGCAAGGCCTGGTCAGAAGGAGACATCAACTTATGATTAACCAGGATATCAACTGAGGTGGAATCTTGAAGGAAAATCCAACGTGCGAAATCTCATGGAGAGGAAGAGCGTTAGCTCAAAGAAGAAGTCATAAGGAGACCAGTGACTTCACCCGGGCCTTCCACCACCAACCGTCGTCGAGCTCTCCTCTGACACCACCACATATCCCGGGGGAACTCCGTCTCGGCCGCCCGTGAACCGACCGCGAGAGCACACTGGACTGAGGGCCAACGCGGCTCGCGTCGCCGTGCCCGTTTCAACGTTGCTGCTTCACGGCGACAGCCTCTCACTTCGACGAATCTCTCTTCACTTCCGACCGTGTTCGACACTTCCAAAAGTCACCACCAGCTCTCGCGCCCGTCACCACCATCACCTCATTTGAGCGTCGCTCAGTCCCAGCGGCTTTCTAGCCTTCACCAAGCTTCCCGATGACCTGTTTAGCCTCTCTGTCGCCGCTGTCCAGCCTGTTCTACGACCGACCGAAGCTGCTGACCGTCCATGAAACAATCTCGCCGGCTGCCACGACTCATTGGACCACCACAACACTTGTTCAACAGCGGAACAGCCGTCCAGGCGCACAACCGACACCTCCCAGCCCTGCTTGGTCCTGATCCGAGCATCCCGACGTCCTTCTCAACCGCGACCAACTTGTTCCGACGTCCTCGGTTCTCGCATTCGACCAGGTAAGCCTCCTCAATCTCATGCGACGTAGCGTGATATAGACGAACTCTCAACATGGAGTATGAAATGGTCAAGTTCTGCTGGACGTTGGCGTTTGGTCAGTGATGAGATTTCATATATGATGCGTGTTAGGTTGTTAAAATCAGATTAGGTTTAAGGTCGTAGGAAGGGGAGTAAAGTCAGACGTTATTTTCGGTTCTCCGTTCATTAGCGATGGTTCGACGACGGTCGAAGGATGGTGGGCGCGAAGGTCTCAAAGAAACTCCCATGGCGTCATCTATAAAAAGGGTTGTCGTGGGGGAAGAAGATGATGTGGGCAAATGAAAAGAGATAAAAAAAAATCAAAATATAATTAAAAGAAACAAAAAAAAAGTGGAATAGAGAAGTCTGATAAGTGTGCGTGGGTTTGACTTGTGGTTTGGATCCATTGGTAATTTGGGGCCTTTCTTGTTAAAATGTTCGGTTGGCTGGAGTGATATGGAAATGGGTCGCATAAGTGGGCTTTAGAAGGAGAGTTGGGTCTTGTTCCTTGATATTTTTTTTGGGCTTCATGTCCTTTCTTAGCCCGCGGTTTTAGAAGGGTTGGGCTTAGAAGCCCAATCCGCATCATTATTTTCGAAATAATAAAAAAAAATAAAAAAAAAAAAAATAATAATAAAAAAATCATAAAAAAAAAATTCAAAAAAATTCGGAAAATTCAGAAAAATTCTAAAAAATTTCAAAAAATGGGAAATGGCCACAAACAACTGGCCATGGAATATTTTGGGTAATTCGGTATCCGAGTCTTTCAAATATTGACGATTTTGCCCTTCGGGCTAAATCGCCTCCAAATCTTCCCATTTTACCCCGGTCCTAAATCACGCCTCCCCAAAGCCCTTATGGCTATATTAGGAAGTCGTTGATTTGAGTTGATGTGCATTGTTGTGATTTATTTATGCACTTGATTGCGCTTTCATTTAAATTGGTTGCGATTGATAGGAATAGTCTTCCAGTCTGCATGAAACCCTGAATCAAGCCTACCTCACCTAAAATTGTGCCTGCATGAATTCTTAGCCAGGAAAATCACTCACGTTAGGTACCGAAAGGGCGTTGGTAATGACACCAGCGTAACCAAGTCCCCGAACCCAAAATCTCTGGTTCCGCAGAACTGATCGACCTCTCCCAATCGGTCAGTAAGGTTTCCGGTCTACTCTCCAATAAAGACCGGTGGCGACTCCAAATGCACGCACAAGTTGCACATGCCACCACGACCACACTGAAGGTCGAAAGCGATCGACTCTTATCGTCGAATCCCTCAGAAAAAATACTCCCGCCGCGATTTGGTATGGGCTTGGGGAGGGCCCGCGTCGATCCAAAGCCCACGATCCGCACTCCGGTGCTGGGGAAAAGGCCCGCGATCGGTAATCCATTAGCTGCGTCCTCTTCCGGACGGGTCGCGACAGCTGGCGACTCCGCTGGGGACCTTTGTTCTAGAACCTATCGTTCTAGACCTCAAGTGGACTTAGGCCGTAATTAAAACGCTGAGTGATTTTTCTAAACCATGCAGGCGCTCTTGAAGGTGAGGTAAGTCCGCTTACGATAGGTGTTATATGTTTTTGCAGATTGGAGAAATAAGGGGTGTAGTCCGTGATTAACATTGTCTTATGCAGGTTGGGCGTAGGAATGTATGTTGTGTGGATGATTTGAAGTGCTGATTGATAAACTGTTATGCGTGACTTGCATTGTGATGATCACAACACGTGGACACACACAACCGTGCCTAAAACCCCGGGCGCCGCCTTTAGGAACACAATAGAAGGAATTGAAAATGGAATCTCCGTGAGGAAAAACACGGGGTAATCCACTTTTCAATTCCGCTCACTTCGAACTATGGATCGAGTCCCAATGCAACGATAGCTGTGCAATGGAATCGGCTCTTTCTAGAACTCGAGGTGGGAACCTTAACCTTAGGTGCCAAACTCTCTGATTTTTAGAAGTTACCATCACCTGTTTCATGCGCATGTCTCTGGGCGGTTGGTACACCTAAAACCGCACAATAAGTCGACGTGTTGGGTTGGTAAGACTCTCTATCCCCCCAAATCTATCACTGTTCATATAGATATATGCGTTTCATTTATTGCATTCTGGTGATTAGATTAAATGCCATTTCGAGGATAGATATGTGCGTTTGTCCCTAACGTCCTTGATAGAAGACGAGGAGGGTGATATCCCACGACGAACACCGAGTGCGCGATAAGGAGCATACTATGGACATTATTGAGGTATCATCCAATGAAGATGACGAGTTGGGGCAAGTGATCCTGAAGGCACAGATCAAAACTGGGGCATCCTTAAACGTAAAAAAATAGGTAACAGAGAGAAATCTTTTCCTGGATAAGTCTGAGGCTATTCTTTCATCTGATCATGAGCGAGTTATAAAATCCATATTTGCTCGACTTATTGATATTATGGTTCGGCTCACCTAAGTTGAAGATGTTCGAACGCTCGAAGAAAGGAACCATGCAGAAGTTAAAACACACACGAGAACTTTCATTTATTTTGCTCAGCGGAGGGTTTTCAGAAGCAGGTCATACAATTCGGGGTGGAAAAGTAAAGCCAAAGTGAGCCCTAATTAACGACACAAAGGAGCCCAGCTGACCCTCCATGTTGTTAATGCTCTGCCCGTACTCACGACTTCGCATGTCCTGGTCCGCGAGCTTGAGGAAAAGGTTTCTGCATTCTCCCTTAACCTCAGTGACCTTGACCTCGTGTTCTTCGGTGATTATTTCCAAGTCCCGAACTAATCCATTCCCGTGAGCTATGTCTGCGGTTATTTTGTCAAGCCGTTCTTCCTGCTAGTCGCTTTGCAGCCTCAATAGGACATTGTGGCGGTCGTGCTCGCCAGCGGTCAGGGATAGGGCCAATTGATCCACCAGTTTTCTCCTCTCGCGAAGCAACGTCGCGACCCTCTCATTGGCAAACTCGACGGCCTTTTTGTGACTATCGGCCAAATAGTTGGTCAGCACCAAATGATCAGACCGATCCTGGTAACGAGCCCGCAAGACGCGAGCCACGAGAACCTCCCGATCAGCAACACGGTAGGCCTCTAAGGAGTGTGCAAAGAGGGTCGGGAAAGTTCTATATTCCCTCCCCAGCGTAGTACCTTCGAGGGAAGTGGTATCTAAGTCCTCGAGCAGGACACGGATTTCATCCGCGGTTGCAGAATGATCGGCTATGTGCGCGTAACCGCGACCCAGTAGGTTATAAAGCTTTTCCCACTAGGCCAAGACATCAGTTGAAAAAGTGCGTACGGGAGAGGAGGCCATTTGCGTTGGGTTGGCTTGAGAATAAGACGAGTTTAACAGAGAGATTAGAAGGAAGAAGCTGATTATGCGAAAACGTTAACCTTCCATACATTAATTGCTCATTTTATAGCAACTCGAGGATGATGAAGGGTCTCAGTAATAATGCTGGTGGAGCCCAGTTAGGGGGTAAAGCAGGAGGTCCCGTCACGAGAACCATTGGATTCGTTTCGGTCCGCGATTTTCGGCTCATCAATTAAAAGATGTAAAAGATTTGTCGGGATCACCATTATTAGAGTTAGGTGGGAGGAAAGCGCAACTATCGAAGAGAGCCCTAACAGGGTTTGGCAGTCCCATCACGTTGAAAAGCTAAGCGAGAAATTCAAGGTCTTGAGGGGGAACGTTTGCCTAATGATGCTTGAGGAGCGTCTCCTGAACATGCAAAGTCACTCGAAGAAAACTTTATAGGGAGTGAACATACAGGAAAGAGTAGAGATCTGAGTGGGCAAGAACCAATCAAACATTTCTCAATCCAACATATTTAAGAGGTTACTGTCAGCTGCTAGAGGCGACTGACTCAAAAATCTCAGAAATTGAACCACAGAGGGATCTCGAAGATTCCAAGATCAAGTCTAACGCCAAAACCATGGAGCCCAACACTCCTGGCAACGGAAATCAAGATCACGGCGACGACGACAGCGACATCCACAATGCTCAACTCGGGAAAAGAAGACGTCCTCACCAATACTCTCAGGAGGAAACCCAAATGCTGGAAACCCTTTTCAGTAAAAGCCATTACATGAAAAAGAAGTGGAGAATTGAATTGAGCCGGGAGTTGGGGATTAATCAGTCGAGGATCCAGTTTTGGTTTCAAAATAGGAGATCCAAATCGAGGGCTCAACGCAAACGTCAGGTGGTCGAGATTTTAAAGGAAGAAAATCAAAAGCTGCGAACAGAAAACATGAGGTATGAAAAAGCTCTCAATATCACCGTTTCCCCTCATTGCGATAACCTCGTCGCCCTCGGTAAGATATTCCCCGATAAGCCTCACGCGATGATTGAAGACGTTCATTTACCACCCTACTCCCTCGAGGCATCTCCCGCTCAACCAGATTTTGCCGGAGTCACGCATGAGCAGGATGATCCTACGAAGATGATACAAATGCCTCCTGGGGGATGGGATTTGCATCGCTTTGATTGGAGTTACAGTTTTAAGGAGCTGGATGTTACCGCCGACCAGCTCAAGGCATATCAGCCTCATGCACAACAATTTTCGATAGGGTCGGGTCCTGCTGGAGATGAGTTAATCAGTCGTCAAGCCATCGATGCAATTTTGGGCCACGATAAGAGGAGGTTCGCTTGGCCCCCCGAACTGCATTCCAGATTCCTAGATGTGGTTCACCAAATGGGGATCGACTCAGCAACTCCGACACGCATATTTAAGGCCATGAATGTACCGGGGCTTAGTAAGGAGCTGGTCAGGAATCACCTTGCTGCCTACAGAAAGCTATTAAGACAACGTCGAGCGGAGCTAAACCGGGAGGAATTCGTCTCAAGCTCAAAAGCTAGGGGCGACCGCCATTGTAATGCTCAGGCATCAAGAGATACCCGGCCAAATCTAAGCATCAATCAAGCTAGCAACCCGACCACCGGCAAACTGAAAGCTGATCAGAATGTCCTCCCAGGCCATTTCAATACTTCTCAAGAGCGCGTGCCACAAGTACAGCGAGTGCGCACTCCTCCATTCGAGCAGCAGTCGGCTGGTGCTCTGCCTGCCGCTGGTCAACCCACAACAGACGATTTCTTTGATGAGGGGCTCGATGCCTTGTTCAATCAGTGGGGAGCTGGCATGCTTGGACAGCCATGATCTAGCACTTGACTCGGGGCACGATGGGTCGGTCACCACGAACACCCGTAGAAAGAAGAACATGTTCACGAGTAGATCACTCATTTTATCCGTTGTAAAGTTCCTACGGGAACATTTTTCTTTAATGACTATAGTTAATTCTATATTAAAACCAACGCTATCGACGAACATCGTCACGCTCAGTTATGATGATCCCTTGTTAGATTAAGTCTGAAACCAGAGACGGTCTTTAAAATTTTGAGTGGCCACGAACTCATTCTTCACCAAGCGCCCGGGATGCTGAAATGAAGAGTAACAGCATGCACAGGGAAAATCCCACTTTCGTTTGAACGATGAAAAGGGGTTGAGAGAAGATCATAGCGTTAATGGAGCTAAATGAATTAAACGGAGTCATTAATTGCGGGTCCACCGCTGCTCCCCACGTTCTCGGGCCTAGCAAATCATAAAAGGCGCCGAAAGATTGTAGACCCACAACTTCGAAGACTGACCTAGGGGACGAGCGCAATACTCGATGAAACCGAATCAATGCAAAAGAGTTTGTGATCCTATCACGAAGAAAAAGAAAGGGGAATACAGACGATGAGTAATTACAGGGTCTCGGGAGGAGCGCTTGCTTGCTGGCCTTCATATGCAGCCTGAAGGATGGTTCTAGGACACGCACAATCACTTGAGAAAATTTCTAGAGTGAACAAACACGTAAGAGCGAATTGAGAAAGCTGAGTGAACTAGATCAGCCCGAGATACCCCGATCCATCATGTTTAAAAGTTATTCCCATCTGCTAGAAACGCCCGACCTGGACATTTCTGAGCACGAACTGCTGGGAGACTTTGAAGATCCTGGAGCTGAATCCTGCCCGAAGGCCATAGAGACTGACTCCTCCAGCGATGAAATTCTAGGTTTCAGCTACGAAGAAGGAGCATACAATGATGACCGGAGCCGGAAAAGGAAGCAACTACAACGCCACACTCCAGGCCAAATCCGAGAGCTCGAAGCTTTCTTCAATGAATGCCCCACTCCAAGCAGACAACAGAAAATGGAGTTGAGCCGAAAGATAGGATTGGAGCTTTCGAAGGTCAAGTTTTGGTTCGCCAACAAACGAACCCGGGTGAAACAGCAATACGCAGACCATGAGTTACTGGTCCTGAATGAGGAGAATGAGAAGCTTCAAGCTGAAAGCGCGAGATATAAGGAAGCTCTGACCAAGGCCACCTGCCTTAATTGTGGTAATCCTGTTGTCCTCGGCGAGGTGTTCCTCGATGAACCATTCCTGTTGACGAATAACGCTCAGCTGTTACCGTATTCTCCACAGCATTTTCCGACACAGCCAGATACCGCCGGAGATCTGCATGAGCAAGTCAACACCATAGGATCAACACCAACATCCTCTGAGAAATGGGATATGAATCATCACAGGGGGAATTCTCCCAATGACGAACTCGCTGTCGCAGCCAGCCAATCCAAAGTCGGTGAGTCCCTCCCTGGACAACTTTTGAAACAACTAGATCCCGTAGAGAATAGCTACCGAAGTATTGACGATATTTTGGGTGATAAGAGAACAAGGTTTTACTGGACCTATGAGCTTCACACCAAATTTGTTGATGCAATTCGAGAACTGGGAGTTGATTCGGCTAGCCCACTGCGCATACTCGAGATTATGAATGTGCCGGGGCTCTCTAGAATTAACGTTGAGTCTCACCTCAAGTACTATAGGAGATTGCTAAGGGATGGAAGGATAGCGTTAAACCATCATAAAGCCAGTTGGAGCTCAAGTGCTGGGCAGAGTTACAACCATGATGATTGGAGAGCCAAGAGCACCCAACCGTGTTTCGGCAATGACGGGACTAGCAGTCGTGTCAGCGACTCCTCTAACCCAAATCAGAATGCTCCGCCGAGCTATCTCAATACTCCTCAGGAGTATATGCCACAGTTCCAGCACATAGAAATTCCTCAGTTTGAGCGCGAATCAGTCATTAATGCTGTCCCCGAAGCGGATCTGGCATTGGTAGAGAGTGCACATATGAACCTGCCGGTCATCGAAGGAAGTTCCAATTCGAGGGGTCAAATTGCTCACGGTGAGAGCAAAGAGAGGAATCCCTCGCCTACAGTCGACGACACCCAATCTGGGCACCAAGGGCTAGAAAGAACAGGTGATTTCCTTGATGAGGAGCTGGACACTTGGATCAATACTCTTCGGGAATGTATGTCTCAACCCCAACAGGGCAATGATGAAGGTTCCAGCTCAAAGACTCCAATCCCTCACAACGAAGGCAATGAAAGAAATCTGCCCCCAACAATCGTTGATACCCAACTTGAACATCAATGGCTCGAAGACCCGAGCAATTTCCTTGGCGATGAGTTCAATCTTTGGCTCGATCAATTTGGAGCCGGAGGACCATCGCAGTGGTGACGCGAGGCCGGTGATCAAACGTCTGATGCAAGGCATGGCTACTCGATGAAAAATGCTTCGAGAAAAGGGGTTGAATACCCCTATTGCATATGTTGTTGATCGCACTGTAAGGTTCCCACGGGAACATCTTTCATTAATATCTAGAACTAATTGCGCGTGGGTGTCAACATCACCCTTTGAGCATCTTCAAGCCGAAGGCCGTGGATTAATCACTTAATCCGTGGAGCAAGTTCCATGAACCATAATTATCACCCGCTGAGCATAATGGGATCTACCCCTTCAACACGAAACACGTTTGGCCGCGAAGCCACCTATTTGGTAAAACGATGTATCGTTCCTAAACGATCTTCAATCGAATACCGAAGTAATGTATTCTTTCTTTTCCTTCTCAGATGATAAACATGGATAAATCACTCAATGAGTCATGCGTTCAAATAGCAGAACAGACGCTGCCCAGCTAGGGGCAGATGAACCATTGATGTTACAAACACTCCAAGCATGGATAGGCGGATTTGATAGAGGTTGTTTATATCAATACGCAACATCAGAATGGGATGAAAATCAAGAGTAAAGTTGTATCGTCCCAATTTGTCTTGAATTTGGGAATATGAATTAACACTTATTTTTTATCCTTGACAGGGGAATCGCCTTGGAGACGAATGAGTTTTTACATCCCACATACTACCTGTTAGGGTACATGAGGGTAGGATGTATCGTTTCAATTTTCAAAAAATTCGTGAACATACAATGATATGCTTCTTTTACATTTTCAGGTATCTCCAACCACGGTGGACAGGTAGGTATCCCTTTCCCCCAATCCATTGAAGATGTTAAACCAAAAACACAGAGGGAAAAAGAAAAAAGCTTTCAAAATCTGATGTCTAGAAAAGACATGGAATTCTAACTTCATTGGCATTCATGTTTTGAAACATGAGGTTGTCTGAACATGCATTGTGCACCATAAAATCCCCTTGACGGGTAAAATTTTTGGGAAAACGAAAGAGATTTTTCCAATCAAAAGTTGTTCAAAACTCTCAAAAGGATGTTTCCTCAAAAGAGAGGCAAGCTCAAATCCAAACACATCCTACATACACTTGAGAGATGAGTGGAGCGAATCAAATAGTAAAATCTGGACCTACGGAGGTAGGGACCATTCGCAGCGATTACATGGATTGGGACGACGGAGGCATTCGTTTCTTATCCCCAAACACTACAGGTGACCATTGACAACCCCTTCGAACGGCGGTTTTCATTCTCAACCCTGTCAAGAACCATCCCACACCAGGGCAAAATGGAAGTAAGTCCAGCGGCATCAGGAGAAAATGGTTAGAAATTTTCTTGCTCGGACTAATTAATCTTTGTGTGTTGTTTATATGGTAATCCAAGTGCCATAGGATGACGAGAAGCATTCATTCTTTATCCCATACACTGTATCATTTGCACAGCCAAGTTGAGCCTGCAAATTCATTTCATGAACCCATTGGTGATCATTCCAAGACGGATGTCGCACCACTTCAAAAATGGAAGAGTTCAAGACTCAGGGATTACGAAGAGAATTCTCGGACTGATATTTAAAGCATGTTTAGACTATATGCCTAACATGATCCCATGAAGATGAGAAAAATGGGGATTTCAAAAATGAAAATGAGAAAAATCCCCGGCATCAAGAAAAAGCAAAGTGCCTAGTAAAAGCAAGGCCGATGCTCGTGCTAGTTGTTTAATTGGTCCGCAATGAAGCTGGATGGGAAAAGGGGAAATCCCTGAAGGAGCCAAATCCAAAAGGGCTGCTCCCCAAATGGTGCCGGGCGCAGAACAAAAACATAGAGAGAGTCGGCCTCTGAACGCAACATGAGACGTTCTCTAATGGATTTGTGCACACCTCAAAAGCGGGCGCACACCTCAAAGACTGAAGATGCAGGAAGGCAAGGACATGTGGCAGATCTGCAATGATCACCAATGTCAAACACCTCGTGAATTCTGGGCAAAAAAAAAAAAAATATAAGCTTGTTTCGGTCCCCAATCCTACCAATGTTACAACCCCGAAACAGTCTTCTCTGACTAAGACACTTGGGTTAACATATAGCTTAGCTCGAAGAAGTACGAGCAAGATTATTTCTTTCTCATTTTGCAGGGTTCTTAACTTGTAAACCCGGAGCAGATGGTGAAGACTTTCATTCGATAGCCTCGACTCCAAAGCGGGTCCCCCTTGAAAACCAATATCCAAGCCCAACATTACGGTCCCGTGGAAGACCTCCCGACCGATCAAAATGTATGCGCTGCGAATGATCCTAAAACCTAGGCACAGGTTAGTAGGAAGTTCAGCACATTCATTACAAAAGACCATTATCACAGAGCGGTGAGGAGCCCTCTTGGATGAGAAATTCTCCAATAGATGTTTTGAACAAACTCTTTTTGGAAATTTCAAATTGTTTGATCCAGATTTTCCGTGCAAGGGATTTGTGATCACATTTGCATGTTGCAAGAATGTTTTGGATAGCCTTCGGCATCAAAATGCACATTTCATGATTAAAACTTAAGATTACTAACGTTTCCTTGGTGAAGAAAAATCTCCCAGGCTCGAACTTCTGCAGGATTCTTGGAAACCCCAAATCCCAGAAAAACATTTGCTCCGTGGAGTGGAGCACGCAGGTTTGAACTTTCTACAGGATACCTGGAGAACACAGCTTCCAGAATGTCGTCTCAACAGACTCAACTGAAGTTTTGTCAAAATAAAATCTTTCACTGCTTCAAAACTGAATTCCCGACAAATTTCGGGATCTTTCAAAAGAAGGGGTGAGGATGTGATCCCATTTCAAAATTTAGGCGGTCTCATCGGATGTAGAGAACCCTCGTCATGAGACCCCTTTTCAAAAATCAAGCAGTCCTAGCTTGACGTGGAGAACCCTCGTCCTAGGATCCCTTTTTCAAAAATATCAAACAGTCCTGGCATGACGTGGAGAACCCTCGTCCTAGGATCCCTTTTTTCAAATATCAAACAGTCTCATCGGACGTGGAGAACCCTCGTCATGAGACCCCTTTTCAAACCAAAACAAAGGTAGATACCGCCTGAAGGGTCAAATGAAGGTAGATACCGCCTGAAGGGTCAAAACAATGGTAGAAACCGCCTGAAGGGTCAACACAATGGTAGATACCGCCTGAAGGGTCAACACATGGTAGAAACCGCCTGAAGGGTCAAAACAAAGGTAGAAACCGCCTGAAGGGTCAAATCAAAGGTAGATACCGCCTGAAGGGTCAACTCAAGGTAGATACCGCCTGAAGGGTCAACTCAAGGTAGACACCGCCTGAAGGGTCAACACAATGGTAGATACCGCCTGAAGGGTCAACACATGGTAGAAACCGCCTGAAGGGTCAAAATGAGGGTAGATACCGCCTGAAGGGTCAACACAAGGTAGAAACCGCCTGAAGGGTCAAAACAATGGTAGAAACCGCCTGAAGGGTCAATCAAAGGTAGAAACCGCCTGAAGGGTCAATCCAATAGTGAAAATCACTTAAATGGTCAACTCAATGGTCCAATCCACCATACAGATCAAAATCCTTGGCAAATCCCAAAGTGTGGGATGTGCCTTCCTTAGGTTCCTACCAGTTAGGAATCTCGTAATGGTATGACCTACCATACAGGTCAGAGCTAAATCTCCCTAGAATATCCTAAATGATGAGTCATACGTATCTTCTTGAAAGTCGTAGCAGCCGGCAGCATCCGACGGGCGAGCTTCAGGTAAGCCTATCTCATTCCGGCTCATGTTCAAGTTGTTGGAGTAAACCAAGGATTAATGTGAGCATTTATCGAGAGCCTTAAGGATTCGATGTTATAGCATTTCTTTTCTCATTTTCCCAGTGGGGTCGGTTAGGAATCAGGTGTCATCTTGTCTTTGAAAGCAACCTCTGCGAGCCCACTCTCAAAGAGGGGCAGCTGTTGACACCTAAATATTGATCATTTTATCATTATTATTATTATCTATTTTCTGACATCATAAATAGTAAAATCCAGGTTCAATTTTAGGTGTTCCTTGATCATCATAAAATTGAATTTGGGCAAAAATATTAATAATAATAAAAAAAAAGAAAAAGGAAAAAACATAATCATCTAAAAGAAAAAAAAAGTAAAAGCAAAGGGATTTTGACCAAATAATGTTGTCTCTGCTTTTTATTATTATTATTGCTTGTTATTTTTTTATTTTTATTTTTTTTCTTCTTTCCGGCTTAGGGGGCTCCCGCACTCTCTCTCTCTCCAAAAAAGCAGGTCCACGTTTTTTTTTAAAAAGCGGAGGGACTCTCTCGCTCTGGGGGCTCTCGAATCTTCATCTTCCATGCGCGACCACCGCCACCTCGATCCTTCATCGTCGAGTCGTCCCACCGTCGTCATCAAAGACCGTCACCGACCCTCCACCACATCCTCGCCAGTCCGTCGCAGCCCCCCTAGCATCGCCGTCACCGCCAGAGCTACCGGGATCGTCGGAACAGCCACCCGGAGCTGGTTACTCTATTTTGCACCAGTTTCGGGTCTGCTTCTGCCCAGCCTTCTCCGACGCCTCTCAGTCACAACCACCGCTACCACACCATCCCTCTAGCTTCCCTCAACCTCCTTCGACTGCCTCGCGCCGCTTGCAACCGCCATGGTATCGCCGGAAACCCCTAAGTCAAAGCTCTGTTTTGGTGCCTTGTTTTCGCGCCGGGCTCTGTTCGGGCTGAGCTCCATCCCTCCACCGCCTTCCTCCGCCTATCTCTAACCACAAATATGGCCCTCGGATCCCCACAGATCTCTACCATCAACCACCCGAAGCTCCGACACCGTTGAGCCCCGGACAGACCCCAAACCGAGGCTAGCCTGCCTCCCCCGTTCTGCCGACGCCTTTTTTTTGTGCCGTTTCGCTGCTGTTCAAGGCTACCAACGACTCCTCCGACCACCATCATCCTCTTCCGACCTCCTCGGCAACCACTATGATCGCTGAGTCCACCATGCCAATGAGCTCGCCAATACACAGAAATGTCTGGCAGAGTTGCCTGAAACCACAAGATATGGGCTCAACCAACTCCAATTCATCATAGTGAATAATTACCATCGGTCTTTCTACTCAACCTTGAAGTCCACCAGAGCTCATTCGCCGGAGTCATGCATGCGAATCCCTTCAAGCCGGTCCTACCCGCAAGCGAGATCAAGCTCAACCAGACCAAAGATAGCAAGGAGATCATCAGAACAGCAGTTGAAAGAACCGAGACAGAGAGCCGTTCTCTTCGAAGGAAGTTATCCTTAATCGTATCAAGAGGCTGTGCAAGGCCTGGTCAGAAGGAGACATCAACTTATGATTAACCAGGATATCAACTGAGGTGGAATCTTGAAGGAAAATCCAACGTGCGAAATCTCATGGAGAGGAAGAGCGTTAGCTCAAAGAAGAAGTCATAAGGAGACCAGTGACTTCACCCGGGCCTTCCACCACCAACTGTCGTCGAGCTCTCCTCTGACACCACCACATATCCCGGGGGAACTCCGTCTCGGCCGCCCGTGAACCGACCGCGAGAGCACACTGGACTGAGGGCCAACGCGGCTCGCGCCGCCGTGCCCGTTTCAACGTTGCTGCTTCACGGCGACAGCCTCTCACTTCGACGAATCTCTCTTCACTTCCGACCGTGTTCGACACTTCCAAAAGTCACCACCAGCTCTCGCGCCCGTCACCACCATCACCTCATTTGAGCGTCGCTCAGTCCCAGCGGCTTTCTAGCCTTCACCAAGCTTCCCGATGACCTGTTTAGCCTCTCTGTCGCCGCTGTCCAGCCTGTTCTACGACCGACCGAAGCTGCTGACCGTCCATGAAACAATCTCGCCGGCTGCCACGACTCATTGGACCACCACAACACTTGTTCAACAGCGGAACAGCCGTCCAGGCGCACAACCGACACCTCCCAGCCCTGCTTGGTCCTGATCCGAGCATCACGACGTCCTTCTCAACCGCGACCAACTTGTTCCGACGTCCTCGGTTCTCGCATTCGACCAGGTAAGCCTCCTCAATCTCATGCGACGTAGCGTGATATAGACGAACTCTCAACATGGAGTATGAAATGGTCAAGTTCTGCTGGACGTTGGCGTTTGGTCAGTGATGAGATTTCATATATGATGCGTGTTAGGTTGTTAAAATCAGATTAGGTTTAAGGTCGTAGGAAGGGGAGTAAAGTCAGACGTTATTTTCGGTTCTCCGTTCATTAGCGATGGTTCGACGACGGTCGAAGGATGGTGGGCGCGAAGGTCTCAAAGAAACTCCCATGGCGTCATCTATAAAAAGGGTTGTCGTGGGGGAAGAAGATGATGTGGGCAAATGAAAAGAGATAAAAAAAAATCAAAATATAATTAAAAGAAACAAAAAAAAAAGTGGAATAGAGAAGTCTGATAAGTGTGCGTGGGTTTGACTTGTGGTTTGGATCCATTGGTAATTTGGGGCCTTTCTTGTTAAAATGTTCGGTTGGCTGGAGTGATATGGAAATGGGTCGCATAAGTGGGCTTTAGAAGGAGAGTTGGGTCTTGTTCCTTGATTTTTTTTTGGGCTTCATGTCCTTTCTTAGCCCGCGGTTTTAGAAGGGTTGGGCTTAGAAGCCCAATCCGCATAATTATTTTCGAAATAATAAAAAAAAATAAAAAAAAAAATAATAATAAAAAAATCATAAAAAAAATTCAAAAAAATTCGGAAAATTCAGAAAAATTCTAAAAAATTTCAAAAAATGGGAAATGGCCACAAACAACTGGCCATGGAATATTTTGGGTAATTCGGTATCTAAGTCTTTCAAATATTGACGATTTTGCCCTTCGGGCTAAATCGCCTCCAAATCTTCCCATTTTACCCCGGTCCTAAATCACGCCTCCCCAAAGCCCTTATGGCTATATTAGGAAGTCGTTGATTTGAGTTGATGTGCATTGTTGTGATTTATTTATGCACTTGATTGCGCTTTCATTTAAATTTGTTGCGATTGATAGGAATAGTCTTCCAGTCTGCATGAAACCCTGAATCAAGCCTACCTCACCTAAAATTGTGCCTGCATGAATTCTTAGCCAGGAAAATCACTCACGTTAGGTACCGAAAGGGCGTTGGTAATGACACCAGCGTAACCAAGTCCCCGAACCCAAAATCTCTGGTTCCGCAGAACTGATCGACCTCTCCCAATCGGTCAGTAAGGTTTCCGGTCTACTCTCCAATAAAGACCGGTGGCGACTCCAAATGCACGCACAAGTTGCACATGCCACCACGACCACACTGAAGGTCGAAAGCGATCGACTCTTATCGTCGAATCCCTCAGAAAAAATACTCCCGCCGCGATTTGGTATGGGCTTGGGGAGGGCCCGCGTCGATCCAAAGCCCACGATCCGCACTCCGGTGCTGGGGAAAAGGCCCGCAATCGGTAATCCATTAGCTGCGTCCTCTTCCGGACGGGTCGCGACAGCCACGCACCCAAATACTCGTAGGAACGAAACATTTGGTTTGTTTCTACTCCAAGCTTCTTCTGGAGTTCTTCCAGGAACACTCATTGTAGGACACCTGTTTAGTACAAATATAGCACAAGCAACAGCTTCTGCCCAAAATTTCTTGGGCAAATCTTTAGCTTTCAGCATACTTCTTGCCATTTCAAAAATTGTCCTGTTTTTCCTTTCTGCTATACCGTTTTGCTGAGGAGTATAGCTGGCAGTCAACTGACGTTTGATTCCATGAATTTTACAATATTTGTGAAATTCATTTGAGGTAAATTCTCCACTTCTATCCGATCTCAACGTCTTCAATTTAAAGCCACTTTGTTTTTCAACATAGACTTTAAATTCTTTAAACTTGCCAAAAGCTTCAGATTTTTCCCTCAAGAAGTATACCCATATTTTTCTGCTAAAATCGTCGACAAAAATTAGCATGTACCTTTTTTGTCCGAACGATTCCACCTCAACAGGGCCACATATGTCGGTATGTACCAACTCCAGCGGTTGGTTTGCTCTTCTGGCTTTTCCAACTGGAAAAGAGTCTCGGTGCTGCTTTCCAACGAGACATCCTTCGCAAGGACGCCCTGGATCGTTAATCAACGGCATGCCAGTCACCATCCTTTTCTGGACTAATAGCTTCATTCCACGAAAATTTAGATGCCCAAATCGAAGATGCCACATCCAGCTGCTGTCTTTTGTCATCGCTTGAAAGCTCAAGAGATTCTTCGTCTGAAGAGTCAGGGGAAACATCCGGTTCTTCGTCATTTGTACCGTCGTGATCAACTTGTTATTTACACCTCTGATTGTGCAAACTCCATTTTCAATGTGAACTTTGTGGCCTCTTTCGGAAAGTTGCCCAACACTTAGCAAATTTCAAAAGAGTCCTGGCACAAAGTAAACATCTGCAATAGTAACATTAGTACCATCTTTGGACTTGATATTAATGTTACATTTGCCCATCACGGGAATTTTTTATTTATTCCCGAAGTTGACTTCGCCACGACTTGTTTCATCCAGTTGTGAGAATAACTCCTTTCTTCCGGTCATATGGTTGCTGCACCCAGTATCTAGATACCATGTGTTGATATCCACGATAGTTGAATCATCCTTCGCACATGCTAGTACCATGTACTCTTCAGCATTTGTGGCATGTGCATGTTCCGCCGGCACGTACGTCGCCTTTGCATGGCACTCGGATTTATAATGTCCGAATTTATTACACTTAAAACACTTGACTTTTGATTTGTCAGGTGTTCTAAATTTTCTGGTGAAATTTGAATTCTCACCTCTACCTCGGGCTCCTCCACGACCTCGACCGCCTTGATAGCCTTCTCGGTTTGGTTGAGCGATCCGACTTTGCAATGCTTGCTCCGGATATGTATTGACAGACTTCTGATTCATTCTTTGCTCATGAGAGCATAATGAACCCAATAACCACTCTAACGTGAGAGTTGACACATCTTGTCCTTCCTCGATTGCGGCGACAACGTAGTCAAATTTTTCGGTCAAAGACCTCAAAATTTTTTCTACGACACGAATGTCTTGGAGTTCCTCACCATTAACCCTTAATTGGTTAACGATGGTTTATACACGATCAAAATACAACGAGATAGATTCAGAGTCGTTCACGTGTAAAGATTCAAAATCACCTCGAAGAGTTTGTAGCCGAACTCGCTTCACACGATCATCGCTCTTGTAGGATTTTTGTAGAATATCCCACGCCGCTTTCGCCGTCTCCGCGCACGATATTTTTTCAAATATCATTTCTTCCACAGCTTGAAAGATCGCATATAATGCTTTTTGATCTTTCTTTCGGGACTCCACCAGAGATTCTTTCTCCTCCTTTCTCAAAGCCTCAAATACTTCGGCATTGGCTACTTCGTTGTAGCCACTTTCAACTAGATTCCACAAATCTTGCGATTTGAACAGAACCTTCATCTGGACGGACCAGTTGTTGAAATTCCTCCCATTCAACTTTGGAAGTTGCATTTGAACAGAACTTGTGGATGCCATAGCTATCTCCGGGTTCACGATCCTCGATCGTCCACTCTAGGTTCTCGGTCTCCGCGATTGGATTCTTGACCGCCTAGGTTCCGGCACGATCCTTCGACACCGTGGCTCTGATACCAAATGTAGAAACCCGGATGGTTCTTTGCGGAAGTTTGGTGGTTTCAAGGCGAGAGAGTTTTTGAATATGTAAAATGAGAGTGATATTCAGAATAGCCTTGCTAAGGCTTTTACACAAACAAAACACACATACAAGCTTCCTAAGCTTGAGATACAAAAATCACAACTCTCTCTAACTCTCTTGCTCTCTATGTTCTAACACCACACAAATACAACTATGGCATATATCAAATGCCTTCAAGACATCTCTATTTATAGAGAGTTTCCATGCCTAACAAAGCATCAATTTGTTGACCTTCAAGTGTAAAACAAATATTGCCTAACTTGCCTAACTTTGAAGGTGTGCTACAAATGTGAAATGTGAAAGGTGTGCTACCGTCCACTTTTAATCTTTGACCAAGTGGTAGGTTGCCAAACACAATCAATTTTACATTTCCAACAGGGGGACGATCTACGGTGACCACCCCTCTGATCACGGAGATGCCGGTGGGGTCGCCGGTATCCACTATTCTCTTTCCTGGTGGGGGACTCATGTTCTCTATCAAATCCTGCATTATTGCTTCGTCGGGACAGGGAAAAGAAAAAGGAAGAAGAAGAAGAAGAGAGGTATTGTTGGTGGTGGAAAAGAAGATAAAATCCCGAAGCTTCCTCTGGATACCCAGCAAATGCAAAAGTTTCACACTGAGTCGAACATTGATAGTAGGTAATGTACCTTTGGAATTGGCAGGAGCGGTTTCTGCATGTTGAAGAGATGCCTTAACAGCATCGACGAGGTTCAGTGGAAGTGGCTCTATTCACCGCGTGCCTCAAGTTGCCTTCGGACACCGCGCTCGCGCTCCACACGAACATATGCATGTCCTCATTGTTCCCACCTTAGCGATGGCGATGGTGGTGGCAGTGAGCAACGACCCATGAAGAAGAGGTCCTGCGGAGAAGATGAACAGGACGATTGGGAGGGGAAAAAAACAAAAACAAAAAAAAAGGCAAAAATAATAAAAGACAAAAACCCTTAATTGAAATAGATTGAGCACTTTGGGCCCTCTTTTGAAGCAAGCTCGAGTCCTTTTTTGAAAAATCAAAGGGAGTTGGGCTCTTGGCTTGCATGAAAACACTTCAAATTTCTCATTTTGTTGCTAGAAATGCGTTTGATAAACTTACTTCTGAAGTAGATAAAAAAATTAACTTCCAGTAAAATTTTCTACTTCTGACATTTCTGGCAAGATTTTTGGCCGATTTTCAGAAGTAAATATTTTTTACTTCTCTAGCTGAAAAGTCATTCTCGGGGCGATCGACCGGTGGCCGCCGTTGCCCGTCGCTGCCGGTCGGCCTCCGCCGCCCACCGGCCATCGCCGCCATTGAACTTTTTTTTAATAATATTTTAATATTATCTTTTTTTAATCATTATCAAACGCATTTCTCTATCAAAAATCAACTTCCAAGCAAAAAGCTAAAAATTCAACTTCTACTTCAACAAAACCCGAAAAAACCATTTCCCTGCCAAGCACTTCTCGGCCGAGAAGCGTTATCATGCACCATAGGGCGCCCATGGCAACACTTCTACTTCAGAAATCATTTCTGAAGCTGAAGTTAATTTTTCAACTTCTCAATCAGAAGCAGAAGTTGATTTTTCAACTTCTCCATCAGAAGTTGATTTCTACTTCTGAAATTTTCTACTTTTGAAACATTATTAACCCGTCGGGGACTGGCGGCGGCGGGCGTTGGGGGCGTCCGATAGCGGCAGCGGCGAGCGGCCGGCGACGACGGCGGCTTCGGTGGCGTCCGGCAACCGGTGGCGGCTGCGTCCGGCGACAGGTGGGGCGGTGTCCGGCAACCGGCGGCGGCCGATGACCGGTGACGGCGACGGGCTGCGGCGGCGGCGGTGTCCGGCGACCGGCATCGACATCCAGCGATTGGCGGCGGCGGCGGCATCCGGCGACCGGCGGCGGGCGGCGGTGGCGTCCGGGGGCGGCGGCGTCCGGCGACTGGTGGGGCGGTGTCCGGCGACCGCCGGCGGCGGCGGTCGGCGGCTGCTTCCGGCGACAGGTGGGGCGGCGTCCGGCAACCGGCGGCGGCCGATGACCGGCGACGGCGATGGGCTGCAGCGGCGGCGTCTGGAGGCGTCCGGCGACGGCGACGGGCTGCGGCGGCGGCGTCTGGAGGCGTCCAGCGACGGCGACGGGCTGCTGCGGCGGCGTCTGGAGGCGTCCGGCGACGGGCGGCGGCGGCGGCGGTGTCCGGCGACCGGCATCGACATCCAGCGATCGGCGGCGGCGGCGGCGGCGGTGTCCGGCGACCCGCATCGATATCCAGCGATCGGCGGCGGCGTCGGCGACCGGCGGCGGCGGCGGCGGCGGCGGCGGCATCCGGCGACCGGCGGAGGCGGCGTCCGGCGACCGGCGGAGGCGGCGTCCGGTGACCGGCGGCGGCGTCCGGCGACCGGCGGCGGCGGCGACCGGCGGCGGCGGCGACCGACGGCGGCGGCGTCCGGCGACCGGCGGCGGCGGCGACCGGCGGCGGCGGCGACCGACGGCGGCGGCGTCCGGCGACCGGCGGCGGCGGCGACCGGCGGCGGCGGCGACCGACGGCGGCGGCGTCCGGCGGCGGCGTCGGGCGTCCGGCGGCGGCGTCCGGCGACCGGCGGCGGCGGCGACCGGCGGCGGCCGCTCTGTAGGCGACTGGCGGCCGGCGGCGGTGGCCTCCGGGGGCAACGGCTGCGGCGGCGTCCGGCGACCGCCTGCGGCGGCGGTCGACCGCAGCTGGCGACCGGCGGCGGCAGACGACCGGCGACGGCGACCGGTGGCGGCGTCCGGCGACCGGCGACCGGCGTTCGGCGACCGGCGGCGGCGTCTGGCGATCGGCCGCGGCGGCGTCCGGCGGCGGGTGGGCGTTGGGCGGCAAAAGATCGGTGTAGTTGAAGAAGTGATTTTTTTTTAGAAGCTGTAATTTTTAGCTTCTCAAAATTCGACAAAAATCACTTCTGGAAGTAGAAATCTCTTCTAGAATCACTTCTGGAAGTGATTCCTCAATATTTTTACTAAATGGTTTTCAACCTCAGAAGCACTTCTGAAGTGTCTTTACCAAATGGATTTCAGCTTCAAAAATACTTCAGAAGCAGAAATTCTGCTTCCGAAGTGTTACCATATGCGCGCCCATAGCTTCTCGCTTTCTCTGCCTCATCCGATCACGTTTTCTGTCCTCTTCTTCTTTCTCTCTCTATCCAAGCCTCATCTTTCTCTTCTGTGAACGCCAGAACGTTCTCTCCTCTTCTGTGAAGCACCATCGACGCTCGACGATGCTCTCGGTCACTCTCAACCACGCATCCGAAAATGCGAAAAAACTGGCACCAGCCACTGACCGGAGAGCCATGTGCTTTAAGTAGTTTTTGGATAAAATGAAGAGTCAATTTTGTCTTGACCTTGATGTGACATCCGTCCCTGCTCCCTCTTTTTCTGCATATGCGGTGGCGGGTGGAGCGCTCTATATGACCGGCGGCGGGTTACCAGAGAAGAGGGGACCACTTCTTTCTCCCTTGCCTTGCTCAATCTTCCTTTTCTGATTGAAAGTAGCAAGCCTCTGCCATGGAAACTCTCCTTATACCGAGACCACCCTGTCGAAAGGCTTTTTCACAGTTTCCCAATGAACCCAGTGAAAGCCTTCCAATCCTCCATAGACCAAAAAAGGAAAAAGTCTATATACTATTATTCAAGTCTGATTTTATTAGTAGCCATGATTGGGGCTATAGTACTGACTACGCATAGGACTACTAAGGTGAAAAGACAGGCTGCATTCCAATGAAATGCTATTGATTTTAGGAGGACTATAATGCTGTAACCGGGGTGGGTGAACCCTCATAGATATCAGGAGCCCACATATACAGAGTCAAAAGAGATATAGAGTCCGAAGGGGAGTGAGTTTTCTTCGGGGCTCGAGAGATGGTGAGCAATTCACAACTTCCTCTCTTTCTAGGGAGGCCTTAAAGAAAGACTGCTATGTACATACTAAACTGGCTTCCGTTCCTGAGATATTCAAACTGCAGGATAATAATCTCCTATACAACTACAATGTGGAAAAAAGAGTGAATGATTTTTTTTTTTGGTAAACAAGAGTGAATGATTTTGTTAGTGCTGCGATGATACAGGTATACTCTTACCTTTTTGCAGGCAACAGCTTATCTGGATCTTGGTTTGTGTCTGATTGAGACTGACCATTGTCAAGTAATTATATGCAAGTAAACATCATTGATGTACGCATTTTGGAACTCATTTTTCCCAATGAACAGGCAAATGCTACAAGAACAAATCACATTATGTGAACCATGGGTGATCATTTTCATTACCAAGAAGCCAAGGTCTTGGTTCAAGCAGATGGACAAATTCATTCGTTATGTTAACAAGGCAAAACTACCTGCTCTACTATTTGCTTCTCTGATTGTAATATGCCAGTGGTTATGCTTCAAAACACTCGAAAGTTATGAAAAAATTCATTCCTGGTCCCAGATAATTTGGAGAATTCCCTAGGCACCAAGGTCATGGTACTTTTCACTTTTTTCTTTGAGATTTAACCCAAAAAGATCTACAGTTAGTTTAGAATAAGACTTTCTAAGCTTACTCTGGAGAGGAGAGATATGCTTTTGCCCTTTTTTTTCGATGTATTTGCCATAATTTTCTTTTCCTGCTCCTGATAATTCTTTTCTCTCTCAGGATGGTCGGATGAAAGCATTGTACTCTACACCATCTATTTACATCGATGCCAAAAATGGAGCAAATGTATCGTGGCCTTTGCAAAAGCGACGATTACTTCCTGTCAGTATCTCTTTTTTACCCGTCTCAGTTGCCGCTATATGATATATCTATTTCAATCACCATCGACTAGTATATGATGGAAACTTGCTTCTGTGTACAGATATGCAGATAGAAAAGATGACTACTGGACTGGCTACTTTACTAGCTGGCCAGTCCTGAAACGATATCTTAGGATGCTCGGTGGATACTATTTAGTATTGTTTGTCTTCATTGGAGCTCATACTATATAAAAAATGTGTATCTCTTCCTGTTCTTGCGGTATTGTAAGCTGAATAGAATGCTCACGACTTAAATTTTCTTCAGTGTGCTTTCATCTGTGTAACACAAGTTTCTGGAGGGATGAGTTGCAATATCTTCGAACTATTTATGTGCTATGGGCAGGGTTAATTCTTCAAACGAACATCGGAGAAGATAGTGTTTTTTCCCCTTCCTTCTATGATAAATCACCTTTCCCATATATGTTCTAAGTGTAGCACCATTAAACGACGCCATGATTGTGGTCTCTTTTGTCTACATAGGCAGCACACAAACTTGAATTTCTTGCAGGGCGCAGGTCCAGTGGTCCTAGTGCTTATAAGCTTGGAGTTGCCTTAGAATTAGCGCAACATCATGATGCTCTCACCGGTACTTCTGTACATCACACGATCAATAATAATGAGCGCCTAGCTAATGGAGCTTCTGAGGTCGGAAAATGAAGTCTTCTTGAATTTGCCCTTTTGAGGTTCGTTGTCCTCAACTCTCGATTTAATCTGAAAATGCTCTGTGTTCTAAAATCGATTAGACAGAATCTGTGGCAGATAATGTTCGCTCCTGCCTAGTGACATCACTTGCTTTAAACTTTAGCCAGGTAAGTTTTAATTCAATCCCTACAGTTTCCCACCAAAAGGATTCATAAACGTTCTTAAAACTATCATATAAGCTAGTTGGTTCATCACGACTTAATTTTTTCTGAAGAATGATCAGTATTCACCTCTTGTTTTTGACAGCGCCAATTACTCTGATAGAAGTTTCTGCCCAGCAACCGAGGAAGATATTCTGGATGGGAAGAGTCTAATAACTTTTTGGGTATTTTGCTGTAAATTTTTTAAAGCAATATGTATGTTCTAATAGAAATTTTATTTGTCAGGTTGTGCTATCTTATAATTCACTCGGATGGAATCTAACTGATATTATAAGGGTCCGTGTGAGTATTCACTTCTTTCCTGTTGTGCCAATAGTTTACTCATCAAGAGATTGACAACTGCTCCTCAATATAATGTGGCAATGACAATGTCTACTAGGCTACTGATTCAAATTTTATCGTCCATGTCTCTTCTGCAAATACCATTGAAGCACAATGTGTCGATCTGGATGATTGTACTTGGGATTTTCGCCAAAGTAGGTCACTAAGTACTGGCTTCTATTTCAAGTTTCATTACCACTATTGGGTCCGAATACATACTTCGTTTCTAAAGCAGCTAACACAATTCTCGACAAAAATTATTCAACCCTCTGAGATCGTTATTTATATCATCTGCCAAGGCTTGCTCGAGTAGACTACTTGAACAAGAACAATGAATAATGAGCCAAAGTTCAAACCCCTAACAATCAGCGTAGGGTAAACTGCATCATGGCGGACTGGAGATGAGCCTATGCATTCTCCAGAACTATAGAGTCCATTCAAAGTGCTTGGTTCTGAGGTCGTAAAACCAATCAGAACAATTAATTTGACACGGCTTCACAGTTGTTAGGGAGCCATGTTAACTCGTTTATATTCTATTATCCCTTATATATCTAGACTCCGAAATGATGCTGGGAAAAGTAAAGCTAGTTTCCTTTCAACACTGGGCAATCCATAGAATGATACCATTGCAGTGGGACGGGGCCATCTGAAGATGCTATATTCGTCAATCTCTGGGTAACTTTATCTGGATATTCAATTCTAAAATGGGGTTGAGTCTAGAGAAAGTTGCAGATTATTGTCTAGCGACGAGATTTTCTTCCATAAGTGTGTTCACTGTTCTGTTACCGTTTAGTTGTGCACGCATAAAATCCATTCAAATTATCAATCCCATTCACTTCTTCAGATTTCTTTGGACAGAATCATACAACTTTTTTGTAGAAAAAAAAAAAAAACCTTCTGTGCATAAGCGAGAACTCTGATTAAAATTTTCAGCTCTTCGTCGGGAGAAATCGCGTGGCAATCGCTAGTATTAAATTACCAAAACATGTCGATTCGTAATTGACTTTTTACAATTATAAGATGAAGTTTAGGATTCATCGTAATCACGTCTTGTTTTATGTCGTTAGCGTAGTAAAAAATATACTATAAATTAAAGTTGCATAATCTATCAATGTCTACTTGCGTTTTGGTAAACACTATATTTATATGCTACAAAATTTGATATGTTAAGCAAGTCTCACTTAACGGTTTCTCGATTTTGCTAGATGATTGTGTATTAAGAAGTTGCCAACCCTTACCTGATTCTTATATATATGTGTGTGTGTGTGTGTGTTATGCTACAAAATTTGGTGTGTGTGTATGTGTGGGGCTTCCGCTAGCCTGACAATTTCACGATTTTTGACCTCACGATCTCAGATAGCCTTGGCAGGTGATATAGCTGCCAATGATAGATCTAGCTGGCTTGACTATGTTTTGCCTCTCTATGTTTTGACTTTGTTGGAGATCATAATGAATGAAATGAAACATCACTTCCAGATGTCCGTGGCTTCGATTGTTCTCCATGTTTAACTCTGTTGGAATAACCTCGTCATTTGTCGATTTGTAAACCGATTCTCTCGAATTGCTGTTGTTGACTGAAGGGAACCAATCCCGTTTACATACACAGCGAAATTACTCTGAATTTACAGTCTTAAGATCGTCTTGAATCACTAATCGTAAACAAGTACATCACACGAGAAACATACCGTAATTTCTAAATATTAAGAGTCACCAATGCAGTCTCGAGAGAGACGTTCGTCCGCTTGATTCGGGAGAATTCCTCTTCGCCCGTCGTCTCGCTCTCCGTGTTCTTCGTTGGAAGAACTTTTTTCTTAAGGAACAAACGACTGACGATAAAACGTGATCTAATATCACGTTTTAAAGATAACTGCTTCTAGCAGTTATTTCTTTGGCCAATGAGTGCGATGGGTGTGATGCCCTACATGGGCGGACCACGGTACTTACCGTGCACCCCTATATAATCCAACATCTTCCACTCGCCCATGAACGGCTATCAGTAATTCTCGTTTGCCCACGAAGGATCAACAACTCCCACTCACCCACAAAGGGTTAAACATAATTCTCTCTCTTTTCTACAAAGTTTGTATCGACAAATAATCCGTGCGACTAGTATACTGCGAGAGCTCGTTGCCAGACATCCGTTGGGAGTATATAACAGCTCTAAAATGGCATGTTAACTCAGAGTAGATTCAGTATGCAGTACCTTAGATCAATTAGTCACATTTACATCACATCTCTCTTGATCTATTTGATCTCTTTGAGCACACAAATGCAATACATTGTATTCACAATCATGATTAACTCAAATAATCACAATTGGTCGACCTGTGAATATAAAGATTGAATGTGACATCCAAAACAAGTTGATCTTCCTCTTCCTTTAAACCTCTCAATCTCAGTCCAGCTCGCTTTTTTAGAAATATCCCATCGGGTCGAATCAATCTGATAACCATTAGTAACGCCCTAAGATAGCGAACACAAAAATCTTAAGAATAAGTAAGAGTCGTGAGGGGACTTAATTTGAGAAACTTTTATCCTCAAGAGTCTCACACGGCTATAGAATTGAGATAAAAAACTCTTACCAACTTTTCTTGATCGATTCATGCATACGTAATATGAAGTACGTATTACGATATTCTCTCCTTTCCCATGGAGCGTATGTCTCTTCTTTTAATACCGTACAGATGGTAGCTCAAACATACTCAATATCTAACTTGAGTTCACAAATCTACTCTCTTTAATATAATCTTTCAGAACTTATATATGGCATTAAGATAGATAAAGTGAAATATGAGGGCTATATCACTTTAGGTATTTCACTTTCGGACATAATAAATATTATGACCTCATCTTAACATTCCGTTAAGGCGACCTTAAAATTTTCAAGCTTCAGCTCTCAATTATCACCTAGATAATAAGCTTGAAATCGTCTCATCTCTATTTATCACGCAATAAATAGATGCGATTACCTATGTGAGTAGGCTAATCTTATATGTCCGACATACCTTCTTAACATAATGCACCAAGCATTAATATGCATAAATGTCATACTAACTCATAGGCATCAATAATGATAGCAAATTCCATTAACTGTGAACAATGAGAAAGATAAATGTCCAGTACTCCCACTTTTACGCACTTCTAGAGATTTCAATATATGGAACTAATCCTGTTGCTAACACATGACTGAGGAGAAACATCTTTAGGTACTCACTTCATAGAAGAGCTGCTATCATTCTGTGCATGTATGTGTACTGTATGTTCACATCTTTTCTTAGATCAATGTTCTTCACAAAAAAAAAAAAACATATCGCATATCTATTTGCTTGGTCTGGCAATGGATCCTTAGTGTAAGCTCTTGTTGTTTGGCTATCACAATCAACCAATAATTATTCTTGCAGCATCCTTAGCAACACCTCATTGATCTAATCATCTCCTGAGCCAAACATTCTCTTATACTGCTAGTGATAACACCACGAGATCGTTTTCCATCGTGGATAAGGCTATATATGTTTGCTTAACGCCACGAGATCAATTTTCATCGTGGATAAGGCTATACACATTTTCTTCTTACTATTCTAACACAAGGCGCCATTTCTAACTAAGAACGCAAAACTAAATATTTTCCTCAGTCAACATCAGCATAGCCTTCAAGGTGCAAATCTCTACCTTGATAACTCAATAAAAATTCAGCAGTACTTTTCAAATATCTCAGAATTTTCTTGATGATAATTCAAAGTACTTGACCTGCAGTGGATTGGTATCTACACACCATTCCAACTACATAATAAATATCAGGTCTTTTATACACATAGTGTACATTAAATTTCTAACAACACTAGCATATGGAACACTTTTCATTTCTTTATTTTGCTTGTGGAATCTCAGGACATATTTCATGACTCAGACCTTTATCTCTTGCAATAGGAGTATCTTGGGTTTACAATCTTGCACAAAAACCATTTAAGGACTTTTATAAGTCTCTCATGAAAGAAATCACAATCTCTTTAAATATATACAAATTCACCCATATCTTCTATATAAAAAATTGGACCATGACCAATTCTGACTGTATCAATTATGCAAATTGAGTCAATTCGATCAATTTTATCTGAAAATCATTGGCACAAATATCAATTGTCCTACGTGGCACGGTTTGCACTAACGTGGATATTTTTTTAATATTTTTTGATATTTTAAATAATTTTTAAAAATAATTTTCAAAAAAACAAAATAAAATGCTTAAAAATTATTTAAAATTATAAAATAATATTATAAAAAATCCAAATCAGCATTTGTCATGTCACGTAGGATAATCGATGTCCACATCAGTCATTTTCGATCAAAATTAGTTTTAACTCAATTAGTATAAATTATCAAAGATTTAGGACTAAATTGGCACTAATGCAAAAAGTTTAGGACTGAATTGGCATCAAAAAAAGGTTTAGGACTAAATTGGCACCAATGCAAAAAGTTTAGGACTGAATTGACACCAAAAAAAGGTTTGAGACTAAATTGGCACTAGTGTAATAGGTTTAGGACTTTTTTGACACTTCTCCCTTTGAACACCGGCAAGGGGAGACCCATGTCCAATTTCGTAAAATAAAAATAAAAAAATAGGACGAATTGATTGCTCTTGAAGAAATAATGAGGATCATAATGGAATCATTGAAAAATAATATGGAGCCCATTTCCTGTTTTGAGAGATGGATTGTTGGGCCGGATAAAAAATGAGTCCTGAAGTCAAACTTTAGTGATTTGATCAAATATGGGAAAAGTACCACGACCTATGTGAAATAAAATGGGAACGAGGGACTACATATGGGGCTAGGATTTCCTACCATAAAGGTGGGAAATCATAGCCCAATTGACCCTTGGATCTTCCCCCCTATAATAGGGGGGAAGATCCAAGGGCAAAAAATTTAATGATCCCCTACATATGGTAGGAAATCCTTTATGGTAGGGGATCCGGATCCCTGCATATGAGTAGTTTATCTCAATTTGGGGCGAGCAAAAGTAACCGTCTTAATAAAAAATTGCTCGAATTTGGGCGATTTCCGGTATAATTGAAACCGATGAATATCGATTTTCCGGTAATTGAATGTTTGCAGCACCTATTTGTAACAACTTGTCAGCAAATAGGAAGCGTCCATTAACTCCCTTTTCTACTTATTGCACTCTAAGAAGCCATAATTTTACAGGATTGTCAAAAAATTAACCTTTCAATCGGTGAGGATCCTTTGATAAAAAAAAAAAAAAAATCCGGTGAGGATCCAACATCGGAGTCCCTGATTGAAGTTCTTGATATCTATGGTTTTGAAAGTTTTAAATTTAACAGGTAAGTTCACTGACCAAAACTGTTTTCCGTCCTTATACTCCACGATGCTTGCAAGAGAGGAGCTTACTTTTTGGATTTGAGCGTGAGCTAAAGCTTTGTTAGACAAGTCATGCATAGTGTACTCTATGGCAAAAGACCATAATAATTGATTGTAGAGAGCGCTTGTGCTTGCGCTTGCGTCAAGAATGTGCTTGACTCTGTCGTTAAAGTGTTATTGGGAGATCCCAATCGGAAGTTTGTGTTCACCGAGATGGTAAATTATGTTAATTCTAGACTCTTTCTAATGCATATCTCTGAAGTCTCGCTTTTGTTTTGATCATCTTCAAACCATGTTTTTGAGTTCTCCGCAATCGGTCAATTTGCTATCTCAGGCTTGAATCTTGATGATCAGCTTGACTCTGTTGGTCTAAAACATTGTGGTAAAAGTTTCAGACCATCGCGATAGCATTTAATAAACTAAACACATAAGAAAGACTTGATTCCTTGGACAATACAATCTTTGGAACATCACTCACCTTTTGCAATATATTCTCGTGGATTCGCATGCTGATTTTCTCAATCTTATCATTATCGTTTTATTCCCTTAATTGCTTATTCTCAGAGCCCTCATCCAGTACCGTCAATTGAGCAAAGAGAGAGAGAGAGAGAGAGGGGACAAACTGTGAACAATCATGGTTTCAGACCTTCGCTCATTCCGTCCACTGTCCACTTACAAACAAGCTTAGCTTGATACAGTCACTAACGAATTTCATGAAAATCACAGGATTTCTTCCAAAGATGGAGGTTGGAGCCACGCCCAGAAACGCGAGAGCATGTGAGGAAACTTGTGAATGCTGGCCATTTGGAATTCATATAGGCAATTTTGATGGATTATGGCAGTTTCTGCACTATTACTGTCCTGAAGGTAGTGTTAGCAATTTGCAGAAATGGCGGATGGTGTATGCACGACGAAGCGACAACTCATTACATAGACATGATTGATCAAACGACTCTTGGTCATGATCTGATAAAGTCGCAATTTAACAGAGTTCTTTGAGTTGGATGGCAAATTGATCCGTTAGGACATGCTGCCATGCAAGCTTACTATTCGGAGCTAAGGAGAAGATTCTATCTAAGGTTTTCTAAATGTCAACCTTTTCTCGTTTCAGCTTCCACTCAGTCTTAAGTGTAGCTATGAGTTATTTTTCGGTTTGATGTCTGCACACTATGATGCAACCATTAGACTTTGAAAAGTATCATGTTGTCTTAACTCTCTATGTCCTTGAATGGAAAACAACAACAAAAAAAGTTGCTCAGTATGGTCGTTTATCCCAATAAATTTTCCATGTTTTGTGTTGTATTTCCTATGAAAGGACCATCACCATATTTGCAGGTTCGAATTTTTTTTTTATCGAATGCAGGTTGGATTTGATTCTGTGCATTTTGCGAGGATCGATCATCGAGACAGAACAAATCGTAAGAATGATAAATCTCTTGAGGTTAGATGGCCTGGGTATGACAAATCTCTTACGGTTATATGGCCTGGGTCTAAAACATTTGGTTCCTCATCTCAGGTTTGAAATAGAAGCAACCTCATTACCTTCATTTTTCTTGGTTACTTTACTTCGCCTCAAAGATTAATAACATGCACAGGTCTGTGCCCTTGCAGATTTTTGCAAATGCATTTCCCATTAGCTTTAGTTCGCCGGAAGGTTTTGATTTTGAAGTGTCTAATGATTTTGAGCCTGTTCAGGTGCCTGCTGTTATTTGACCAAATTAATCACTTCCAAGCTTTTTAGTTTTTCCGGCATACGGATTCACAATTGAGATATTCAAACTGCAGGATAATAATCTCCTATACAACTATAATGTCGAAAAAAGAGTGAATGATTTTGTTTGTGCTGCAATGGTACCAGTATACTCTTAGCTTTTTGCAGACAACAGCTTATCTGGATCTTGGGTTGTCTCTGACCGAGACTGACCATTGTCAAGTAATTATATGCAAGTAAACATCATTAAGGTATACGCATTTTGGAACTCATTTTTCCCAATGAACCGGCAAATGTTACAGGAACAAATCACAGTATGTGGACCATGGGTGATCATTTTCAGTACAAATATCAAATATGCCGAGTCTCGGTTCAAGCAGATGGACAACAAGGTGAAATTACCTGCTCTGCTAGTTGCTTCTATTATTGTAATGTGCAAGTGGTTATGCTTCAAAATGCTTGAAAGTTTTGAAAAGCCTCATTCCCAGTCCCAGATAATTTGGAGACTTCCCTAAGCACCAAGGTCATGGAACTTCTCACTAATAACTTTTTCTTTGAGAAGCTTACTCTGGAGGGGAGAGATATGCTCTTCCCCTTTCCTTTTCTTTCAATTTATTGCATCCATAATATTCTTTTCCTGTTCCTGGTATTTCTTCTCTCACTCTACACCATCTATCTAAGTCGATGCCAAAAATGCAGAAATGTATATGGCCATCGAAAACCGATGATTACTTGTCATTTGCCTCTATGTGATATTACTATTTTAATCACCATTGACTAGGTATATGATGAGCACTTGAGTCTGTGCACAGGTATGCAGATAGAAAAGATGCCTATTGGACTGGTTTCTTTACTAGCCGGCCAGCCCTGAAACGGTATGTCAGGGACTTAGGATGCTAAGTGGATATTATTTGGTATTGCTTCGCTTTCTTGTAACTCATACTATATATCACAACGCTGTACATCTCTTCCTGTTGTTGCCGAGTAGAAGGGCCATGACTTAAATGATTTTCCACTCGAATGTGTGCTTACGATAAATGTTGCTGTGATTGGGTCTCATGTGGTTGTTATCTTAACCTACTTTACTAATATATCTCCTATTTTGAATGTTTGCAGCACCTATTTTATCCTCTTGGGTGGGGGACATAAGACTGGAGTGTGAAGGGTCATGTAACAACTTGTCAGTAAATAGGAAGCGTCCATTGACAGTAGCATAAAGCCGAACAATGATTTAGAACTCCTAAATTTTAGATGTTTCGATTGGTATGACGACATTAGCTATTTATCAGAATGGTTTGTCTAATTTTCTTTCCAGAACTCATGAGTTAGTTTTTCACGTGTTACAGAACTCAAGATACTTGAAGGACTGAAAAATTTGCAGAATGTAGATATTTCCACAAAGAGTTCGTGATGCATCGTACTTAGCAATTGCTTGAATAGCTAAGCTACTAAGCATCATTCCTTTAACCGGCAATCTTGACCCAAAAAAGAATGAAACTTGTTCATTGAATGCTGGACATCCCACTACTGACTTAAAAAGTTTTCAAGTTTGATCCAAGTGAAACACCTGGTGGAAGTTAGTTAAGTTCGATTTTGTTCACGAACAACTATGCTACCTTACCAAACAAAGAAATCTAAGTATTTTGGTTTGATGGTAGAGAACTGAAGGTTAATTTACTTTTATTATCCCCCTATTTTGATTGCTAATTTAGATCCAGTATGTCAGACAACCAATTTCATTCCGGAACACTGGAGCAACAAATCATGGCATTCTTGAAAATCCTTTGTGGAAATACTCTGCTAATGAACTGAGGAGATTGGCTGGTGAAAAATGGAAATACTCTGCCCAGGAACATATGGAAAAATCAGGAGGAAAAACCACTGATGGGTCAATTCTTGTTAACTCTTCGACCCAAAAAAAATAAAATAAAAAAATAAAATACCTGCCTTGGTGCAGGCCTTGATGGAATATGCACCATTTTTGAAGTCACCACTTGTACTCTTTTATCCACAGGAAAGTTCGATGGTAACTTTCCCCTTTCAGGCCAAAGATGAAGTCTAACGCCGGAACAGGGAGCAAGGTCTGTGACTAGTATGAAATGGTTTCTCCCATCAGATCCCTACAGATGAAAAAACTTTATTCTGCTTTATCTGAAAAGTGCAAAATCTAGTCACGACAGTCATCCAACAAGCTAACCCAACAAATCATTAGGCTGCAAACCTACGACAGTCATCCAACATGTAATAAATCTAACAGTCATCCAACTCAGTTAAGTCCATAAAGAGGCAAGAACCAATGAAGAAGGTCACGTTGGCATGCCACACTGTTCTTCCACTAAATTCACTACGAGGCACTAAGGGTTCCCAACCCATGTACAAAAGGAGCCAAAAGATAGAAAGAGCTCGGTGCCAGATGTCATGGCACTGCTATGTGCATGTCATGTCATTACAAAACTTCCACTTGGACAGACATAACTTTTCTATCGAAACTTTGACATACCATGTATGCAACATAAACAAGTTACTGATTTTGGGAAGTGACACTACTAAAATTAGCATTAATCCAGTAGAACTGAAAGTGACCTCAAAGCTAAATGGCTATCATTGTTATCTTCCCAGATTTTTATTCATGTGGTAGTTCAAAGATGATGATGCAAACTTTAGGTAAACAAGGGTTAAGCTAACCAGTTTTTGAATGTCCAACCTTCGTCTTCTCCCATCCATTGCTAAAACTGTAACTGTTTTTGTTTGAATGTATAGGTCCCTTTCAAGGCCATCATTACTCCATTGAACATTGGCTAGACATTCAGGTAACATGTGACCTTGAGATCCTCCAATGAAGACATATAATGCCATAAAGCTGTATCAACACAACACATTCATACAAATCAAAAATAAAACTAACAAAAGGAGATGAAGATGCGACCTCCACAAAAAGGGCTGTAGACTTCTTGACTTAATAACTGTCGTGAAATAATCGAGCAAAACCTCCAATATCCACCACATAACATAAGAGAATGCAAAAACACACAAGTTTCTTTAAGAACATTTCACAGCTAAAGTATAATATATCACATACTTAATGCCAACGTGCCAAATAGTAATCAAATATACTTTATGTTAGAAAATCCAACCCAAAAACTTAACTTAAGTTATTTGGTGGAGGAAGACCACATGAATATAAAAAACATGTAAGACCCGTTATGAAGCAATGCAGGACAACAACTTCAACACCCCCTCTCACGTGCAAGTCGGATTAACACTGGCTTTGATATCATGTTACAAAGTCCAACCCAAAAGCTTAAACTATTAGGTGGAGAGAGACCATGTGAATATAAAGAACATATAAGACCCATTATGAAACGATGTGGGACAATAACTTCAACACTTTCTTACCGAAACAAATCAAGATTATTTGAGGATACAGAGTCAAAAGTAGATTGCTCTAATATATCTTCGGTTAATGCAATGTGCCAAATACTAATCGCACATACACAAACAAATTAAGAATAGCCAAGCATGCAGAGTTAAAACCAGATTTCTCTTTAAACGTTTCATTTTCAGTTATTCTATTTAAGAAGAAACAAAAGCTACCACCCACCTGGGTGGCGCTGCTGGAGCGGACGCTCTTCCTTTCACGAGAGGTTGAGTGTTCGAATCCCGGGCGTCGCAAAGGTGACTTAACCGGTGGCGCGTGTGTGGTGGCTAGCACGTGTTGCCTCGAGGAATAGTCGTGCTTTACCGCCGGTTTGAGCTCGGTGCTCGCCAAAAGGTTTGAGCTCGATGCTTGCTGGCCGCGCGGACACCTCGGTTATCAAAAAAAAAAAAAAAAAACAAAAGCAAAGGTAAATGTATGCAGGGCATTACACTTCTGGATATTCTGAAAATTTCTAATAACACATTCGTTGCAAGATCAAAACAAGTTCAAGAGTAATGTAGCTCTTTAAAACAATTATTGGATTACAAACAGAATCAACTCTTCTTAGAACTTTGCTATTAAAGTCTAACAACCATCTCCCCAGTTTCTCGAGGCAATTAAACCTGAAACATACACAAAATTTATTTAAAAATTAAAAAAGAGGAGTAACTTAAGATGGGGGCTTTAGCACCCTGACCTCTTTCACCCATAGTGGGAAAAAAGCATAGATGTTTGCGATGGCTTCATCTGTTTAAAACTTTGAGCTATGCCACTCCGCAGCATTTTCGCGGATATTGCTAGGCGTTTACGAGTATCGTCAAAAGGCTGACCCCTTTTTGAGTCTATCAAGCTGAGGAGGGTGTGTGATACCTAAATAGCAGCAGATGTTCTAGAAGTGTATGTTACAGATCAAAATGGATTTTCAATTTTCCAAAAGAAAATTGCACTCACTTTTACAACGAATTGATTGCACCACAGAATAACTTGATGTTCCATCGACAGCCACACATTTTTCATCTTGTACTAGTGATCATAAAGCCATGAGCGCTTGGAACAATACCTTCAAGTGAATCTAACTTTGAGCGAACCTGGAAAAGCAAAAAAGAGGATAAGAGGAATGTCATCATTAAAGAACTGAAAATTGGATGAACCATCAATTACATATACAATTATGAAGCATGTCAAAGAGTGTATTGTGTACCCGTGCACGCAATTGCACAAGGTCATGAAGGATTGTGTGTGACTTTGTACATGGATACGTACATCATAACAAAACATGCCCTCTACGAATAGAAATCTAGAAAAACAAGCAGCAAACCATCAACAGAAGCTGATCCTCCCAACATTTTAGCTGAGCTTCTGTCCTATGAGCGGACTTAAACATGAAAAATTGTAAACATTACTTTAAAGTGGGAAATGTAGTGTGTCATCTAAGTTTTTACTTTTTTGCAGTGAACTCATAAATATGAGAAATTTACATCTTACAACTTCTCTACATTAACTTCTATAAAACCCACACCAAAAGGCTAAAATCCGTGATTAAAACAAAAAATCACATCCAAAATTGTAAGTCATCAAAGTAGGTGAAAAACTCTTTGTCACGCCCCGAGCCCGGCGGGCAAGCGAGCATCCCACCTTCGCCGTTACCTTTAATGAACTCCCAAGATCAAACGGCCAATAACATAAAACTTTTAAATTATAAACGCATGCGGAAGCGAGAAAACATCCCCTACAAAATGAACAAGATGACTTAGGATTAAAAGGGTACACCTTTCATAAAGGTCAATCGTACTTCAGAGGTTACAACTCTAAATCCTCAACTTTCATATTCATAACCCTAAGGTTGAGAATAGATTCATAACCATTTCCTCCAGTGACTTCATCAAATGCCAATTCATGGCAAGCTCGGATTTCCATTATCTGAGACCTGAAAATGTTGGTCCCACGACGGGGTGAGATAATAATCTCAGTAAGTTAACTCTAACCCTAAGCTAGACTATTGGTACCTCTAGACACGTTTGAAAATATGCAAGTTTTGAAAAATTACTTTTCACACATGACATTCAAACAATTGGCATAACAAAGCAACTCGGCATATCAGGTCATCAAGTTCGTGTCTTTCATACTTTCACCTTCCAATCCAAATTTCTCAAGCTATACAGGCATAATAGACATTCCATGCACTCTAGGCATTTCAGCCAATTCAAGCATACAGACTCAAAAACACATCAAGAATTATGTTTCAGTCTTTTATTTTATTTACGCCCATCAAGGGCCGCCCTCCTTGGGCCGCAAGATGATTCGGTCAATCACATGACTCTTGACGTCTTATCGAGATGATTCGGTCATCATGACTCTCGCTGCGAGATGATTTGGTCACTATAGAGACTCTTGACACTCGCGCCATCGAGATGATTCGGTCGATTATAGGACTCTTGCGTCCGGACCTAGAGATGATTCGGTCACTACCTGACTCTCGATTCTTACAACCTTCGAGATGATTCGGTCAAGGTAGGACTCTCTAGCCACAAGACATTGTTAGGTCAATGGGAGTAACTCATGCATTGGCCATAAACAAACAATGATTCTTTTCGTTAAGCCTTTTATCACAATCACAGGCAATTCATGCCATCATGTCATCTCATCGTCATTCAAGGCATACGGTTCAATCACAATCCAATTCATCATTTCAAGCACATCATTCGGCCATCATGCATATGCATATCATTACATTAAGCCTCATGCGACATTGAGTGCAAAACCGAGCATTAAAGCCCTCAATTGAACCCTATTAATCATCACATGCTCAAATTCACACACGACATATCATCACCAAGCATTCACAGCTTTAATTCATTGCTTCCTAGAGATGAAAACATGGTACTCAATCAAGGACAAGTCATAAAAACCTCAATTCACAAAATGCCCACCCACGACCAGGTTCGTTCTCAAGAAAACTGACATTTTTCCATTGGCTATTTGGGAAAAAAAATTCCAGGGTCTTGTTCTTCAAGATCTTACGGACATGTGGACGAAAACGATACTCAATTTGGATATCGGATGAATTAAAACGGGCCATTTCAAAATTGGTGCGCGCTGAAAATAGATTTGGGCGATTTCGGGTCTCTCACGTGTTTCTCACCAAAACAGCCTTTAAAACCTCTTTCAATTTCACCAAAGATCTACCCTTTAGTAACCCAACATCCTAGGGAAGGGTTAGAATCAACTTACCAAGGTAATTTAAGAAACAAACTCCTCCAAGAATCGCAACAATCTTCGGATCCTAATCTGTCCGGTACATGGCACGTTCTGTTCCTAGGGAATTCCATGCAAACCGGCCATCAAAACTTCAATCCAACTCACCTATCATTTGCTAACATGTAGTATCATGTCTTAGGGTGTCTTACCAATAAGTTTCGGGACAAGACGACACCTCGGCGGACCTCAAAAGCTCACGGATCCTCTACCCGTTGAAGAGGACATAATCTATTCTCGCAAAACCAACCAATTTCAACCATGAAAGCCTATCAAAACTCACATAAACCTGCAATCCTAGCTCATTCAACTTTAGTACTATGAGTATAGAAGATCTCACCAAAAATTTGGAGCCATTTGAAGTCCTGAAGCCCCCAAAAATGGACTCTCTCTAAAACCGGGTCAGATTCTGACCTTTGTCCATTCAAACATACCTACGGGAAGAAATACTAGGCCAAATTGAGCTTATAATACATTGTTGGAACGGAAAGACGATAAGCTTTCAGATGGCGGTAGTTTTACCTCAATCCAATGTCAGACGAAAAAGTTATGGCCAGAACAGTGAAGCAATTTTTGTCTGTCCGCGAGAGGGCTTCTCGGCCGAGAGAGGAGAGGAAGAAGAAAATGAAGGAAATGGAAGAGAGGAAGAGGGGTGCAAGGCTGAGTTGAGCTAGGGGGAAGATGTTCATCAAATTATTGATGCAAAATTTGACAAGATGGAATTTAATGGCAATTAATGCCTAATCTCCCAAAAATGGACACATGGCATGTCACCAATTATTGGCCATTTAGCTTGGACTTTCTTTGACGTATTTCCCCTCTAATTTTATGCAGCTTCTATGGGAGTCCTAAATGACTCTTTTGCCCTTCAAATTTTCTTAAGGCAAGGGTAAAAGGTTGAAGGGCAAAACGGTAATCTGGCACTTTTCGTCCGAAACCTCGTTTTTCTCATTTTGAACGACCATAGGCGAGGCGACGTCAAATCCTTTTCCAATTTTGAAATTCTTCATTTCTAATTGCCAATTCGAGCTCCTATTTCATGGTCGATTTCTTGTCGATCGTATGTTCAGTTTATCTCGAGCTAACGGGCGGCTCTTGCAGACGTCACGCGTATCGACTCTGTGACTCTCGTCACACTTAGGACGACTCAGGATAAGATGACTTTGGTTGTCATGTAATTGCGAGGGTTCATTACTAGTTCCGACGGCCTCGATCGTCATTGATCGATTTAGGATAACTTCGCAAATTATACATTGGTTAAGTGGCATCACCCGCGCTCCAATCGTATAACGCTGGTAACAGATTCCTTAATCGTTATTCGATCGGCCTTATTAGCTCTAAATGTTCCCTCAGCAATCCTTATGGTCAAAGTGTCATTTCCTTTTTGGCGACGTCAAATCCTTTTCCAATTTTGAAATTCTTCATTTCTAATTGCCAATTCGAGCTCCCATTTCATGGTCGATTTCTTGTCAATCGTATGTTCAGTTTATCTCGAGCTAACGGGCGGCTCTTGCAGACGTCACGCGTATCGACTCTGTGACTCTCCTCACACTTAGGACGACTCAGGATAAGATGACTTTGGTTGTCATGTAATTGCGAGGGTTCATTACTAGTTCCGACGGCCTCGATCGTCATTGATCGATTTAGGATAACTTCGCAAATTATACATTGGTTAAGTGGCATCACCCGCGCTCCAATCGTATAACGTTGATAACAGATTCCTTAATCGTTATTCGATCGGCCTTATTAGCTCTAAATGTTCCCTCAGCAATCCTTATGGTCAAAGTGTCATTTCCTTTTTCGAGTTTTCTAGGTCCACGTCCCTTGTCTTACGTTAGCCTTCCCCTTTTGGTTAGTCTTCTCAGGATTGATCAGATTCGAGAGAGATATAACTGAAATACATCGATAGATATTTCTCATTCAACGATCTCAAAATGGCAGAAAATTCAGAATGTCACACTCTTAGATGCTCCGTAGAAGCCAGAGACACATAGGACAGGGTGCGATGTACCCCACAATCTAAGGATGAGATGCACTCAAAGCAATGTACACAGTGCACCTAATAACTGCCGAAAACATCTATGTAGTAAGCCCACAGATTATCGTTCAAAGGGAAGTAAACTACTCAAGACATCTAGGTTGCCACTCCGACTCCTTGCTTTACCATCTATTTCCTAAAAAGCAAGTAAAACAAGTCTTGACTATACTTCCATGATGAGTTAAAATAGAAGAAATTCCTGCCCAAACTGCCCTTCAGATGCAAATTCTTGACCCTAGTGACAGTAAGGTTGAAGACAATTGCTTACCAAAAAGAAAATCTTGTAGAGAATTTGGTTTAGTGTCTGGAACCAAGCAGGATGAACGCAAGGATACTCTTAAGCCCCTCTATGTATTCCTATCACCATGTCCTAAACAAATTGTCCCTGAAAATTTTAATATTTCCTCATATCTTTGACATCTTGGGAATATATTAAAACCCTCATATCTTCCCCTCCCCCTTGGAAATCTACTATTATATTCCTGAGAACCGCCAGAAGATGGTTTAACTGTCCCATGCCAAAATTAGAAATAGCCCTGAAAAAAGGCAACAGTCAGGGCAAGAAGTTTCTATTCCCAAAAAGGTTATATTTCACTTCCCACTTGATTAAATGACGTCCATATAAATTGTAAATTACATTCACATTGCATCCCCAATTGTAGCATGCATTGAAGAAGGGATAACTTAGTTATCCCAAGTGGTCAATGTCGTGAAAGATGAAATAACATGCACAAAAATATATTCTTATTCTACACATACAACATATTTCTACTGAATACAATACCAATTTTTTATTTTTCTCAAGGCCTCCATGTAATTGAAATATTGACCAAGGAATACAATTGAAACCAAAGCAAGCAATGGCAGATCTGCGATGAAGAAATACCTGATAGTCATTAATTCCACCAGTAATAGAGACTACGACAACTTTAGATAGTGCAGGATCAGACACCTGACGCCCGGTTTGATTGGTTTGCACCTCATAACCTTTTCTCCACTCTTCATTTACTCGTGCAAAATAGTGCCCCGGTGATGGCTGCAATGCTAATGGAGGAGACCTACACAACGCATTTTATCAAGGACAAATAGATACAAAGAAACGTAGAACTTAGCTAGCACATTAAAGGAAACATAGCTCACTGATGTGGGCAGGAAAGCGTTAAAACAGTTTCAACAGCTGATTTCCTAAGATGTGGGTGAACAATGGCTGCTCTAGCTACAAAACCACCCATGGAATGGCCAACCAATATGACATTTTTTGGCAAACTCCCAGAGGTTGCAGCACCTTCCCTTGCATGAGCATCCCGAGACTCTTTGTATTGATCCAATATCTGCAACATTAATGGTTGAGAAGTTAACAATAATACATCAACTTTTATTAAGCCATGAAATCATTATGTATGGCTCTTTCTCCTCCTCATCCTCCTGTCACTGCTACTATCCTATTATCACTTTAATTGCCACTCCAATAACTAATACTACTCCCACCAAAAAAAAAAAAAAAACTAATACTGCTATTGGAAAACTGTTGTATAATCAACATGCACGTCATTAATCAATTTTCCTATGGCCTGATGGCCTCGTGAGCACTCTCTCAAAACCCAGGTTTGGGGTTTTAAAGTTGGTAGGGAGAGAAAAAAACATGCATGTCATTAGTATAAGAGAGCCATCTGAGGAGTGTAAGGCCATTAAAATCAAATGTTGACTCCATAGCCTAGTATGACAAATAGCATTGAATTCAGAACAAGAATGGCTTTAAACAAGAGATTCTACAGCAAGCTCATTAAGTTGGCTTAAGTAGAGTGAAGATATTGATTAGCTAATACAGCTCTGGAATAATGACAATTGTGAAATTTCGAATTCCAGCCCCTCTCGAGGTTATTGAATGGAAGGATATCGATCGAGGTATTTCAGTTGTATCTCGCTCGAAGCAGGCCACTCTCGAGTTAACTGACCGAAAGGGAAATACTAACGCGAGGTCGGGTACGTGGACTTGGGGAATGTGAATGAGAAATGGCGCTTTGACTATAAGGATTGTCGATGGAATATTTTGGGCCAGCAGAGATCGATCTAGGAACAATCATGGAATGTCTTACTAGTGTTATACATTGGGACGCGGGTGATTCCGCTTAACCAATGTGTAATTTGCGAGAATTTCCTAAATCGAATTTCGATGATCAGGACCGTAGGGACTAGCGATAAACCCTCATAATTACATGACAACCAAAGTCGCCATGGCTTAAGAAAAATCCCCAGGTCGATACGCGTAGCACCTGCAAGAGTCGCCCGTCAGTTTGAGATAAACTGGAATTACAGTCGACGAGAGTTCAACATGAAATTAGACCTCGAGATTGGGTATTGGACAATGAGGAATTTCAATATTTGAATTGATATGGACGTCGCCTCATCGAGGGTGGTTTATATCGAAAAAATGAAATTTCGGATGAAAAGTGCCAAATGACCATTTTACCCCTCGCCCATTTGCCTATGCCTTAAGGATAATTGAAGGTCAAAATGGTCATTTCTCCCTCCCCATGAACTGCCGAAACTGTTAGAGATATGCCCTAAAGCAATTGTGTAATAGTCACATATTGGGTATATCCGTTGCACTTCTGATTTCTTATCAGTGGCAAAGACGTATTTATTCATTTGTCCAAATATAAATGAATAAAATCCATAAGATCAGTTGTAGCCGAACCTATTCTTAAGACGTTGAGAATATGTGTGACAGGTTTACGGTTAGACTGAATCTTTAAAACAGTTCCCGATCAATGGATTATTGAATGGATATCAATGATCCTGTTGAGGTCGGTATGTTCTTAACTTCATAATTAAGTATCAGATACTTAAGGGAATGACGAGTCACAAGTCATTGAGTATTGCGATATCCGAGTTAGAACATAGGTGCTTGTATCGGACAAGTTCACTGAACGTGACACGTATTGAATGATTAGCGACATGGAAGCTTTTTGCGTGGTCAATGTCTAATCATTCATGCTTTGGTCTTGTGTAAATAATCCTTAGAACTAAGGTACCGTGTTGACTTGTGTGATAAATGGCTATGGTTCACAAGTGCGCATATTGGCGGGTCGTTGATTCGTCTCTGTACTTGATGGTCGTAGTTCAGGCACATACGAAGTCACATGTGTACGCAATATGGAATCTGTCTCCTTATTAATAAAGGTATGATGTCCTATGTGATCTAATTGTAACAACGCATTGAAATCCTCGGCCGGGGTTATGATTGAGAATGAAATGTTCATGTCTCATATAAATGCATGTCAAGTTAGATTTGTACATATGATCGAATTGGTGGTTTGACAAATATTCCATGGCCTTTGTTCGATCGGGACATAGTTAGACAGAAGGATTGAATTACACTGTAGCCAAAGATGACAGGTTCATAATGTTCTTAAAAAGAATTCACACTGTCTGGGTAACCATGACATATTGCTAGATGTCACTCATAGCTTGTAGGACCTAGAGGATGATCGAGACAATCAATTCTCTTGGAAGTACTAATGTGTTAGTGCATGTCTTACTGCCAGCTCGATGATGAACCTAGGAATGTCACACACCTTAACCAATACATGACAACGCATTGTGGAAAGACGACATTGCAAATTTGTTTGCAATTATACCAATTAGTTGGGTTGAAATTAAATTAAATGAGATTTAATTTTATTTCTCTTTTTGGTCACTTGCACGTGTATATACGATGTACACGTATGCTCTACGTATTTGTACGTTATACGTATTTGTACGTTATACGTATTTTACTGTTTGGTAACCTCTTTAACTCCGGTAATATTAATAATGGTTATTATTATTTTTTAACACCTTTGTTAGTGCTATTTTTAAATAGCATTTTTGTATTGTAAAATGTGAGTGCTAATTATAAATTGTGAGTGCTATTGTTAGATAGCATTTATAATTGTTAGTGCTAATTTTAAATGGCATTTATTTATGATAAATTGTGAGTGCTATTGTTAGATAACATTTATATTTGTTAGTGCTAATTTTAAATGGCATTTATTTATGATAAATTGTGAGTGCTATTTTTAGATAGCATTTATAATTATTAGTGCTATTTTTAAATAGCATTTTTTGTATTATAAGATGTGGGTGCTATTTATAAATTGTGAGTGCTATTGTTAGTGCTATTTTTATATGGCATTTATTTATCATAAATTGTGAGTGCTATTTTTAGAAAGCATTTATTATATGTTAGTGCTATTTTATAATACAATTTATTGGAATGTGTTTTTGGCTATAAAAGGATGGCAAGAGTTTTGAGGTTGGAGTTAGCACATTTGTAGAGTGAGCAGATTTTTGATAGCTTTGAGAGAAGAACACAAACACTCTCTATATTCTCATAATTTTGAGTGACCAAAATATACCAAGTTCGGAATATTGATTCTGTAAATTGGTTTGGAATATTGATTCCGCAAATTGCTAGCACAATTGTTGTGGAATTATTAGTCGTCTCCCCGTTCGTCAATTGGTGGTGTGTCTGAACTAGAGGCCCGACACTTGTGGGGCTGAGATCGAAGAACATCGAATCGACACCTCCGTTTCAAGCACGCTACAAGAGGTAGTCTATTTACTCCCTTTGGTGCTTTGTGATTTTTCGATTGAAATGCACGAAGTACGCCTCTGGAGATACATGTATGGGTTGTTATTTATTTTCGCTGCGTTTACTAATTTTTATTTGCCCGTACGTGTTACGTGAATCCCAACAGAAACTTGATGGACAAGGAGTCAATGGAAGTCAAAGTCAATGAAGCAACCAATGAGAGGTTGCCAAGTGTCAAGCTAGGGTTAAATTGGCATTAATTACCCCTACCTAATCCATCTTATCATTTTGACATATTGGCCTCAATTATTTGAGAGAAAATCTCCCCTAGCTACTGCAAAAGTCGTGGCCCTCCTTCTTCTCCACCATTTCCTTCATTTTTCTCTTCATCTTCACCTAACAGAAAACTGCCCAGAAAAATAGTTTCTGGGTGCAATCTAGCGGCTCTTCCCGGTGTCGTTTGGTCGATCCCTTTTACCACAGGTTAGTTCAAGATGTCCTTGACATTTTTCCATTGGTTTCATCATTTTTGGAGCTCTGGTTGATTTATGGTTATTTTTGGAAGAAAATCGAAAGGATTCTGAGCTAGCTGAGGAGAAGTGTTGGTTCTAGCTCTTAGAAATTCCAAATGACCTCAAATTTTTTAGGAAAGCTTCATAACATCTAGTACTATGTTTAGATGGTTTATGACTTCAAATATATGGTTTTAGAATGAGTTTTATGGCTGATTATGGGTGGTACAAAAATGGACAGATTCTGACTTTGAAGAGATCGGGCTGTTTCGACGTCTTTGGGGTATCAATCCGCTTCAAATCTCACGGTGAGCTTCCTACACCCATAAAGGAAGGTCTTAGCAAGTTGATTATTGAAGTATTGAGGATTAAAATTGATTCATGGCTCGATTGAGCGGTTGGAACCCAAAATCGATTCTGTTTTGGATGATGTTCTTTGTGTACCGATTCTGTTGGGGGCTGATATAAGAGTGTTTTGACTTCAAATTGACTCAAGGGACTATCTATAATGTTGATTAAGGTGTTAGTAGAAAGTATGTGAAGTGGATTGGGATTTAAAAGTGATTTAAGGACTAATTTGGGTGTGAAACCTTCGAGTTATATTCTGCCCTATAAGTTGCTGTTTGAACCGAATCCATAAAGGGTTCATGGTGATGTCAACGTGTATTTGATCAATTGTTAAGGCATCCTGGGTTGCCATTTGTTTGGTGATTGAGAGAATGTTTTATTGAAAGTGAAGTTCGATTGTTTCTAATCCAAAATTGAGTGGATTTTGACTCAACATTGATGAACTTCCTAGGACGACAAGCGGTTCTCATTTGACTGTAATCTTGAGGATTGAGAAGGCTCGTTTGGTGTGGATTTTTGCTAATTGCTTGAGGTAAGTTATTCCTAAACCTTTATTAAGATGTTAGGTTACTAAAGGACGAAGCTCTGAGTTGGAGTGAAAGGTTTTATGGACTGATTTTGTGAGATGCGCGATGAAACAAATCTGCCCTGTTTTGGCAAGTTGTGCTTGATTGATTTGTGGCATGAGGAACTATGAAATCAAGGTGATTTTGAAATGTCCTAATATGGTAGTGGAATGTGGTTGAACTTCTTGGCATGTTTTATAAAAAAAATTCCCTTTTTAATTGAGTGTAATGAGGGGCATGGATGACTAATCAAGTCTCTAATGGAGATTTTGAAATCGTGATTGATGTCAAGCTTGAGTTTTGTGAAAATGGATGAATGATGATTATTTTCTTAATGGGAATTTCGTAACTTGGAACGTGTTTTGTCCAGTGAGGGACGTTTGAAATGAATGCCTCGAGTAGGCGATGAACCGCTTGATTCCATGAGTTGTTATTGAATGAAGTATTTTGAGGCATGAATTATTTTCTTTGAACAAAAAATTGAGGCTACTTTATAACTGAAAATTTTATGAATAAATGGCGTGTGGGATCGCCGAGGAAATCATAAGTACACTGGCGTGTGGGATCGCCGGGAAAAATTATAAGTGCACTGGCGTGTGGGATCGCCGAGAATTTATAATTTGGCCAACGTATTGGAAGGGAGTTACTCCCATTTGACCTGACGAGGTTGTGCGGTTAGAGAGTCCCATACTGACGCGATTTATCTCGATTGAAAATGAGCGTCGAGAGTTGTATGGTGACTGAATCATCTCTAGGTCCGGACGCGAGAGTCTCATATGTACCGACGGGTCATATGGAGACCGAATCATCTCGCAGCCCCAAAGTGGGAGGCCCAGGATGGTCGGAAATGTAAAGACTTGTTTTCTGGGAAATTCAAAGAATGGGTTTTGAGAAATCGAAAATGCCTCATGATTTGAATAATTTGCCTCAAGAATGAAAGTTGTCTTGCGAGTTTCAAGTCTGCCTCATGTGATAGAAATGGCCTTGGAATGGCGTGATAGAAAATGATATGTTTTCTGGAAATTCATGAAATGTCATTTGAAATATCCTCATTTTTTAGATGGCGTCGAATGTTTGCTTTTGATTGAAAACTCTGCCATTGTACGAAGCTTAGAGTTATCATGATTTTTCTTGACCGGGTCAAGCTGTTTTGAAAGTACTAAATGTCATGTTTTGGAAAGTACCCCGTTTTGCCATGCCAAGATTTTTATTACCAAAATACCCTATTTTTCAAAAGTGTCTGGAGGTACTGGCAGCCTAGTTTAGGGTTAGGTTTGACTTACTGGGATTATATATCTCACTCCGTCGTGGGACAACATTTTCAAGTCCTAGACGGTGGAGACATGAGCCTGCCATGGACTAGCATTGGAAGAAGCTTTTGGAGAATGTGAAGATTTAATTTGATTAAGACCTTAGAGACTGTATATTCTTTGTAGTTAGAATTGTACCTGACTTGCCTTTAATGAGAAGTATATCCCTTTCTTGTCCTAAGTCATCTCACTTGAGTTGTTTTTATGGAGTTGTCATCACTTTCGCGTGCATGCTTCATATATGTCTTTAAGTTAATGGCCGTTGGTTCCTGGGAGATAATCAAAGGTAATGGCGGAGGTGGAATGCTCGCGTGCTCGCCGGGTTCGAGGCGTGACAACAACGCTCTGTATTTAAGCTTTCTTTTGAAGCACTCGCTTTAGTGTTGAACTTCATCATGATTGCTTTATCAGAAACTTATCTTGAAGCTTAAACCTTCAATTTGATCAAGCTACCAAAAGTTGGCATTACAAACTTTGAAGACGTGATGTTGGGTTAATCATATTTAGTGAGAGACGGATAGACAGATAAAATGGAACATGTGCGAAATGTATATTTTCCTTGGAAGTTCTAGAATTGAATCAAGTGCTTCCAACCAAAGCAAAGCTTACAAGCTACAAAAAGTAACAGCCCTAAACACCAACATCAGAGCCCCTTTCCTATGCTCGATAAAAGGAATGAGAGAAGCTCTGTTGAGAGAAAAAAACTGAACTGAATGCTTGGTTAGTGTTGACACCTGATTTTTGACCATCTATTATTGTGATTTTTATTCTTTAAAATTAAATTAAAAATATCAAAAAAAGGTCATAAAATCACAAAATCAACTTTGGAAGCTTGGCTTGGCCTTAGGAACCAATTTTGAACAAAAAATATTTTTTGGTATTTTATAATATTTTTCGAATTTATTTAATTATAAAAATACCCAAAAAATCAGAAAAATACCATTCGTGGTCAGAAAAATACACAAAAATATTCAATAATTTTGTTTTAATTTCCTCTTCAAGTGTATCACTTTAAATATTGAAAATTCGGCTTGGGTCACTATGTTCCTTCACAAACATAAACCCGAATCGAGCAAAAAAAATCATATTATGTCTTTTAATTTGCAATTTCTGTAATTTTGAAGTCTTGACATCTGATTTGATTGCCTTACGTTGAAATTTTATTAAATTGTTCACACAATGGAGGAGAATGTACGTGTGGTTCTTATTTTTATTTTTTATTATATATATATATATATATATATATATATATATATATATATATATATATATATATATTTTGGAGCGGTGGACGTTGGAGAAGTGTTTGGCCACGGATGATGGATAGTGGAGTTGGTGGAAGAACAAAGAAAGTTGAGTGGAAGAATAAAGAAGTGAAAAGAAAAGAGGGGGAATGGGTGGAAGAATAAAGAAATGAAAAGAAAAGAGTGGGGATGGGTGGAAGAAAAAAAAAATTAACAAGGAAGAGGGGGGGTGATCCGTTGATGCACATTGCTTGCCCTTGTCTTCATGAGTTGTACATAAAATAAGAGCAAAAAGGGTGGTGGAAAATATTTAATATGCAGTCAAAGTCCAAGAAGAGGAATATGGCAAACAAGCCATCGTGGGGGGATTAAAAAAAATGGCCACAAGAGGGAGAGCTCTCGGATGCTCTCTTCGCTGATCTTCATCCAAGGAAGCCAAAAAAAAATAAAAAAAGAGAGAGGGGAGCAAGGCAAGCTAGATGAGGGTACAAGAAAGCATCATCGGCGTGCAAGAATTGAGGAGACCACCGTCGGAGCCTCTGCTGTCTCTGGTCTCACCCATACAGGGAGGGGTCTGGGAAGAATTCGTTGAAGGCAGGAAACAAAAAAAAAGAGTGCAAGCGACCTAAGGGCTCTCAACTCTATTTTCGGCCATCTCGATCCATGTCGATTTGCAGCAACGATCCTTGGAGCCTTATAGCGACCCGCTGAGCATCCAGAGTCCAACCGTATCGTTCTTCGTCGTCAAAAAGGTTTCTCCGTTTAAAACCCGTCGAGTTAGCCTTGAACCCGAGATCTCGTCGTGAGCTCGCGCGGTCGTCTCGAGCCAAAACGAGACCGTTAGTCTGCCAAGGCGACTGAGGATCGATGGACCGGAGGTCGCTAACGAGCGACGGCCCACGGTTTGAGTCCGATGAGGTAAGTTTGTATGACCTTTTTTTGTTGCTTATGGGTGCTAAAAAAAAAATGAACAACGATGATGGAAATCGGACGAAGAAACCGTAAAACAATTTGTAGTCAATGACGTTGTTTGGTCGAGTCGTAGCCTTGGTCGAATGATGTCGGCGTTGGCCGACGTTGGTTAAAGATAATGAGCGTTCGTGGCTCATTGTAACATCCATGGAGGTGGTTGTCCCCTAAAAATAAAGCCCATGGAATAACAAGAAAATGAATTAAAAAAAAATATAACAAAAAAAAGGAAAAGAATGTGGTTAACAATCTGCACGTTGGGTCGCTCTTGGGTGAGTTTGAGCTTGAAAGAAGGTAATATATCTGGCGGCCATCCATGGACGACGGCGAACGACTTCAAGGCGCGGAGTCAATCCCTTGAGCTTTCATTATTATCGGAAGTTTGTTGAAATCGGATCAAACTGAAAAGACTGAAAGGTGCGTACGTGGAGGTTGGTGTCGTGCATCGGTGGTCTTGGTGAAGTTCTGTGGGAAGTTGTCATGAAAACAGCTTCGGAAAGCCGAGGAAGAAAACGAACAAAAATCAGCGGTCAAGGCATTTGATGCATGCGAGCGTTAATGGGTATTTCGGAAGGCTTCTGTGTGTTGCGTGGAGAAGACAATGCAAACTGGTCCAAGGAATAATAATAAAAAAATGAAAAGCTGAGGGCATCTAAGGGGGGGGCACGGCATTTTGTTTTTGGTGTTATGCACGTGAGTTTGTTTCAAGATTAGGCCAGCTAGTGAAATTTTCTGTTTGGGCCTCTAGTGGAAAGAATTGAAATAAATTGGGTTATGTCTAAATTTAGGTCAAATGGGCCTTCGTAAAAGAATGGGCCTTTCTTGTTTTAGATTTTATTTGGGCTTTTGGTTGGCATGTAGTTATTAAAGGGGTTGGGTTTAGGGGTCCAAATCAGATTACCATTTTCGAAATAAAAAATAATAATAATAAAAAATTCAAAAATTCAATAAAAAATAGAAAATTATAAAAAATTCAAAAAAAATCAGAAAATTCAGAAAAATTCTAAAAAATTCCAAAAAATAGGAAATGGCCATATTCAATTGGCCATGGCCTGTTCCGGGTCTTTCGACCCCCGGTCTTTCCAAAAATGACGGTTTCGCCCTTTCGGCGAACCGTCTTCCAAAAAAATTCCAAAAATTCTAGAAAAATCTCAAAAAAATAGGAAATGGCCACAATCAACTGGCCAAAATTCATCACGGGTATTTTGAACCCATTCCTTAAAAATGACGATTTCGCCCTTTGGGCGAATCGTCTCCCAAAAATCGAAGAAAAATCAAGAAATTCCAAAAAAATTCTCAAAAATGGGAAATGGCCACAATCAACTGGCCATGGAGTATTTTGAGTAATTCGGAATCCAAATCTTCCAAAAATTGACGATTTTGCCCTTCGCGCTAATCATCCCTAAATCTTCCCATTTTACCCCGGGTCCCAAATCACTCCTCACTTAAGCCCTTGTGGCTATACTAGGAGGCCATTGACTTGAATTGAGGTGTATTGATGTGACTTATTTATGCACTTGATTGCGTTGTCATTAGAATTGATTGTGATTGATAGGAATAGTCTTCCAAAATCTTCCCATTTTACCCCGGGTCCCAAATCACTCCTCACTTAAGCCCTTATGGCTATACTAGGAGGCCATTGACTTGAATTGAGGTGTATTGATGTGACTTATTTATGCACTTGATTGCGTTGTCATTAGAATTGATTGTGATTGATAGGAATAGTCTTCCAATTTGCATGAAACCCTGAATCAAGCCTACCTCACCTCAAATTGCGCCTGCATGAACTCTTAGCTAGGAAAATCACTCGCGTTAGGTACCGAAAGGGCATTGGTATTGACACCAGTGTAACCAAGTCCCCGAACCCAAAATCTCTGGTTCCGCAGAACTGATCGATCTCTCCCAATCGATCAGTAAGGTTTCCGGTCAACCCTCCAAGAAAGACCGGTGGCGACTCCAAAAGCATGCACACATTGCACATGCCACCACGACCATACTGAAGGTCAAAAGCGATCGACTCCTATTGTCGAGCCCATTAAAAGAAAACTCCCGCCGCGATTTGGTATGGGCCTGGGAGGGCTCGCGCCGATCCAAAGCCCACGAGGTCCGCGATCGGTAATCCATTAGCCGCGTCCGCTTCCGGACGGGTCGCTACAGTTAGGTCGATGTGACCCCAAGTTATATATTTATAATAAAGCTAAAAAGGCCAAAAATTACAATATTGCCCTTATTGCAGCTATTCATAAAATAATAAAGAAAATAGATAAATAAGCTTTCATCGGCTAAATACTCTCAACATTCCCCCTCAAGTTGGAGCATAAATATCACACATGCCCAACTTGACTAAAATAGGATGAAACGATTTACTTCCTAGTCCTTTAGTAAACACATCAGCAAGTTGATCACTGGACTGAACAAAGGGCATACAAATTAATCCACTCTCCAACTTCTGCTTGATAAAGTGTCTGTCAATCTCCACATGTTTTGTACGGTCATGTTGTATAGGATTGTGAGCAATACTGATGGCAGCCTTATTATCACAATATAGCATCATAGGAAGATGAATGGATACACCAAGATCTTCAAGTAATCCTTTAAGCCATAACAACTCATAAACTCCCTGTGCCATCGCACGAAACTCTGCTTCAGCACTAGATCGAGCAACCATATTCTGCTTTTTGCTGCGCCAAGTCACAAGATTTCATCCTAAGAAAGTACAATACCCAGAAATAGACTTCTGGTCTGGAGATCCAGCCCAATCAGCATCTGTATAAGCTTCAATCTTCAATCCATCATGAGGAGATAAAAGAATCCCTTTTCCAGGAGCAGATTCAAATACCGAATAATCCTAAGAACAGCATTTATATGAGTAGAGTATGGATCATGCATAAATTGACTTACTATACTCACAGCAAAAGCAATATCAGGTCGGGTGTGGGACAAATAAATCAACTTGCCTACTAACCGTTGATAACGACCCTTATCCACTGGATCGCCATCTTTCTCTCGAAGTCGAGTATTGGCCTCAATAGGCGTATCAGAGGGATGACATCCCAATAACCCAACTTCCGTCAAAAGATCAAGGATATACTTCCTTTGGGATAGAAAGATGCCCTTTGAAGATCGGACAACTTCAATCCCAAGAAAGTACCGAAGCTTTCCAAGATCTTTTATCTCGAACTCTTGGTTGAAAAATTTATTCAACTGGCTAATCTCATCATTATCATTACCTGTGACAATAATGTCATCTACATAGACAATGAGAATAGTGATTTTCGTACCTGATTTCTTCACCAACAAGTGTGATCAGCGTTGCTCTGTTTATACCCAACAGAGACCATAGCTCTCTGAAACCTACCGAACCAGGCTCGATGTGACTGCTTTAAACCATAAAGTGCACGTTTCAGCTTGCACACTTTACCTTGAGTTTTGTCACAAGAAAAACCTAGAGGAATCTCCATATACACCTCTTCTTCTAACTCTCCATGAAGAAATGCATTCTTCACATCTAACTGCTGAAGATCCCATCCCTGATTAACAGCACATGAAAGTAATACTCAAACAGTATTCAACTTGGCAACTGGAGCAAAGGTTTCTTGATAGTCAATCCCAAAAGTCTGAGTAAATCCCTTTGCCACTAACCGTGCTTTATATCTGTCTACAGTACCATCCATCTTTTGTTTGACTACAAACACTCACTTACATTCTACTGATTGTTTCCCAGGAGGAAGAACAACAAAATCCCACGTGTCATTTTTCTTTAACGCATACATCTCCTCCACCATTGCTGCCTTCCACTTCTCATCTGCAAAAGCTTCCAGTCAATTTTGCGGAATAGAAACAGAAGATAGAGAAGATACAAAAGTACGATAAGAGCTAGACAAAGAGTCATATGAGACAAATTGGCATATAGGGTGTTGTGTACAAGTTCTAGTACCCTTTCGAAGTGCAATAGGAAGATCAGAAGAAGAAACTATACCGGGAGTAGTAGAATTCGGATCCAGAAATGATGATTGAACAGACAATGTATCAGTGGTCTTAACCTGCTTGTTGGTAGTGGGCTCTCTATGACGATATGTCTTCATTGTCCTGCTTCTATCGACAGTTTACCTAATAGGAGTAGGAGTAGACTCCCCCTAAAGTGGTTGCTTTGTTATCTCCTCTTGTGGTATTGTACTATCCTTCTCTTGTGTTGCATTATTATCCTCTAGGGAAGGAGTAGAACCTGTGTTCTCCTCTTGAGAAGGAGGAGAATCATCAGGGAGTATTGAAGAAAAATGGTAAGTAATATCCAAAGTAGGGAACAACTCTACACTAGGACACTCCCCCTAAAGAGGTGGAGCCGAATAATAGGAATTAGACTCGTGAAAAACCACATCCATAGATACAATGGTGTACCTAGAAAGAGAATGATAACACTTATAACCCTTTTGAGTAGGTGAATACCCAAGAAAAATGCAACGGAGACCACGGGGTTCCAACTTACTCTTAGAGGTGGTGTTACGAGCATAACAAACACAACCAAAAAATTTTGGGGAAAGAATAAAGTCGATGATCCCTGCAAAGCATCAATAGGTGTGTGAAAATCAAGAATTCTCGTAGGCATCCGATTTATTAAATAGGCAGCAGTTAAGATAGCATCACTCCAGTACTGAGCTGGGACATGGTGGGCAAACATAAGAGACCTAGGGACCTCTAACAAATGTCGGTTCTTTCTTTCGGCAACATCATTTTGTGCAGGGGTATCAACACAACTGGTTTGATGAATAATGCCATGATCAGAGAGATACCGTTGAAACTGACACTCAGTGTATTCGGTGTCATTGTCACTGCGAAGAATTTTCAAAGTGGCATTAAATTGAGTTTGGACCATTTTGTGAAAATTTTGAAAACAATGAAAAACGTCACTCTTATGTTTCAACAAATAAACCCATGTTGTACGAGAATGACAATCGATAAAAGTAACAAATCATCGGTGACCGGATATAGAAGTATGCCGCGAATGACCCCACACATCAGTATGAATCACATGAAAAGGGAAACGACTTTTATTATTTGAAGACGAATATATTGAACGAGTTTGTTTAGCCAAAACACAGGCTTCACAAAATAAATCATCTTTATTACAAGCTGAAACGAGACTAGGAAAAACTTTTTCTAAGGTTACTAAAGGGGGATGACCTAATCTGCAATGTCACTGATGTAGATCTGTCAATGTCGAATTAACTTGATGAGGCGTAGAAGACAAAGTTGAAGTAGAAACACCACTACCCTCGAGTAGATAAAGACCACCATCTAATCTACCATGTCCAATCTCCTTCTCCGTTACCAGATCTTGGAAAACACAATAAGAATGGAAAAAGGTTACTTTGCAGTTTAAATCTCGAGTCAGACTACTCATAGAAATGAGATTAGTAGAGAATGATGGAATATGTAAAACATTTGATAATGGAAGAGTAGGAGAGCAATGGATAGATCATTTTCCAGCAATGGAACAGAGGGTTCCATCAGCTACGCGAACTTTGTCTCTACCGGAAGTAGGGGTATATTGCTGAAAGAGATTAGAAGAACCCGTCATGTGATCTGTAACCACTGTATCAATGATCTAGGGGTTGGAAACAACAGAGGTATTAAACCCCCCAAAGAAAATACCTGAAGTGGCTAGGTTTGAAGCAAAAGAAGATGAATTGGCAACCGTGGGAGAGGCAGCAACAGTAGAAGCTTTCAATAGACGTCGAAATGCCTGAAGTTCTTCCTGGGATAAACCGATATCAGTAGTAGGTGCAACAGGAACAATTTCAGTATGGTTTGCCATGTTTTTTCCCTTCTTTTATGCCCTTTTTGCCTCAAAATCTGTAGGTTTTCCATGTAACTTCCAACAGGTAGCCTTAGTGTGATACGGCCTATGACGATATTCACACTTCACAACCTCCTTACATTGCTTTAGTGTTTGGTTTTATTCCTTCCTACTTACATGGGGGCATTATGGTCATTGTACAAGTTATATAATATATTGCAGTAGGTATAGGGAAAGAGAATGCAGATTTTCAAGAGCCGTTCTTTTGGCTTAACGTTTATTTTCTTCCTCTCTTCTTCTCCTCTCATTTTCTTCGCTTTTCCTTCTTCTCTCTTTCTAATTCACCGTTGGTTCTCTAATCAGCTTTGTGATATAGTATCAAAGCAGATTTGACTACCTAATTCCTTGAACATATTGCTGGTTTGAGAGTCCTTATTCCTTCTCTGGTGTGCAGCCACCTAAAGCTGCGATTTTTATCTATTTTCTCTCCTAGTCTTGATTCATATAAGACCAGGAGAAATCAAATCCATCAGGTTCTCTTTGCAGCTATGGATCTGTTTGCGGCTATGGATTACAACACTTACTAATCAGTGGATTCAAGTATCAGAATATTTCGTTGATTATGGTCAACTGGTATTGTATGATTTTCATCAAAGATACATGACTGTTGGTATTGATTATACATAGCGAAGAGCTATTTTATTTCTTGCGCTGAAGTTTCAATCTTCTTGATCTGTGGTAGAGATATATTTATTTCGAGATTATCGCCATGAGTACCAGTAAGCTTCCTACTAATAGTGTTAATGTTCAGATTACCACTATTAAATTAAATGGCGCCTCCAATTACTTGTTATGGGCTCAAGCTGTCAAAGTCTATATTAATACCAAAGGGAAACTCAATTATCTTATGAGTGACCCCCCTATGCTAACGCTAAAGAGTATGGTGACTAAATGAGAGAGAATGACACATTTTGGTGTGGTTATGGAATAGCATGAAACCATCTATTGCTGCTAATGTGATGTTCCACACAACTGCCAAAAGCGTGTGGCATGATCTTATGGAGAGCTACTCACAAGACAAAAACATGTCTAGAGTGTATGAATTATAAGAGAAGATCTTTAATTTTAAACAGGGGGATAACTCTCTTGGAGAATATTACAGTGCTTTGAAAGATACGTGAGAAGAACTCAATCTTTATCAACCCATTACATGGGGGGAGAGAGGGTGGGGAGAGAGTAGATGAGAGGGAAGGAGAGATTGGGAACTTGAGATCGGCTTTTGCTCGATCCCTGTCCTCACCTGCGTTAGCCTCTCCCGGTCACATATCAACCATTTATTCCTTTGTCTCCCTCCCACCAAGTTGGTAAGAATCATTTCGCCCCTATCTCTGCTTATTTTGCGTGGCTCTGAATATTTGCAGATTCATTTTGCGTATTATGATCCTTTTTTTTTGTAAGGATTGCGTATTATAATCTTGGATTTCCCTCAAAACCTGAACTTTCCTTGTTGATTGCACAATTTGTTCCATTCGCAGTTTCTTTTTTTCTATCTTGTGAGGCTTTCTTATGCAACTACGGTGATATGATATTGGTTTCTGGTAATTGTCTCGTGTAAATTTTTTTGTTGCTTTCGATCCTTTTTGCATCGGGCGTATTGATTTTCATTGTTAAATGGTTTTTGTGTTTTTGTTCATCAGATTGCACCGGCTGATTGGTGATTCGTCAACTTTGAGTACAAGTTCGTTTCGCCTGGATTCAGCTCCAGGCTTTCATTGATTGCTTTATCTTATCTGTCCTGGTTGATTCGCAAAGGTAATATCCTCACATGTTATTCATATGGTCTCTCTCTTCACTGTTCTAGCTTATTGGTGATCCGTCAAATTTGTATGGTGAATATGTATTGTGCATTTGATGTTTTTCTATTTTTGTATTCTGAGCCTTTGGTTGCGATTGTAGTCGTGCTCTTGTCGAATGAGATGCAAGTTTTGCCCCTCCAAGTTGGTTTTCCTCCAATATGTAGATCGTGCTGATGCTGCAGAGGCTAAGTACCATATGGATGGATATGTGCTTCTTGGTCGGGAGTTGACTGTTGTATTTGCTGAAGAGAATAGAAAGAAACCAACTGAAATGAGGCAGGGAGGGACTGCGTATGGTACTTTCTGTCTTCATATTCGCCTCAAGAGAAAAGGCACAGTGTCATATTCCCCACGTCCCAGCCGGGAGGGGTCATACTCACTAGGGGTGTGCAACCGGACCGGGTTCACCCGGTACCCGGATCGGCCCACCCGAAAAACAGGGTCGGGAACCGGTTCCGGCTCAAACCGGTCCGGGTATCGGGTCCAAATTTTGGGAACCGGTTGAAACCGGTCCGGGTTCCGGGTCTAGGTAAATACCCACCCGGACCGATTTTTAGAACCGGTTTTTAGTTACTATTAAAACCCTATATTATATTCACCCCCACATGCTGTGTTGATACCTCCAAAGCACCCGATTGATGTTATTTTAAAAGTGGATATCCCATGTGAAGAACTTAAGAACTTGATCTGACATTAAAAAATAAAAACAGCAGGTCTGACCCCCCACCTGCAGGGTCTTTTTCTATGCGCAGAACCCGGAAGTCTCTTGTTATGTCATCGATCGAACTCAGGAACTGCAAAGAGGAGGAAGATGGGATTGGTGGGAACCGGAGAAGAGGAGAGGGCGGATTCACGGAAGGGTATAAAGGAGTACAAGAGAATGGGCTCCGAGGTCGAGGACGACGACTTTGAGGACGATCTGGTTCATTACCAGCGTCAGTTCGAGAGGAGGAAAAGTACCAGGATATATGTGTTTGCCTGTGCGGTCTTTGTTTCTCTCAACAGTCTCCTTCTGGGCTATGGAAAAGCCCATGTCCTTGCACACTTGGGCGGAGACCCGCTCGAAGGTCTGGCCCGACGAAACGACGACGAGGTCTAAGAAAAACAGGGTAAACAGGGTGAACCCGGTACCCGGACCGAAAAATAGGGCCGGTTCCACAACAGGGTCTAAGATAAACAGGGTCGGGTATCGATTCCAAAAAATGGGAACCGGTTATAACAGGGTCGGGTACAGGGTCTAAGCCTGGAACCGGCCCACCCGGCCCATGCTCACCCCTAATACTCACGATCCCTGCCTATCAATGGTTCCTGAAGCTATAGTGGAAGCCTGGCCTGAGACAAAAGCAGGAGCAGGAGCGGAGCGGGAGCGAGAGCCGGAGCCGGAGCCGGAGCCGGAGCCGTCCTCGTAAAGACTATGCCAGGGAGCCAAATGGAGATGGGTATCCTCTAGGGGAAAATTGTCAACAAAGTTCTAAACCTATTGCACTTTTGCCAATTCAGTCCTAAACCTTTTGCATTTATGTCAATTTAGTCCGAAATCTTTTTTATATGTCAATTCAGTCCTAAACTTTTTTGTATTTTTGTCAATTCAGTCCATTCGATTGACTTTGACTTGTCGGTGCTGATGTGGATACCGATCTGTGCTAACGTGGACATCGGCGGCGCTTACGTGTACAAAAATTAATGATATTTTAATTTTTTTCCAATTTTTTCTTTTTTTTTTCTCTTTTTTCTTTGGTTTCTCTTTCCTTTTCGTCTCCATTTTTTCTCTCATGGTTTCTCTCTCCTCCTCCGTGTAGACCCTCGCATGAAGAACATGAAACAAGGAAGGGCAATGATTGTCGCCATGTTGCCCGGATCTGGCCTCACCCAGCTCCCCGCCGTCGCTGGCCGAGGTCTCCCTCCTCCTTCGCGTAGATCCCTCGCCTAAAGAAGAATATAGAAAGAAAGGAGAGGGATGTCGTTGCCGAGGGAGTGAGGGAAGGTTGCGGCCCCCACATGGGGGGCCTGCAACCCCCCATTTCCCTGGGAGAGGTCTTCCTCGGCAATTCAATTGCCCAAGAAGATCTAAAATCGTAAATATTAAATTTTTTATATTAATTTTGTAAATATTTATTTTTTTAATATTATTTTGGAAAAAAAACTCTACATTTGTGGTTTGTGGTCAGTATGTAGACTCCTCTACTGTTGGTATCAAATGTTTTAGAACATATTTTTCATGTCGCAAACTGATGGAGATTGAGCGACGAACTTGATTCTATTGATTTTTGAGTTGAGCTCATTCATTTGATACAAATGTTCAGCTGGCGAGATTTGAGAGATTTCAAGAAAGAGAAGATGAGAAGTGAGAACCAACTGAACGCGGATGTTCTACGCCTAAATTTGTCAGCATTTGCATTTTACTTTTCTCGAATAACATCATTTTAGGTTAAAATCAATAGTTTTTGTAAAAGAATTCGTGCTAATAACATGTTCAATATAGATATTTTCATTTATTATCAAAAGAATTTTTATTTCAGAAGTAGAAATTTTCAGCCATTATCAAAAGAATTTCTATTTCATAAGTAAAAAATTATTTCAGTTATCAAACGCATTTTTCTATCAGAAATTGATTTCTGAAGCAGAAATAGAAAAATCCACTTCTGCTCAAAAGCAAAAGCAAAAGCAAAGCAGAAAAAACCACTTCTTGGCAGAAGTCACTTCAAGATCAAGAAGTGTTATCATGCGCTTCCTTAGCAGACTGCTGGTTAGTGGCGCTTCTTACCACCGCGCTTCTTTCCTCGGGACTTCTTCCCACTTTTCTTCTTGCCTTTCCCACCGAAGCTCGTCCTCTTATTGTTCTCACCATCTCCGGACGGGGTTGGTCGTAGTAAATGCTTCACATTGAGGACCCCTTTCTTGAAATGACCATCGATCGACTTCAGTACTCTGTCCTCGGGTTTGCGCCTCTCCTCCGGCCTCCCTGCGCTGCTCCAACTACTAGACCTCCCCCCAAATCGTTGAAGGATCATATTCTATAGCATGCAAACATATTGTTAGGCACGAACCTCTACATACAGATTATCGGAATTGCAGCGTTTTGAAATCACCTCTTGCCACATTTTCTCCTCTCTCTTCTTCTGGTTCTTCATCATGGGTCGAGCCACACTCAGAGGCAGTCGCTGCTTCTTAGGTGCCTGTGTTCAAGATAGTACAGATGAGATGAATAAAAGACAAGCACCCCTTACTCGATAGTAAGGGAGGGAGGCCAATGTCCTTACCTTACCACCTAAGGAAACCACTTTCTTATTCTCTAGCTCCTTCCTCTCTTTCCATGTCATGCGAGACGATCCTGATACAGGGATAACTTCCAACACTTAAAAGGCATGAAAGGAGATTTTTGGGAAATTAATGCAAAGGGAAGTCTGTCTCTCAGAAGATATAAGGGATTCATAAGTGCAGAGAAACAAAATGAACCTCACTATGTCAAAGCACACAAAAGCACACAAGACACTGAAACTAACACTGGGCATTCACCATAAGCATACTCCGGCATAACCCACAGAATGAGAACACAAATCATCTGATGCGTCGGCTTTGATTAAGGACCCCATGGCAGACCGCAGATGGATACAAAAGCAGCAAAATCCCCAATATAAACTCGGCCAACCTCCAGCTTGGATTCACAACAAGTCATTCCTGAGGATTTTCCTAAAGTGTCTCTAGCTCCTTCATAGATGTCACCACACCAAACCCAAAGGTGGCCGATTGCATCAGCAAACTTCATGCCAGGCGTCTCCATAACACCATCGAAATACGACCATACGTAACGGACCACGGTGGGCCTCATGTGTCACTGTTTCATGAGAGGCACATACTATGGCAGATAGTGTTGGATTTTTGCTGCTGTAGGTATCAATCAGAGTATCCAAATGAAGTTTGCCTAATGTGCTCATCGTATGTTTCACCTCCGCTTCTCATTGCAATCATTCGGAAATTCCATCAGACGGTCACCAAAACCACAAGCCTCATAAATATCCCTAGGTAATTCAACCGACCGATGGCCTAATAGCTTTCAATATCCTAAGCACCGGTCATGCGTAAACAGATTCAAGCTCTTATGTAACACAATTTTGGAAACCGTAAGCTCCCATCTACAATCCAAACGGAGACTTAAGGAAAAGAAAAAGAAAGGAACGAAGAGAAGAGGACAGCGCGGCGAAATACCTACGAACTCGACATTCTTCATGATCGCCCTGATGTCCAGTTCAGGACCCATCTCCCCCTTCCCACGGCTCGGTTGTTTCTTCTTCGTCATTCTCTTTGGCAGTCCCGCTTCAGCAAGCTCAATCTGAAAGTAAAGCTGAAGCTGAGGGGGAGAGAGAGAGAGAGAGAGAGAGAGATGCGAAGGGAAGAGATAGCAAGAATCGGAAATCGACCAACTCCGGGAAACCGCAAAGTCGGCTATCAACGAGTCAAGACCCGCTTTCGCGGGAGCACGGCAAATTACTACCCGAAGCACCCAAAAGAACGAACAGCAAACAAATCTCACCGGAGCGCACGCGTACAAAATTCAAGTGTTGGAACGGCGATAAAGCAGCCGCTTCAGCATGGAAGAACAACCCGAAAACTTCCCCTTTCGAAGCTCGAGATCAACGATCACGACTAGGGTTCTGCTGTCTGTTATGGATCAAAGGAATCCTCGACGGTTTCGAAGGTTCGACCGCGATCGTGCCACCTCAGTGACATTGTCGGATTTCGGCTCCAGACTCCAGAGGAAGACGTTGGGCCTCAGTACGCACTGGGCCTGTCGATTGCTCTTTTTCTCATGAATTTTCTAAGCGTGGTTAGCCCATGATTTAGCTCTATTCTTTACGTAATTATATATAATTTGACATCATCGCCTATGGCCAAATTCCCTAAAAAATCCCCAAGATTAAGTTCAGTCTCAAATCTACCCCCAACTTTTTTTTATTTCATAAAAAAGCTTCAACTTTAAGTTCAATCCCAAATCTGCCTCGAATTTTTTTTTTTTTTGTAGTTAATATTTTGTTGCGAGATACTTCATTTTCGTCTATTTGTCGCATTTCAAATCGAAAGAGACGAAAATATTTCAAATTAAAACCATGTTGTCCAGATATTTTTTTCTTTAAATTTATCAAGCTTAAACATCACACCGAACATGGATCAAAAAGCTAAAATTCATTGGTTTAATATGGATGAAGATTAAAAAAAAAAAACCACGTACAGTTTGCACGGATTGTACACTCGTCCACATTTTCTTTAATTGAAAATAAGATCTATTATGTGAATTTCGATCGTAAAAAATATATTAAAAAAATTATAAAGTTCTGTAAAATATAGGCCTTGTGGCACAATTACGCCACGCGACTTACCACGAGACAATTACAGTGATGAAGTTAAAATATATTGATATTTCTATTTTTCAAATTACTATTAATGGCAGTTAAAATAAATGCCCTTGTCGAAAGATAGGAAATAGGAATTGTTTGGTGTTTGCGATTGCTGGGCATTGAGGTAAAAGTCACCAAAGATTTTCCAAAGTTGGAAGGTGGTTCTTTTGAAATCAAAATTTAGATAGAATTAAGCGTATCATAGGGAAATATATAAAAAAAGCGATTTTGAAAAGTTGCTGGCTTATCAGTTAATTCACAATCATAAGATGTGAAGATACTATGCATATTACATATAAAGGAAAAGAATCTTGTACGGATCGCAATCTTTTCTTCCTTCTCCGAAATCTCAATCAATTATTCACTAAATATATTATCAATGTTGGGCCGGCCCGCTAGGACCACATTCCTGGCCTGGGAAAGGCAGGACACGGACCTCGTGCACCGGCATGGATTGTTTGCTACTCTGCCTTTTGCTCTAAGAACTAGGGATGTACAAAGAAATCGGGAACAACCCAAAACCGCACCGCACCGGTCCAGAACCGACGGTTCCCAAGGGAACGGGCAATTCCAACTTGTTAGAACTAGTGGGTATAGGTTAGGTTCTCGATTTCAAGCGTGGAATTGCATAGACATCCACCAAGATCAAACTGGTAGTATATGATATATATTATTTAATTTATAATCTTCTAGAGAAATAAAAAGTCTAAAATCCCTAATTTATATCGTCTCTTCGTCTTTGTCTCTCGACTCTTGGCCTCAACTCTCAATTCCCATCAACTCACAGCCACGCCTCAAGCCGTTCGTCATCTCCTTCTCTCGATCTCGACCGCCTCTAGTTGTTCGGTGGGATCGATTCTGAGTGAATTTATGAAATCAATGGGAGGTTCTCAATTTCATTTTTTCAAAATCGATTCTTAGGAGCGGATTCTCAATTCTAGGATGGAACCGCCCACCCAATGTTGACACCTGCTAAAAACCCACCTAGATCATCCAGCATTGGCCCATCTCAGCTCATCGTCGAGCAACGGTCAAAGGAACTGATCAATGCGTGACGTGGCCAATCTTGATTGGACAAGCAGGTCGCGCAAAACGTAAGCAGCTCATTTCTTGTTTGTATTTCCTGTTCTTTGCGCACTTTCTCCATTTCAGTGCGAGTGCATCGACGAACTTGCGCATGGAGGGAGATGGCGAAGGCGAACATGGAGCGACGTCTGAAGCCTAACCCTCTCACCTTGCTCTTCGTCTCCCTATCGCTTTACCTTCAATTCAGTCGAGCCTCTTCAAGCTCGCCTTCTCTGCAAGTGAACCAAGTATGTAGTTCCTCGCTCATCGATAGTCTTGTTCTTCGCGATTGGCGCGTGGTTATCTGCTCCCCCTTCTCTGTTTACTCGAATTTTTCCGCCCTGAGCGAGCGCTGGCGATTCATGGGTCTAGGTTTTTTTTTCTTCTTCTTTTTTTTGTGTGGATCGGTCCTGGCGTCGGTTAATGGATTGATTGATGGGGTTGGATGGTGTTAAAACGCGAAATTGTAGCTAAGGGGGCGAGGATCTAGCGAGTACGAGTGGATTGATTTGACTTATATTGACTAGGCTTACTCGTAGTCATCGATTCCTCGACGTCCCGAGAGTAATTCTCGGTTAGTGCTAAATGTGAGTTTGAGATGGAAGGCGCGATTAGCTCTCTGGCGAGGTTGATGGGAGTTGAGTTGCTGCCGCTGGATTGGTAGTTAGTGTACCGAGTGATTATTTTGTTTCCCTGAGTTGGTCGGGTGGGTTCTTCTTCTGCTTCCTCAGTTTTGGTAATGCTTTTAGTCTGGCTACTATATTAGCTAGTTCCTCGATTTCTCTCTGGAGTTGTTGCTGGCGATGTAGTCCATGATATGATGGTTGATTCGCTTCTTCCGGTGGCATTTGCATGTGTGCTAAGCAGTATTGCTGATTGATCATCTTTTTGCCAAATAGAACCTGAATGCATCTTATGCTCCAGGATTTTCAAGGGTCCGCTGCTGCAAGGTACGGTTGCTTACCCATCTGGAACCTGAGACGCCGAATATGTGTTGGGCGAAAAAGATTATGCAACTTGAAAGTCGACATTTCAACACCCAACATCTTATTGTTGGGTCCACTTAAAATGTTCATCTACCATCTTTGCTTCTGCTTTACCTGTTTATTATGCCTGATGATCTAGATTTTAAATGTCCACTTCAGAGGCTTAAAGCAAGTTCAGGGGAATATCCATGAACATGAAGTGCACTGTTCGAGAGAGCGGAGCAGAGCCGCTTCAAAAATAATTGAGGAGGTAATTGAAGAATACAATTTTTCATTCTTGAGATGTTCCTGTGATTCTTGTTTTAACCAAAATACATGCCCTTTCCATGGCTCTTGCAGTATCTCACGCCCTTTATAGAAAGAGAGAGGTATCAGCTTCCAAATAAGTGTAGACTTCACCCTGATCATAACTTGTACAGAGATCAGGAGCAACATAAGATCCATGTGGATATAAATGAATGGCGATGTGGGTATTGCCGAAAGAGCTTCTATGAAGAAAAATTTCTCGACCAGCATTTTGATAGCAGACACTATGATTTACTAAATGTGGTAAGTCAAAGTGGGCTCATGTTTGTGATATTTTTCAATCAATTAGCGGCATTATCTATTTTACCTCACGCTAACATTTAGATTACTATACTACGAAAATCATTTCGATTAGTTCTATTTCAGCTGATTAGATAGACATGATGATTACGTTGATGGGGAGAAGACCTAATTATAGTTGATTTGAGTTGAAATAGAGAACCGTGTTGGAATTTTCTCAATACTTGAGTTTTACTTCGTTAGGAACTCTAAAATTTTCCAGAGCCAGATAACCCTGTCACATTCTATAATGATGAGTATTTGTTCCATCACCATCATAAAGTGAACATACCCATTTGAAAGCCTTTTTCATGCATCGTATGGTTTATTTGATTTAAAGGTCAAATTGCAAACCAGGTGTAGTTGTACAAGGTGTAGCATTAATCAAGACCTGAGGTAACAAAGTCAGACGTTTCTGGAAGGGATGATGAAAGGCCCTTGGTTTTGCTTTCATTAAGCAAGAAAAGTATGAGCAGCACAAAAAAAAAATGATAGTCTATCATTTCCTGTACTTTGGCTAGTCCTTCTGTATATTTCACTAGCATAATTTGTTGCCCAATTCTTATCCACTTTCAAGTGCAATTTGCCTTCAAGTACTACTACATGTTTTGCTTGATTATAGTTTTTGAAGAATGATGATGGTACACCATTGCAGCTAATTCCCCTCATCTTATAATTATTTATCATACTCTATTAGCTTTCAGCTGATATAGGCATTTCTATATCAATATCTTTAGAGCCTAAGTTTTGTGAAACATGACAAACTTGTCCTACTGACAGAGTCAAGGAAAATGCTTGGCAGATTTATGCGGAGCGTTGCATTGTGACCTTATGATGGATTCCGTGCAGAAGAAGACTAAGTGTAATCCTGCTGCTGCAGTGAGGAATAAACATTCGTGCGAGGTGATCAAGAATTCTTGTGTAAAAATGGGAATTATGGTTTCCCTTGCTCACTTGCAGTTACATATAGTCTTCAAATAGGAACCCCCTTTGAATTTGCATATTGGCAATTGTTGCAGAGCTTAGCAGATAGCTGCTTTCCAGTCAAAGAAGGTCCTTCAGTGAGTCGTCTACATGGTACTTTACAATTCTCAGGCATCTCTTGACAATCGTTCTAATTGGCTGGTTTATTTAACTAGACTTACTTGTGTTTGTCACTATATTCACAGAATTCTTCTTGCGCCAATTCTGTGATGCCCATACTTGCAACGGACGTCAAAAGCCCTTCTCTAAGGGTCGCAGAGTAAGTTCCAGTATTGACTTTGTTATAGCCATTGTTGCTCTATGTTCTTGGATTCACTTAGCCAAACTAGTATAAGCTTGATTTGAGTATGAATAGTTTCGATCTATGGACTGGTTTGTGGTTGTAGGCTAGATTTTTTCATGGTAAAACAGGAGCTTTGACAGAGAGGTGTGAGGAACACTTAGGTTCTTCTAGTGTCCATTACCTGTACCATTTGGGTCGAGCTATTTAATGCGGTTATGTAGTATTGCAAATTGTTATAGTCAGCATTACATACTGTAAGCTCATATGTAGCATTGCTCACTTTTTTTCTTCCAGCGCCTGGTATCCTTGACTGCAATCTTTCATTGTTTCTACGCAGAAGAGAAGAAGCATATTCTTCATCTCCATGTCTCTTCTGGTTCTCTTGCTGTTGCCACTTTTCTATCTTTTCGTTTACTTGTATCAGAGGTATGTCTTGTTGGAACTTGATATTCTCCTGTCTTAGAGCTTACTGAATATTGGCGTAGTTTTTACCATTACCTGTCGTTCTATACATAGGGGAATAAGAAGAGGTACACAAGATTTGAGGCGCATCACGGAGAGCACAAGGAAGAAAAAACCATTTTGAGTTCGTGGGTTTACAACTTCTTTAAGCATGATATTGACCTTTTCTTCCCTTTCTTTCTGTAATATTGAATTTTCGCTTTAGAACCCAGCGTAGTTTTGGGGTTAATCAACACCCGCATTAGGTGTGTTCTGATCTGATTCGTCTGCTAGTAGGTTATGTGCTTTTAAAAAAAAAAAAAAAAGCACACAGAGCAGAATTTTATGTATTTTTTTTCTTCTCGCATTACAATCCACAACATTGCATTCCCAAACTGGTAAATTTGTTTGATTCGAATTCGCTGTGAACTACTGATTGGGCTTGCCTCTTTCTCTAATGTAGCATGTCTGAGCAGCCAAGAAGTTTATCACCTAACAAAGAGCAGAAGAGTAATCAAAGCAACCCGAACTTGGGAAAGTTGATTGAAAAACTAATGCACTACGTGACAGCTTCTTATGGAAGAGCATACTGCCTCCCAATATCAAGTTGACCTATCTGTGAATCAAGATAGTTTTTCCCTGATATCGTATAAATGAATGTGCTCAACGGAAGCCGAGTTGCAATCGACAACCCATATTTTAGATGTTGTTTAAGTGATAAGCGTATTTATCTACAATGTTCAAGGCAAATATCTACAATGTTCAAGGCCTAAGTTCGATTCATTATAGTTGCACATTTTCTTGAGGTCGCCTGCAAGAGGACGGACTTGTATGCTCCAGTATTAATCTAGGGTGTGCACATATGGATGCTCTGTTACAATTAGTGAACCTCAGATTGGGAAGGGATCGCATTGCAGCGAGTTTGGGATGGCTAATGTTGGGACAGGGATGCGGCATAGCTACCGTGGGATGGTTTACCCTGTTCCCAAACCCGAGGTCCTGCAATAGGACCCGAACTTGTCCTGAACTTGAGTCGGGTTATTAATCGGAGTCGTGGTCCCCTGAAATTCAATTAGTTCGTAACATTGTTTTGAATGATTCTATATATCCACTCGAATTCGATAATCCGACTATAATCTTACATGATTTGGTCGGGTTGGGAATTCGATCTAAGCCGACCTGTTGCAATCCCTTAAGTCCAAAGGTTGCTGAAGACTCCACCATTAACAAACGCTAATCAATGTAATCATGTTTGTGCATTACCTCAACAAGGACAATGGATCGTGAAAGACCCACCACTTAAGGCGAAAGGCCATCAAGTCTTCCCGCTAAAGCGCTACGACCTAGCTACATTGACTATAAATTTGATGCTCTTCAGCTCGATCCCATCATCAATTTGCCGGTTAAAATAAAAGAAACATGGACAGAAACCCCTAATAAAAAAATACAGTGATGATAACGAAAACATACAAATCATTAGCTCCTTCAAAGAGATGAAACATTAAAAAAAAAAAAAAAACTGTTCTGTCCTTAATCTTCTTTTATGAATTCATGATGCTTCTTCAATGAACCTATCCTTACCCCTCAAAACACAAAAGAAAGAGGGAAAAACTCTTTATGTCTAATCATTGCTCTCCAAAGTTAGAACTTTCTGGCTAAAGCAGCCATTAGAAACATAAATTAAGCTTCCATATTCCTTTCTTTGCAAACACGAGCTTCCCAAATTATCTAAAGTTATCCTTGCCCAATTCTATATTCGCGCACAAATGATGACGCCCTTTATAGTTACATCGATGACGGCAACCACATGCTTTGCACCATCTTATTCCTCGTTCACCCTAATTCATCCAATAAAATAGCCAAATAAACAAAGACTCACCAACTTGATTTTGACGTGGTATGTGATTACATCACCGCTCACATCCAAGAAAGCCCACCTTAACCATAGCATTAGACGGATCAAATAGGATTACGAAAAGATATTTTCTAATGTGGGTTATATTAATTAATATTGTAATTACCGTTTTACGGGATTTGTGTGATAAAGAAAGATATAAAGTTCCTTAATGAGCCTAACATGAGACTAGCTAATGTGGGGAGCCCAATCCGTGATGAGACGGTCTGACTAAAAACTCTATAGATAGAGCTCAAGTCCATCATTTAAGTCCTGATGCACAAATATTCTCACATAAGGATTAGCTATGGAACGCTATCGTGAGGACCGAGGGGTCGATTTCATTGAAGCCAATTTAGAGAGCAATAAAGGAAAAGAGCTTGGGTCTTGAATCATTGTCATTCCACATCAAGAAATAAAGATTTCAAAGAACAATGGATTTCAAATCAAAGTCACAATTTTTTTTTTATATTATTGTGTTTCAAGATCCTAGTTATGATGACTTTGGGTTGCGGTTCTAAGTTTTTTCACGGCTTACGGACTGATCCCACAGTGCTTTTATTATTGTTTTTTTTTCCCACACATTTTTATAATAGGAGTCGACTTTGGAGGAAGGTAGCAATATTCTTCTTTTGTGCTCTCTCTCTCTCTCTCTCTCTCTCTCTCTCTCTCTCTCTCTCTCTCTCTCTCTCTCTCTCAAGCTCCCGATAGGCCACTAACTAATATATTTGTGTACACATGATTGTATAACTTTGGGCGTTGAAATTTTTGGGGGAGTTAACTAATCAATTACTAACTCAATCATTACCACATAGGAAAATAAAGTACCTCACATAATATGGGAGAGAGTCGTTTCTTACATTAAAATAAGTGCGGATAGAAACGAATATATAAACATATAGGCTAATGACATAATGATCCCTGAACTTTTAGTCCAATGTGCAATGTCTTCCGTACACTTTTAATTTCCGATTTCTTTTTCTCTCTCGATTTTTCTTTGGATTTAACCGAAAAATGCATCATGGGCTACTATTGGGACTTGCGAGTCAAAATAGGATGATAATATTGTTTCCTCTAAATTAAAAAAAAAAATTGCATGTTTTTCCATGCCGAAAGATTTCAGTGAAGACCTGGTAAGAATTTAAAAAAAAAATGTTGGTAAAAAGAATTATCTACGGCTGACTTCCCAATAGCTTCTTCAAAATTTATCGACATATTCATGAAATTACCTGTATTTACTTTTACAGTTTGCAAGCTATCAAATTTTCTTGTACCAATTAGTACTTAGCCTTTCTTACCAACACTTTAAATTTACTAACTTTTACATGAATTTGCCAATCTCGGAAGTTATCGAATTTTCTTAATTTGCTTCCCTTTCCTACCAGCCCTCTAAACTTACCAACTTCTATATGAATCTGCCGATCTTTGTCCGAGTAACTTGTCAACGTTTTTTAATTAATAAATTACTAACTAATTTCGAATTACCAACTCTCATTTATGCTGCCTACGTAAGTTTATATAACTCTTACATCAATTTACCAACCTTACTTTGTATGATTTACTAGCTTTTCTCTGCTAGCCGACCAAGATCTTTTACTCGCAGTTACCAGTAGAAATATGAGTAAAAAAAATATTATCGACCTATGTTTAGCACATTTTCCTGGAGTGAACTTGGCTCTGGTCGTGAGCGACTTCCATCTGTATTAGCTGTGAGCCGTTTCACAGAAGGTTCACATGAAGGACTCCCCTGGATATGAACAAAGCCCTCTTTCCAAGCAACCGCCGGAGCTTACTGTTCTAACAAAAGCTACCAAAACCATCTTTTTTGTTTTTTTTGTTAATCCGTAAGTGTGTCTAAATTCTCGATTATTCATCGGAAAACCAGAGTTTAGACGGTGGCCGACCACACCGACACAACCGTTTGCCATCCCGCGAATCACTCTTATGACACGATTCGCCAACTCGAGCTTTCCTTTTTGGATCTCGGACAACTCAATTATGTTTCGTATGCGCTCCATGTTGCAGTAGCATTTTTGAGCTCGAGTTGTAAGCTAATGAGAAAAAGTCAGATTTTTATCTGAGGGCGCGCTCCATTTTTAGTGCTCAGCACGTATTCATGGAGTTTGTGAAATTCTAGGTTTGGCCTCCCAACAACAAAGCATAGCATGAAGTGGAAATTGAAGAGGCAAGCCTCATGAAGCATCTGCTGGAGTCAACAAAACAAATTGAAGGACACTGCAGAGATGCAAGAAAGCTTAGCAGAGAAATTTGACATTCAGAGCAAGGTCTTAGATGGGTTATACTGTGCCTTACCGGGGTTTTCGCGACCGCCGATGTTTCTTCGACGTCCTTATTTGTTATAGCAAGTCGATGGCGTCTCGAAGATCACATGATGCCCTCGCATCGCTATTCCATGAGGAAATGGAATATAAACTCGCTTTCCCGACGAGAGATAAACGAGTGTTATAGAGCCAAAGCTCATAGGTGGAGGGATGCGTTACGTACATAACATAACGAGCAAATCCAACCTACTTTAACGGATGTTACCGAAGCACCTGTGAAAGATTAAGATGACAACTAGAGCAAACATGTTTTTTTGCATTCGTGAATGGAACATCACAATCATGATCTCCATAATCTTTCTTTGAGGAAAAAGAAGGGAAACCCATATTTTATTGCTTGGCTAACTAGCAACACATATCAAGAAAGAAAGAAAGAAAGAAGGGAGGGAGGGAAAAGAAAGAAAAAAACTTGCAAATCAAAGCTCAAAATCTATCTTCAAACAAGAAGAGCTCTTGTTCTAAGAAATCAAAGCCATCCCATGACAGCATAGAGTCCACACTATCAACCCATTGTTGGACACCACCACCATTGTTGTGCTCTTGGAGTGATGATGATAAGCAGTTAGACTCTCCATTGGAATTAGACTGGTTCTGTGAAGAATCCTCCATGGAAATTGCATTAGAGCTCTGCGAGATCGACTTGTCCAGTTCTTGGTTCAGCCCACGAACTCCCTCATCAAGATTGCCACACAGCAGCAATTCAAAGTTGTTCAACAGAAAGTCGGTTGCTTCCTCGAATTTCAATTCGGATTGCTCTTGCTGTTCTTGGTTGCCCATGGGATTGATCTTTGAGAGCACTCCCTCTTCTTCTTTAGATGAATTGGCTTGGTCCTCTTCATCATCGTTTTTGCTGTGATCTTCCTCTGTAATTGGATGGTGAGTGATGGGGTCCACTCCAAGTTGCTTCAGCTTCTTCTTGATTCTCGTGTTCCAATGGTTCTTGATCTCATTGTCCGTGCGACCGGGGAAATGCGAAGCGATCTTAGACCACCTGTGTTCATGCAAATCAAATAGAACCATTGAGTGTAACTCGTTATATAGTGATGCCACGGCCCGACAACTTGGCTAAGCAACTATTATTGACCATTCGTACGTCGCATCTCTTTCTGTGTCTCGAGTTTTTCCTTACATTCCATGCCCAAATGATCATAGTTTTTTACCATTGAGTTACAATGTTTGTCTAAGTGTTAGGACACCCGCCTAAACAGCAATTTACATGTACTGTTTTATTAGACACAACTGGAATAACGCCTGAATCACGAGGCATCCATGTAGAAGGATATATGGCTACTTGAATTGAAAATGCGCAACGCGCTTTTGCGACACCGAGGCATGCTAAGTCGAAATGTCACATGTACCTATTGCCGAGGCACAAATGGAGCTGAATTATTTGGTTCTCTTCCATCTCAGTGAAAGCACCCCTCTTGAGATCTGGCCTCAGGTAGTTAATCCACCTCAATCTGCAACTCTTCCCACATCTCAGCAGGCCTGATTCATCACCAAACCACTCAACTTTTTGATCCATTTCAGTTTCCAAAAAGTAAAAGAAAACAGCAATGACTGAGAATGAAGTATAAAACAAAATTACCTGCAAGTTTAGGGACTGTTCTCCAACAATGAATGCCGTTGTTGAGGATGAAGTTCATGAGCTTGTGGTCTTCCTCTATAGTCCATGGTCCACGCTTCAATCCCACCTTATCACAACAAGGTTGCCTTCCCATTTTCCAGTTCAATCTTCCCAAGTGACTGCAGGAAAAATTTCTTTCCCTGTTCCCTACCCGAATCTGAGACCGAATTGCTAATGCAACAAAGCCTAGAGGGCGCTTGAATTGAAGCTTATAAACTGACGAAAGATTCTGCCAGTTAAGCCGGACCGTATATTAGAAAACAAAGCAAATTGGCTAAGAGGAAGACATGATTGAACAATGGGGATGCATTTCCGAATTTGATTGCTCAAAGAGAAGTTATAATAATGAGAAGATGTTAGACAAATGCCCACTACTCTTATTCGAGACAATGCAGGATGTCCTCATTGCTAAAAGAACTGAACGTGGGTCACTCTCGTTGACAAAGTATTTTTTTTTTCCCTTTGCTAGCTTAGTGGGCTTATATTTAGGTTAGAGAGAAGCAATAGGAATTTAAAAATTTGTTTAGATTGATTCCTTTTGGCCCCCAAAAAGGCTGGCCAGCTTTTATCTTTAGGGGCAACTTCTCATCAGCTTCTTATTATCTTCATTATAATGGAGAGAGATGCCTTCACCAAATTCATGGACTTTCTGAAAGTTCCAGCCATGGAATCAACTTGGGTTTGGTCCATTTTAGACCCTTGATGAGAAAATTGACGGATTTTGCACAACTGCTAAACGACATCTATTCTGCAATAACTTAGCTTTGCTTTCTACCTGGTGCATTACTAGTTAAATTAACAGAGAGAGTACAGGAGTGAATTAGGAGAACTCGAGGATCTTCGCCTACCTAACCAAAGTGCCGTGTCAATCAAACTTAGCTTTGTTTTCTACCTGGTGAATTACCAGTTAAATTAACAGATAAAGTCAATTAGGAGAACTCACGGATCTTCGCCTACCAAGCCAAAGTGCTGTATCAATCAACGTTCGCACGATAACTGTTCTTTTCGTTGTGCTTTGATGATACTCATTTGCATTAGGGCCCCCTTCATGACATCCGATTAGAAGGCAATTGTTGTCGGTATCCATGCCACGACTTAAGCATTGGCCATGAACTGTTTCTGCTTAATGAGACGACTCCCGCTGTTTCAAGCAGGAATCAAATTAAGATTCGGACTGTTGTATTGGCTCGGCAAGCCCCTTATGTTTACCCCTTGAACGATTCGCAATACAACCGTACCTACCACTCCTAGGTAATGCTTTTGGCACCCTATCATTGCTGATCAACCTTCGTTCTCTGCCTCAATTCACCGAAATAAGTTGACTTCATAAAGAAATCACATGCTTAACTCATATATCGGCGAGTAAGGAGAATGTTAGGATATACATTGTACAGCCTAGCCTATAATCAGAAATACATGTCAGCTAAAATCCAGGCTGATTATGCGGTACATATCCACAGACAAAAACCTCATCCTAATCTCTTTAGCCTTTTTGGCTCAATCTAATTTTTCATAATGTAAGATTGCACAAATCATAGTGAATGTTCTGGGAACGTGCAAAGAAACAAAGACAACACAACCGCTGACAGAAAGTCTTTCCAAGTGAAAGAACCTGCCTCAGGTTCTTGCATCCCTGTAATTAAGGTACTGTTTCCACAGTCTCTTCCACTATTTTCTCAAAAATTTGAGAACCGTCCATGAAAGACCCAGAGGCTCTTCTTCTTGGACATCTGTAAGATACAGGGACCGACGGGAAGGAACTCCCAACTAGAGGTGGCAAATGGGTGGGTCGGGCCGGGTTTGGGTCGGGTCGAATATGGTCCGACCCATATTGATCCATCTGACCCATATTGACCCATATTTAATGACACAAACCAGACCCGACCCGCGACTGACCCATACCCGACCCAACCCGTTTTAACCCATATTACCAAAACACAATAATTTTTTAAAAAAATAATATTACTAAAATAGTTCCCGACCTCGGTCCCGTCCCCGGCCCCGGCCTCGGGACCCGGACCAGGGCCCCCCCAGCACTGGCCCCGATCCCAGGACTCGGCCCCTGCCCCGGTCCCAGGACTCGGCCCCGGCCCCGGGACCTGGCTCTCGACCCCGGACCCGGGACCCGGCCCACGCCCTCGCTCCCTGCTCCGGCCTCGGGACCCGGCAACCGGACCCGGGACCCGACCCCGGCCCCCGACCAGATCCCGGGACCCGGCCCCGGCCCCGGACTCGGACCCGGACCCGGCCCCGGGAGCCGACCCCGGGACCCGGCCCGGCCCCGGGAGCCGACCCCGGGACTCGGCCCTGGCCCCGGGACCCAGCCCCGGCCTCGGACTCGGGACCCGGCCCCGACCTCGGACCCGGGACCCGACCCCGGCCCCCGTCCAGATCCCGGGACCCGGCCCCGGCCTCGGGACCCGGCCCTGGACCCGGACCTGGCCCCGGGACTCTATCTCGGCCACAGCCCAGGGACCCGGTCTCGGCCCCGGCCCCGGCACCCGGTCCCGGAACCCGACCTCTGGACCAGGCCCCGGGATCGAATCCCGGTCCCGAGACCATTTGTAACTTGTGGAATGATGTTATCCTTATGAGTCGAAAGCGGGTCAATATGGGTCGAAAGTGGGTCAATGTGAGTCGAAAATTGATTTAAACGTGACCCATTGTTAACCTATTAGTTAATGACCCATATTTGACCCATATTTGTAAAATATGGGTCAAATATGGGTTTGTGACCCATATTGCCACCTCTACTCCCAACAAGCGATCGAACACACAATGGCTATAGATATTCGGATCATTAGATAGTCATCTCGGTTGAAGTAGGTGCACATGGATGATTAGCTACTATTTTGGAAACTTAACTTTACACTCGAGGGAATTCTTTTTGTTTTGGCCAATGTGATGAAGTGTCCGGTTCTCTTCGAGTACCAAGCTGTCCCCATTGATGCGTGTGGCAGTATCACGCGTTGTGTGTATCGGTAACTGCATAGACCGAACTTACAACAAGACTTTCCACCTCTGATGCTCCTTTCTAATTTCTTCCTCAGATGATTCTGTATCAGTAGACGAAGGTTGAATTCTCTTCCCTTTTAATGATTAAGGCAAATGATGATCTCGAATCTATTTTAGTATTGCAAGTGTTACAAATTGGGCACTTCACGCAAACCCTCTGATAAAGAATTCACCCCCAGCAGGACCAAATCTGTGGTAAGATAAACCTCCCTCAGTTAATATCTCTGCAGTTTAAGAAGTTTGAGGTATCATTTCCTAGGACAGATCATAATATAAATGACACTTCTCAGTTCCATTAGAATAAAGCTCAGATAATCATATTCGGTAGACCATTGTATACGAGCGTCGGACAATCATTGGTATAGCTTTTTCATAATCTGTATGTTTCTTGTTTCTTCCTCCTTGAGCATTGGACCAATAGCAACCACATGACAGTGACATGGACTACTTTTATAGAAGTTAGTTGGTGAAGCTTCAAAGAAGCTGATGTGACACATATGCTACCATTCTAAGGTATCAGCATAGTTAATTTGGATTCATTGTCCATATAATATCCACTCAAGAAGCCACGGAATCTAACCGGAGCCTCGTACTTTTGCTGTTGTCTGCATGTGTTGCAAAATCCAAAAGAGAGATAAATCAAGATCCAAGATACGAAGTTATTCGGTCACCCCTGATCTCAAGCATCCAGGTCTCCCTAAGATGTAAATGCTACATTAAGTTTATTACGCAGCTGCATAGATTGGATCCCCAGTGAGCTAGATGTACAATCCGGGGAAGCCCTTTATCCAGTGCCAATTGGATTTGCCGAATGACTGGTGATATTATCGAACTCGTTAGCGTTTATCCCGTAACCACGCGTGAGATCTTAGACCTAGGACAAAGGACTGATCACTTGAAGCCGTACAAAAGTAGGCCGGTCCACTAAACCAAGAATAAGAACCTGGGGAACGTTTTGAAAATGCTGAAAGTGATGAATGAGGAAGCCGTGACATGCTACAAAAACATCATTGTCATCTGCTGTTTCTCCACTTGCGAAAGCAGAGTCAATTACTTGAGAACATAGAAGACATGTTTTGGGCTCGTGGGGACAGCAATATTTTGATCGAGAATCCGTGTCTTCTTCGCGATTAGAATCTTCTCAGTTTCCATATGCTGATTGTACCTTCAATATCTTTCGACTGGAACTTGGCATATTCTACTAAGCGTTGGACTGAAAGATAAAGCATCAATGGTGGAGGGATGATTCTGTCCAAAGACTGCAAAAACACCGCCCAGAAAAGAGGAAAGAACAAGTCCATTCTGTCACAAATTGGCTGCAACTACATCCAAAACAGTAAGAAACATGGTGGAATGAGAATCATTCGTTTGACTGCATGAAAACATAGAGCTAGGCCCAGCATAATTTAACCGAACCTTGGACTATGTTGGAAGAGCATCTTCTCTAAGCTAGCAGTTAGGGATAGCATGGATTATCAAGGAGCCCGAGCATGACGACGAGATTACGTGCAAAAGAAGATAAAATCACGACTGGGGTCTGAAATACGAAACGGGATGTGGCGAGCTTTGTGATGGATATTGATTTTGAGCAACGACATATAAAAGCGACGATGGTGAACTACATTCAAGTACTTGGCAGGAATTTATCACATTATATTCCAAATCAAGTTTGTAAATGTGTATTCAAGCGTATAGAGCACTATTGTCATTCCGTGTCGTCTAAAGTTGTATGAAGTATAATGAACAAGAATACCCAACTGAAGCTTATTGAAAGAAAACCCAATTAGCACGTACTGAAAAGTTATTGATTCAAGACACAACATGAGCCCAAGTATTCAAGCCCAGTCCATCTTTGGAAATTTGTTTTCGATTCCATCAGCATTGCCATCTTTGCAGAGCGTGCACTCCAAGCTATCTCAAATGGCATATCTAAACGGCCCAGTATGTTGGCCAAGGTTATTCACAATCTCACTACAAACGAACCAGTTGCATAAGGATGCTGGGGCTTTCGTGTGTTGTGGCTAGCTATATCACCTAGAGGGAGGTGAATAAGTGATTTCAAGAAACTTTTTAAAACAATGCGGAATTAAAACAAATAAGTTCAGAACTAGATCAAAGTCTGATCAAAGTAAAGATCTGAACTAGTTTCAGAGCCCGACTGTACACAATTCTACTATTAAGAATAATATAAAGGAGTTTAAGTGATAGAGAAATTGCACATAAACTTATAGTGGTTCGGCTTAAATCAAGACTATATCCACTTCTTCACGTTGACAAGCAATCAGCTGGATTCTGCTATTGAATTGTTCAGAGAATATAACTTGGTGACAATCTTTGAGTTAATAGACCACTCTATCTTACACTCAATCACTCAAATAAGAACCTCCAGAGGATTACAATTATATATCAAGAACAAGTAAGTAATTTAGAAGTTTTCTTGCACTTTGGAATTTCATATTCTAGACTCCCGCATCCTCTTCAATGTGGAATTCTCATTTTATACTTCTCCACATCTAATCTAACCACTGGAAGGTTTTCATAGAATCACTCTCCAATCAATCCATTGGACGAGATTATATAGATAGGATTTTGTAGCCGTAGAGAAACAAGATTAGAATCTCGCGTTGATCCAATCGCTCATAAAATTGAATCTAGCTTTCCTTAAGTAGAATTGTTCATCTGGTAATAAATTTTATCTTCCTCAATCTAACACCATGTTTTTGATAAAATAATCTTCTTAATTGATAACCACAAGATGATATCCAAACTAGATTGCTAGTCGTTGTGATAAGATAATATATCTCAATTAGAGTCTCATATATGAATTATGAATATGAAGGTTGCTTATGAAACACTTCTCAATGAGTTCTTCTGATGCGGAGCATATTAGTAATGCGTTTCTGGATCGATTGGATAGGCAAAAGTCTCAACGGAAGTCGAGAAGATGCGTCTAGAATTTTCGGATTTAATTTTAGCATCTTTCTGATTTAATTTTATTTTTAGTGGCAATTTTGTAATTTTGTTAGTTTTGGTGTCATTAGGGTTAACACCCTATATAAGGTGTTTTGTGACGTTTGAGCAGACAGAATATACCTTTGATATTGAAAATTTGAGATTTCTCTTTTAAACAAGATTTGCTTGTTCTATCGCTGAACGCTGCGTCAGGTGGTATCAGAGCTTATGGCGACTGGCGGTGGTCTTCGTGACGATGTTCAGGAGACTGGAGCCCCAATCCTTGGGGACGACGCGCTGCAACGTTTGGAGCAGTGTTTAATGGAACGCCTGGATCAACGATTCGATCAACGATTTCAACGCATCGAAGCACGACTTGATGCATTGGCAAATCGATTTGAAGATTTCAGCGTTGATGTGAACCGGAATCGGCGGAACGACAGAAGGCCGGGTGCAGATCTTGCTCGCGGTGACCCTGTCAGGCCTGTTCCTGTCCGCAGGCGGAATAATCCTCTGTTCTCAGAGAGTTCGAAAGAAGAAGAGCACGAGTTTTCTGATGGAGGGCGTGCTGATTATGGAGACATGGATCGTTATGTAGGAATTCGAATTGGTCGTTATGACGATCGCGATAGAAGAGATGGCCGACGACGTTACGACGATCGTGAAGGTAACGAATTTAAACTAAAAGTCGATATCTCTTATTTTAATGGGAGTTTGGGAATAGAAGAATTTCTGGATTGGATTGCTGATGTCGATAGATTCTTCGATTATATGGGAACCCCTAGCGAGAAAAAGGTGCGACTAGTGGCTTGTAGATTGAAGGGGGGTGCGTCTGCATGGTGGGAGAGATTGCAGAATAGAAGGGAGCGAGAAGGAAAAGAGAGGGTGCGAACATGGAATAGAATGAGGAGACTGTTGAAACAGGAGTTCTTTCCACCTGATTATGAACAGATCATGTTCCAACAGTATCAGCGTTGCCAGCAGGGCAATCGAACTGTACATGAGCATACGACAGAATTCATGAGATTGGCTGAGCGAAATAACCTGTCAGAAACAGAGGGACAACATGTGGCCAGATATCTCGATGGGTTGAAACCCTTTATTCGAGATAAAATTGGAGTACATTTTTTGCGGAATCTGACTGAAGCTAAGAACATGGCTAGAAAGGCAGAATTGATGCAGCAAGAACGGAGTAAAAGAGGCTTTGAAAATTATAGGGGTAGTAGCTCAGAAAGTTCCATGGAGAAAGGCAGCTTCAACAATCGCTTTAGCGCAGAGCGAAATCAGGGGGATAAGGCGATAGAAAAGCGCCCTCTGAACGAGGCAAGGGACAAGGGGTCGCAATCACAAAAAAATGTGAACCCGAATCCTTATGCTAGACCAGCGGCGATTAAGTGTTACAGGTGTAATCAACTTGGGCACCGCTCTAATGAATGCCCTCAGAGAAAAACAGTAAATGTGGCAGCAAGAGAAGAGGAGGAAGAAGACAGGTATTGCTGCGAACCAGATGGTGAGGAAGACGGTTTTGAAGATGAGGAAGAGGATGAGATAAGCTGTGTGGTGCGCAGGATGATGCTAGCCCCAAAACAGGAGGATGATACACAATGCCATCAGCTATTCCGAACCAGATGCACTATTCTGGGGAAGATATTTGCTGTGGTCATCGATAGTGGGAGCATGGAAAATATCATTGGGAAGGATGCAGTGAAGAAGTTGGGGATACCTGTGGAGAAACATCATAACCCCTATACGTTAGGATGGATTAAGTCTGGAGCAGAAAGTATACAGGTAACTGAACGATGCAAAATTCCATTCTCCATTGGTAAATATCACGATGAGTTGTATTGTGATGTAGTAGATATGGATGTATGTCACGTGTTGTTGGGGAGGCCGTGGCAATTTGATGTTGATGCTCAGCATTCTAGAAGGAGTAACCAATATAATCTGGTGAAAGATGGGGTGAAATATACGTTGCTGCCCCTGAAGAACAAAGGAAAACAGGCTGCAGGTAATAATTTCCTTACTCTTACAAGGAAATTTGAATATGAAATTAAGGAGACCAGGGAAGTTCATGTGCTGGTGGTGAAACAAGCGATTGAGACAGAGGTTGAATTACAAGTGGAGGAGCAGCCTGAAGCAGTTAGACCTTTATTGCAAGAATTCAGTGAGCTGATGCCTGAAGAGATTCCAGAAGAGTTACCTCATATGCGTGATATTCAGCATCATATAGACTTAATTCCTGGTGCTAGTTTGCCTAATTTACCGCACTACAGGATGAGTCCTAAAGAGAGTGAGATTCTAAAGGAGAAGGTGGAAGAGTTGCTGCGAAAGGGGCACATTCAGGATAGCATGAGCCCATGTGCTGTTCCAGCCTTACTAACTCCTAAGAAAGATGGGAGCTGGAGGATGTGTGTAGACAGCAGAGCCGTTAATAAGATAACTGTGGGCTACAAGTTTCCAATACCTAGGTTGGATGACATGCTGGATAGACTGCACGGAGCTAAGTGGTTTACGAAGCTGGATTTGAAGAATGGCTACCATCAGATTCGTATTCGGCCTGGAGATGAGTGGAAGACAGCTTTCAAGACAAAGGAGGGACTGTACGAGTGGTTGGTGATGCCGTTTGGGCTTTCTAATGCTCCGAGCACTTTCATGAGACTTATGAATTAGGTTTTGAAATCTTTTATTGGCAAATTCGTCGTAGTTTATTTTGATGATATCTTGATTTATAGTAAGACTGAGGAGGATCATTTGATGCACTTGAGGGAAGTGTTGACCGCTTTGCAGACTAGTAAGCTGATGTGAATCTTACGAAATGCAGCTTTCTGACTCATAAGCTGCTATTCTTGGGGTTTATTATCACTGCTGAGGGAATAGAGGTGGATGAGACGAAGGTGAAAGCCATCAGAGAGTGGCCTACTCCAAAAACAGTTTCTGAAGTAAGGAGTTTTCATGGGTTGGCTACCTTTTATAGGCGATTTATTAGGAATTTTAGCACTATCGCAGCCCCGATTACAAAGTGTATGAAGAAATGTAGATTTCTATGGGGAGAGGAAGTCGATAATAGTTTTGCTATTTTGAAAGAGAAGTTGTGTACTGCACCTGTTCTAGCTCTACCTAATTTTGATAAGCTGTTTGAGGTAGATTGTGATGCTAGTGGAGTGGGTATAGGAGCTGTTTTGTCTCAAGAGCGCAGGCCAATTTGTTTTTTCAGTGAGAAGCTCAGCGATGCGCGACAGAAATGGAGCACTTATGACAAAGAATTCTACTCTGTCGTAAGAGCTTTGAAGACATGGGAGCACTATCTGATTGGGAAAGAATTTGTGCTTTATTCTGACCATGAAGCTTTGAAGTACTTAAATAGTCAGAAGAGTATCAGTAAAGATATGCATGCGCGTTGGTGTTAGTTTTTACAAAAATTCACTTTCAGGTTGCAGCACAAATCCGGTGTACATAATGTTGTGGCAGATGCGTTGAGTAGGAGAGCTGGCTTGCTGATTACATTGCGCCAGGACATTCTGGGGTTCGAGCAGTTGAAAGAGTGTTATGCAGGCGATGAAGATTTTGGGCAAATTTGGGATACGTGTGCTGCTGATCAACCTGTGCAGGAGTTCTATATTCCGGATGGTTATCTAATGCATGGCAATCAACTTTGTCTTCCTCGGACATCATTACGAGAGAAGGTAATTCGTGATTTGAATGATGGCGGATTGGCTGCACATCTGGGTCGAGACAAAACTATTGCTGCAGTTAGGGAGCGATTTTACTGGCCCCAATTGCGTAAAGATATCAGCAAGTATGAGCAGAAATGTTATGTTTGCCAAACTGCTAAGGGGCAATCTAAGAATACAGGTTTGTATATGCTCTTACCTGTCCCTGACAATATATGGGAGGATCTGTCAATGGATTTTGTGTTGGGTTTACCAAGAACTCAAAGAGGCGTGGATTCTATTTTGTTGTAGTTGACAGATTTTCCAAGATGGCACACTTCATTCCTTGTAGGAAAACTTCTGATGCTGTAAGTGTGGCTAGGTTATTTCTTCAGATAGAGATAGCAAATTTCTGGGGCATTTTTGGCGAACCTTATGGAAATTGTTTGACTCATCACTGAATTTCAGTAGCACAGCTCACCCTCAGACTGATGGGCAGACGGAAGTGGTCAATAGAACTTTGGGCAACTTAATTCGAAGTCTTTGTGGGGATAAACCGAAGCAGTGGGATGTTGCTTTATCGCAGGCAGAGTTTGCTTATAATAATGCGGTTCATAGTTCTATTGGCAGGTCGCCTTTTTCTGTTGTCTATACAAAGGCGCCTCAACATACTCTGGATTTGGTTCACTTGCCCAAGCAAGCAGACAAGAGTGTTGTGGCGGATCATATGGCTAAGCAGATTGTCGAGGTACATCAGGAAGTGAAGCAGAAGTTGGAAGCGGCTAATCAGAAGTACAAGGCTGCGGCAGATAAACACAGGCGCAAGCAGGTGTTTGCAGTCGGCAATCAAGTCATGGTTTTCCATCGTAAAGAGCGGTTACCGGTTGGAACTTACAACAAATTACAGCGGAAGAAATACGGGCCTTACACTGTCAGTAGGAAGATCAACGATAATGCCTATGTTATCGACCTTCCACAAAGCATGGGCATATCCAATACCTTCAATGTTGCTGATTTATCTCTATTTCATGAGTCCACAGAGCCGTTGTATCTGGATTCTGATTCTAACTCGAGGACGAGTTTTTCCCAAGTGGAGGAGAATGATGCGGAGCATATTAGTAATGCGTTTCTGGATCGATTGGATAGGCAAAAGTCTCAACGGAAGTCGAGAAGATGAGTCTAGAATTTTCGGATTTAATTTTAGCATCTTTCTGATTTAATTTTATTTTTAGTGGCAATTTTGTAATTTTGTTAGTTTTGGTGTCATTAGGGTTAACACCATATATAAGGTGTTTTGTGACGTTTGAGCAGACAGAATATACCTTTGATATTGAAAATTTGAGATTTCTCTCTGAAACAAGATTTGCTTGTTCGTTCTATCGCTGAACGCTGCGTCATCTTCCTGCGTCAACGTTTGAGTTTGAATTACATATTTAAATCACATATAAACATTCATGAGTATTCCTCAACATCTGAATGTAGTTAAGATGTTTTCCTTGTAACAAGAAACAATCTGTAAAAAGAGTATCTCCACGCATTTATCATATTCTGAAAAATATTGATTGTTTTGTCAACTTCAAAATCAATTAGGAGGTTTTCTCAATATCGTGACCCAATTAGAATAGTCCTGGTGGCTCTATACTCTCATCTCGAACGGCATGAAAAAAAAAAAAACAATACGTGAGTAGAATACCATACCAATGAGACACTGTTAGAGCACATTCTGAACAACTCTCAATTCATCCGGTGGTCTTCAGTCTCATCTGTCATCTGCACTCATTAGTCCTTCAAAATTCCCCTAATGAGACATACTTAAGAAGACTGCTAATATGAATCATGTTTCCGTTTCTATAGAACTACTACGTTTCGACCTGAGGTGATCTTTAATTGACAATGTGTCGTCTGAGTTCGCATATATAGACACATGTTTGAACACATATACATAACCACAATGCAATCTGCCATGATTCCTCAGTAACCTGACCATGCTTCTAATTTTTTTTTAGCTGGATTGAACTTCAGGGAATGTGAAAATTGCCTGACAGGTATGCAACCTGTGAGTTAGTTTCAGGATGATCTCATAGATCAAAACGCGTAAATCGCATTGATCGAATAGTCTTACTAATTTTTCTTTCTTATTTTATTAACTCCTGCTCTTGCGCCGGCTTCCTTGATAGTCGGATTACATCCGTGCCATATTGCTTGAAATGAAAGCTTCCATGCAATCTCCGTCTTGTCCTTTTCGACTGCGAGGGCATGAAACAGCTACACTGATTTGAAAACCCCGCATAAAAGACTTGGTTTATTGTTAAGGAAATCTCTGCTTTGATGAGGTTATGTCTTTTATGTTGTCCTGGTGATCTGCAACATATCTCAAATTCTCAAGGAAGCATTTCCTCTCAGTACCAAACAAAAGGCTCTTTACATTTTTTGCAGACTACTAAAGTCATGATATAGTAAGTAGACTCTTGGCATTGTAAATGAGCTTGCCTTAACTCTTATCATAAAAAGATCGGACAGTTCATCGCCTTTGCTTAGTTGTTTAACCATTCCTAAACTAATTTTTTGAGATATTTAGCATGTGTACAGCTCTTCAAGCCCATGTTCTGATCCAACTTGTGGTTTGTTAAAGCACCAACTCGTCTTTCAGGTTATATATGTCCAAGATACAGCCTGAGATCAACTTTTGTTCGTTGAACTTTACTTGACGGAGACACCTATAACAGACAAATGACTCCTTCCGAGTTCAAAACTGTACCCTTTCAAACGCAAGTATTATACGCGACATTTCGAGCTCAACTACCCATTACGGCTTGTTCAATTCAACGTGTCTACCGGTGTATTTAGAATGAGTATTGATGGGGGTTAACAGAGAGTCTCGGTATTGAAAGAGTTCATGGTTAATGTAGTGAACCAAGTCAATCGGAATGACAAATATTACCAGGCTCATGTGATTATGTCGTGTACTCTTGAAGTGCTGCGACGTAAACGCTAATTGATCAAAAACATATGATTGATTTAGTCAATCAGACTAAGCCTAGATGAAGCTTGTGGTACATGTGGGGGTTTTTCCAATAATCTATCAGGAAGCTTTTTTTTTTTTTTTACGCAGCAGACACAACCTGGATAGTTGAACCAGGTCAGAGAACTACCCAAGTTGGGGCCTCAACTTGCAGTCACAAGCCTTTATAAAGCTATCAAGTTCCACAAGACCAGACAAGTTTAAGAGGTTTGTGTACAAGTTTGTCTGCTCTCTCACCAATGGCACGAAGGTCTGCTTCACTTTGCATGATCCTCCTGGCCATGGCATTGTTGAGCAGCGGTCAAGCGGCTTCCCATAAAGGCCACTCGCCTGCACCGTCGCCTCACATGCACGGCCATGAGCACTCGCCAGCGGCCTCGCCCGCCGTCCACTCGCCGGCGCCATCCACGCACGTGCCTGCACCAGCTCCAGGGAGCAGTTCTGCAGCTGCTTTCACTCCTTCCCTCTTTGGCACCGCGTCATTCGCTTGCTTGGTTGCACTCCTACCGATCGTGCTCTCTTCTTACAGCTACTAATTTTTTCCTCGGCGTGCATGTTTCTTCAGATTTGGCATTGTTGTTGTTGTGTTCCATTCTTGTGTGTAGAATCAGGGAAGCGTTGACGGTGTTCGGTGCTTCCTTTGTGTCCACTACATATGTTGGATTTGTTTCCGGTGCTTCTCTCATCCAACATATATGGAGTCCCATGCATTTTCTGTTTACTTCAGTCTTGGGATTTAATGACGAATGAGATCATTTCGCGTCGATTGAGCTGAAGCTTTTCCGCTGTCGGCTATGCACACCAGGTGAAGAGGTTAAATGAACCGACAAAAACCTGGGACTTTGAGCTTAAAATGAACTAAACATTCTCAGATCGAGGCAATGTACTACATAAAATGTAATGAGCTGTGGCTGATTGATTCAAGGAGATTGCCCAAAAAAAAACAAAGGGGAAATGAATAATGTCACGCCTGAGAAGGGAGATCCTAATGAATAATGAAGGATCCAAGTAAAAAAGGGTTTCAAGAAGTGCTAATAGTGCTGGTTTTTGACACTAGCCAATGGTCATACAATTTGCGCATCATAGCTATTTTTCAATCGAAACACTGTGTGAGTACCATGTAATGGGCTGAGAGGTCTCGTCGGAATGGAAAGGTTAACGGAGTGATTTAGCACTTGTTTCGGATAATTGGTGAAACATGTAAAAGAGGTGAATTTCAGTTGACGTGGCGCTGAGTTTGAAGAGGTTACTCAAAATTGCTGAAGAATTTTAACTTCAAGACATGGGAATGAGAACTTTGTGGATCTCTTTAATCTTCATTATTTATGTGAAATTTTGTGAGGCGATCAACTGTTTTAAAAACTTAAGCTATTAGATGAATGCGTGAATTATTTTTTAGCAATTTCTCTTTGATAGAACCGGCAGATGACTTGATTTACTTCTCCTTTTCTTTTCTGGACTTCGATACCAGGCTGAGTAAGTTTTTCCCCCTCAAGGGTATTAACTAAAAAACTAAAATTCGAGAGCCTCCTCTTATCTCCGATTCTATTAGTCTTAGAAAACAGATTTCTTTAAAAAGAGGAAGTCAAAATTGGGGAGACACGAGCCCCTCGAGGAAGCTGCAATCCCTCTCTCTACAGTAGGCATTTGGGAGAAGCTGAAGCTGGTGGAGGCTGATACCAGACACGCAGACAGGTGTCTAAGTTTCTGACTCGTCTCATCGTACTTCTCTATAAACAAGAGCAAGAAAATAAACTGATCGAGGCATTACGTGGTGGAGGGCTTTTTGCGTTCTTGAAATCAGGGCTCAAATTTGTCTCACCTAACCCACACCACATGCTAGCTATTAGCCTCGAAGTCTCTTCTGACTTGGTTGCCCATACCCAGAAGACAGTGCTTCAACATTTTCATTAACAAAAGCTTTGTCGGCCTCTTCAATAGTGTTCTATAAGCCAATACCTGCTCACAACATTTAGAGGAGTGCCACTAGGCAAAGTTTGAAGAGCAGATTCTTTCTATTGACATCAAAAGTAATATCCCTCACAAAAGGCACTTTCACACTCAGAATGGGGCTGAGCCCCAAATGTTTACAAAATTTTGCCTACAGTCTGTATTACATCTCCTACTTCTTTCTTCAATAGTGTTCTATAAGCCAATACCTGCTCACAACATTTAGAGGAGTGCCACTAGGCAAAGTTTGAAGAGCAGATTCTTTCTATTGACATCAAAAGTTGAGCAATATCCCTCACAAAAGGCACTTTCACACTCAGAATGGGGCTGAGCCCCAAATGTTTACAAAATTTTGCCTACAGTCTGTATTACATCTCCTACTTCTTTCTCGCACAGGATATTACAAGAAGAAGCAGCAAATTAAGCCTTGCCTTGCAAAATTCATGGTTATTCACATACCGTGAGAAACTGTGAAGCTTACAGTTTTAGTTGACAATTTTCTTAGTGTCTGTGAGAATGCTTTCTCCTTTTTGTATGTGCTTCTCCTTTTTCCCTGCTTCTCCTCTGCAAGACATTCAGCACCAATGAAAGAAACCCAACCATGGCCATGGCGTAGAAAACTCTGTAAGGAGCCAAGGCCAGACCAGAGAGAAAAGAATAACACCCAGCGAACTGGTAGATGTAGTACATTTTCATTTCCCCCCCGAGGATGCTTGACGAGGGAAAAGAGAAGAAAGTCGAGTCAGGTTTCGGATTGCAAATACCATGAAGGATGACGCAGATGCAAAGAACTGAGTCAAGCAACCATGGGAAACTCTGACCTGTCCCAACCCTCTGCATGAAAATGTCAAAGCATAAACCAATATACAGGAGCATTATGGTGTTTTTAAAATATTCATAGGCATTGGTATATACCTGCCACCAGGCTGCTAGAGATGGGACAAACATGAGTGCTGCCAGAAGATGTAACACCAACAAGCCATGCCGGTGATGGAAGAAGTCTAATTGCGTGTCTGCAAAACTTCTGGCTGATTCCGGACTACTAGAGTAGTTGTCTCCCAAAAAGGAATCCCTGGATTTGTGATCAGAATCAACAGAAAAATGGGAAGGCCTGTCACTGACATCCTTTTTATATTCTGAAAAATCCATCCTTCGTGTATGACTGCGAAATGAAGCCGTAAAAAAACTGTTACAGAAACAATGGAACAACTCTTAGACTTGCCACAATGAGACAAAGAAAATGTATATACTTGTAGACAATGTATGTGAGCTGGAAGTAATCATAATTGGCATTATGCACTCCTCAGAGCTGTAGGGCGACTAAAAAGCCAATTATGGGACCATACTAACTTTTCTTGGTGACAACTCGACAGGCACTGCTGCACTTCTATTTCTATACATGCGATAGCAAGCAGAACAACTGCTTTTTCCCTCTTTAAATGATAGAAAAGAAAACATGCGTGTTCAAGGACAGAAGTATCAGGCAATCACGCAACATTGGACTGTCTTCATTAAAGAAAAGAAAGTTACTCCTTATTTTATGGATTACATAAATTTCATGGACTTGTCCTCAAGCTAGCCCCATATTGAAGTACACAAGACCCTTGTTCATTACACTTAGCAAATATTATCTACTTTGACACTACACATTATGTTAATTCATGAATTGAACTGTGACAGGTCTTTCAGAGGAGACCTAAATGCGGTGTAATTTTATCACTCTGCACACTGATATTCCACAAAGACAATGCTGAAAACTACGGATAAGATTGGTAAATGTTTCATAAATAGCTCCACTAGAGAATTTTTACAAGGACCCAAGGTAAGTTCTACCACGTGTACGCAGAAGGGAATTTTTGCAATGATAATTCCCCTTAAGTGCAGTTATACTAATAGAGAACATTCCAGAGAACATTCCATAATTTCTATGAATATCTTATCACTTAGTCTCTTTGCTTTTACTTTAGACTAACCAAATAAAAATGATATATTGCAATATATCTAACAGATATCTAATTATAATTAAGTATCAAACCCAACATGTGAAGGACGTGTCAGAATGATTACCCACCTGCATAGAGCACCATGACAGAAGAAAGCATGAAGCAAAACAAGTATGAACAAGCCCAACGCTGGATGGACAAGGCACACGAGGGTACTCGCAACCGTTGCTATGACCAGGGATGAATTTGCAGCTACAAACCGAACCACCTATTTAACGAATACATGGAACTAAGTGAACCAGTTAAGTGATAAAATGACCACAAAGATTCCAAGGAAAAGCAGGAACCAGGCAAGAGGGGGAAAGCTGGAGGTGCAAAATTATGGAATGAAAGCAAATTTCAACCTGCAGAACTCTTTATAAGAATTTTTCGACATCTGATTCTGAGTGCTATATTTCATTTAAGGGAAGCTAATATTACCTTTAATGAGAAGAAACCAGTAGAAAGATTAATAAAGTGACGGAACAGCTCAACCCGATCCCCCAGTGGCCACCTGCAGTTTTACCTTCATTCAACATCTTCAACATCTCCAAATTAACAAAAGCCTCAAATAACACATGCAACACTGAACGTCACATACATTACGTTCACTCTAATTCAAAAGAAAGCCTGGAGAACTGAGAACAAATCACACTTATTGCTATTTCAGGGGGGGGCTATCATCCTATGGTCCCGATAAGGCATCTCAACTTGCGAGCCACAACTCAATAGGATGAGCAGGAGCACCTGATGGCTTTTTTTTCTTCATTTTAACACGCCATTTATAGGTACTCACTCTCAACGATTCCGAAACATCCATTAACTTGAACATCAGAAGTAAATACCATCTCGTCAAATGAACTAGATGATTACGAACCTTGTCTTGACGAAAATCTGCACAACAGCAGCAACATAGAAGACCAATTGGGAGATTGATAGAAAGACTATCATGAAACCATTTGCAAGTAAATAGCAAAGAGTTGAGATGATGATAAAGCTGAGTGGAGGAACTGATTGGTCAGTTAGCAGAGAGAGTAGCAACGCAACCGAGATCGGCACAACAATCAGGAGCAAAGCTGGAAAGGGCATCCTCAAATTTGATTGAACTGCTCTCAGCATTGAAGGTATAGGTGAATTGAGATCCCAAGCACGTGCTTGACACATTAATGCAAAAAAGATAACAGCAAAACATAGAGCAATTATCTGCATCAAAAGAACCCAATCTAATGAGAATTTATCTGAGACTTATCTAATTGAAAGGAAACTATAGATCTTTAAGTCAACAGTTGATTGAGAAAGAGAGTTCAAATAGAAATTGGGACGGGATAATTTATATTTAAGATGAATTGTGCTACAACCTGGAATACCTACTTTACTAGTATATACTGGTTATTGCATTCACCGTGAGGTAACCTTAGCATGGAAATTCACTGATATCATATCGAGGGCAAGGTGATTCATCTTGGGGGCTCATGACAGAAACAAAAGGAAACAAAAAAAATCAGCGCAAATTTAAAAACATACTCAGAAAGAACAATTCATCTCAAAACACAAGTACTTCCTAATCCTAGGTAGTGGCCAGATTGCCAGTCCACATAAAAAAGCACATGTACATCATGCATACTCTCATGAACTAGTCATCATTTATCAACCAACCAACCAATAGAGAGGACCAACTGCAGCTAAAGAACAAGTCCCTCAAAAGAAAACTCTTTTGCCATGTTCCTTATACAATTAAAGTCGGAAAAGCATTTTTAGTGCGACTCGAGCAAGGACAAAAGGCAGAAAGTAACATCGCTGCACTACATATCCACTGGAAAATCCAAAAGGTTTCTGAAGCATTGATCTGATTGATGCTTAGATAAATTGACTACAATACGGAGTCTTCTAGAACCATCACCTGTGAACTGTACAGAAGTAAAAACCTGCTGGCAGCTGCGGTAAATGAGATGGTAATGCTGCTTTTGTATGAACAGTGAGGATCCACCTGCAACAACAAGTAATGAATCCCTGGATAACCATCAGTGCATAAAAAGGAAAGAATAGTATTTTCTGTAGAGTAGATAGTTACATTTCCGAAGTAACTCTCGAGCAATTGCAGTGTATTAGCATGAGACTACCGACATACCAGTAGCAGAATAGTGGTTTTATCAGATTCTTGAGTAGAACTCCAAAGTGCTGGTGCGGAATCCACAGCAATCGTCTGAACAAAAAAATTTGGAATGACATGAAGTCCTGCCGTAACATCCCAAGCAAGTGCTACAGGTGGGAAGCAGCGCAATTTGCAAAGTCCTGCAATAACAGGAAAGGAATACCCCAGCTGAAAAACAAAAACTCCAAGTGCTAAATCAACATTAACGTAATAAAAGCATCATTCACACCAAAAAGGTTATATATGATTTGACAGTTCTCCCATCTAAGCCCAAAAAGAAGCATCTGGAGGCTGCAGATAAAGTTCTTGGATGACATTAACAATTTCGTGACTCGTACCAACCATATTTCACCAAGGAAACAGGCAGAATCATGACAGCCTGATTCCCAGGAATATACGGGAATCTGGTGATATTCCTGTACTAGAAAAGACCAAATATTTTGGAGTATTTCAAGATGCACTGGAAGAGAACACAGTTAATATATAGTATGACTCCATTGGTATGAAAGCAAAATATCAGTTGTGATATGAGGAATTACTAAGAAATATATGGGTGCAATTGGATAAATTTAGACTGATGAATGCAATCTCAAATAATCTCCCCAACAAATCAAAGGAGCATCTAAAAGTCGTTAAGAGATTCATGAAAGCGACGTATGATTTCTATGGCAGTATCTAGAAGTTAATAGTATACCATTTTCTAGTTGTCCTAATGTACGTTTGTTATTGAAGGCTAGTAAAAATTCCAAAATAAACACACAATAAAATCTACTTCGGAAATCTAATAATTTACAAAGTGCTAAGCTGATGAGAGAGGCTCCAAACCAGAGTAGACATTATTAGGAAGTCATGACAGTAGCACCAACTGATACAACATCAATGCGCCCCCTCCCGAAAAACAAAAAATCAGTATTTGAGCTGGCTTTAGTCTATCATTCTATATTAAGACAAAAATCTGGTTCTTTGTTTATTCGTTAAAAAACAACACTGCAAGGGGCAATCTAAACTTGACACATATTTTGCCAGTAAAATCAATCGGTACAGTAACCGAAAGAAATTTGAACATCATGTTCATCGAAATGGTAAAGAAGAACATTTTTTGGAAACCTTCATTTAGTAAACAATGTGGCTCAGCTCAAGATTTCTATCACTGCATGGCCACCAGAATATGTGGTCAGGAGGTTGCTGTGGTAATTTAGTTCACTACCGTGCAGATGGTAAAAATAATTAAAAATAATAATAATACATAGTAAAACGGTATTAGAAATTAAAAGGGAAGGAAACATACTGCTATTTTCGGTATCACCGGCCTCTTCAACTGGAAGCCCTGAGTCTTTTATGCCACAACCAACAGTTTTCAAAGATAATGTAACAGGCAAAAGGCCTAAGCTAATTCCAAAGGACAGATTAAAAGCAATAGGATGATCCTCCTTCAAGAATATGTCCTGCTTAACAAATGCACCAGTCAAAGGTCAGTCATCAGAATGAAGAAAATCAAACCATTTAAAAAGTTCTTAGCATTTTCTAACACTTAAAGAAACAACCTTTTGAGAATAGCTAGAGGAAAACAACATGAGAGGAGAGAACTCCTTTTGCCCTTCCTCTGGATTAAAAAACTGTCCAACTGCCATGGAAGCTGCTGGAGGAGGTCTGCCTGAGATGCTCTGAATAGTGGAAGTCATGCATGAATCTCAATTTTTCAAAGAACTATTACAGCACGAGGCAAAAAAGCATTCATATGGCAAGAAACGCTCAGTCCCTGTAAATAAGCATGCACTCACTTACAGATGAACAAATCCTCCAAAGTTCTACATTTCTACCCTAGTGCAGGTTATAATTCCAATAAGAACAAACGCGCACAATATTTTTTCCTTGGAGAAAGCTTATGCTTGAATGTGCCTTGCCCTTCATTTAATGAGTTTTCCGGACGAAGTTTAATGAGAAAGAACATGTTTTTATTTAATAATGTCACTGATAAAGGTAGTTACTGGTCCACCAAAGCCATACAGTATCTTGAAATACTCTAATTAGTATTACACTTCCCAAGAAGCTTATCACTGACATGAGAAATTGAGCTAGAATTTACTTTAAAATGACAAAAACATTCTTCCATAACGGCCTAGAAGTAGTCTTTTCTAGCTCCTTTTATCCAAACTTATATTGAAATATCTTCCCTACAAGTTCTGAATTTTATACGCATATACATATAAAACAGACCCCAACTAGTTGGGGATAAAGGTGATGTTGATGTTACAGAGAAAAACATGAAGAGACAGCCACTAGTCATTTTTAACTTCATAAAACTATGATGGTTTGTATTCTAAGACATGGGATAAAGGTGATGTTGATGTTACAGAGAAAAACATGATGAGACAGCTACTAGTCATTTTTAACTTCACAAAACTACGATGGTTTGTATTCTAAGACATAATTCATGTGGTACAATAATAGAGCAGAACAGTTTGCAGTCCAAACAGTATCCATACGAGAAAACTTGAGAACACAAAGATAATAAGGAATAACGCTAAGCCATAAATGAGCTAAGGCATTGATGCGTTTGAAGGAAGATTCTATAGGAAAAGTAGAAGAGAAGCGATACCGGACGAGGTGCAACAGAAATAGTTAGGAATCTGAAACCATGCATATCCTCGGGACCCAACATAAATACAGCAGATGGAGGCGGTTGCTCAGTCTGACTACCTGGTTCAATCTGATAGAAGAAACAATTCATACCAGAGTTAAAGTCCATCTCGAAACACCTAGCATCTTGGACCTCTATGTCAGATTTCTAACTGACCTCCCAATCTATCATCTAAGGATCTCATTCCTATTTATAATGTAAGCTCAGTATTGATTGGGAGAGTAGAAGAACAATATCACAGTTTATATTCCAACGTGTAACCTGACATGAATAGATGAAGATGATTACCTGCCTTGGTGCAGGCCCTGATGGAATATGCACCATTTTTGAAGTCACCTCTTGTACTCTTTTATCTACAGGAAAGTTCGATGGTAACTTTCCCCTTTCAGGCCAAAGATGAAGTCTAATGCCGGAACAGGGAGCAAGGTTTGTGACTAGTATGAAATGGTTTCTCCCATCAGATCCCTACAGATGAAAAAACTTTATTCTGCTTTATCTGAAAAGTGCAAAATCTAGTCATGACAGTCACCCAACATGCTAAGCCAACAAATCATTAGGCTGCAACCCTACAACAGTCATCCAACATATAATAAATCTAACAGTTATCCAACTCAGTTAAGTCCATAAAGAGGTAAGAACCAATGAAGAAGGTCATGTTGGCATGCCACACTGTTCTTCCACCAACTAAAGAGAAATTCACTACGAGGCACAAAGGGTTCCCAACCCATGTACGAAAGGAGCCAAAAAATAAAAAGAACTCGGTGCCAGATGTCATGGCACTGCTATGTGCATGTCATGTCATTACAAAACTTCCACTTGGACAGACATAACTTTTCTATCAAAACTTTGACATACCATGTATGCAACATAAACAAGTCACTGATTTTGGGAAGACACACTACTAAAATTAGCATTAATCCAGTAGAACTGAAAGTGACCTCAAAGCTAAATGGCTATCATTGTTATCTTCCCAGATTATTATTCATGTAGTAGTTCAAAGATGATGATGCAAACTTTAGGTAAACAAGGGTTAAGCTAACCAGTTTTTGAATGTCCAACCATCGTCTTCTCCCATCCATTGCTAAAACTGTAACTGTTTTTGTTTGAATGTATAGGTCCCTTTCAAGGCCATCATTACTCCATTGAACATTGGCCGGACATTCAGGTAACATGTGACCTTGAGATCCTGCAATGAAGACATATAATGCCATAAAGCTGTATCAAGACAACACATTCATACAAATAAAAAATAAAACTAACAAAAGGAGATGAAGATGTGGCCTCCAAAAAAAGAGCTGTAGACTTCTTGACTTAATAACTGTCGTGAAATAATCGAGCAAAACCTCCAATATCCACCACATAACATAAGAGAATGCAAAAACTCACAAGTTTCTTTAAGAACATTTCACAGCTAAAGTATAATATATCACATGCTTAATGCCAATGTCCCAAATAGTAATCAAATATACTTTCATACCAAAACAAATCAAGATTATTTGAGGATACATAGCCAAAAGTAGATTGCTCTAATAAATCTCTGGTCAATGCAATGTACAAATACTAATCGCACATACACAAACAAATTAAGAATAGACAAGCATGCAGAGTCAAAACCAGATTTCTCTTTAAACGTTCCATTTTCAGTTCTTCTATTTAAGAAGAAACAAAAGCGAAGATAAAGGTATGCAGGGTATTACACTTCTGGATATTCTGACAATTTCTAAATAACACATTCGTTGCAAGATCAAAACAAGTTCAAGAGTAATGTAGCTCTTTAAAACAATTATTGGATTACAAAAAGAATCAACTCTTCTTAGAACTGTGCTATTGTTAGAAAATCCAACCCAAAAACTTAAGCTATTAGAAGAAGGCATGGTTTAATATTTATATATTCCAACACTCCCCCTCACACTTAGTCTGATATTTTGCCTAGTACTAAGCGTGGACAAATTCATTGGGGAGGTAAATAGGGGCCTGAAAAGATTTGAACTCAGGACCTCCTGCTCTAATAACATGAAAGATTTGGTGGGACCACTTACCAACTGCTCTAAAAGCTTAAGCTATTAGGTAGAGATAGACCACATGAATATAAAGAGCATACAACACTCATTCACAAGCGATGTGGGACAATAACAACAACTTCAACACCCCCTCTCAAGTGCAAACAATCTGCACGTGGAAATTAACTAATGAGGGGTGAGCCCACATACGCGGAAGGAAATAACACTGGCTCTGAGGCATTTATTAGATAAAAGGTCGACGCGGGCTTTGCCCGTTGCTCTGATACCATGTTAGAAAGTCAAACCCAAAAGCTTAAGCTGTTAGAAGAATGCATGGTTTAATATTTATATATTCCAACACTCCCCCTCACGCTTAGTCTGGTCTTTTGCCTAGTACTAAGCGTGGACAAATTCATTGGGGAGGCAAATAGGGACCTGAAAAGATTTGAACTCAAGACCTCCTGCTCTGATACCATGTTAGAAAGTCCAACCCAAAAGCTTAAGCTATTAGAAGAAGGCATTGTTTAATATTTATATATTCCAACAGCTATTAAAGTCTAATCATCTCCCCAGTTTCTCGAGGCAATTAAACCACATACAGAAAATTTATTTAGAAATTAAAAAATAGGAGTAACTTAAGATAGGGGCTTTAGCAGCCTAACCTCTTTCATCCATAGTGGGAAAAAGACTTGACTGTATAGATGTTTGCGATTGCTTCATCTGATTAAAACTTTGCGCTATGCCACTCCGCAACATTTTCGCGAATATTGCTAGTCGTTTACGAGTATCGTCATAAGGCTGACCCGTTTTTGAGTCTATCAAGCTAAGGAGGGTGTGTGATACCTAAATAGCAGCAGATGTTCTCAGAAGTGTATGTTACAGATCAAAATGGATTTTCAATTTTCCAAAAGAAAATTGCACTCACTTGTACAACTAATTGATTGCACCACAGAATAACTTGATGTTCCATCGACAGCCACACATTTTTCATGCTTGTACTAGTGATCATAAAGCCATGAGCGCTTGGAACAATACCTTCAAGTGATTCTAACTTCGAGCGAACCTGGAAAAGCAAAAAAGAGAATAAGAGGAATATCATCGTTAAAGAAATGAAAATTGGGTGAACAATCAATTACATTTACAATTATGAAGCATGTCAAAGGGCGTATCGTGTACCCGTGTACGCAATTGCGCAAGATCATGAAGGATTGTGTGTGACTTAGTGCATGCATCTGTACATCATAACAAAACATGCTCTATTCTAGAAAAACAAGCAGTAAACCATCAGCAGAAGCTGATCCTCCCAACATTTTAGCTGAGCTTCTGTCCTATGAGCGGACTTAAACATGAAAAATTGTAAACATTACTATTTAAAGTGGGAAATGTAGAGTGTCATCTAAGTTTTTACTTTTTTTTGCAGTGAACTCAAAAATATGACAAATTTACATCTTACAACTTCTCAACATTAACTTCTATAGAGTTTAGCTTCCAAATAGCCATGGAAATGAATTCTCGGCTGAGTAAGTGAATGCCTCGTAGATTTAACAGAAAATTTCCTTTTTTTATCTTTATTGATACAGATAATTGTTCAGGCATCTCCTTGACCGAAGGAGTAGTGAAGAAGCTTTCATTTTCTCTTTATGTTAGTGCCACACCAAAAGCTAAAATCCGGGATTAAAACCAAAAATCACATCCAAAATTGTAAGTCATCCAAGTAGGTGAAAAAATCTTAGATGATCCCTGTGCATCTCAGCCCTTCAACGTAGAAGCCGGAGACACATAGGCCAGGGTGAGATGTACCCCACAATCTAAGGGATGAGATGCACTCAAAGCAATGTACACAGTGCACCTAATAACTGCTGAAAGCATCTATGTAGTAAGCCCACAGATTATTGTTCAAAGGGAAGTAGACTACTCAAGACATCTAGGTTGCCACTCCGACTCCCTCCTTTACCATCCATTTCCTAAAAAGCAAGTAAAACAAGTCTTTACTATACTTCCATGATGAGTTAAAATAGAAGAAATTCCTGCCCAAACTGCACTTCAGATTCAAATTCTTGACCCTAGTGACAGTAAGGTTGAAGACAATTGCTTACCAAAAAGAAAATCTTGTAGAGAATTTGCTTTAGTGTCTGGAACCAAGCAGGATGAACGCAAGGATACTCTTAAGCCCCTCTTTGTATTCCTATCACCATGTCCTAAACAAAATGTCCGTGAAAAATTTAATCTTTCCTCATATCTTTGACATCTCGGGAAAATATTAAAACCCTCATATCTTCCCCTCCCCCTTGGAAATCTACTATTATATTACTGAGAACTGCCTGAAGATGGTTTAACTGCCCCATGCCAAAATTAGAAACAGCCCTGAAAAAAGGCCACAGTCAGGGCAAGAAGTTTCTATTCCCAAGAAGATTATATTTCACTTCCCACTTGATTAAATGACGTCCATATAAATTGTAAATTACATTCACATTGCATCCCCAATTGTAGCATGCATTGAAGAAGGGATAACTTAGTTCTTTCAAGTGGTCAATGTTGTGAAAGATGAAATAACATGCACACAAATATATTCTTATTCTACACATACAACATATTTCTACTGAATACAATACAAATTTTATTTTTCTCAAGGCTTCCATGTAATTGAAATATCCACCAAGGAACACAATTGAAACCAAAGCAAGCAACGGCAGATCTGTGATGAAGAAATACCTGATAGTCATTAATTCCACCAGTAATAGAGACTACGACAACTTTAGATAGTGCAGGATCAGACACCTGATGCCCGGCTTGATTGGTTTGCACCTCATAACCTTTTCTCCATTGTTCATTTACTCGTGCAAAATAGTGCCCCAGTGATGGCTGCAATGCTAATGGAGGAGACCTACACAATGCATTTCATCAAGGACAAATAGATACAAAGAAACGTAGAATTTAGCTAGCACATTAAAGGCAATAGAGCTCACTGATGTGGGCTGGAAAGCGTTAAAACAGTTTCAACAGCTGATTTCCTAAGACGTGGGTGAACAATGGCTGCTCTAGCTACAAAACCACCCATGGAATGGCCAACCAATACGACATTTTTTGGCAAACTCCCAGAGGTTGCAGCACCTTCCCTTGCACGAGCATCCCGATACTCTTTGTATTGATCCAATATCTGCAACATTAACGGTTGAGAAGTTAACAATGATACATCAACTTTTATTAAGCCATGAAATCATTATGTATGACTCTTCTTCCTCCTCATCCTCCTGTCACTGCTACTATCCTATTACCACTTTAATTGCCACTCCAATAACTAATACTGCTCTGACCCAAAAAAATAAAAATAAAATAACTAATACTGCTATTAGAAAACTGTTGTATAATTAACATGCACATCATTAATCAATTTCCCTATGGCCTGATGGCCTTGTGAGCACTCTCTCAAAACCCAGGTGGGTTTCTAAAGTAGGGAGAGAAACAAACCATGCATGCCATTAGTATAAGAGAGCCATCTGAGGACTGTAAGGCCATTAAAATCAAATGTTGACTCCATAGCCTAGTATGACAAGTAGCATTGAATTCAGAACAAGAACGGTTTTAAACAGGATATTATACAGCAAGCTCATTAAGTTGGCTTAAGTAGAGTGAAGATATTGATCAGCTAATACAACTCCAGAATAATGACAACACTCGTGTATTTAAGCTCCCTTTTGAAGCACCCTCTTTAGTGTTTTTTTTTTTTTTGGGGGGGGGGGGGGGGGGGGGGGTAAAGCACCCTCTTTAGTGTTGAACTTCATCATGATTGCTTTCTCAGAAGCTTATCTTGAAGCTCAAACCTTCAATTTGAGCAAGCTACCAAAAGTTGGCATTACAAAGTTTAAAGATGTGATGTTGGGTTAATCATATTTAGTAAGAGGCGGAGACAGACGGATAGACAGAGATAAAATGGAACATGTGCGAAATGTATATTTTCCTTAGAAGTTCTAGAATTGAATCAAGTGCTTCCAACCAAAGCAATGCTTACCAGCTACAAAAAGTAGCAGCCCTAAACACCAACATTGGGAGCCCCTTTCCTATGCTCGATAAAAGGAATGAGAGAAGCTCCAATAGAAAAATATTGGTTATGAACTCGGGTGGAGCAAGTACCTCTTTTTTATTCCTAGAAATGTTTCCAAGATAGACAAGATAGTCATCCAGCTTCATAAGGCATATATAGAATTGGTGCTAACATAAAGTAAGAACCTAATTTACCATCTCAAGACTATTTATACCATTCTAATAGCTGCAACAATAGTTACAGTAATATTCATCATTTGATGACCTTAACTTAAAAAACTATCCAACATCCTCTTCTCAGTTTCGACCATTATTTCCAAATGATAACGCCCAATAGCCTAAACTAATTGTTAGACATACTCCTGTCACTCCTGGTACTACTACTCATCCTCCTATGATCCTGTTGTTGCCGGCCGCTCCTCCTCCTCCTCCTCCTCCCACTTATTATGCTCCAGCTTCTATTTTTACTCCTATGGCAGCGGTGTCATCAATGTCAACATGCATGTCGCTAGGATAAGAAAGCATCCAAATTTCAACTATAAGGCAAGCAAAGACGACACAGTAGCCCAAAGTTTAATATGAGCAATAGAGTCGGAACACAATTGACTTATAACAAGAAATTCTTCAGAAAGTGCATTGAGTCAGAATCAAGTCAAGCAGAGGTGTCTCCGGCTAAAAGCTTCTGAACAAAATCACAGTTCCTGCTATGTGTTTAAGCAAAGTTCTATTTCGGTGTTGACATTTCACCAGGATAACAAGGCAATGACAACATTTTAAGTTTAAAAGTTTGCATTATTAAAAGTAGCACGATATAGTTCCAAAGCTACTCAAGGTACTGATGAGCTTCATGATATGCATAGAGAACTGGCGTTCAAAAACAAGTAAGAAACCTAACTGACTATTCTACACTCTTAACACAAGCACATGACAAAATTTCTTGTGCAATTTAAAGACACCCCATTCTTCTGCGCCGTGAATAGCAATTTAAATATCATCATTCCTGTACAGTCAAACTTTCATATTACAAAAAAGATGGAAAAGTAGAAAACTAGATACCCTGTGAATGGCATATACAACATATTCAGCGTGTTCTTCAAGTATTCGACCATCCATTGCAGAATGTTCACCTTCGAGATCCACAGCAAACCAATCCAACCGACGTGAATATTGACTGGGTAACTGCAAGCCTGCTACATCCATCTCCAGTCCTCCTTCTTCAGGAGTTAGGGAAGCTTCCTGGTAAAAGGCACGCTCAAGAGGACCTCCTTGATATGCCCTATCAGATTCTGCTCCCAGAGATCGCACCTGAAATGAAGGATAAATAACAGATTTTAAGCCTCAGACTCTCAGAGTATCCAAAAGATTGAGTCACCGATGAATTACTCAATCACAATAAGAAAATCAAATCTACGTGAACTGCTAAAAGCCAAATGCCATTTCCTTTGCCAGCGAACTCTTTGTAGTGGATAACAACCTTAAAATTGCATGCAAAATAAATTGAGAGTGCTCAAGAGCCAATTCACCCAGCAGATATGGACAGGTACTCATATTCCTACAGTGGCAAAATAATCAGAGCAGAAAAAAAAAATTCAGAATAGCTTCTTGGCTTAACTATTTCAAGCAAATTAACTCCAATTCAATAGCAATAAACTTGGCTCCACAATTTGTTTATCCTGGTCCCCTAACCTAAACAATTCAGAAAGTTATAACCTCAGAAAACTGTAACATCTCAAAATACTTCCACTTCAGCAAATTGAATTCGTGCCTCTTGTTAGATACAAAAAGTGCAACACTTTCCTTCTAGATGGTATGAGAAGGGATTTGTAAGAAAACAAGATGAATGTCACCAACAATCCTCTACTATGAGAGGGAGTCCATTTGGCAAGGCTTGAAACCAGCGGAAAAACTATAATTTTCGAAGTAGTTGGAATTCATAAATCACCTTCCAGACATTCCTGTCAAAACATGGAAGAATATCCAGACCTTATCCATAGGAAATGAACAATAAACTCAAATCTAAGGATCATATTGCCGAAGAATAAAACAGAAGCAAACTGACAAACATGCCCGGCATATAGAGTCGGGGAGGGAGTCATGCACACAAGGGATCCTGCATAAAAAAGATTTTGCAGCATAGGAGTGTATATAGTGACAACTCACTAACGGCATTGGTACTATCATAGTATGTGTACTTGCCATGGAAGGGAGGACGGAAGTCGGATTATTTGGTAATTGTAAATTGGCAAACCCCAAATCAATGCTCTATCATTTGTCACAGCAAGGAACAACTGAATCACATGTAAGAGCCTGAATTCCCTTTTCTTGCCTCTGTCAAGAATTTGATCTTGCCAGTCAACTAACCAATGAATTTCGTAGCCCAGCAACTCATAGTTTCCCTCTCAGCTATAGTTGCCAGAAGCATACACTATGCCCAAATTACATTCATTATTGCTACTTTAAACATTTATAAAAAACGGTAAATACTAAAATGCATGTGATAGTGGCGGCATTTGGGGAGGGAAGCAAGATACTAGTAAACTCAAGCTGAACAACAATACTCAGAAACGGCTTGCCTGTTTGTAGCTACCGCCATTGCCTGGAATGAAAAGAACCGGCACGCCATTGAGCTTCTTGAGGTGATCTGCGAAATCAATCTTCTTCCACCCTTCATGATAAAGATACAGCCCGTACTTCCCCGACGAGACATTTTGTGGCGATGATATCGGGATATACGTTGGGTACATATATGTCATATCACATCCATTAGACACAGGTTTCACCAAACCATAAAAACCGAGAATTGCAACCAGTATGGCCAAAATGACCAGAGTCAGCACCCTGCACCTATCTTTCAGATCTTTCATTGCTTTCTTTTGGCATTATCCTTCCAGGTCCACCATAAAGACTTATCCTTCACAAAATAATAATCACTGAATGAAGTTACAACACTAACTAACTGGCAATTTCAAAGACGCAATCCACCTAAAATATGGGCAGATCACTGCTGATTTTTTGCAAAATCGAAAACATCAGACAAAGAACGCCATTCTACCGTCGTCAGTTGAGTTAGAGTACGATAATGGTCGAAAGAGTAAGTCAGCCATCACAACAATCTACACAATAACGAAGCCACTGAAGCAATCAATAAAATTTGAGCGACACGGCGCGAAAACCTACATGCATAAACACAAATACGCAGCTGAGCAAGCTCGCGTCCGAAGTACAAGAGCTCAAAAGCAGTGTCGTTCGAGATCCAAAACTCACAAAGAGATCTGAACAGCAAAATTTTTACAAGTTCCAAGACGAAACTGAGGCCAAACCAACACGACCGAGCGACGAGAAGCGGAGGAAGAAGGTGAAGTTTGCGAATGCGGAGCGGAGATGCACCTGATCCGCCGACGTCGCCGGAAAACTTCCCCTGAAGAACGGCGATGGTCTGAAATGCGCGCTGCTTGAGGGGTTGAGATGGCGAATCTGCTACAGTGAGGACTACGGAATGAACTGAGGAGATTGGCTGGTGAAAAATGGAAATACTCTGCCCAGGAATATATGGAAAAATCAGGAGAAAAAACAAAACAAGATTTATCGCAAAAAGAGAAAAGCTATAGTTGACGGGTCAATTCCCGTTAAATCAAATGAAAAATTTTTCCGAGCTATTTCCTTGGCCTAACCCAAAAAAAAAACTCAAACTTTGGCGTTTATTCCAAAAATATCCATAACTTTTTTTTTTATAATCAAGGTGTCCGGGCCAGCTTGCGCGCACCTCAACTATTACTCAAAGGAGACACCATAACTTTTTTTAGTCTCCTAAAAAACCTACTTTTGATTTTGTCCCGAAAAAAAACTCAAATTTTGGTCTTTGTCTCAAAAATATCCACAACTTTTTTTGTCTCCTAAAAAATCTCAAACTTTTGATTTTGTCTCTAATCTATCACAATTATTACAAAAAAAGAGTATTTCGCGCCCAGCTGAACAGAACCCACGATTGTTAGACAAAGATCAAAATGTACTTCCAATTATTTTAAGAGAGAATGTTTGACACATTGCAGCCGCATTCATTCATTTCAAGACATAATTGAGTTACCTGATATTCACATACAAATTTCAGTTGGAACAAAATATTAACGAATCTTCTTCTTATACTTCAAATCTTTACCGAAATGATGATTACAAGAAAGCGTTGGAGGCAGCAGCTTGTCGTCATAGAGGTAGGGTCGGCACGATGGTCCTTGGTGGGAGGCTCGATTGGCATCGAGGACTATCAATGAGTAAAAACCCGATGACGATGGTTGCTATTGTCTCAGGATAAGGCCACACCATCGGGCGACGGTCGAGAATCACTTGGAGTTTCGACAGAAGTTAGATGGCCAACATCGGAATCGTCGGGAATTCTACGAGATGGAAGGGAGAGATATGAAAAGAGCACGATTGAAAATCAGCCCTAATTACTAATCTAAAGAGATAATATTTTTTGAGAATATTTTCGCATCAACAACGAATGTGTAATTATAATGAGGTGAAACTGCCACATAAGATTCATTAAGGACAAAATCAAAAGTTTGAGGTTTTTAATGAAACAAAAAATGTTGTGGATAATTTTGGGATAAAGGCCAAAATTTGAGGATTTTTTGGTGATTGGACAGGTAGATTTGAGACAATTCAAAAGTTGAAGATTTTTTAGGAGACTAAAAAAAAGTTGTGGATATTTTTGGGACAAAGGCCAAAGTTTGAGGTATTTTTTAGATTAGATTGGTAGATTTGAGACAAAATAAAAAGTTGAAGGTTTTTTAAGAGACAAAAAAAAAGTTGTGGATATTTTTTAGACAAACACCAAAGTTTGAGGTCTATTTCCTAACAGACTTAGGGTGTGCATGATAACATTTTTTCCCTATTTTTTTGTTTTTTTATTTCGAGGAATAGGTTTCAATTAGAAATGCATTTGACAACGCAATTGAATTTTTCTATCCTCAAGCCAAATTTTTTGCTTAGAAATAGTTTTGCATAAGAAATGAGAAGTAAAAAAAAAAACTGCTTTTTTGTTTCTGAAACAAAAACTAGGAACAACTTCCTCCTCCCTCCTTCCTCCTCACCGCCTGCCGCCACTCACCGCCTCATCGTTGACCGCCGCCTTACCGTCGGCTGCCCGCCACCCACCTCATCGCCGGCCACCGCTAGCACCGTGACCTCCGCTAGTCGCTGCTTGCCACCATTGCTGCCGGAGTAAAATATAAATAAAATAATATAAATTTTGTGTTATTATCAAATAAATTTCTGTTTTGGAAAAAAAATTGTATCGTTATCAAACACATTTCTTGGCCGAGAAACTCGTCTAGGAAATATAAATGAAAAAAAACTATTTCTGGCCAGAGAAGAGAATGGTTACCATGCGCGCCCTTGGATCCAACTGCATTCCTAAAATCACAAAGAGAGAGATGTGAGATTCATGATTTCCTGATTTGTTCAATATAACCGATTGGATACCCAACTTCGTTCAATTAAAAAAAAAATCGGTCCGGATTAAAGGCGAGCCCAAGGCGAAGGGATCGTCTGCCCTTCATTTAGAATGGCATGCCCTGCCATTTGAATCCGGACCATCCGTGTTATGCATGGATGGCCCAGATTATTATTAAAAAAAATAAAAACCCAAAAAGTTGCCCCCTAAAAATAGGAAATCTGGGCCGTCCTTTTTAAAAACGGATAGCCCAGATCGCAAGGGCAGGTGCCTGCCCTTCTAAGAGAAGGGCAGACGATCCGGATCCGAGCCCAAGAGGAAATTAACCGTCCATGCTGAAAAAATATTCAACGGTTTGTAAGCATCACGTCATCAATTCACGTGACATGACGTGCATGGGCCTAATCAGCTACGCTCGAAGGACGACACATACCAATTGATATGAAAAATGTCATGATCACAAATCACTAGGGCTACGTTTGGCAGTCGGGATATAAGTCAGGATAGGATAGGATAAAATTTATTATATCCTGTGTTTGGTTCATACTCAGGATATGATATAGCAGGATATAAGGGGGATATAGCCTGGATATAATTATCCTAGGGAGGGAGATAGGATAAAGGTGGATAGGATTTATATTGTTTATGGTATAAAAACTATTTTTCTGAATAACAAACTTCTTATATAATAAAATTAAAATAATAATTACTTTAAATAAATTTGAATTCTAATGTTAGAAAGAAAAATCAAAATAAAAAGTAACTTTTATTTTTATTTTTATTTTTATAAATCATATTTATAATTTGATTTCTTCCTTCTTTATAATATATAGTTTGTATATGTATACACACACACACACACTTAGTATTTATATCATTAAATATTTTAAGTATAATAGTATAGTTTGTTATTTAATGAAAAAATTTATTAAGAAATGATGGAATGGAGTCGAAATAATGATAAAAAAAGATTTATAATTAAAAATAATAAAAATGAATTAAACGAAACTAGAAATTTAGAAAATGATTTTTCTAATTCTTGAAGAGAATTAGTAATGAAATTTCTAAAAAAAAATTAGCATCTCCGTCTTCTCTATCTTTAGTTCATGTGGAAGTTTCATGATTGCTTTGTAACTTTATAGTTTATTATAAAAATTCACAAAAATAGCGAGATAGTTGAAACTTACTCTCATTCTTAGCTTTCTGGTTCACATAAAAAATCTAAGAAAAGCAGAAAGGGAGTCAAACCTTCTTCTCCTCCATAAACTTTTGTTTCATATTGAGGTTTAATGAATATCGCGAAAAAGGCAAAACTTTTCAGCAAAAGTTGAATGTTTATATTTTCTTTATTTTACTAGATTTACCAATGAATTACAAGATATTCTTATATTTTTCGCTTGTGCTTTTTCAAATTCATTTTACATTGATATATCGTATATACTAAACAATGAATATGATATGATATGAACATATCCGGCTCTATTGCTGCGATTCACCAAACACTGGATATGATATGGCAAAATCCCTGGATTTCATATCATATTCTATCTAATCCTATCTTGACTAAAAATCCGGGCGACCAAACGCAGCCTAGATGTTTCCTCATCCTTTGTTCAAGAGAAATGGCTTCTGAAAACTTTATAGGAAGATGGATAAATCTCATACATAGTGTTGCCGTCTCATGGTTAGTTGGCTTTGCAAATTAAAATGCCAAATTATGGTCTCTCACGAGAGAAAGCGGGGTTAATCCGCCTTAGTAAGGAGAAATTCAATGTAATTGCAGCTTGTGATTTGTCGCTTGATTGTCGAAGGCTTTCGCGATTTTCTCAATTTTATGCCGTTAATATATGTAACTAGCATGAATTTATGCTCGTGTGACAAACGAAAACTTCGAATCTAGATAATTGTCCTCTTTTTTCTTCCGTTGTTTGTTTTCTCAATATATGTTTGTTGCTCTTGACTTTATCTCTCACACAATACGTGATTAGATGATTACATATGTATTTTTTTCCGTTTTGTTCACGCAACCCCTCGTTCACGCGATAAGAATCCAAGGCAATATGCTCGGCGTGCGTTACGAGTCCGCCTCTTGAAATTTTCAATATCCGATGAGAAGAACGGTCGATGAATGCACGCAAATCGCTCGATTCTATTTTTAAAAATCGTTATAGATCGATTACCCGACGCGACGGCTCAATTCGTTCGCTGCACGAAAGATCTTATCATCACACACGGGGAAATCAAGAATGCTGCAAAAAAAAAAAAAAACAGAAGAGTGAAAAAATCTCTCATTTTATTATTCTTAACATGATTGACTTTTTCCAACACGTTTATAATACATTTAGACCCACGGACACGATTACGAGCCTACCAAGGCAGCCAAGACAGCAAACCGAAGAACTAAATTACAGGCAAGAAACACATTGGGGGGCAAACCAAGAGGACCCAAATGAAAAGGGAGAAACAAACAAACACACACACATACATGCAATGTCAATGTCTTGAACCGGGCCAGCCCCGGTCCAATCTCATGAACTTTGCTTCCCTCAAATGCTTCCAATATTCGAAGGCATGCCTGACCCACAAAAGACCAACGAGCCCCTCTGTGGCCCCCACATGCCAAGCAACTTTTGCCCTACCAAAAGGGCCATCCCCAATTTCCCAATGGGGCAATCCTTCAAGATCTTCCCGCCTGTATCCCTCGTTCAGCCTCTTCCTATGTTCTGGTTCCATCTTCTTCTTCTTTTTTAGAGCGATGAAGCTTTGAAACCCTAATGATGGCTATTTATACAAAGTTACAAACACCATGAGGTGGGTGTCCTTCCTAGTAGCAACAACATAGAGCAAAGCAAGCCTACTATGGAAGCTTTTACACTAAGACGGAGGCTCATTAAAATACTTCACGTGATTTTTGGAGGCTTTTTATGCTTGTCCGCTTGTCTATTGCCTCGATGGAATTTTGAGACTCCAATCTATCCAACGGTACCAAGGGGAACAAGGCACCCCGAGCGTTTGCTTCATATTCGACGCCGATTCCCTACCTTCTAGTGATCGATCGGGGCAAGGGAATATGGCCAACATGTCCGTTAAGGATTTGTTTCGATCGCAGCAGTTGGACAAAAGTCCGCGACCCTCGCCGCGGCTGAAATTAGCATTAAGTATCGAAAGAACTAAACGACGGGGGTATGAGAGGTTGAATTCGAACAAAGGATTCAAAAACACGTCGATTCTTATGGCGGATTTGAATAGGACAGCCATTTCTGATCTTTCCATAAAATATCCATGACAGCTAAGTAAACAAATAATTGCCGTGTATTACTAAACAATGAACAAAATAGAAACAAGAAAATTATCAGGGGATCCTAAAACATCTCTCGACTGTAAATACTAAATTCGAGTAATATTTTTCGTCGCCTAATTATTTAAGTATATTTCTTTAAATAAACAAAACCGCTTCTTTTTTTTAACTTTCCTCGATGGCAAATTCTTTTCTTCGTCCAAATTCAGCACAACGATAAAACCATTTTGTGCTGGTGTTAATCATCGGGATTAAGATATATATTTTTTTGGCTAATCATCATGATTTACATGTTCGAGCTTACAATTTGGTAAATCACCAGAATAATTTAGGATGAGCGCACGAACGAGTCAAATACGAGCCACGCTTTGCTTTGGCAAACATCTCCCGGAATCTCGAGCTCGGGGTTTTCCGAGAGTTCCGAGTTTTGGTCGCTCATCGTGAAGTGTCCCGCGGTAGCAACGGTGGTGCCGGGGGAAAACGCGCACTGAGACCGGCGCGCCTTTTGTCGGCAAGGGTACCGCAGGACCTGGAGCTTTTGCTCGGGCAGCTAGAGAAGGCAGATGGCGTTTCGGCGGATCGGCAACGCGAGGTGAGTGCGCCGGCGCCGAGGAGCATCGTGGAGGGTCTTTGGAGAAAGGCTACGGCGGAGGACGCCGCGTAGAGAAACCGGCGAGCATCTCCGGTGATATGTTTGTTTTTTCCATGGGAATTTCTTCAATGGTAGCGTCCACTGCCATGTGGAAGCCCATGGCACGCCCTTTATCCACTTTTCCTCCTCGCCTCGTTACCATAGGGACAAGAATAATACCCCCTTTTATCTTCAAAAAAATGAAATTTCTATTTTCCCTTCCTAATACTTTCACCTTCCCTTTGATCATGTCCGTGAATGTCTAAAGAAATTGTTTCTAATCAAGTCACATTCAGCAATGAAATCCTATTAAAATTCAACTGACATGGCCGTCGGATCCTGTTACAATATGATGCGAATTAAATTTAAATACACTTTACAATATGATGCCGAAGTGGATTATGAGTAAATTTTAATTAATGCGGATAAAGTTTTTCTAACGTGGACAACCATAGGTTAGAAAAGTTTTATCCGGGTCTCAATAATGCCGCGTCGGCCGGCCGGACTTTGCTGGCAATGAGAAAGGGAAACTGGACAATTCATAAATATAAAGATTTGAGTGAAAAAAAGGGGGAAAAAATGTGAAAAACGGAAATGAAAATAGAAAGGAAAAAAAAGGGAAGAGAATGAGAAACTTCTCCGAGAGACGCAGTCAACTTTTCTCTCTCCTTTATTCTCCTCCTCCTTCTTCAGTCCGGGAAAAAAAAGGCCCGCACTCAATTCTTCACCCTTTTGACAGAAAACGAGAATCAAAGATCGAACCCGTTTCTTCTCCGCCAAGTACCCGACCGATCACCCATCAGACATCACCCTCTTCTTTTTTCTTGGAGCCATGTATCTATCCGACAACAAGCCACGTCCCAGTCCCTGTCCCAGTCCCACTGATTTATCAGACCGAGAAATGATGCTCGAGGTCGTCACCAGCGACCCTCTCTCCCACCACCACCACCACCACCACCACCACCACCAACAGCAGATGATCCTTGCCGACAGCAGCGGCGGCGAGGACCATGAGCCCGAGCCCGGGCCGGAGCTCCGGGCCACCAAGAAGCGGGCCGAGACGTGGGTCGCCGAGGAGACGAGGAACCTGATCGGGTTCCGCCGAGAGGTGGACGGGATGTTCAACACGTCCAAGTCGAACAAGCACCTGTGGGAGCAGATCTCCGGCAAGATGAGGGAGAAGGGCTTCGACCGCTCGCCCACCATGTGCACCGACAAGTGGCGCAACCTGCTCAAGGAGTTCAAGAAGGCGAGGCACCACCAGGACCAGGAGCAGCAGCAGCAGCAGCAGAGCGACAAGGGCGGTGCCGGGTCGGCGAAGATGACGTATTACAAGGAGCTCGAGGAGCTGCTCAGAGATAGGAATAGGAACGGGGGCGGGGGCGGTTGTTGTCGCGGTGGCGGTGGCGGTGGCGGAGGAGTCTTTGGAGGGTCTGGTCCGAGGCCGCCTAAAGTCGACCCTTTCATTCAGTTCTCCGACAAAGGTGCGAATATCGAAATGCCAAGTGCTTTTCTTTGTCATGCTCCGTTAATTTCTTTGTTAGGAATTAGAATAGCATTGTATTTGGCTGTGTGAGGAGGGGTGCCTGAAAATAGCAGTTTAACTGTTTGCCAAAAGGCCAAAGAGCGTTGATGCTCCGCATTATGTGTTTCATAGCCTATTTTGTCAACATTGGCGTTTCGGTTTATTAGTGAGAAGCGTTTGAATTGCAAGAACCTGTGATATTTATCTTTTGAGCTTCTGTTATTGTTTGTGGTAGTCAAATGTGATCTCAAGAATGAGAAATTATGACCGTCGGTTAATGTTTCAGGTTTCGATGATTCCGGCATCCAATTCGGACCCATGGAAGGTACTTCTTGCCAAATCTTGAGAATGTGAAGCATTGTTTCATTACTATTCTTTTGTTTTTTTCTTCATAGGCATGCACAATTTAGATTCGAAGTGTCTGGTGGTGTGCATCATCGACAGAGACAGAGACAAATTGGTCAACAGTTGTGGAAACTTGTTGAGAGTGGAATATGAGGTCGAGAATTGATGAAGGGAATTCATCAGACACTAGGTGGGACCATTGAGTTGGCCATTTGCAGAACAGACTATTTTATAGGTTAAAGGAATGCATAGAATGCCCATGGAAGCCTGTGTTTCCCAGTTTGAAGCAGGTTTAAACAGTGTCTGCAAGATTTGTGTCCTCTCGGTAATTGTGTTATCAGACACAAAATTGATTCTCTGGCCTGCTACCAGATCGGGTCAGGGAAAGTATATCTGCTGCTTTTGTTCCTTACATTTTGCTATCACTTAGCCATGAAGGTGAAACTTTGTTATGATGCTATGAAGAACCTGGATGATTATCGGTGTATGTTGTTTGTGTGATAGGCCATATTTGCAAAGCTTGCAGTACATTAGTTCTTGCGCTTTATCTGAATTTCTCCGACAACTTTATTGCTTACAGCTAGTGGACAGACAACAGTCAACATGGACAGGCAGTTAGCTCAAGATGGTGATCCTCTTGCTATAACTACTGCTGATGCGGTGGAAGCCAGTGGAGTTCCTCCTTGGAACTGGAGAGAGGCCCCTGGAAATGGTAGGCATCTAAAATTCTTACAGGAAGTTCTCATTTACTATGCGCCATTGGTTTCCTGGAAATTGCGGTTATTGAGTATTGTAGTTGGTCCAATTTCTAGTAATGAGGTGTTCGTCAGTGAAAACCACTTTGATCGAACACATAGGTGCAGTTGCAGCTTTCTACATTGTGTTTATATTATGAGGTCAGTGCTTTGACACTATCCTTTGTGAGAATCCATGCACATCATTTGGTTAAGAATTGACTAGTTGTGTGGTCTCTAGTCTGAATATCACAAGTTATGGTAGTCATATGGGGCAGCAACTCGAGTGTCCTAATCTGTTTTTGTTCACTGGTTTGATAGAGTTTATACCAATACACACCAGTTTCCCACTAACATTGGGAAACGATATGTCTGAAAAGGATTTAACATGTTGTCATGATTAAAGATGTTCTCTTTGACACGTCTCTTGATAATTCCAATCTGAGTTTAAGATTGCGACAGCTTGCATTAGGTATTAAAGTGCAAATTAAGATACTAGATGTTTGAAGTACTTTGTTCGATAGGATGCAGGTGTAGCCTGCAGATAACAGGAAGGATCGTTTCTCAAAAGAAATTGGATGTTTTTCACTATTGCTCTTTTTCCTGAAACCTGAGCTAGAAGTACCTTTTCACTGGCACTGCATGAAATCTTTCTGTTCTGATGACCTTTTTCATGTTTTAAAATTGGAGAAACAGCATATGTACTTGTTCTATAGTGTTTTGGTATTTATTAAATGCTAAAGAGCTAGTCACTTGTGTTGTATTTGGTGTCTTGGCAATGTTAAAGGAAAATGGCCTAACTTAAATGTAACCCATAGTTGTATGTGTTAATTTGTCTTCTGTTTTTTTATCATTTAGCACTTTTACTGTCAGTAATGGCAGGAGGGGACCAGTCATCATATGGAGGGAGAGTTATTACGGTCAAATTGGGCGACTATGTCAGAAGGGTTGGTATAGATGGAAGTGGAGATGCAATCAAAGAGGCAATCAAGTCAGCCTTCAGATTAAGAACTAAGCGGGCATTTTGGCTGGAGGATGAGAACCAGGTTATCCGGTGCCTCGATAGGGATATGCCTATAGGAAATTACACCCTCCACCTTGATGAAGGTTTTCTATAACTTCAACACCTCAGATCACTGGCGTTTGATTAAAAGCCAATTATTTGAGTACTTGATGGTGATTTGCACAAAATGATGAAGAAGTTGTGACTTTGGCAGGGATCACCATAAAAGTGTGCATGTACGATGGATCTGATCGGATAGAAGAGAAAACATTGTACACTGAAGAGGATTTCCGAGATTTCCTCACGCGCAGTGGTTGGATAGGTTTAAGAGAAGTAAATGGCTACAGGTGCATTAGCACTATCGAAGATCTGCACTCTGGTGTGATGTATGAGGGAGCCAGAATTATGGGGGAATAGTAGTTTGTAATTTCCTTACTTGCAGATCTCCATGCTGCTACCGCAATTTTTGTGCAATGGCAATACACCGATTTTGTAGGAACAAAGTAATGCTAGAGATTGCGTACAGATGTATCTACTATCTACTTGATCATTGTATGTTTTCCAGAATCTTGGATAATGTATAGCTGATCTCGATGTCGCGATTGCGGTTACAAAATCTGTTTACCCTCAGCGATATTATTCTGTGTGCTTTTCATGTTTTTCTTATTGTTTTGGCCCTGCTTCTTTCGGGGGAGAAAAGTTCAGTTATTACTGTTTTTGGTTCAAAATCTGCAGGAGCACTCCCGGATGGCAATGATGTACTTCTAGACAATGGTTGATCAGTTATGACATACGAAAAAACGATGTCTTCATGTCTGCATCAGTCTGATCAAGCCACTCACTCTCAGCATTAGCATTCAAGAAAACAATGCGGAAAGGCGATTAAGAACAATGGGGTTCAGGTGATCTTCCGAATGCCTAGCATTGCTTGTGTTAAGGAATGCAAAGCATGCAAAGATGACAATGCAAAACATGACTTCTTTAGCTATGTCATCCTTCTTTCGGAGTTGGCATTATTGTCTTTCCCGCACAAGATGCTCGTGAGTTTTTGTGACTTTATTTTCCTTCTCTTGTTAACTTTGTGCGCAGGGTCTCACATTTGTGTTTGTCTTCATGTTGGGAGGGGAGGATGCCATCTTTGGCCATTGTACTGTTCTGTTTCCATTGGAGCGTGTGTAGCAATCTATTGAAAAAAAAAAAAGAAAAAGAAAAAAAGCTCGTTTTGCTGACAAGGCCATCGATAAGACGGTTTCTTGGAGCGAAAGCACCTTGCTTTTCTACGATGGCAAATTGGCAATGTTCACCGCTTGATAATTATGGAATATTAAATCCTTTTGTGCATAAAATTGTGGGGGAAAACAAGTCTTTGTCTGCTTAAGGAAAAATAGGTATCATCATCAGATATGACTATAAAGGAAAAGGGAACAAGTACATGAGAAGTTTAGGGTGCGCATGAAATCTTGCCAACTTCTTAATTTCCCTGCAAGAAGTCGATCTGGCAGGGAAATTCATTTAATAAAAACACTGTTGAAGTAGAAATTTATTTGGTAAAAAAATTGACTTCTAGCAAGATTTTTTATTTCTGGCAAGGTTTTTAACTTCTGGCAAGATTTTTGGGCGATTTTGAGAAGTAAAAAATTTTTACTTCTCCCCTTGAGAAGTCATTCTCGCGGGACCGACCATCGCTGCCGGTTGCGGTTGCCGGTCGCCCGCCGCCACTAGCCGTCGGCCTCCCGCAGCCGCCGTCGCCGTCGCCGGCCGCCACCATCGAATATTTTTTTCATAATGTTTCGAACATCGTCTTTTTTAATCGTTATTAAACGCATTTCTCTATCAGAAATCAATTTCTAAAGCAGAAGCTAAAAATTCAACTTCTACTTCAAAGTAAAAGCTGAAAAATCAACTTCCTTGTCAGAAGTCATTCTTGGGCCGGGTAAGATTTCATGCGCACCCTAAATGACTAAACAGAGCGGATGATGAGCATGGTTTATGTTGCTAAAAAAAAGGAAAAAGGAAATTGGGGCACACGGGATCAATTGGGAATTGGGATTGTGGGGGCACATATATCAAATTGGGAAAAAGGACAAATGGAAAAAGGACAAAGTTAAAAAGCATTGAGAAACTCAATGGGAATATGATTTGTTATCCTGTTGGTTCCCATGTTCTGACGTTGGAGACTTTTGGCATGGGCATGTCCAAAAATTTCTCCTGCTTCTTGTCCAACCTCATTGACATTGGAGCCCATTCGTAGTTCCATCATCGAGAGAATCACGCCCCTTATAAATATGTTTACACAATTAGATGGTGCTAATCAAATATTATAAAGCATCCCCTTTCGATAACTAACTTCGTCAAGATTAAAAGGAGGAACAATGAATGTTAATGCCACGTCCGATTGGCGAGAATATAGCAATTAGTTGATTTTGCGGAATGTTTTTCTCTTCATTTTTTTTTTCTCATTAATATTGAATTGTTCTCTCAAGTGAGTATAAGGATGCGTTTGTTTCAAGAAAAGTGGTTTTCAGAAATTCATTTTCTGGAAAGTGGTTTCCTGAAAATCACTTTCTCTGAAAACGATTTGTTTTTCGATGTTTGGTAATATGTTACCGAAAATATTTTTTGGTGTTTGGTTCTCATTTATAAAACGATTTTATTCTCATCAAAGGGACTGTCCACAATACTAAGGAGAGAAAAATGGTCGAGAGAGCTGACGTAAACTGACACGGTCAAGCCCCGACCCTAGTCTCGGTCCCGGCCCCCGATCCCCGGTCCCCGGCCCCGGCCCCCGGCTCCGGCCCCGGCCCCGTGCTCCGGCCCCGGCCCCCGGCTCCGGCCCCGGGCTCCAGCCCCGGCCCCCGGCTCCGGCCCCGGTCCGGGTCCCGGCCCCAGTCCCCGCCGTGGGTCCCGGTCCCGGTTCTGGTTCTCGATTCTCGGTTCCTGGCCCCGGTTCCCGGCCCCGGCCCTGGTCCCGGCCTCGGCCCCGATCCCGGCCCGAGTCCTGGGCCCCGATCCCGGTTCCCGGCCTCCGCCCCCGGCCCGGCCTCGACCCCCGGCTCCGGTCCCCGGTCCCGGTTCTCGGTTCCCGGCCCCTACCCCGGTCCTGGTCCGTGTCCCGGTGCTCGGGTCCTGACCCCGGTTCCCGGCCCCGACCCTGGTCCCGGGACAGGCCCCGGCCCGGCCCCGGCTCCGGTCCCCGGTCCCGGTTCTCGGTTCCCGGCCTCGGCCGCGATCCTCGGGTGCCGACCCGGGTTCTCGGCCCCGGCCCTAGTCCCCGGGTCTCGGGACCGGCCCCGGTCCCAGCCCCGGCCCCTTCCCAGGCCTCGGGTCCTGGTCCCCGACCCCTGCCTCGGCCCCGGGGCCCGATCCTGGTCCCGGTCCTGGTTCTCGGGTCCCGGCCCTAGCCCCCGGCTCGGCCCCGGCCCCCGTCCCAGGCCCCTACCCCGGCCCGGTTCTCGATCCCCGACCCCGATCCCAGGTCCCGACCCGATCCCGGCACCGGCCTCGGTCCCCGGCACCTGCCCCGATCCCGGCTCCCGTCCCCGGCCCCGGTCCCGGGATCGGTCCCCGGGATCGGCTTCAGTCCCGTTTTCAAAAAAAGTGAGAGACTCAAATTTGGGAAAGTGTTTACACTTTTTTATTTTGGGGAATTCACTTTCCTATTTTAATGAATAAAATCTTTGTTGACTGGAAAGTACTTTCCGTTGACCAAATCATTTTCCGCGAACCAAACGGACGAAAGTCCTGAAAACACTTTCCCTGAAAACACTTTCCTCAAAACAAACGCACCTAAGGTGTCGGGTCGATGTAAAAATCTGAATTAAAAACAGGTGGATTTCGACGAAAGATCAACTCCGCATCTGATAAAGTGATAAGTACATGAAGTGGTCACGTATGTAATCTATGAACTTTACGTGCCAATTAAAATGAGAATCCAAATTGATTCCGAAGTCATGTGTTTTCTTTAGATATTCATTGTCCCATTATGCTTTTATATCACGATGATTTAGCAGATCGAAATAAGCAATTATATGTTGCCAAAATAAAGTCGTTTATGCATGCGCACATATTTCCATGATCAAATTATCTTCCTCCGCAACTTTTTATTGTGATAGGGATAGAATATAATGAAACAGAGCCACTTTGAGGTTCCCTAATCGCAAGGAGGGAGATGCCTAGGCTAGTGACTAGAGTTGAAGGAGGCCTTCTTCACCTTCCACAGTTCCACCCAAAATGCGTATTTTGATTGGATTAATTTTTCCCTTAAGAGCTCATACACAATCTTCATGAGATTCTCGAAAAGAACAACTAAAATAACACCTAAGCTATGGAAGGAGGTTTTTTTTTTTTTTTTTGTGATGTATACTGTTCTAGATTTTCCTTTGGTTTTAATACAATGAAAGACGCATTTTAATAGCTTTGGGTTTTACCTGTACTTAATTTTCCCACAAGAATGTAATTATTTAGTGCAACTCATTCATTTAATCAAATTACTAACACTCCAAATTAGAAATAATTTTTACGGTAACGAGATACATTTCTATATATATTCATTTGTTCAATAATTAATCTTGCAGTTCTATTTAAATGCAAGCGTAATTTATCTAAAATTGAAACTTATATATTCTAGTGAGTAAGGATAAACCTCGGCAACAAAATAACATGAAGCAAGCTATCATTCAATAATGGATTTTAAATTGAATCTCTTGTTATTTTACCTTACATTTTAAATGAATATAATAAAATACAGTTTCTTAATCGCATCAATACAAATTAATTAAACCATAACCCTTGTTATCTCACAATATGTTGGAGACTTGTTTTCTCTTTCCTTTTCCCCACATTTCAAACTCAATAAAAGACGTACAAATGGAGATGAACAAATAAGCTGAAGGTTATCGTGAAACCACGAATGAGTGCAAAAGAGTCACCATAACAAAACGAAAGAAGGCAACACTGTTAGACTACAAAATTGTATAACGCCCGGGATCTCCATAACCAAGAATAGAAACACACATCAATATGTAATGGGATTAATTAGGAGCATGCCTGGTTTGGAATCCATCTCTATGCGGAACGTCGAGGATTCACGAGACCAAGTCTTCCCCTCTATTCCTTTTGATTTGTCGCTGGCCGATGAGAGAACCACCACAGAACGAAAGAGTATGTTCTGAAAATTTCTGATCCAAATGGCTAGATGGGAGACTTGTGCCTTTTATAGTTATTTCGGCAAAGACCCTCTCATCAAGGGTCGTGCCTCTTCGGCCTACACTAAGCCAGCCCATATTATATATTAAGAGTATATGTCATACTTTAGTAGACCAAGCCATATATTAGTTTAAATTAATATAAACCACATTAGGTAATTTTAACATTCTTCAACTTGGGCTATATTAATAAAAACTGTATTGTATGTACATAACTTTATGTTGGTCTTGTGATTATTCTTAATAATCAATCCGATCCCATAAAGTTTCTAACACCGAATCATGGCGGTAACTGTATCAACAGATACAGAGCCTTCCATGGGAGCTTTTTTTCAAAATAATATTAAAAAAATAAATATTTACAAAATTAATATATAAAAAATTTTATTTGCCGTTTTAGGTCTCCCTCGGCAATTCATTAAATTATATATATATATATATATATATATATTAATTTTGTAAATATTTATTTTTTTTAATATTATTTTGAAAAAAAGCTCCTTCCATGGTGACAAATGTCTTTAACTCTACCGATATGGATTTAATATGGTAGTGTAGCAAATAGATAACACCTCACAGAAGAGTGCTACTTTATGTGTCATCACATTTGTCAGTCACATTGTGACGCCCTGGATTTTGACACCTGTAAAATAATAGAATTTAGACTATGGTGTGCCAATGGATTTTAGTTCAAGGCATGAAATTGAATTCTAAGGAATTTTGGATCGGAAATTGGAAATTTCCCCAATCGTCAGTGGAATCGAATTAGGATTCGACCGTTAATCGATTCAATCTAGAATTGAAATACCTCGAGAAATTCGATCCTTGATTAGGTTGAGCTGACCCCTGAGAAGCCTAAGTTACCCTCGATTGGATGGTCAATTGTCCAATTTGCCCTTGTGTGTCAAATTACCAAAATGCCCCCGACTAAAGGCGAAGTTACCAAAATGCCCTTGGATTTTTATGAAAGCTAAGACAAGAAAAATCATGGTTGTGGGTCCCATTTTATCACTTAAGCCCAAATAGTCAAGGATGGCAGCCCCTTCCCTTCCTCAACCGTCCATCTGTCTCTCTCTCTCTCGGTTAAAACAGGGCCACCTGTCTCTCTCTCTTACTCACGCTCTCTCTTTCTCATCTCTCTTCCTCGCACGTTTCCTCTTGGCCAATACCACCACAGCTCAACCACCACCATATCCGACCTTCCTCCACCTTCCTTATCACCGTTGAGCCGCCGTCGCACCGCCGGAGCCGTCGGAAATCGCCGGAGAAGCTCTAGTCGGTCAGCTGCCCTGTTTTGGGCCCTAGACTGTGCAGCTGCGGTTTCACCTGGTGCCCCGACCTCCAGCCACCACCACCGCCAACTCTGACCGCCACACCACTCTTTGGAGTCCCCTCGATCATCACAGACCGCTCGTCGCCACCGCAGATTCGCCGGAGAGCCAAGAACCTGAGGCTGCCCTACTCGGTGCCCTGTTTCGTAAGGTTCTGCTCGGGGCTGAGCTCAGCCTCTCGCCGCCTTCCTCCGCCCAACTCCGGCCATTAACATCTTCCTCTGACCCCCTCATACAACCATCGACAACCCCAAAGCCGACCACCGCCCACAGCCGCCGGAAACAGCCCCGAGAAGCTGCTCCCTTGCTCTGTCTCCCCTGCCTCCGACCCGAGCCGCCTGACTAGACACTTCGCCGCCCTTGCCGTCCTCTCTCCGACCACCACCGGCCACCAACACCTTCCCCGACTCTACATCGACCTTCTCCAGCTGCCTCCGTTGTTTCCTCAGCCGGCCACCGCCCTTAATCCTACGAAACAGCCCCGGCTAGCCTTCGATTCCCCTGTTTTGCTTTGTTTTTGGGCTGGACCGGTTCTGTTGGGCCCAATCCGTGAGCTGCCGAGTTGGGCCGAGACCCAAGGTGATTTGGGCCACGTTCCACAGTGTTGGGCCGTGAGTTTGGACCTCATCTTAGGACCGTGGGCCAAGTGACTTGAGGAATTTGGGCCGTGGTTTGTGATATTGAGCTCGTGGTCCGTTCGAATTCGGAGTTCGTGATCGAAGGATTTCTCGAGGATCGCCGCCAATCTCGACTCGAGTATTCGACTGTGAGTTGACCTCTAATCCTTGGTTAGGTCGCTGATTACATTTGGGAGTAGTTTGGTTATATTATTAGGTGTTTAGGTAATTTGATTAAGATTGGTTTAGGTCGGAACATCTGTTTAGATTAAATGGCCTTAATCAATTAAGCGAGTGATTTTGTGATTATCTGGATTATAATCGCATGGTTTATGGGTCGCCGTGCTTGATGGCAATTGAATGATTTATTAAGAACGAGCAATCGACTAATGATTGATTTGGCCATAATCGATGAGATTATCTTGGATTTAAATTAGATATAATTGAATTGGATTGATACCTAATTTGTTCATGAGAATTGATTGCCTATAGACAATAGGCCGGTTAATTGGTACGAATTATGTGATCGATTATTCGGATTGGTTATTATTTTATTGGATGATGATATTTGGAAATTATGGCCCTGAGATTGTTCGTATTGGATGATTGGTTATATTGTGCATTTATATGACATAGTATGACTCCAATTGCATTATTTAGCATGAAAAGGGCCGAAGGCCGAGTTTTGAACACATATACGTGTGGATATCCGATTATAATTAAAGATTGACCTATTTATTGTCGGATGATATGAGTGGTCATACGATGAGAGATGATGTGACTCCTGACAAGTTCATATCACGCCCTGCGTGCCTAGAGCATGGGGATAGACACGATGGCTTGTTGGACGCCCGACTTTCTCTTGTACGGCACTGACGAGTGCGGCGTAGGCTTGGATTGTTGGAAGTCGATCCCAGCTTATGATGGATCGGACCCCTTTGTGGGAAGTCTACCTGTCGAGCCCGGCAATGCCGAAAGCATTGGGGTTATTGCTTGTAGAAACCGTCGCCGTAGGAGTGGGACGATGCCTGTTTTGCAGGAAATACTGCCTGGCATGCTAAAAGCATTGGGGTAGTATGGATCTTATTATATGCCCGGTATGCGAAAAAGCATGGAGTTTACTATATGTCACGGATCATCGATTAACAAAGCTGATTTCATGTGATTTTAATGTTTGATTGATCCCTGGATACGTTAGGACCATTTGAGTGCATGGACAGTTGATTTGTATTGACACGATTACATATTACATGCACTCTGCATTATGCATGGCGTCAATGGGTAAGTTGCCTGTGGTTGAGATACATATTCTGTGATTATGACTGCTTGATAGGATATTCTGGACGAATCAACGCCATAACAAAGGCTTAGGCGTTGACTCGCTGATATGTATATCTCACCCCTTCGTGGGAACATTTTTCAGGTTCGAAGTGATGAAGTCCGTAGGCTTGGAGCCGTTGGTTCTTTTGGAGTAGATTGACGCGACCTTACCCCGCCTCGAAGCATGAGGCTGATTACTGAATTACCCTGATTGAGTTAAGACGACTATGTAAATGAGTTGTATGATAAGTTTCCTGCTTTTCTATCCCTACATTCTTTTATTGTCTGGGAGTTGTATTCGTTTCCGCTTGCGTAATAAATCTTCGGGGCTCGATAGCAAACCTGGGACGCTATCTTCTATGACCCGAGGGACGATTGGACCTGGATGTCGCGTACCCGGGGTTTGGGGCGTGACACACATTCTCTCTCCTTATGTGTCACAAATCCTGATATGCCACTAGAGAATATCCTAATGGTTCTAATGAACCTACATATGTCTTATCTTTATAGTTAACTACACTTTATGTGTAACAAGACATATCCATAAGGCTTATAACTTATTGCCCCAAACCTTTACTCAAGGTTTACACAATCCCTTGAGATTTTCAAAAAAAGTATATATTCAACTTAATAACAATACATTCACAATACTTTATTGAATGCAAAAGAGTTGATACACATCAAATATTACATAATTGTAACAAATACAGATGTCAACTTTATTAAAGCAAAAACTTAAACAGCTCCCACTAGACAACAACATCCAATGATGCTCCTAAGTGTCGCGACCCTCTCCCGAGCTCGCGGAGGCGGGAGCGGGCTAATGGGCCGCCCGATCGCTGGCTTAGATCGGACGCGGGCCTCTCCCAAGGTCCATTACCCAAATCGCAACTGCTGGATATACGTGGTCGACCTTCAGTGTGGTCTAGTGACATGTGATGAATGTACATGCCAGGGAGTCGCCACCAATCGTTTCGTGGAGGGTACGATCGGAAACCCTATCGAATAGTTGGGAGTGGTCTATTCGATTCTGCGGAAACCAGAGAAGTGGGTTCGGGGACTTAGTTACGCCAACTGTCGAAGTTGACGCCCTTTCGGTACCTATGTTGAATGGTTTATCTGATCCTAGGATATTCATACAGATGAGTGGGGTACAGATCCTAAATCTAGGAGTTCATGCAGATGGGAATAGCTACCCTATCACTCACAATCATTAAAAGTAATAGCGTAAATCGAGGAATCAGTACATGCGGATAAAACATATGAAATCAGCGTGGTATCCCTAATGAGGCCCTATTAGCCTAGAGAAGTATCAATCAAGGCTTAGGAATGATTTTGGCATGATTTGCCCATGAGGGGCAGAATCGTAATTTGGAACTATTCGGGGACAATTCACCTCGAAAAAGGGAAAATTTGTCATTTTAAATGAATTGGGAAGTCAAAAGACAGAGGAAATAGGATTGGCCATCAATCCAATCCATTTCCTATTTTTCTTGAATTTTCAGGATTTTTCTGGTATTTAAAAATGATTTTACCCTTGGAGGGGTAGAGTCGTCATTTTGGACAAAGATGAGAACTGAAAATCTCAAATATTAGGGTTGGTCGTCCACCTGACCCAAACCCTAACTTCAAGCAATTTTCAGAACTCGATTGAGACAAGAAAGACGATTTTCCCATTAAAGGGCAAAATCGTCATTTTGAGAAAAGAGGCGGGACTCAAAAACCCGAACCTAAGAATTGGTCGTCTAATCGACCCTAATTCTCGCCCTGGCATTATCGGCCTTTTCTAGCATGCACAACAGAGGCGACTTACCCCTAAAGGGTAATGTCGTCAAGTCTCGGAAAATCGGATAAGAAACCCCAAAAATAGGGTTGACCAGTTGTCTGTGGTCAACCCTCGATTTTTGGGGATTTCTAGAGTGTCTAGGATTTTTCCACAATTTTTCCACATTTTTTTGGAATTTTCTGAAATTTTCTAGCATTTTTTGGATTTTCTAAGATTTTTCTGATTTTTTTTTATTTTTTTTATTGATTTTTTAATAATAAAAAAATGTGATTCGGACCGGGTCGACCCGACCCACTCGGGCCGGAACCCGGCCCAGGCCCTGACCCGCGAAATCCTTGGTCGAAACGACGCCGTTTAATACATTTCTGATTTTCAGGTTATTTGACACTGATCTGACGGTCCTTAATGGGCCACGTGGCTGACCCACGATCTTTGGATTGACTTACCAAATCCTATGGTTCAGATTGATTGAAGACTTGACCAGGGTCGTCCGATCTAATTACTTGAACCTACGGCTGCGATTAGAACATGAGACTTGATCTGGACCGTCCGATCCCACTAACCTAAACGACGTCGCCTCCTAACTAACCCACACGGCGCCGTTTCCATCATTTTTTATTTCCGATTTAAAATCATTTTTTTATTATCCTAATTTCTAATCGGACGGACAATATTTGTTGGGCTCAAAAAATCTCAGCCGTTAGATCTACCTATTCGAATAACAACCTCCAACGGCCGAGCTGACTGGACTGACGCGTGGACCAATGGTCGATCGCCACCTAAGCGCTTTGACTCGTTGACCTGCCAAGTCAGCATCGTCTTCAACCTTTCGACCCCGGCGAAATGGACGGCTGAAGCACTCCGACGTCGATCCAACGGTGAAACTTTAATGGAATCGTGCGAAACCAGCGCCAATCAACTCGAAATCGCTTCTATTTTAACATATCTCAAGATTACACGAATCCATTCACAGAATCAAGCGCGATCGAACAAGAACCAGTACACACTCATGTACTCTAATCAGGCAATTCATGGCGTATTAAACCAATTCATTAACAGTGAAGCATCATTCAATGTTTAGGGAACTTACCTCGAGCTCCGATCGAGCTCGCTCGGCCCAGATTTGGCTGGGCAAGAATCGGCTATGGAGGCTAAATCGGAAGACTCGATTCGGGGGTTGTGAGAAAAATCGATGCAAAATGAAGACGCGAACATGGTCAGTGATGTTAGGGGAACGAAACGCACACATTAATTGCATGAATGATCAAGAAACACGTGAATCGCCATGAGAGCTTGAAGGAAGACTCGAGACTGTGACTCACCTGTTCTCGCAGATTCCTTGTGCGCGGCCGACTGCGTTAGCTTCCTGGCGCTCTGGTCAAGCTTCAGAAAGCCTTCTTTGGCTGTGGTTCAGCCGGAAACAGCCCAACCGGTGCCCTGTAATTCGAGCTCCAATTCTCGACGACAGGGGTCGGAGAACGAGCTCTCTCTCGCGTTCTCTCTCTCTCGCGCGATTATGTACTCCTTGCTCTAACTGAACTAACCGCCCTCTCTCTTCGCGAAGGCCTGTTAGCTTATATAGCTTGTTCGATTTTCGGCGCCGAACGGTGGATCTCCAACTGACTCGGTTTGGCACGTGTAGTCACGTGCAATTGGGTCAAAACGAAGTCGGGGAAGATGGGCATTTCGCTCAGTTCCTTTTGGTTCCGCGGTGAGCTTCATTTCGCACGAATTTGGCAAGGATTTGAGCTGTTTTTGCCTTTGTTGACTTTTGCAGGTCCGAAGGTTTGACTGGCCGATTGCTCCCTGCTCCGGCGGCCATTGGTCATGCTCTTGGTGTCAATCGACGGGGAATGTTGTGGTGAATGGAACCCCCACTAGTTCTTTTTTAATTGCCGCCGATTGCTTGGTCAATTTCCCTGTTGAAATTCAACCTTGCACTGTTCATTTGTGCGCAGGTTAGATGAAGACGAAGACACTGTAGCGGACCGGTTCGACCGGTCTGACCGGCGGTCTGACCGGTCTGAACCGGTCCCGAATAGGACTTTTCAAATTAAGCCCAAATTAATGGAAAAATTTTGCAATTGAACCTTATAATCGAATCTAGGGCATGAATTCTATCTAGAAATGTGGTTTTGCCCAAAAGTTTTCATCAATTTCTACAAAATCCCCAAATTTTCATTTAATTGGGAATTGGGGATCGTGTAATTGAGGGTGCAAATGATCAAATTGAGTCAAACCACCTGTTCCAATCGATTTAAAATGGTGAAATCCATTGGGTAGCATGTTTAATTTGCAATGATAGCCCTTAAATTGAAAGTAATTTCAATTATGCTCAATTTCAAGGACTAAAATGAAATTTTAGTATGTAATTTTGTCAAATCCGTGCGATTGAGCAAATTGCACAAACAATTGGGCTAAATTGAAATAGGGGATAGTTAGATTGAATGTCAAGATCTAAAGAAATGCCAAAATTGCAAATTAAAAGACTCAATTGTTATTTTTTCTTCAAATTCAATAGTACGGGTTACAAAGGAACACCTAAAATTGAATCTGATTTTGATTTTTTTGAGAGGTCAAAAATAAAAGGGATTAAAAGGAAAAATATTGGATATTTTTCCATATTTTTGTGACCTCAAATGCTATTTTTCTTGATTTTTTAAGTGTTTTTTCTATTTTCCAAAAATACTAAAAAATATGAAAAATGTGAAAAATTATTTTTTGGTCAAGAATGGTTCCTTGGGCTTGGCCAAGGCCACCAAAGTTGATTTTGTAATTGTTTGAGTTTTTATAAATTTTTTGTGATTTTTCAAAAATAAAACTGAAAAAGACCTGGTCAAAAAATCAGGTGTCAACACTAAGCCCATGTTAATGACATGTCTTTCAAATGCACAAGGGCGAAGGCCTTTAGTTAGTGGATTAGCAACCATATCATCTGTAGAAATGTGCTCTACTGCAATGTCACCATTCTGAACTGTCTCCTTTATAGTTAAAAATTTGACCGCTAAATGCTTAGACCCCTTAAGACTTCTATTGTTGTCGATGAACAACAATGCAGAGTTGTTATCACAATATAACTGTATGGGTCTATCTACAAAATCAAATACGGTCAACTCCCTAATAAGATTCCAGAGCCAAATTGCCTGAGTAGCAACCGTAAAGCATGCTATGAACTCCGCTTGCATGGTAGAGGAAGATATAGATTTCTGCTTTTCGCTTTTCCACGATACTGCACCTCCTGCTGACATAAAAATATATCCAGTTGTCGACCTCATGTCATCTTGACAGCCAGCAAAATCAGCATCCGAATACCCAACTAGTTGTAGGTCCTGAACATGTTTGTAAATCAGCAAATAATCACGTGTCCTCTTTAAGTACCTTAAAACCTTCTTAGCAGCAACCCAGTAATCATGTCCTGGATTGGATTGATATTTGCCTTGAAGTCCCGTTGCAAAAGTAATATCAGGTCTGGTGCAGACTTGGGCATACATGATACTTCCAAGTACACTAGCATAAGGTACATTCTTCATTTGAACTTTCTCAACATCTAGACGAGGACATTGTGACAAACTTAGTTTATCACCCTAAGTGACATGAGTAATTCCTGGCTTACAATCCTGCATATTGAATCTTTGAAGAATATGATCGAGATATGCCTTATGTGATAGACCCAACATACGACAGAACGATCCCTATGAATTTCAATCCCAAGGACAAAAGATGCTTCACCAAAATCCTTCATGTCAAAATTCTTTGACAACATTCGCTTTGTCTCATGCAATAATCCAAGATCACTACTCGCAAGTAAAATATCATCTACATAAAGTATGAGAAAAATAAATTTCCTCCCACTGACCTTGCTTTGTTCTCAATAAAGCCGAATGAGGTGACAACGCTATGAAACTTCAAGTACCATTGTCTAGAATCTTGCTTGAAACCATAAATAGACCTTTTTAGTTTATACACAAGCTTATTATCTGTTGTAAAACCTTCGGGTTGAACCATGTAGACTTCTTCATCAAGGTCTCCATTCAGAAAAGTAGTCTTAACATCCATCTGGTGTAACTCCATATCAAAATGAGCTACTAATGCCATAATCACTCTAAAAGAATCCTTGGAAGAGACCGGTGAAAATGTAGCTTCATAGTCTATTCATTCTCTCTGAGTGAAACCCTTGGCTACCAGTCGTGCTTTAAATTTCTCAATCTTTCCTTTGGAGTCTCTTTTTGTCTGGTATACCCATTTGCAGCCGATGGGCTTATGACTTTCAGGTAATTCAACAAGTTCCCATACACCATTATGCTTCATAGATTGTGTTGACACCTGATTTTTAATTATCTTTTATTTTTTATTTTACTTTAAAATTGATTAAAAATAGCAAAAAAAGTTATAAAATTACAAAATTAACTTTGGAAGCCTTGGCCTAGCCTTAGGAACCAATTTTGAACAAAAAATAATTTTTAATATTTTTAATATTTTTTCGAATTTATTTAATTATAAAAAATACCCAAAAAATAAAAAAAATACCATTCGTGGTCAGAAAAATGAACAAAAATAGTCAATAATTTTATTTTAATTCCCTTTTCGTAAGGGTTTTTATAAATCTCAAAAATTTGACTTGGGTCATTATGTTCCTTCACAAACATGCACCCGAATCAACCATAAAAATTCCTTTTTGAACATTTTAATTTTCAATTTCCGCTCCCAATAAGCCATTACATTTGAATCTAGAGCCTTGAAGTGAAATTGTGTCGATTTACCCTTCAATTTGGTCAATTTTGACAAAAGGGCCTAATTGCACAAATTTCCTTGCAATTTAATCCCCGGCTTTGCTTTTCCTAAAATTAAATCTTTGCTAGGGTCACCCATGAGAATTAAACATTCCTACCCTATATATTTCACCATGCCGAATCCAGTGGTGGCCTCGATTTGGGTCAATTCGGTCATTTGGGCTTTCAATTTGACAAAAATCAATTTCGGATCCTATGCGAAAATTGGGGTTTTCATTAAATTCCAAGCCAAAAATTCATGAAAACACCCATGTTACACGAAAATCATGCTGGGAAACCCAATTTTGACTTTAATTTCACAAGAAATGGTCGAATTGGGGCCTGATTTGATGAAATCGTCGAAACCGGGTCCGCCGGATCGGACCCGACCCGACCCAATAGATCCGGGTCTGCCACGCACCAGCACTCACGCGCGTTTCCCTTCTCTCTTTCGTTCACCTCCGCGCGACGTCGCCTTGGCAAAGAAAGATCCAGAACGTTCCTCCATTTTTGTCGCCTACTACACAAGATGAGGTGAGAGAGCTGGAAAGGAAGGAGGACGGTTAGAGGAGGTAAAAAAGAAAGGACGGTACGTGAGGGAATCGCAAGAAGGAGGGAGGACGAAGAGAGAGAGACAGGTGGCGAAAACGGAAAAAGGGAAGAGAGCCGAGAGAGAGATACGGGCAGGAAGAGAGCCGAGAGAAAAAAGAGAGAGAGAGAGACCAGAGTGCGTAGAGAGCAAAACGGCCATTGAAGGAAGGGGAAGTCGAGAGCTCTTAACAATGTTTGCGGCCATCGCAGTCCAGGCCAAGATGCGCCAATGGTCCCTGGAGTTTTAGAGTGACCCACTGAGCATCCCGAATCCGGCCATGTCCTTCTTCGTCGACAAAAAGGTCGGCCTTGAACCCAAGATCCCATCGTGAGCTCGCGTGCTCGTCTTGAGCCAAACCGAGAACGTCAGTTCACCAAAGGTGGCCGAGGATCGACGGACCGGAGGTCGCTAACGAGCGATGGCCCACGGTTTGAGTCCGTTGAGGTGAGTTTGTATAACCCTTTTGTTACTTGTGGCTGCTAAAAGATGATGAATGAAAGTCGGACGAGTAAACCGTGAAAAAGTGTAGTCACCGGAGTTGTTTAGTCCGATCGTGGTATTGGTCGGAGTCGATGGTGTCGGTAATGGTTGATGGCGGACCTCCGTGGAGGCGACCTTATTTCGAGTTATTTGGCTCAGTTTACTCCTCATGCTCTCCTGCCCCTCATTCTTTTCACGGTTTATGTTTTTATGGCATGAAAACCGCGAGCCGATCCCGAATGGTCAGAATCCATTCCGAACTCCCTCGCTTATTTTGGAGCGTTTTTCCAACCCACGCGAACCGCTGGTAAATTCTCTATCACTCTTTGGATGATTTTTGACTTGTTAGTGTAGAGGTTTAACGTAGAAGAAGACGTTATCTTTTCTGCCGCTTTGTGCTCTCGACTCTAGTTGGATAGATCAGTTCCAACTCGTTTTTGGCGGAAAAATAATCACACGGTTCGGTGAGCATGTGAGTAAGGACGGTGGCCGTTGAGCGCTCTGCTAGTAGGCGGCGTCGTTGAAGAGTTCTCGGGTGTAGGAGGCCATTGCCGGTAGTGTTTCGCCGGTTTCGATGATCGGGGTCGGCGGCTTGCAGCGTCGTTGGAGTGTTTGTAGTAAAGCTCGTAAGAAGACCCAGGATGAAGTTGATTCAGGTGGGAAGTAAAAAAAGAAGAAGAAGAAGAAACAAAAAGAAGATAAAGAACAACAATAAAATAATCAAAAGAAGTTAAAAAAAAAGAAAAAGAAAAAAAATGGATGATCAGGCAGGGTGAGGATCCTCTGCCTTACTTTTTTTTAAGGCAGCAGATCCCCACCCTTGATAGTGCTCTCCCCCCTATATCAAGGGTGGGGATGCCTCTGCCTTAAAAAAAATAAGGCAGAGGATGATCAGGCAGGGTGTCTCTAAGGAACTCCATAGAAAATTCGACACATGTCATGCGGGCCCCATTGTTTAGAGCTTCTCTTTTCACTAACCTTTTTTTCCCCCAAAACACCCCTCACCTCCCCTCAACTATCACCACCTCACCCCCCCCCAAGGAACGACCACCCGGTCCACCCCCACCCGCCAGACTCCTCATCCTGCTCGCCGTCGCAGGCCTTCCTCCTCGACCCCTCGCAACCCCACCAGCCCTTCCTGCCACCAAAGAACTACTTCTCCTCCCTCCTCAACGTCGCGTGGAATAATTCCTTCGACAATGGCTTCGATTTCGGCTGTGATGCCGCCGGGCTTTTTGGCTCGGTGAAGGGCAATCAGACCTCGAGCGCGCCGCTTCCGATGGGCGGCTCTGAGCTGGGCATGGATCTGAGCTACTGCCCGCGCCGACTCGGCTCTTCCCGCTTGCTGAAAACCCAGTCCAAGCCAGGCGGCGGGCTCGGGTTAACCGGGATTGAGGGTCGCGAAGGTCGGAGGCCGGGGGAAGGCTCAGCGAGGGAGCTGGCCTGGCTGGGGCTGCGGGAGTTGGAGATCAGCTCTGCGGAGATGGGGAAGCTAGTCTTGGCCTTGGCACCGCGGAACTTGCGGGCGGCGGCGACGTCGTAGGCGCGCGTGTCCTTCTCCAAGCTACACCCGGGATCTTCTTGCCGGCGTCCCGGATCTCGGCGGCGTAGTGGGACGCCCCGGTGGCGGATTTCCTTGAGGCTGTTAGGATTTGAGAGAGAAACAGAGAGAATGAGAAACGCCATGGCTTTGCCTGAGGGAGCAGGAGGTCACGGTTAGGGAGATGAGGGGTGTTTTGGGGAAAACAAAGTGAGTGAAAAGAGGAACTCTAAAGAGTGGGCCCCACATGCCAGGTGTCGAATTTTCTATGGAGTTCCTTAGAGATGCGTTGGCACTCTAGGAGCACCCAATATTTTCTCAGGGTGTGTGTAGATGACGAACAGAATTAGATATGGGAAGATGAGAAGTGGGATTGGCGGCTGATGTGCGAAAATATTAGGTTATGTGCTCAACTTGGAGCCATGTCCATTTCTGTCGTGAGGTTTTTGGGCCATTGGAGTGAGCTAGGGAAATTGAGATTGGAAATTTGGGCTGGCTTGTGGTTTTAATTTGAAGTTTTCGGGTTGGGCCTCTGGAGGGAAGAATGGAAAGAAGATTGGGCCTGGTTTAGATTGGAGTCATATTGGGTTTTAGAATAAAAGTGGGCCTTTCTTGTTTTAAATTTCGTGTGGGCTTCGTGTCCCTTCCTAGCCCGCGGCTTTAGAAGGATTGGGCTCAGAAGCCCAATCTGGATCACCATTTTCAGAATTATAAAGTATAAAAAATTATGAAATTCGAAAATTAATTAAAAAAAATGGAAAAATCATAAAAAAAAAATTCAGAAAAAATTGGAGAAATTCCGAAAAATTCCAAAAAAATTCTAGAAAATAGGAAATGGCCACAATCAATTGGCCATGACCTATTTTGGGTCTTTCGAACCCCAATCTTCCGAAATGACGATTTTGCCATTTAGGCAAATCGTCTAAAAAAAATCGAAGAAATTTAGAAAATTCCCAAAAATTCCAGAAAATAGGAAATGACCACAACCAACTGGTCAAGACCTATCTTTGGTCTTTCGAATCCCGATCTTTTCAAAAATGACGATTTTGCCCTTTTAGAAAATCGTTTCTCGAGAAATCCCGAAAAATTCAAGAAAAATCTCCAAAATAGGAAATGGTCAAGATCAACTGGCCATGACCTATTTTGTTTAATTCAACACCCAAACCTCCCAAAAATTGACGATTTCCACCATTCGAGCAAATCGTCCCCAAATCTTCCCAGTCTACTCCTGGTCCTAAATCACACCTTCCCTAAGCTCTTAAGGCTATACTAGGAGGCCATTGATTTGAATTGATGTGCATTGACGTGGTTCATTTATGCACTTGATTGCGCTTTCTTTATATTGATTGTGATTTGATAGGACTAGTCTTTCAATCTGCATGAAACCCCTGAACCAAGCTTACCTCACCTCAATTTGCGCCTGCATGAAATCTTAGTTAGGAAAATCACTCGCGTTAGGTACCGAAAGGGCGTTGGTAATGACACCAACGTAACCAAGTCCCCGAACCCAAAATCTCTGGTTCCGAAGAACTGATCGATCTCTCCCAATCGATTAGTGAGGTTTTCGGTCCACCTTCCAAGAAGGACCGGGTGGCGACTCCAAATGCATGCACACATAGCACATGCCACCTGTCGCGACCCTCTCGAGGTTGCATGTGGGCTCTCGAGGGCTAATGGGCCGTCCAGTCTGGTCGGACGCGGGCCTCTCCCAAGGCCCGTTACCCAAATCGCAACGGAGGTATGCGTAGTCGACCTTCAGTGTGGTCTGGTGACATGTGCTAAGTGTGCATGCCATGGAGTCGCCACCAATCATTTTTTGGAGGGTATGATTGGACCACCCTATTGAATAGTCGGGAGTTTTATTCAATTCCGCGATAACCAGAGAAATGGGTTCGGGGACTTAGTTACGTCAACTGTCAGAGTTGACGCCCTTTCGGTACCTAAGTTGACTTAATTTTCTTACCTAAGATTTCATGCAGATGAGTGGAGTACGAATCCTAAATCTAGGAATTCATGCAAATAGGAATGACTATCCTAGCAATCACAATCAATAATAAAATGCGCAAATCAATGAATCCAAATATGTAAAATAATCACATCAAATCAACATGACACTCCTAATAAGGCTCTATTAGCCTAAATAAGTATCAATCAAGCTTAGGAATGATTTAGACATGATTTTACCCATTAGGGGTAAAGTCGTAATTTTGAGACAAAAGGGACGATTTACCTAAAAAGGGAAAAATCGTCATTGCGGAATGAATCCGGAGTAAAACAATGTCAAAAATAGGTTTGGTCACTCAATTGACCCATTTCCCTTTTTTTTTTTTTTGCAATTTTCATGATTTTCTGGAATTTTAGAAATCGATTTACCATTCGAAGGGGTAAAATCGTCATTTTCTAAAACTGGGAATGAAATGTGGAAATCTTAGACATAAGGTTTAGCCACCTATCTGGCCCATCACCAAATTCTAAGCAATTTCCACAATTCATCGGAATATCAAAGACGATTTACCCTTTGAGGGGTAAAATCGCCATTTTGGATTAAATGGGAGAAAATCCAAAAAATGGAAACAAATCAATTTTTTTTTGTCATTTTCAGCCTTCAAAAATTTTTAGAATTTTTTTTAGGAATTTTCTGCAATTTTTCTCAATTTTTTTTTGAATTTTTCCTTAATAATTCATTTTTTTGGAATTTTTTTTTTATTCTGAAAATCACCTAATCACGACACGTGGCTCATCTGCAGACGTCCGATCTAGCATTTTTTTTGTTTTTGTTTTTATAGGACGCAACACAATGCAAAAAATAAAGAAGATATTAAGTCATTATACAACATAAACATAAGCAAAGGAGATGGGATCCGGTGAATTTTACGACGTCGGAGTCCGTCGGTGCTCGTGCAACAATGTGTGGGGGGTATAAACCACCAGCAGGAGGCTCGGCCTTCCGATTCTGGGGTAGCACAATATAATTTACAGAAAATAAATAAATAAAACACCTTGGACGCCAATAGGAGGCTTAGCCTTCCGATTCTGGGTCTTTTATGCGAAATATAGAAATGCTATGACATAAAGTAAATACACAACAAATATTTAGACACCAACAGGAGGCTCGGCCTTCCGATTCTGGGTCTTTTATGCGAAATATAGAAATGCTATGACATAAAATAAATACACAGCAAATATTTAGACACCAACAGGAGGCTCGGCCTTCCGATTCTGGGTCTTTTATGCGAAATATAGAAATGCTATGACATAAAGTAAATACACAGCAAATATTTAGACACCAACAGGAGGCTCGGCCTTCCGATTCTGGGTCTAATAGGTAAAATGTAAGGAGTGAAAGGTGGTCTTACCAAGATTGAACCCAAAACAAGCTCGGAAATCCAATTTGGCACTCGCGGACTCAAGTCTGATCAGTCTGACCTTTGCTCCTTCAAACAGCTCTACGGGACAAACGGCTGGTCCAAATTGGGCTCACGATATGTCATTAGAACGGCAAGAGAATAAGCTTTCCAATGGTATATGGCTCGTTCGCATACGATGTCTAACGAAAGAGTTATGGCCGAAAAACCGGACGGTTTTTTATCTGGGCGGCGAGCTGAGCGAGAGGAAAAAACGAAAATGAAAGAGAGAGAGTTTTTGGAAGAAGAGAGCGTGAGAAGAGGAAAAAGAGAGGGAGAGAGAGAGAGATTTTATTATTATTTTTTATTCCCCATCATTACTCAAACTTTTCTTTTCTCTTTTACTTTTCTTTTGAATGATGATGTTTTCACTCCTTTTCCTTTTAATCATTACTAATATTTTTGCCAAATTCAATTTTATGGTGATCAGAAAACACCCAAAATCGAACATGAATTTTACTATTTTATGAGGTTAAAAAGAAAAATACTGACTATTTTTCTATATTTTTGTGACCTCGAATACTACTTTTCTTGATTTTCTTGATTTTCTTTTTTTCTCTTTTTTTTTTGTATTTTTCGAAAATATATTAAAAAATGAAAATTATGAAAATTATTTTTTTGGTCAAAATGGTTCATTTAGCTTGGCTAAGGTCACCAAAATTGATTTTTTCAATTTTCAACTTTTTATGGATTTTCTATGAATTTTCAAAAAAAAATAAAAAAATAAAAATAAAAATAAAAATAAAAAAAAGTTGATCAAAATTTAGGTGTCAACAGCTGCCCCTCTTTGAGAGGAATCTCGTTAGAGGTTTCTCTCAAAGATAAGGTGACACCTGAGTCCTGATCGACTCGACTCGGGAAACTAAAGGAAAAGGAGTCATGACATCCAATCTTCATGCTTGTCCATGTATGCTCTTTCTTGAAGGGGGAAATGTTCATGTGACATGAGAGAGTGAGATAATAGAGAGACATACCTGCCACTTACCTATTCGATGTTTGTGCGATTTTCGCGGTGTTTGATGGATTCAAGAGAATTTCTAGGAACTCGTTACTAGAGTATCCTAGAGAGGTTAAGCTCTGACCTGTATGGTAGGTCAAACCATAATGGGATTCCTAACTGATAGGAATCTAAGGAAGACGCGTCCCATTTGAGATTTGCCAATGATTTTGATCCGTATGGTGGATTGGACCATTGAGTTGACCATTTAAGTGATTTTCACTATTGGATTGACCCTTCAGGCGGTTTCTACCTTTGATTGACCATTCAGGCGGTTTCTACCATTATTTTGACCCTTCAGGCGGTTTCTACCTTTGGTTTGACCCTTCAGGCGGTTTCTACCTTTAGTCGACCCTTCAGGCGGTTTCTACCTTTGTTTGACCCTTCAGGCGGTATCTACCTTGAATTGACCCTTCATGCGGTTTCTACCATTGTTTGACCCTTTAGGCGGTTTCTACCTTTGTTTTGACCCTTTAGGCGGTATCTACCTTTGATTTGACCCTTCAGGCGGTTTCTACCTTTGGTTTGACCCTTCAGGCGGTTTCTACCTTTAGTCGACCCTTCAGGCGGTTTCTACCTTTGTTTGACCCTTCAGGCGGTATCTACCTTGAATTGACCCTTCAGGCGGTTTCTACCATTGTTTTGACCCTTCAGGCGGTTTCTACCTTTGGTTTGACCCTTCAGGCGGTTTCTACCTTTAGTCGACCCTTCAGGCGGTTTCTACCTTTATTTTGACCCTTCAGGCGGTTTCTACCTTTGGTTTGACCCTTCAGGCGGTTTCTACCTTTAGTCGACCCTTCAGGCGGTTTCTACCTTTGTTTTGACCCTTCGGGCGGTTTCTACCTTAAGATGACCCTTCAGGCGGTATCTACCTTGAGTTTGACCCTTCAGGCGGTTTCTACCTTCAGTTTGCTTTGAAAATGGGTCTCATGACGAGGGTTCTCCACATCTGATAGGACTTTTTCTTTTAAAAGAGTTTTTCTCCCCCTCTTTTTTTAGAGATCCCGAAGTTTGTCGAGAATTCAGTTTTTTGAAGCAGTGAAAGATTTTATTTTGACAAAGCTTCACTTGAGTCTGTTGAGGCGACATTCTGGGAGCTGGGTTCTCCAGGTATCCTGCAGAAGTTTGAGCCCGAAAGATTTTTCTTCACCAAGAAAACGTTAGTAATCTATGGGAAGACCACGGCTGTCCATTTTGACAAAACCGTATGATTTAAGTTTTAATCATGAGATGAGCATTTTAATGCTGGAGGTTATCCAAAGCATTCTTGCAACATGCAAATGTGATCACAAATCCCTTGCACGGAAAATCTGGATCAACAGTTTGAAAATTCCAAAAAGAGTTTGTTCAAAACATCAATTGGAATATTTTTCGACAATGAGGTCTTCTCACCTGTTTTGCGATAGTGGTTTTTTATAGGGGATGCACTCAATTCCCTACTAACCTGTGCCTAGGTTTTAGGCTCATTCGCAGCGCATACATTTTGATCGGTTGGGAGGTCTTCCACGGGACCGTAATGTTGGGCTTGGATATTGGTTTTCAGGGGGGACCCGCTTTGGAGTCGAGGCCATTGTATGAAAGTCTTCACCATCTGCTCCGGGTTTACAAGTCAAGAACCCTGCAAAATGAGAAAGAAATAGTCTTGCTCGTACTTCTTCGAGCTAAGCAATATGTTAACCCAAGTGTCTTAGTCAGAGAAGACTGTTTCAGGGTTGTAACTTTGGTAGGATTGGGGACCGAAAAAGGCTTGTTTTTGGCCCAGAAATTACGAAGGGTTTGACATTGGTGATCATTGCAAATTTACCACCTGCCCTTTTCCTCTCTGCACCTTCAGTTTTTGGGATGCGCAACCGATTTTGAGGTGTGCACCAGCTCTTCAGAGAGCGTTTCGTCGCATTAAAAGACTGATAACTCTGTCTGCGTCTCTGCTCCACGCTTGACACCATTTGGGGAGTAGTCTTTTTGATCTGACTCCTTTAGGGATTTCCTCTTTTCCCATCCGGCTTCATTGCGGATCAATCAAACAACTTACATGAGCATCGGCCTTACTTTTACCAAGCACTTTGCTTTTTCTCGATGCTGTGGATTTTTCTCATTCATTTTCGAAATCCCACTTTTTCTCATCTTCATGGGATCGTGTTAGGCCTACGATCAAAGGTCTAACAAGGTTAAGCATTAACTTAGGAATTTTTTTGCAAACCCTAAGTCTTGAATTCCTTCGTTTCTGAAGTGATGCTGCATCCATCTTGGAATGTGCGATGATCACCAACGGGTTTATGAAATGATTTTGCAGGCTCAACTTGGCTATGCAAAGGATTCAGTGTGTGGGATAGAGAAATGAATGCTTCTCATCATCCTATGGCACTTGGATTACCATATAAACAACACACAAAGATTAATGTTAGTCCGAGCAAGAAAATTTCTAACCATTTTCTCCTGATGCTGCTGGACTCACCTCCATTTTGCCCCGATGTGGGGTCGTTCTTGACAGGGTTAAGAATGAAAACCGCCGTTCAAAGGGGTTGTCAATGGTCACCTGTAGTGTTCGGGGATATGAAACGAATGCCTCCGTCGTCCCAATCCATGTAATTGTCGCGAACAATCCCTACTTCCGTAGGTCCAGATTTCACTATCTGATCTGCTCCACTTTTCCCTCGAGTGTGTATAGGACGTGTTTGGATTAGGCTTTGCCTCTCGTCTTTTGAGAAAACGTCCTTTTGAAAGTTTTTGAACAACTTTGATTGGAAAAAATCTCTTTCATTTTTTCCAAAAATTTTACCCGTCAAAGGGGATTTTATGATGCACAATGCATGTTCTTATTCATGTTCAGACAACCTCCTGTTTCAAAACATGAATGCTAATGAAGTTAGAATTCTATCGGATTCTGAAAGCTTTTCTTTTTATTTAACACCTTCAATGGATTGGGGAAAGGAATACTTACCTGTCCCCCGCGGCTGGAGATCCCTGAAAATGCAGAGAAAACATGTTATTGTACGTTCACGAATTTTTCAAAAATTTAGAACGATACATCTTACCCTTGGTCGTGTACTCCAACGGGTAATTCATGGGGTATGAAAACCTGTTTCACCTTGATGGCGATCCCCTGTCAAAGACAGGAATTAGTTGTCAGTTTGCGTTCCAAAATTCAAGGCAAATTGGAACGATACAGCCTTGTTCTTGCTTTGTGTTTCCATTTGAACACAAACTCGCGGCTTGCAGGATTTGGCCCTCTATCTTGTGGTCTTGATCCCTCCGTTTGGTTGGCGATGAATCATTCTCAAGGATTTGCCCCAGAGGAGATCCATTTGTGTTTTTGGGCGCATTCCAGCGCCATTCTTCAAGGTTCCTTTTATTCAAGGAAAAAAGAAAATTTTTATCAAAATGCATGTCAAAGCATGGGACGTAGGAGCGATACTTTTTACCCTCCACTAGGTCTTATAATCAAAGACCATTTCTTGGAGTGCTGACTCCCAAGGTCAATAGCTTTATTCGCCTCCTCGTTGGCGAGTTCTTTTCTTTTGAGGCTTTCGGTGCCAACGACTCCCTGTTAAATGAGTAAAAACTCATGTTAGGCATGTGGTCTTCGAAGACCAAATTGGAACGATACAAGGTTACCGTTCACCCATATTCGTATCTTGGGTTTAATTCTGATGCGGACGACTCTGTTATTGCGTCCATTGACTTTGCCAGAGGAGAAACGTCCGGCGTACAAATGATTCACTTGCCCCAGTTAGGCATGGTTTTGCTGTTTGTCATCTCTGGATTCGATGACCCTGGTTTGATGCGCTTTCATGGGGGATCATGAGAGTTTGCCCCCGGTTTGGCTCCTCAAAATAAATGGGGGGGACCTGCTCCCATTGATATTTGCAGATTCTGATCATCCGTCTCGATTGTCAGAGTCCTTGATCAATTTTATCTGTCTCAAGACAGCCTGATATTCTTGGGATTCGTCATGTGGCGGTTTGGTGATTCTCTCAATCACAGTCGCCGTTTGAGGTATTTGATGTTCCCTGTTTGTTATTTGAAAGCATTACATCCTGCGTCCTCTGCTCTTGATCATCATCTGAGAGGAAAAAGAAAGGAAGCATTATTCCCATATCAGGAAAATAATCATTTTGGAACGATACGTCCTTTTACACTTGATTTGCATTCCGTTTTGATGTTGCATATTGATATGAACAACATCTATCGAATTCCTCCATCCGTGCTTGAAGGTATTTGCAATGCCTACGGTTCATTTGCCCCAGCTGGGCGACGTCTGTTTTGTCATTTGAATGCATGAGCTTTTGGGTGCATTGTCTCTTTTATCACCTGAGATAAAAAAAAATATGGAGAAAAATTTATCCCCAGATCTGATTAAAAATCAATTAGGAACGATACGTCCTTTTACCAAACGAGTGGCTCTGCGGCCAAATGTATTTTACACTGAAGAGACGAATTTCGCTATGCTCCACGGGTTTGGGGAATTTGCCCCTATTTTCGATAGAAATGAGCCTTATCGAGATGTATACAATACAAATAGATCCCTAATACAATCAATCTAAGGGACGAGATAGAGAGGACTTAAGCAAAATTAGTCTTATACAAGAGAACTAAAAATGCCAAACCAATCAAAGGAATGTGGTCTGAACACTTGGAGATGCCCCAGTTCCAGTCTTCGAGATGTGACTCCAGGATCACCGATTTTTTTTTTTTTAGGTGGTTTTAGATATATCAACCATCTAAAGACATGCACATGAGACAAGTGAGGATAAAACTTCTAAAAATCAAAGGATTTGGCACCTAAGGTCAAGGTTCCCACCTCGAGTTCTAGAAAGAGCCGATTCCATTGCACAGCTATCGTTGCATTGAGACTCGATCCATAGTTCGAAGTGAGCGGAATTGAAAAGTGGATTACCCCATGTTTTTCCTCATGGAGATTCCATTTCCAATTCCTTCTATTGTTTTCCTAAAGAGGGCGCCAGGGGTTTTAGGCGCGGCTGTGTGTGTTCATTGTGTCGTGCTAAAGCAATAAACATGCATTTCATTTAGCAAACACCGCTTCAATATAAACATCCACACAATCATACATCCTAAACTCCTACCTGCATAAGACAGAGTTAATGAACACTTCACCCCTTATTTCTCCAATCTGCAAAAACATTTAACACCTCAAGGATTAAAGTACGTACCTCAACTAGAAGAGCATCTGCATAAAACATGTCAGAAAAATCAATCAACTTTTTAATCGGCTCAAGTTCTCTAATTCCCCAGCGGAGTCGCCAGTCTGTCGCGACCCTCTCGAGGTTGCATGTGGGCTCTCGAGGGCTAATGGGCCGTCCAATCTGGTCGGACGCGGGCCTCTCCCAAGGCCCGTTACCCAAATCGCAACGGAGGTATGCGTAGTCGACCTTCAGTGTGGTCTGGTGACATGTGCTAAGTGTGCATGCCATGGAGTCGCCACCAATCATTTTTTGGAGGGTATGATTGGACCACCCTATTGAATAGTCGGGAGTTTTATTCAATTCCGCGATAACCAGAGAAATGGGTTCGGGGACTTAGTTACGTCAACTGTTAGAGTTGACGCCCTTTCGGTACCTAAGTTGACTTAATTTTCTTACCTAAGATTTCATGCAGATGAGTGGAGTACGAATCCTAAATCTAGGAATTCATGCAAATAGGAATGACTATCCTAGCAATCACAATCAATAATAAAATGCGCAAATCAATGAATCCAAATATGTAAAATAATCACATCAAATCAACATGACACTCCTAATAAGGCTCTATTAGCCTAAATAAGTATCAATCAAGCTTAGGAATGATTTAGACATGATTTTACCCATTAGGGGTAAAGTCGTAATTTTGAGACAAAAGGGACGATTTGCCTAAAAAGGGAAAAATCGTCATTGCGGAATGAATCCGGAGTAAAACAATGTCAAAAATAGGTTTGGTCACTCAATTGACCCATTTCCCTTTTTTTTTTTTTTGCAATTTTCATGATTTTCTGGAATTTTAGAAATCGATTTACCATTCGAAGGGGTAAAATCGTCATTTTCTAAAACTGGGAATGAAATGTGGAAATCTTAGACATAAGGTTTAGCCACCTATCTGGCCCATCACCAAATTCTAAGCAATTTCCACAATTCATCGGAATATCAAAGACGATTTACCCTTTAAGGGGTAAAATCGCCATTTTGGATTAAATGGGAGAAAATCCAAAAAATGGAAACAAATCAATTTTTTTTTGTCATTTTCAGCCTTCAAAAATTTTTAGAATTTTTTTTAGGAATTTTCTGCAATTTTTCTCAATTTTTTTTTGAATTTTTCCTTAATAATTCATTTTTTTGGAATTTTTTTTTATTCTGAAAATCACCTAATCACGACACGTGGCTCATCTGCAGACGTCCGATCTAGCATTTTTTTTGTTTTTGTTTTTATAGGACGCAACACAATGCAAAAAATAAAGAAGATATTAAGTCATTATACAACATAAACATAAGCAAAGGAGATGGGATCCGGTGAATTTTACGACGTCGGAGTCCGTCGGTGCTCGTGCAACAATGTGTGGGGGGTATAAACCACCAGCAGGAGGCTCGGCCTTCCGATTCTGGGGTAGCACAATATAATTTACAGAAAATAAATAAATAAAACACCTTGGACGCCAATAGGAGGCTTAGCCTTCCGATTCTGGGTCTTTTATGCGAAATATAGAAATGCTATGACATAAAGTAAATACACAACAAATATTTAGACACCAACAGGAGGCTCGGCCTTCCGATTCTGGGTCTTTTATGCGAAATATAGAAATGCTATGACATAAAATAAATACACAGCAAATATTTAGACACCAACAGGAGGCTCGGCCTTCCGATTCTGGGTCTTTTATGCGAAATATAGAAATGCTATGACATAAAGTAAATACACAGCAAATATTTAGACACCAACAGGAGGCTCGGCCTTCCGATTCTGGGTCTAATAGGTAAAATGTAAGGAGTGAAAGGTGGTCTTACCAAGATTGAACCCAAAACAAGCTCGGAAATCCAATTTGGCACTCGCGGACTCAAGTCTGATCAGTCTGACCTTTGCTCCTTCAAACAGCTCTACGGGACAAACGGCTGGTCCAAATTGGGCTCACGATATGTCATTAGAACGGCAAGAGAATAAGCTTTCCAATGGTATATGGCTCGTTCGCATACGATGTCTAACGAAAGAGTTATGGCCGAAAAACCGGACGGTTTTTTATCTGGGCGGCGAGCTGAGCGAGAGGAAAAAACGAAAATGAAAGAGAGAGAGTTTTTGGGAGAAGGTAGCCGGCCGAATGATCAAAAGGAAGAAGAGAGCGTGAGAAGAGGAAAAAGAGAGGGAGAGAGAGAGATTTTATTATTTTTTTTTATTCCCCATCATTACTCAAACTTTTCTTTTCTCTTTTACTTTTCTTTTGAATGATGATGTTTTCACTCCTTTTCCTTTTAATCATTACTAATATTTTTGCCAAATTCAATTTTATGGTGATCAGAAAACACCCAAAATCGAACATGAATTTTACTATTTTATGAGGTTAAAAATAAAAATACTGACTATTTTTCTATATTTTTGTGACCTCGAATACTACTTTTCTTGATTTTCTTGATTTTCTTTTTTTCTCTTTTTTTTTTTGTATTTTTCGAAAATATATTAAAAAATGAAAATTATGAAAATTATTTTTTTGGTCAAAATGGTTCATTTAGCTTGGCTAAGGTCACCAAAATTGATTTTTTCAATTTTCAACTTTTTATGGATTTTCTATGAATTTTCAAAAAAAAATAAAAAAATAAAAATAAAAATAAAAATAAAAAAAAGTTGATCAAAATTTAGGTGTCAACACCACCCCGACCACACCAAGGTCGAATGCGATCGACTCTTATCGTCGAAACCCGCATAAAAATTTACTCCCGTCGCGAGTTGGTGTGGGCCTAGGAGGGTCCGCGTCGAGAAAGCCCGCGATCCACATGGCAGATTGGGGGCCCGACTCGACAATCCATTAGCCCGTTACCGTAATAGAAAATTTCGGGTCGCGACAGACTGGCGACTCCGCTGGGGAATCGAACCCCTAGAATCTCTGGTTCTAGGCCTCAAGTGGACTTAGGCCGTAATTAAAACGCTGAATAATTTTCTGACATGTTTTCTGTAGGCGCTCTTGAAGGTGAGGTAAGTCCGCTTACGACAGGTGTTAAATGTTTTTACAGATTGGAGTGATAATGGGAGTAGTCTGTGATTAATATTGTCTTATGCATGTTGGGTGTAGGAATGTATGTCATGTGGATGATTTTGAAGCGCTGATTGATATATAAATTGTTGTGCATGATTCACCTGCATATTTGAGGATCACGTCACTTTTGCACAAAGCGCCCAAACCCAGGCCGCGAAATCACCTGTTTAGGTAGCCATAGATAGGGAATCGATATGCGAGGCTCTATCGTGGATTTGCGCTTGGGTTAACCATATTTGATCCCGCTCACTATTCAAGTCGATTCTTTTATCCATTTGTTGTGGATTGCGCTTATGGACAAATTTATCGACTCGAATAGTGGGAAGCTGTTAGGTCAATACCTGAGCCATTTTGATTTCTAGAGTCAAGCCTCACTTGTCTCATACGTATGTGTATGGATGGTTGGTATACCTAAAACCAAAATTCATTAGGTATCGCTTGTGGTAAGGTCCTTCCATTCTTATTTAATTTGCCTGCCATCTTTGATTTCGCACGACATGCTGCATTCATCAAATCCGATGGTTGAGCCCAATTCCATTTTACAGTATGGATAGAGTAGAGGTGGTATCCCTAAGTCGGTCCAAGATTCCCGAGATATTCGAGTACGAGCGACGTGCCATCCGTCATCGAGCTACCGAGGCATTCAACGGATTCCACTCCTTCCGATTTGTCCAAGGGAGGGCACTTACTGGACGAAACCTCATCCGAGGGACGGATTGCTTCTACACCAAGTCCGCCGAGCAACTCGAGCGCAAGCACAAACACGAGCATAATATGGAAGGGATGATCAACCTTTATCGAAAGCGGAAGAAGGCGTTTCGAAGGACCATAACAGATCCAAGACCCTCTCTAGTGGTCATCGAGATTTCATCAGACGAAGATGATTTTCTCGAGAGCCAGCCGTCCTCTTCCACCCCTATAGACATTTCATCTGATGAAGACGGTGACCCGAGCTAGCCGGAGCAAGGACGACAAGCGACATTCCCCGAAGACCCGACTTGGGACATCTCCTTAGGTTCTATAGGGTCGCATTCCGATTGTCTCATTTTAATTTATCTATCCGAGTCCTCGAGTCTGTAAGGAGGGTCCGCCTGTGGAACTCCCTTCTACCTTTGGCACTTTGGCCTTTGAGTCATTTCTAAGCGTCCTGACATTGGAACGCGACACTGGAATTTCTCTCAACCATTCGGATTTTTCGGTTCAATTACATGTCTCATATAGATGAAATTTTCATTAGGACTCACACTTGACGTGTTTAACGCAAGTACGAGAGTCTAATCCTTATTTCATGGTGCTTGGGACATGGAATTGAACCGGCCCACATCATGCATCATTGGTAATCCATGGTGATTAACTAAAGTTATCCGTGTTTTCTGAATTCAAGAGGAGATTAGATATTCGAATTATTTTTGATAAACAATTTCAATTTGGATGTCCTATCTCCCACTGAATTTAGGACACATTAGAACTGCATCTTTATCTTTTTGGACATTCCACAGATTTCTCTGGGAATTTGTCAAGAGTAATAACCATGGATTACGCTCCTTCCAATTGTATGTTTTCTTTTGAAAAACATTGATAAAGAACTTTTCACACGAAGTTAAGGCTTTGTAAAAGTCCTTATCTTCGTTAATCACAAGAAAGCATAAAATTGAAAGGATTTATGCTTTACTTCCCTTGCTAACATAGTTCTGTAATTTAAAACAGGTAATTTCCAAAAGCGAAATCCAAAAACCTGCGTGGAGACTTAGTCACAAGTTAAGATGGACCGGGATGGCGTGGAGAAACACTTGACCACCCTAGAGAGCCAGATGACTCAGGTGATTGCAACGATGACAGAGATGAAGGCACTCATAGTCACCATACAAGGGGCATCCCCGACGGACTCCAATCTTGACCCGACCATCCGACCAGTTTCGCCTAAAAAATCGGACATTGATCAAGCCGTAGGAGCAGAGCTCTTCTTCGAGAGCAAACCTGTGATGGCTGATCTGGAAAAACAGCACAAAGGAAAGCTTGGTATTATTGAGGAAGATGCTTTGACTAGAGAGAATCTGTTCGTCGTATACCTGATTCGAGAGAAAGACTCTAGTCACCAGAAGAGCGTTGGAGGTCACGCGAACCCAATCAACGTCAAAACCCATCCATGCATCGCCTCTCCTACATCCCTTAGAATGAGGATGCCTGAGGTTCTACAAAGGCTGGAATTTGCCAAGAGATATGATGGCATTGACTGCCCGAGAACTCACATCTTTTGCTATTTGGAAGCAATGGCTGATTACGACAGGGATGATTCACTTCTTGTCCAAAATTTTCGGCATAGCTTGGTTGGTCCCGCGTTAGGATGGTTTACAGCGCTTGACGTCAAGAGTATCCAAAAATGGGACGATCTGGCCAATCAGTTTCTCCAGCAATACGGTTCCAACAGGAATGCCACCCCTACCAGAATGGAACTGGTGCGTACGAAGCAAAGGAGAAATGAAAGCTTTAAATCATTCGCACAAAGGTGAAGAGCGAAAGCGGCCCGTGTCCAACCTCCGCTGGACGAAGATGAGTTAATAGAGCACTATCTGAAAGCTCTCCCCTATGATTCCTTTAATCGGTTGAGTACGACTCATTACCAATCATTTTCACAACTTGTGCACGCGGGTGAATGGGCTAAGCGCGATAGTATAATCAGAAACAAAGAAAGTCGCGGAGAGTCTTCTCAAACAAGTAAAGAACTGGTCAGGGAAATGAAGATCGACTATAGAGGAATGACGTTCGCAAGTCAAATTTCTGAACACATGTCAAGACATCAGTCACCTGATTTCATTCCTCATCAGAGACAACCAGCGCCCAAGATAGAGAAATCTGGCCAGTCAAGCAAGAGAGGTCCCCCATTTTTTTTACACCACTCCCACTCCCTATGTCAGAACTGCTCCATAGGTTTTTGGAGGAAAGGTTGGTAACCAAAAAACCACCGAGGGCGAAACCGCCAAGGTTCTTGGGGTTCGACATGAACCGAACTTGTGTATACCATATGGGTGAGAGGGGACATAATGTCGACAATTGTCGAGCACTACAGTATGATGTGCAAGCTCTCATCGACAACAATTTGTTAGTGTTCGATAGGGCAGGACTCAACGTCTGGCCAGGCCTTTTGCCGGATCGCGAAATCAGTGATGTATCCGAGGATGGACCAGAAGGCGATCTAAGGCTTATCACCAAAGGACCCGAATTACATGAGGTACCAGCCTTATCTTCTCAAAAATCAGAGAAGGGTACCACCTCGATGGGGCGAAAAGAACCATGCTTGGCCGAGATGGGTAATATGAGCATCATCAGTAGAGTTGAGGACCCCGCTTTTACAGCATCCTTCACGAAGTTTAATTTAACCTCTGAAGGATATGCGATGGAGACTATGAGGGAAGAGTCATGGGAGATCCCTGCTGGGTATTCATTGAGCCTCAAGGATATTGAAGAGATCGAGGAATTAGAAGAGTACGAGGAACGTCTGGAAGAAGCGCCCCGAGAGGACAGAAAGTTCATCTGGGATGCCAACAAAGGGGGCGAGACGCCACTTAGAAGGCATCGTCCGGTATGTGAGGCCAATGGGATAGTCACACCAAGCTCATGGAAACAAGAGGGCCCGTCAGCACCAACTTCCATACGGGGAAATGCCTCTTGCGGAACATCAAGAGTTTGCGAGCCCAAGAAGAAATCGCTTATGCAGTTTACATCACTTCCAATGCCACTATTAAAATTGCTCCCAATACTCTTGGAAAAAGGGATGGTGACCAAGGAGTTGTCGAGGTATAATCCTCCCTTATTCAAAGGATATGATGAAGCCAAGTCGTGCGCCTACCATGCAGAGGAGAAAGGGCACAACGCAGACAACTGTATTCGACTGGAAATCAGGGTGCAGAAACTCATCGACAATGGCGTTTTGGATTTCGAGGAGATAAAGCAAAACATGTAGCAAGACTCGTCGTTGGATTGCCAAAAACTGGACAGGGTGTACGTAGATAACCCTATCGAAGACTATGCTAGCCCAGCTGATCGGACAATCAATGACGGCAGACTACACGGACAAGGGAGTCACTTCCTCCTTTCCATTGTCACTCTTTAGTCTATTCGCATTGTAGTTCATCTGTAGTTCAAATGCAGTTTAAAAAAAAAACAAAGCAAAACAAAACAACAAAAACAAAAAAACAAAAAAACCCAAAAAAAAACAAAAAAACAAAAAAAAAGCAAAAAAACAAAAAAATGGGGACATGTGGGAGCTACAAATCGGTCGATGACGACTAAAAAAAAAAGAAGAGATAAAAGAGATAAAAAAAAAAAGAGAAAAGAAGAGAGAAAAGAAGAAAAATCCTAAGACCTCATTTCCCACATGTCTCCTGATTTCAAAATCTTTTGGAGGAGCGAGGATGTCCAACGATAGGAGGACTAGCCCCCATTTCTCGCCTTCGGGTCGAATCTTTCAAAATATTTCCCTAAGAATTCATCACACATGGATCCTCTTTGCTATATGTGAGCTAACCATCGTCATGGCATTTCAGATAGCCCTCAAGAAGAAAAATCAGCCAAGAGAGACATGTTTCTGATTTTACAAGACACAAGACAACATTCAGTCAAAGGACGCCTCAAGAAGTGGTGTTTCAGGAAGATTGAAAATGATCAACAACCCAAGTAACTAGAATAGATGATTGAGGATCCACTTGGATCAGACCCCCCACCAGAGGAGCATGTTGGGGCAAAGCCATCAAGACCCTGGTGACAAGTAGCGAGGCATAGGCTATTGGGGCAATATACCTGGAAAGAGATAACATCAAACGTTGAAAGATGAAAAGAGACATGCAGCTCTAGACAAAAGACATCCCCAAATGGAAAAGGAGACTGCAAAAATTGCGAAACAGATTAATCTAGTCAGCTGAGGCAAATTCCACCTGACTAAGGTGAAGGCCATCTAACCGGGGCAAATGGATCAAAATGTGTGATCAAGAGTAAGGCAGTATCGTTCCAATTTCTAATGCGGAGCGTACACTAACCCTTCATTTCTTATCTTGACAGGGACTCGCCGTCATGGTGGACAGGTAAGTATCCCTTTCCTTTAAGGCTCCAAAGAGGCTTCAAACTTTTGGCCATCTCATCTGATCGAGTGGATCGCACATCCTCAGACTCTATGCAATTACATCCAAATGAGAACGCATGATCAAGGGTGAAGTTGTATGGTTCCATTTTTCCCTACATTCGAGAACATATACTAATACATCTCTCTTGTATCTCCAGAGACTCCCCACCATGGCGGGCAGGTAAGTATCCATTTTCCTTATCTCTTAGAGCGTAAAATTTTCGAAACCATTTCTTTCGACTTTGAAAGATCTTTGAGCCATTGAGATTTCGAAGAGTCTAGAGATACTCAATAATTCCATGTGTGAAAAAAATGTGCGAAATTCTTGAAATCATTTCATCTGCATTCACATTTAAAAGCTTTTGGAATCATCCAACACATGCATTGGAACATGCATATTGCATCAAGGATCCCCAGTAGGGGATGTTTTGGATAGAAAGAAATGAATTTTTAAAAGGGAATGTTTAAAACTGTCAAAAGGAGTACCTCAGACGATGAGAGGCAACCCATGCCCAAACACGTCCCTTCAAACACTCGAGTGATGAGTGAAGTAAGAATTAGAATAGGAACCGTGTTCGCGGATGTATGGATCATTCGCAGTGGTTACCTAGATTGAAAAGACGAAGGGCATTCTATTCTCTACCCCAAACACCGCAGGTCAACCATTGTTAACCAATTTGGGCTGAGGCTTCAATTCTATAATCTTGTCAAGAACCACCCCACATTGGGGCCAGTCAGAAGGAATTCCAGCGGCAGTATGAGGTAAATGGTTAGAAATCTTTTTGCTCGAACCATCATCAATCTTCGAGTGTTTCTTTACATTCAAACTCGTACTGTGATTCAAGTGCTTTAGGACGACGAAAAGCAGTCGCTTCTCTATCCTACACACACTCATCCTTTGCGCAGACCCATTGAGCCTGCATATCCGTTTCGTTAACCCCGTTGGTGATCATTGCCCATTCCAAGATGAAGACGGCGCCACCTCAAATCGGAATAACTTAAAAGAACTGGGTCTATAGACAAGGCATAAATTAACTCTTCAATGTGCTAAGATTTTGTTCGCATGTGTGTCTAGCATGATCTAAAAAAAAATCTTTCCCAAAAAAGAAAAGAAAAGAAAAGGCGGGATTAAAAAAAAAGGGGGGCAGTCCCGGGCATCAAAAAGCAAAGTGCCTGGTAAAAGCAAGGCCAATACCCATTCAAATTCTTGTGTATTTATAAATCATCTAAAGGATTCCAGAATATCCAAATGTTAATCCCCAGTGGAATCTACTTGGGAATCAAGTCATGAGGTTATCCCCAGTAGGGGCGCATCCAAGTGACGACTACACCATCCTTGAGCAACGAGGGTGCTTTCTGAAGATCAATCCAAGGGTCAAGATCGGTGGTAAATCTGTAATGATCACCAACATCAAACCCCTTTCATATATTTTGAGCCAAAAACAGGCATTTCTCAGTCCCCAATCCTCACCTACGTTACAACCCTTGAAAGTCTTTTTCGACTAAGGCACTTGAGTTAACGTAGAGTTTAAATGATTTTAAGTATCGCTCGAAGAGGTACGAGCAAGACTATTTCTCTCTCATTTTTGCAGGGTTCTTAACTTGTAAACCCGAAGCAGATGATGAAGATTTTCAATTCATTGGCCTCGACTCGACCACGAGTCCCCTTTGAAAACCATTGACCGAACCCAACATTACGGTCCCTCAAAGGTCCCTTTCCGATCAATCAAATGGTATACACTGCGAACAATCCCGAAACCTTGAGCATAGGTTCAGGAGAGAATTTGAGTGTTTCAAAAAGGAGAGGAAGTGAGAAGAAACCTCCTAAAAAAATAGCAAGAAACCCTCTTTAATGAGCATACTCCAATTGGCGTTTTAACCAAACTCTTTTGACGATCTCAGATCATTTGATTCAAAACCCTCCCTAAAAGGAGCTTTGATCGTCATATTATGTTGCAAGATGTTTTGGATGACCTCCTACATCATTAGCATACCCAGATGAAATTTTTGGCTAAATGAAATTTTTGACAACATTAAGACAGGATCCCCTCTGCTAGTCATGGGACCTCTTTTCAAAATCAGATAAAAGAAACAAAAATCCCTCTACTTGTCATGGAAATCCTTTTAAAAACCAGAAAAATCCCCACTGACGTCAAGAGTCATCGTCATGGGAAAACCCTTTCAAAACCAGTAAAAACCCCTCTGCTTGTCATGGAATCCTCTGTCAAAATAAAAAATCCCTCTGCTTGTCAAGGAAATCCTATTTCAACACAAGAAAAAAATCCCTCTGCTTGTCATGGAACCTTCTGTCAAAACAAAAAAATCCCTCAGCTTGTCATGGAACCCTCTGTCAAAACAAAAATCCCTCTGCATGTCATGGAATTCCTTTTAAAAAATCAGAAAAATCCCCACTGACGTCAGCAGTCATCGTCATGGGAAAACCATTTCAAAACCAGTAAAAACCCCTCTGCTTGTCATGGAATCATCTTTCAACAAAAAAAATCCCTCTGCTTGTCATGGAATCCTCTTTCAGAACAAGAAAAAAATCCCTCTGCTTGTCAAGGAAATCCTATTTCAACACAAGAAAAAATCCCTCTGCTTGTCATGGAACCTTCTGTCAAAACAAAAAATCCCTCTGCTTGTCATGGAACCCTCTGTCAAAACAAAAATCCCTCTGCTTGTCATGGAAATCCTTTTAAAAATCAGAAAAATCCCCACTGACGTCAGGAGTCATCGTCATGGGAAAACCATTTCAGAACCAGTAAAAACCCCTCTGCTTGTCATGGAATCATCTTTCAACACAAAAAAATCCCTCTGCTTGTCATGGAATCCTCTTTCAGAACAAGAAAAAAATCCCTCTGCTTGTCAAGGAAATCCTATTTCAACACAAGAAAAAAATCCCTCTGCTTGTCATGGAACCTTCTGTCAAAACAAAAAAATCCCTCTGCTTGTCATGGAACCCTATGTCAAAACAAAAATCCCTCTACTTGTCATGGAAATCCTTTTAAAAAATCAGAAAAATCCTCACTGACGTCAGGAGTCATCGTCATGGGAAAACCATTTCAAAACCAGTAAAAACCCCTATGCTTGTCATGGAATCATCTTTCAACAAAAAAAATCCCTCTGCTTGTCATGGAATCCTCTTTCAGAACAAGAAAAAAATCCCTCTGCTTGTCAAGGAAATCCTATTTCAACACAAGAAAAAAATCCCTCTGCTTGTCATGGAACCTTCTGTCAAAACAAAAAATCCCTCTGCTTGTCATGGAACCCTCTGTCAAAACAAAAATCCCTCTGCTTGTCATGGAAATCCTTTTAAAAATCAGAAAAATCCCCACTGACGTCAGGAGTCATCGTCATGGGAAAACCATTTCAGAACCAGTAAAAACCCCTCTGCTTGTCATGGAATCATCTTTCAACACAAAAAAATCCTTCTGCTTGTCATGGAATCCTCTTTCAGAACAAGAAAAAAATCCCTCTGCTTGTCAAGGAAATCCTATTTCAACACAAGAAAAAAATCCCTCTGCTTGTCATGGAACCTTCTGTCAAAACAAAAAAATCCCTCTGCTTGTCATGGAACCCTCTGTCAAAACAAAAATCCCTCTGCTTGTTATGGAAATCCTTTTAAAAAATCAGAAAAATCCCCACTGACGTCAGGAGTCATCGTCATGGGAAAACCATTTCAAAACCAGTAAAAACCCCTCTGCTTGTCATGGAATCATCTTTCAACACAAAAAAAAATCCCTCTGCTTGTCATGGAATCCTCTTTCAGAACAAGAAAAAAATCCCTCTGCTTGTCAAGGAAACCCTATTTCAAAACAAGGAAAAATCACTCTGCTTGTCATGGAACCTTCTGTCAAAACAAAAAAATCACTCTGCTTGTCATGGAACCCTCTGTCAAAACAAGAAAAAAAATCCCTCTGCTTGTCATGGAAATCCTTTTAAAAATCAGAAAAACCCCCACTGACGTCAAGAGTCATCGTCATGGGAAAACCCTTTCAAAACCAGTAAAAACCCCTCTGCTTGTCATGGAATCCTCTTTAAGAACAAGAAAAAAATCCCTCTGCTTGTCAAGGAAATCCTATTTCAACACAAGAAAAAATCCATCTGCTTGTCATGGAACCTTCTGTCAAAACAAAAAAAAAATCCCTCTGCTTGTCATGGAACCCTCTGTCAAAACAAAAATCCCTCTGCTTGTCATGAAAATCCTTTTAAAAATAAAAAAATCCCCACTGACGTTAGGAGTCATGGTCATGGGAAAACCATTTCAGAACCAGTAAAAACCCCTCTGCTTGTCATGGAATCATCTTTCAACACAAAAAACTCCCTTTGCTTGTCATGGAATCCTCTTTCAGAACAAGAAAAAAATCCCTCTGCTTGTCAAGGAAATCCTATTTCAACACAAGAAAAAATCCCTCTGCTTGTTATGGAACCTTCTGTCAAAACAAAAAATCCCTCTGCTTGTCATGGAACCCTCTGTCAAAACAAAAATCCCTCTGCTTGTCATGGAAATCCTTTTAAAAATCAGAAAAATCCCCACTGACGTCAGCAGTCATCGTCATGGGAAAACCATTTCAGAACCAGTAAAAACCCATCTGCTTGTCATGGAATCATCTTTCAACACAAAAAAATCCCTCTGCTTGTCATGGAATCCTCTTTCAGAACAAGAAAAAAATCCCTCTGCTTGTCAAGGAAATCCTATTTCAACACAAGAAAAAATCCCTCTGCTTGTCATGGAACCTTCTGTCAAAACAAAAAATCCCTCTGCTTGTCATGGAACCCTCTGTCAAAACAAAAATCCCTCTGCTTGTCATGGAATCCTCTTTAAGAACAAGAAAAAAAATCCCTCTGCTTGTCAAGGAAATCCTATTTCAACACAAGAAAAAATCCCTCTGCTTGTCATGGAATCCTCTTTCAGAACAAGAAAAAAATCCCTCTGCATGTCATGGAACCCTCTGTCAAAACAAAAATCCCTCTGCTTGTCATGGAAATCCTTTTAAAAATCAGAAAAATCCCCACTGACATCAAGAGTCATCGTCATGGGAAAACCATTTCAAAACCAGTAAAAATCCATCTGCTTGTCATGGAATCATCTTTCAACACAAAAAATCCATCTGCTTGTCATGGAATCCTCTTTCAGAACAAGAAAAAAATCCCTCTGTTTGTCAAGGAAATCCTATTTCAACACAAGAAAAAATCCCTCTGCTTGTCATGGAACCTTCTGTCAAAACAAAAAATCCCTCTGCTTGTCATGGAACCCTCTGTCAAAACAAAAATCCCTCTGCTTGTCATGGAATCCTCTTTAAGAACAAGAAAAAAAATCCCTCTGTTTGTCAAGGAAATCCTATTTCAACACAAGAAAAAATCCCTCTGCTTGTCATGGAACCTTCTGTCAAAACAAAAAATCCCTCTGCTTGTCATGGAACCCTCTGTCAAAACAAAAATCCCTCTGCTTGTCATGGAAATCATTTTAAAAATCAGAAAAATCACCACTGACGTCAAGAGTCATCGTCATGGGAAAACCCTTTCAAAACCAGTAAAAATCCCTCTGCTTGTCATGGAAATCCTTTTAAAAATCAGAAAAATCCCCACTGACGTCAGGAGTCATCGTCATGGGAAAACCATTTCAGAACCAGTAAAAACCCCTCTGCTTGTCATGGAATCATCTTTCAACAAAAAAAATCCCTCTGCTTGTCATGGAATCCTCTTTCAGAACAAGAAAAAAATCCATCTACTTGTCAAAGAAATCCCCTTTTAAAAATCAGAAAATCCCCTTTGACTTGGAGAACCCCCTCGTCATGGAAAATCCTCTTTCAACAAGAAATCCAAAAAAATCCATCGGACGTGGAGAACCCTCGTCCTGGGAACCCCTCTCAGACAAGAAATCCCCTCTGACCCCACTAGTCAGCGTCATGGGATCCCCTAGAGTAAATAGGTGCCTAGAAGCCGACCCAAGACTAAAGCCCACAAGGCTCGCTTGCCGCTTCGAAACCACGATGACCTAGATAAATCTCTCTGTAAGTGTTCACAGGTTGGTAGCCGCGGATCTGTCATCTTCCGGACCGGATCGCCAATCTTCAGCTTCAGAAGATTTCTTCCACCTCAAATCCCACCAGACAGGGATCTACGACAAAGGTGTCTCAAAGCACAGTTCAAGATCGGAGCCCATAACGCTCGCGACTTGCCGCCTAGACATACGATGACCGCCTTTTCCACGAAGCACGCGCCGGATAGCCATGCCTCGAAGCTCTCACCCTTCGGAATGGAGTGCAGCCGGTAGCCGCAGAAAAGACTTTCAAGACCCTGGTATAGTGAATCAGAAGCTACGAATGGAGGAATAAAAACCTGGTATAGTGAGTCAGAAGCTACGAAGGTAAAAAAAAAACCGGTGAGCTTCAGATTTCGACACCCCAGGAGCATAATGATGAGCCCTCAGATCCCACAACCACATCATCCGACAGGTGAGCTTCGGGTAAACTTCTCCCTTCCCAGCCTGTGTTTAAGTTGTCAAGGCAAACCGGGGATTAATTTGAGCTTTCATTGAAGGACTTCTCAGAGTCCGATGTCATGGCATTTTTCCTTTCCCAATTCAGTCGATTAGGACTCAGGTGTCATCTTGTCTTTGAGAGCAACCTCTGACGAGTTCACTCTCAAAGAGGGGCAGCGGTTGACACTTGATTTTTAATTATTTTTTATTTTTTATTTTACTTTAAAATTGATTAAAAATAGCAAAAACAGTTATAAAATTACAAAATTAACTTTGGAAGCCTTGGCCTAGCCTTAGGAACCAATTTTGAACAAAAAATAATTTTTAATATTTTTAATATTTTTTCGAATTTATTTAATTATAAAAAATACACAAAAAATAAAAAAAAAATACCATTCGTGGTCAGAAAAATGCACAAAAATAGTCAATAATTTTATTTTAATTCCCTTTTCGTAAGGGTTTTTATAAATCTCAAAAATTTGACTTGGGTCATTATGTTCCTTCACAAACATGCACCCGAATCAACCATAAAAATTCCTTTTTGAACATTTTAATTTTCAATTTCCGCTCCCAATAAGCCATGACATTTGAATCTAGAGCCTTGAAGTGAAATTGTGTCGATTTACCCTTCAATTTGGTCAAATTTGACGAAAGGGCCTAATTGCACAAATTTCCTTGCAATTTAATCCCCGGCTTTGCTTTTCCTAAAATTAAATCTTTGCTAGGGTCACCCATGAGAATTAAACATTCCTACCCTATATATTTCACCATGCCGAATCCAGTGGTGGCCTCGATTTGGGTCAATTCGGTCATTTGGGCTTTCAATTTGACAAAAATCAATTTCGGATCCTATGCGAAAATTGGGGTTTTCATTAAATTCCAAGCCAAAAATTCATGAAAACACCCATGTTACACGAAAATCATGCTGGGAAACCCAATTTTGACTTTAATTTCACAAGAAATGGTCGAATTGGGGCCTGATTTGATGAAATCGTCGAAACCGGGTCCGCCGGATCAGACCCGACCCGACCCAATAGATCCGGGTCTGCCACGCACCAGCACTCACGCGCGTTTCCCTTCTCTCTTTCGTTCACCTCCGCGCGACGTCGCCTTGGCAAAGAAAGATCCAGAACGTTCCTCCATTTTTGTCGCCTACTACACAAGATGAGGTGAGAGAGCTGGAAAGGAAGGAGGACGGTTAGAGGAGGTAAAAAAGAAAGGACGGTACGTGCGGGAATCGCAAGAAGGAGGGAGGACGAAGAGAGAGAGACAGGTGGCGAAAACGGAAAAAGGGAAGAGAGCCGAGAGAGAGATACGGGCAGGAAGAGAGCCGAGAGAAAAAAAAAGAGAGAGAGAGACCAGAGTGCGTAGAGAGCAAAACGGCCATTGAAGGAAGGGGAAGTCGAGAGCTCTTACCAATGTTTGCGGCCATCGCAGTCCAGGTCAAGATGCGCCAATGGTCCCTGGAGTTTTAGAGTGACCCACTGAGCATCCCGAATCCGGCCATGTCCTTCTTCGTCGACAAAAAGGTCGGCCTTGAACCCAAGATCCCATCGTGAGCTCGCGTGCTCGTCTTGAGCCAAACCGAGAACGTCAGTTCACCAAAGGTGGCCGAGGATCGACGGACCGGAGGTCGCTAACGAGCGATGGCCCACGGTTTGAGTCCGTTGAGGTGAGTTTGTATAACCCTTTTGTTACTTGTGGCTGCTAAAAGATGATGAATGAAAGTCGGACGAGTAAACCGTGAAAAAGTGTAGTCACCGGAGTTGTTTAGTCCGATCGTGGTATTGGTCGGAGTCGATGGTGTCGGTAATGGTTGATGGCGGACCTCCGTGGAGGCGACCTTATTTCGAGTTATTTGGCTCAGTTTACTCCTCATGCTCTCCTGCCCCTCCTTCTTTTCTCGGTTTATGTTTTTATGGCATGAAAACCGCGAGCCGATCCCGAATGGTCAGAATCCATTCCGAACTCCCTCGCTTATTTTGGAGCGTTTTTCCAACCCACGCGAACCGCTGGTAAATTCTCTATCACTCTTTGGATGATTTTTGACTTGTTAGTGTAGAGGTTTAACGTAGAAGAAGACGTTATCTTTTCTGCCGCTTTGTGCTCTCGACTCTAGTTGGATAGATCAGTTCCAGCTCGTTTTTGGCTGAAAAATAATCACACGGTTCGGTGAGCATGTGAGAAAGGACGGTGGCCGTTGAGCGCTCTGCTAGTAGGCGGCGTCGTTGAAGAGTTCTCGGGTGTAGGAGGCCATTGCCGGTAGTGTTTCGCCGGTTTCGATGATCGGGGTCGGCGGCTTGCAGCGTCGTTAGAGTGTTTGTAGTAAAGCTCGTAAGAAGACCCAGGATGAAGTTGATTCAGGTGGGAAGTAAAAAAAGAAGAAGAAGAGGAAACAAAAAGAAGATAAAGGACAACAATAAAATAATCAAAAGAAGTTAAAAAAAAAAAGAAAAAGAAAAAAAATGGATGATCAGGCAGGGTGAGGATCCTCTGCCTTACTTTTTTTTAAGGCAGCAGATCCCCACCCTTGATAGTGCTCTCCCCCCTATATCAAGGGTGGGGATGCCTCTGCCTTAAAAAAAATAAGGCAGAGGATGATCATGCAGGGTGTCTCTAAGGAACTCCATAGAAAATTCGACACATGTCATGCGGGCCCCATTGTTCAGAGCTTCTCTTTTCACTAACCTTTTCCCCCCAAAACACCCCTCACCTCCCCTCAACTATCACCACCTCACCCCCCCCCCCCCCAGGGAACGACCACCCGGTCCACCCCCACCCGCCAGACTCCTCATCCTGCTCGCCGTCGCAGGCCTTCCTCCTCGACCCCTCGCAACCCCACCAGCCCTTCCTGCCACCAAAGAACTACTTCTCCTCCCTCCTCAACGTCGCGTGGAATAATTCCTTCGACAATGGCTTCGATTTCGGCTGTGATGCCGCCGGGCTTTTTGGCTCGGTGAAGGGCAATCAGACCTCGAGCGCGCCGCTTCCGATGGGCGGCTCTGAGCTGGGCATGGATCTGAGCTACTGCCCGCGCCGACTCGGCTCTTCCCGCTTGCTGAAAACCCAGTCCAAGCCAGGCGGCGGGCTCGGGCTAACCGGGATTGAGGGTCGCGAAGGTCGGAGGCCGGGGGAAGGCTCAGCGAGGGAGCTGGCCTGGCTGGGGCTGCGGGAGTTGGAGATCAGCTCTGCGGAGATGGGGAAGCTAGTCTTGGCCTTGGCACCGCGGAACTTGCGGGCGGCGGCGACGTCGTAGGCGCGCGTGGCCTTCTCCAAGCTACACCCGGGATCTTCTTGCCGGCGTCCCGGATCTCGGCGGCGTAGTGGGACGCCCCGATGGCGGATTTCCTTGAGGCTGTTAGGATTTGAGAGAGAAACAGAGAGAATGAGAAACGCCATGGCTTTGCCTGAGGGAGCAGGAGGTCACGGTTAGGGAGATGAGGGGTGTTTTGGGGAAAACAAAGTGAGTGAAAAGAGGAACTCTAAAGAGTGGGCCCCGCATGCCAGGTGTCGAATTTTCTATGGAGTTCCTTAGAGATGCGTTGGCACTCTAGGAGCACCCAATATTTTCTCAGGGTGTGTGTAGATGACGAACAGAATTAGATATGGGAAGATGAGAAGTGGGATTGGCGGCTGATGTGCGAAAATATTAGGTTATGTGCTCAACTTGGAGCCATGTCCATTTCTGTCGTGAGGTTTTTGGGCCATTGGAGTGAGCTAGGGAAATTGAGATTGGAAATTTGGGCTGGCTTGTGGTTTTAATTTGAAGTTTTCGGGTTGGGCCTCTGGAGGGAAGAATGGAAAGAAGATTGGGCCTGGTTTAGATTGGAGTCATATTGGGTTTTAGAATAAAAGTGGGCCTTTCTTGTTTTAAATTTCGTGTGGGCTTCGTGTCCCTTCCTAGCCCGCGGCTTTAGAAGGATTGGGCTCAGAAGCCCAATCTGGATCACCATTTTCAGAATTATAAAGTATAAAAAATTATGAAATTCGAAAATTAATTAAAAAAAATGGAAAAATCATAAAAAAAAAATTCCGAAAAAATTGGAGAAATTCCGAAAAATTCCAAAAAAATTCTAGAAAATAGGAAATGGCCACAATCAACTGGCCATGACCTATTTTGGGTCTTTCGAACCCCAATCTTCCGAAATGACGATTTTGCCATTTAGGCAAATCGTCCAAAAAAAATTGAAGAAATTTAGAAAATTCCCAAAAATTCCAGAAAATAGGAAATGACCACAACCAACTGGTCAAGACCTATCTTTGGTCTTTCGAATCCCGATCTTTTCAACAATGACGATTTTGCCCTTTTAGAAAATCGTTTCTCGAGAAATCCCGAAAAATTCAAGAAAAATCTCCAAAATAGGAAATGGTCAAGATCAACTGGCCATGACCTATTTTGTTTAATTCAACACCCAAACCTCCCAAAAATTGACGATTTCCACCATTCGAGCAAATCGTCCCCAAATCTTCCCAGTCTACTCCTGGTCCTAAATCACACCTTCCCTAAGCTCTTAAGGCTATACTAGGAGGCCATTGATTTGAATTGATGTGCATTGACGTGGTTCATTTATGCACTTGATTGCGCTTTCTTTATATTGATTGTGATTTGATAGGACTAGTCTTTCAATCTGCATGAAACCCCTGAACCAAGCTTACCTCACCTCAATTTGCGCCTGCATGAAATCTTAGTTAGGAAAATCACTCGCGTTAGGTACCGAAAGGGCGTTGGTAATGACACCAACGTAACCAAGTCCCCGAACCCAAAATCTCTGGTTCCGAAGAACTGATCGATCTCTCCCAATCGATTAGTGAGGTTTCCGGTCCACCTTCCAAGAAGGACCGGTGGCGACTCCAAATGCATGCACACAAGCACATGCCACCCCGACCACACCAAGGTCGAATGCGATCGACTCTTATCGTCGAAACCCGCATAAAAATTTACTCCCGTCGCGAGTTGGTATGGGCCTGGGAGGGTCCGCGTCGAGAAAGCCCGCGATCCACATGGCAGAGTGGGGGCCCGACTCGACAATCCATTAGCCTGTTACCGTAATAGAAAATTTCGGGTCGCGACAGATTGCATCTCATCTTTCATCGCATCCATCCATAGATCTGATTGAGGGCAAGAAATAGCATCTGCATAAGTCACTAGATCAACCACAGAACCGATATCATAATCATGCTCTCCTAGGTAGACTATATAGTATGGTGGTATTGCTGATCGTCTCTCCCTAACGGATTTCCTTAATGGAGTTGATACAACCTTATTCTGCACCTTAGAGACTTGAGGAACTTCATCAGTAGCTGTCTCAAAAGCAGGATCTTCAACCTCAACAGCCTTAGTCTGTGGTGTGGGAGACTCCATTATCGTTTGTATAGGAAGAGATGAAGATACAGTAGTATCCATCATACTATTATCCTCATTAGCTTGTGAGCAACTACCTTTTTTCGGCCACATCAAACTCCAGGAATTTCGCCGTCTGTGATTCCACAATTCTTGTTCCTCTAGTGGGACCCACATCAACCTTATTGCGGAATGAATCCGGAGTAAAACAATGTCAAAAATAGGTTTGGTCACTCAATTGACCCATTTCCCTTTTTTTTTTTTTGCAATTTTCATGATTTTCTGGAATTTTAGAAATCGATTTACCATTCGAAGGGGTAAAATCGTCATTTTCTAAAACTGGGAATGAAATGTGGAAATCTTAGACATAAGGTTTAGCCACCTATCTGGCCCATCACCAAATTCTAAGCAATTTCCACAATTCATCGGAATATCAAAGACGATTTACCCTTTGAGGGGTAAAATCGCCATTTTGGATTAAATGGGAGAAAATCCAAAAAATGGAAACAAATCAATTTTTTTTGTCATTTTCAGCCTTCAAAAATTTTTAGAATTTTTTTTAGGAATTTTCTGCAATTTTTCTCAATTTGTTTTTGAATTTTTCCTTAATAATTCATTTTTTTTGGAATTTTTTTTTTATTCTGAAAATCACCTAATCACGACACGTGGCTCATCTGCAGACGTCCGATCTAGCATTTTTTTTGTTTTTGTTTTTATAGGACGCAACACAATGCAAAAAATAAAGAAGATATTAAGTCATTATACAACATAAACATAAGCAAAGGAGATGGGATCCGGTGAATTTTACGACGTCGGAGTCCGTCGGTGCTCGTGCAACAATGTGTGGGGGGTATAAACCACCAGCAGGAGGCTCGGCCTTCCGATTCTGGGGTAGCACAATATAATTTACAGAAAATAAATAAATAAAACACCTTGGACGCCAATAGGAGGCTTAGCCTTCCGATTCTGGGTCTTTTATGCGAAATATAGAAATGCTATGACATAAAGTAAATACACAACAAATATTTAGACACCAACAGGAGGCTCGGCCTTCCGATTCTGGGTCTTTTATGCGAAATATAGAAATGCTATGACATAAAATAAATACACAGCAAATATTTAGACACCAACAGGAGGCTCGGCCTTCCGATTCTGGGTCTTTTATGCGAAATATAGAAATGCTATGACATAAAGTAAATACACAGCAAATATTTAGACACCAACAGGAGGCTCGGCCTTCCGATTCTGGGTCTAATAGGTAAAATGTAAGGAGTGAAAGGTGGTCTTACCAAGATTGAACCCAAAACAAGCTCGGAAATCCAATTTGGCACTCGCGGACTCAAGTCTGATCAGTCTGACCTTTTCTCCTTCAAACAGCTCTACGGGACAAACGGCTGGTCCAAATTGGGCTCACGATATGTCATTAGAACGGCAAGAGAATAAGCTTTCCAATGGTATATGGCTCGTTTGCATACGATGTCTAACGAAAGAGTTATGGCCGAAAAACCGGAGGGTTTTTTATCTGGGCGGCGAGCTGAGCGAGAGGAAAAAACGAAAATGAAAGAGAGAGAGTTTTTGGGAGAAGGTAGCCGGCCGAATGATCAAAAGGAAGAAGAGAGCGTGAGAAGAGGAAAAAGAGAGGGAGAGAGAGAGAGATTTTATTATTTTTTTTTATTCCCCATCATTACTCAAACTTTTCTTTTCTCTTTTACTTTTCTTTTGAATGATGATGTTTTTACTCCTTTTCCTTTTAATCATTACTAATATTTTTGCCAAATTCAATTTTATGGTGATCAGAAAACACCCAAAATCGAACATGAATTTTACTATTTTATGAGGTTAAAAATAAAAATACTGACTATTTTTCTATATTTTTGTGACCTCGAATACTACTTTTCTTGATTTTCTTGATTTTCTTTTTTTCTCTTTTTTTTTGTATTTTTCGAAAATATATTAAAAAATGAAAATTATGAAAATTATTTTTTTGGTCAAAATGGTTCATTTAGCTTGGCTAAGGTCACCAAAATTGATTTTTTCAATTTTCAACTTTTTATGGATTTTCTATGAATTTTCAAAAAAAAAATAATAATAAAAAAATAAAAATAAAAAAAAGTTGATCAAAATTTAGGTGTCAACACCACCCCGACCACACCAAGGTCGAATGCGATCGACTCTTATCGTCGAAACCCGCATAAAAATTTACTCCCGTCGCGAGTTGGTATGGGCCTAGGAGGGTCCGCGTCGAGAAAGCCCGCGATCCACATGGCAGAGTGGGGGCCCGACTCGACAATCCATTAGCCCGTTACCATAATAGAAAATTTCGGGTCGCGACAGACTGGCGACTCCGCTGGGGAATCGAACCCCTAGAATCTCTGGTTCTAGGCCTCAAGTGGACTTAGGCCGTAATTAAAACGCTGAGTAATTTTCTGACATGTTTTCTGTAGGCGCTCTTGAAGGTGAGGTAAGTCCGCTTACGACAGGTGTTAAATGTTTTTACAGATTGGAGTGATAATGGGAGTAGTCTGTGATTAATATTGTCTTATGCATGTTGGGTGTAGGAATGTATGTCATGTGGATGATTTTGAAGCGCTGATTGATATATAAATTGTTGTGCATGATTCACCTGCATATTTGAGGATCACGTCACTTTTGCACAAAGCGCCCAAACCCAGGCCGCGAAATCACCTGTTTAGGTAGCCATAGATAGGGAATCGATATGCGAGGCTCTATCGTGGATTTGCGCTTGGGTTAACCATATTTGATCCCGCTCACTATTCAAGTCGATTCTTTTATCCATTTGTTGTGGATTGCGCTTATGGACAAATTTATCGACTCGAATAGTGGGAAGCTGTTAGGTCCATACCTGAGCCATTTTGATTTCTAGAGTCAAGCCTCACTTGTCTCATACGTATGTGTATGGATGGTTGGTATACCTAAAACCAAAATTCATTAGGTATCGCTTGTGGTAAGGTCCTTCCATTCTTATTTAATTTGCCTGCCATCTTTGATTTCGCACGACATGCTGCATTCATCAAATCCGATGGTTGAGCCCAATTCCATTTTACAGTATGGATAGAGTAGAGGTGGTATCCCTAAGTCGGTCCAAGATTCCCGAGATATTCGAGTACGAGCGACGTGCCATCCGTCATCGAGCTACCGAGGCATTCAACGGATTCCACTCCTTCCGATTTGTCCAAGGGAGGGCACTTACTGGACGAAACCTCATCCGAGGGACGGATTGCTTCTACACCAAGTCCGCCGAGCAACTCGAGCGCAAGCACAAACACGAGCATAATATGGAAGGGATGATCAACCTTTATCGAAAGCGGAAGAAGGCGTTTCGAAGGACCATAACAGATCCAAGACCCTCTCTAGTGGTCATCGAGATTTCATCAGACGAAGATGATTTTCTCGAGAGCCAGCCGTCCTCTTCCACCCCTATAGACATTTCATCTGATGAAGACGGTGACCCGAGCTAGCCGGAGCAAGGACGACAAGCGACATTCCCCGAAGACCCGACTTGGGACATCTCCTTAGGTTCTATAGGGTCGCATTCCGATTGTCTCATTTTAATTTATCTATCCGAGTCCTCGAGTCTGTAAGGAGGGTCCGCCTGTGGAACTCCCTTCTACCTTTGGCACTTTGGCCTTTGAGTCATTTCTAAGCGTCCTGACATTGGAACGCGACACTGGAATTTCTCTCAACCATTCGGATTTTTCGGTTCAATTACATGTCTCATATAGATGAAATTTTCATTAGGACTCACACTTGACGTGTTTAACGCAAGTACGAGAGTCTAATCCTTATTTCATGGTGCTTGGGACATGGAATTGAACCGGCCCACATCATGCATCATTGGTAATCCATGGTGATTAACTAAAGTTATCCGTGTTTTCTGAATTCAAGAGGAGATTAGATATTCGAATTATTTTTGATAAACAATTTCAATTTGGATGTCCTATCTCCCACTGAATTTAGGACACATTAGAACTGCATCTTTATCTTTTTGGACATTCCACAGATTTCTCTGGGAATTTGTCAAGAGTAATAACCATGGATTACGCTCCTTCCAATTGTATGTTTTCTTTTGAAAAACATTGATAAAGAACTTTTCACACGAAGTTAAGGCTTTGTAAAAGTCCTTATCTTCGTTAATCACAAGAAAGCATAAAATTGAAAGGATTTATGCTTTACTTCCCTTGCTAACATAGTTCTGTAATTTAAAACAGGTAATTTCCAAAAGCGAAATCCAAAAACCTGCGTGGAGACTTAGTCACAAGTTAAGATGGACCGGGATGGCGTGGAGAAACACTTGACCACCCTAGAGAGCCAGATGACTCAGGTGATTGCAACGATGACAGAGATGAAGGCACTCATAGTCACCATACAAGGGGCATCCCCGACGGACTCCAATCTTGACCCGACCATCCGACCAGTTTCGCCTAAAAAATCGGACATTGATCAAGCCGTAGGAGCAGAGCTCTTCTTCGAGAGCAAACCTGTGATGGCTGATCTGGAAAAACAGCACAAAGGAAAGCTTGGTATTATTGAGGAAGATGCTTTGACTAGAGAGAATCTGTTCGTCGTATACCTGATTCGAGAGAAAGACTCTAGTCACCAGAAGAGCGTTGGAGGTCACGCGAACCCAATCAACGTCAAAACCCATCCATGCATCGCCTCTCCTACATCCCTTAGAATGAGGATGCCTGAGGTTCTACAAAGGCTGGAATTTGCCAAGAGATATGATGGCATTGACTGCCCGAGAACTCACATCTTTTGCTATTTGGAAGCAATGGCTGATTACGACAGGGATGATTCACTTCTTGTCCAAAATTTTCGGCATAGCTTGGTTGGTCCCGCGTTAGGATGGTTTACAGCGCTTGACGTCAAGAGTATCCAAAAATGGGACGATCTGGCCAATCAGTTTCTCCAGCAATACGGTTCCAACAGGAATGCCACCCCTACCAGAATGGAACTGGTGCGTACGAAGCAAAGGAGAAATGAAAGCTTTAAATCATTCGCACAAAGGTGAAGAGCGAAAGCGGCCCGTGTCCAACCTCCGCTGGACGAAGATGAGTTAATAGAGCACTATCTGAAAGCTCTCCCCTATGATTCCTTTAATCGGTTGAGTACGACTCATTACCAATCATTTTCACAACTTGTGCACGCGGGTGAATGGGCTAAGCGCGATAGTATAATCAGAAACAAAGAAAGTCGCGGAGAGTCTTCTCAAACAAGTAAAGAACTGGTCAGGGAAATGAAGATCGACTATAGAGGAATGACGTTCGCAAGTCAAATTTCTGAACACATGTCAAGACATCAGTCACCTGATTTCATTCCTCATCAGAGACAACCAGCGCCCAAGATAGAGAAATCTGGCCAGTCAAGCAAGAGAGGTCCCCCATTTTTTTTACACCACTCCCACTCCCTATGTCAGAACTGCTCCATAGGTTTTTGGAGGAAAGGTTGGTAACCAAAAAACCACCGAGGGCGAAACCGCCAAGGTTCTTGGGGTTCGACATGAACCGAACTTGTGTATACCATATGGGTGAGAGGGGACATAATGTCGACAATTGTCGAGCACTACAGTATGATGTGCAAGCTCTCATCGACAACAATTTGTTAGTGTTCGATAGGGCAGGACTCAACGTCTGGCCAGACCTTTGCCGGATCGCGAAATCAGTGATGTATCCGAGGATGGACCAGAAGGCGATCTAAGGCTTATCACCAAAGGACCCGAATTACATGAGGTACCAGCCTTATCTTCTCAAAAATCAGAGAAGGGTACCACCTCGATGGGGCGAAAAGAACCATGCTTGGCCGAGATGGGTAATATGAGCATCATCAGTAGAGTTGAGGACCCCGCTTTTACAGCATCCTTCACGAAGTTTAATTTAACCTCTGAAGGATATGCGATGGAGACTATGAGGGAAGAGTCATGGGAGATCCCTGCTGGGTATTCATTGAGCCTCAAGGATATTGAAGAGATCGAGGAATTAGAAGAGTACGAGGAACGTCTGGAAGAAGCGCCCCGAGAGGACAGAAAGTTCATCTGGGATGCCAACAAAGGGGGCGAGACGCCACTTAGAAGGCATCGTCCGGTATGTGAGGCCAATGGGATAGTCACACCAAGCTCATGGAAACAAGAGGGCCCGTCAGCACCAACTTCCATACGGGGAAATGCCTCTTGCGGAACATCAAGAGTTTGCGAGCCCAAGAAGAAATCGCTTATGCAGTTTACATCACTTCCAATGCCACTATTAAAATTGCTCCCAATACTCTTGGAAAAAGGGATGGTGACCAAGGAGTTGTCGAGGTATAATCCTCCCTTATTCAAAGGATATGATGAAGCCAAGTCGTGCGCCTACCATGCAGAGGAGAAAGGGCACAACGCAGACAACTGTATTCGACTGGAAATCAGGGTGCAGAAACTCATCGACAATGGCGTTTTGGATTTCGAGGAGATAAAGCAAAACATGTAGCAAGACTCGTCGTTGGATTGCCAAAAACTGGACAGGGTGTACGTAGATAACCCTATCGAAGACTATGCTAGCCCAGCTGATCGGACAATCAATGACGGCAGACTACACGGACAAGGGAGTCACTTCCTCCTTTCCATTGTCACTCTTTAGTCTATTCGCATTGTAGTTCATCTGTAGTTCAAATGCAGTTTAAAAAAAAAACAAAGCAAAACAAAACAACAAAAACAAAAAAACAAAAAAACCCAAAAAAAAACAAAAAAACAAAAAAAAAGCAAAAAAACAAAAAAATGGGGACATGTGGGAGCTACAAATCGGTCGATGACGACTAAAAAAAAAAGAAGAGATAAAAGAGATAAAAAAAAAAGAGAAAAGAAGAGAGAAAAGAAGAAAAATCCTAAGACCTCATTTCCCACATGTCTCCTGATTTCAAAATCTTTTGGAGGAGCGAGGATGTCCAACGATAGGAGGACTAGCCCCCATTTCTCGCCTTCGGGTCGAATCTTTCAAAATATTTCCCTAAGAATTCATCACACATGGATCCTCTTTGCTATATGTGAGCTAACCATCGTCATGGCATTTCAGATAGCCCTCAAGAAGAAAAATCAGCCAAGAGAGACATGTTTCTGATTTTACAAGACACAAGACAACATTCAGTCAAAGGACGCCTCAAGAAGTGGTGTTTCAGGAAGATTGAAAATGATCAACAACCCAAGTAACTAGAATAGATGATTGAGGATCCACTTGGATCAGACCCCCCACCAGAGGAGCATGTTGGGGCAAAGCCATCAAGACCCTGGTGACAAGTAGCGAGGCATAGGCTATTGGGGCAATATACCTGGAAAGAGATAACATCAAACGTTGAAAGATGAAAAGAGACATGCAGCTCTAGACAAAAGACATCCCCAAATGGAAAAGGAGACTGCAAAAATTGCGAAACAGATTAATCTAGTCAGCTGAGGCAAATTCCACCTGACTAAGGTGAAGGCCATCTAACCGGGGCAAATGGATCAAAATGTGTGATCAAGAGTAAGGCAGTATCGTTCCAATTTCTAATGCGGAGCGTACACTAACCCTTCATTTCTTATCTTGACAGGGACTCGCCGTCATGGTGGACAGGTAAGTATCCCTTTCCTTTAAGGCTCCAAAGAGGCTTCAAACTTTTGGCCATCTCATCTGATCGAGTGGATCGCACATCCTCAGACTCTATGCAATTACATCCAAATGAGAACGCATGATCAAGGGTGAAGTTGTATGGTTCCATTTTTCCCTACATTCGAGAACATATACTAATACATCTCTCTTGTATCTCCAGAGACTCCCCACCATGGCGGGCAGGTAAGTATCCATTTTCCTTATCTCTTAGAGCGTAAAATTTTCGAAACCATTTCTTTCGACTTTGAAAGATCTTTGAGCCATTGAGATTTCGAAGAGTCTAGAGATACTCAATAATTCCATGTGTGAAAAAAATGTGCGAAATTCTTGAAATCATTTCATCTGCATTCACATTTAAAAGCTTTTGGAATCATCCAACACATGCATTGGAACATGCATATTGCATCAAGGATCCCCAGTAGGGGATGTTTTGGATAGAAAGAAATGAATTTTTAAAAGGGAATGTTTAAAACTGTCAAAAGGAGTACCTCAGACGATGAGAGGCAACCCATGCCCAAACACGTCCCTTCAAACACTCGAGTGATGAGTGAAGTAAGAATTAGAATAGGAACCGTGTTCGCGGATGTATGGATCATTCGCAGTGGTTACCTAGATTGAAAAGACGAAGGGCATTCTATTCTCTACCCCAAACACCGCAGGTCAACCATTGTTAACCAATTTGGGCGGAGGCTTCAATTCTATAATCTTGTCAAGAACCACCCCACATTGGGGCCAGTTAGAAGGAATTCCAGAGGCAGTATGAGGTAAATGGTTAGAAATCTTTTTGCTCGAACCATCATCAATCTTCGAGTGTTTCTTTACATTCAAACTCGTACTGTGATTCAAGTGCTTTAGGACGACGAAAAGTAGTCGCTTCTCTATCCTACACACACTCATCCTTTGCGCAGACCCATTGAGCCTGCATATCCGTTTCGTTAACCCCGTTGGTGATCATTGCCCATTCCAAGATGAAGACGGCGCCACCTCAAATCGGAAGAACTTAAAAGAACTGGGTCTATAGACAAGGCATAAATTAACTCTTCAATGTGCTAAGATTTTGTTCGCATGTGTGTCTAGCATGATCTAAAAAAAAATCTTTCCCAAAAAAGAAAAGAAAAGAAAAGGCGGGATTAAAAAAAAAGGGGGGCAGTCCCGGGCATCAAAAAGCAAAGTGCCTGGTAAAAGCAAGGCCAATACCCATTCAAATTCTTGTGTATTTATAAATCATCTAAAGGATTCCAGAATATCCAAATGTTAATCCCCAGTGGAATCTACTTGGGAATCAAGTCATGAGGTTATCCCCAGTAGGGGCGCATCCAAGTGACGACTACACCATCCTTGAGCAACGAGGGTGCTTTCTGAAGATCAATCCAAGGGTCAAGATCGGTGGTAAATCTGTAATGATCACCAACATCAAACCCCTTTCATATATTTTGAGCCAAAAACAGGCATTTCTCAGTCCCCAATCCTCACCTACGTTACAACCCTTGAAAGTCTTTTTCGACTAAGGCACTTGAGTTAACGTAGAGTTTAAATGATTTTAAGTATCGCTCGAAGAGGTACGAGCAAGACTATTTCTCTCTCATTTTTGCAGGGTTCTTGACTTGTAAACCCGAAGCAGATGATGAAGATTTTCAATTCATTGGCCTCGACTCGACCACGAGTCCCCTTTGAAAACCATTGACCGAACCCAACATTACGGTCCCTCAAAGGTCCCTTTCCGATCAATCAAATGGTATACACTGCGAACAATCCCGAAACCTTGAGCATAGGTTCAGGAGAGAATTTGAGTGTTTCAAAAAGGAGAGGAAGTGAGAAGAAACCTCCTAAAAAAATAGCAAGAAACCCTCTTTAATGAGCATACTCCAATTGGCGTTTTAACCAAACTCTTTTGACGATCTCAGATCATTTGATTCAAAACCCTCCCTAAAAGGAGCTTTGATCGTCATATTATGTTGCAAGATGTTTTGGATGACCTCCTACATCATTAGCATACCCAGATGAAATTTTTGGCTAAATGAAATTTTTGACAACATTAAGACAGGATCCCCTCTGCTAGTCATGGGACCTCTTTTCAAAATCAGATAAAAGAAACAAAAATCCCTCTACTTGTCATGGAAATCCTTTTAAAAACCAGAAAAATCCCCACTGACGTCAAGAGTCATCGTCATGGGAAAACCCTTTCAAAACCAGTAAAAACCCCTCTGCTTGTCATGGAATCCTCTGTCAAAATAAAAAATCCCTCTGCTTGTCAAGGAAATCCTATTTCAACACAAGAAAAAAATCCCTCTGCTTGTCATGGAACCTTCTGTCAAAACAAAAAAATCCCTCTGCTTGTCATGGAACCCTCTGTCAAAACAAAAATCCCTCTGCTTGTCATGAAAATCCTTTTAAAAATCAAAAAAATCCCCACTGACGTTAGGAGTCATGGTCATGGGAAAACCATTTCAGAACCAGTAAAAACCCCTCTGCTTGTCATGGAATCATCTTTCAACACAAAAAAACTCCCTCTGCTTGTCATGGAATCCTCTTTCAGAACAAGAAAAAAATCCCTCTGCTTGTCAAGGAAATCCTATTTCAACACAAGAAAAAATCCCTCTGCTTGTTATGGAACCTTCTGTCAAAACAAAAAATCCCTCTGCTTGTCATTGAACCCTCTGTCAAAACAAAAATCCCTCTGCTTGTCATGGAAATCCTTTTAAAAATCAAAAAAATCCCCACTGACGTTAGGAGTCATGATCATGGGAAAACCATTTCAGAACTAGTAAAAACCCCTCTGCTTGTCATGGAATCATCTTTCAACACAAAAAACTCCCTCTGCTTGTCATGGAATCCTCTTTCAGAACAAGAAAAAAATCCCTCTGCTTGTCAAGGAAATCCTATTTCAACACAAGAAAAAATCCCTCTGCTTGTCATGGAACCTTCTGTCAAAACAAAAAATCCCTCTGCTTGTCATGGAACCCTCTGTCAAAACAAAAATCCCTCTGCTTGTCATGGAAATCCTTTTAAAAATCAGAAAAATCCCCACTGACGTCAGGAGTCATCGTCATGGGAAAACCATTTCAGAACCAGTAAAAACCCCTCTGCTTGTCATGGAATCATCTTTCAACACAAAAAAATCCCTCTGGTTGTCATGGAATCCTCTTTCAGAACAAGAAAAAAATCCATCTGCTTGTCAAGGAAATCCTATTTCAACACAAGAAAAAAATCCCTCTGCTTGTCATGGAACCTTCTGTCAAAACAAAAAAATCTCTCTGCTTGTCATGGAACCCTATGTCAAAACAAAAATCCCTCTGCTTGTCATGGAAATCCTTTTAAAAAATCAGAAAAATCCTCACTGACGTCAGGAGTCATCGTCATGGGAAAACCATTTCAAAACCAGTAAAAACCCCTATGCTTGTCATGGAATCATCTTTCAACAAAAAAAATCCCTCTGCTTGTCATGGAATCCTCTTTCAGAACAAGAAAAAAATCCCTCTGCTTGTCAAGGAAATCCTATTTCAACACAAGAAAAAAATCCCTCTGCTTGTCATGGAACCTTCTGTCAAAACAAAAAATCCCTCTGCTTGTCATGGAACCCTCTGTCAAAACAAAAATCCCTCTGCTTGTCATGGAAATCCTTTTAAAAATCAGAAAAATCCCCACTGACGTCAGGAGTCATCGTCATGGGAAAACCATTTCAGAACCAGTAAAAACCCCTCTGCTTGTCATGGAATCATCTTTCAACACAAAAAAATCCTTCTTCTTGTCATGGAATCCTCTTTCAGAACAAGAAAAAAATCCCTCTGCTTGTCAAGGAAATCCTATTTCAACACAAGAAAAAAATCCCTCTGCTTGTCATGGAACCTTCTGTCAAAACAAAAAAATCCCTCTGCTTGTCATGGAACCCTCTGTCAAAACAAAAATCCCTCTGCTTGTTATGGAAATCCTTTTAAAAAATCAGAAAAATCCCCACTGACGTCAGGAGTCATCGTCATGGGAAAACCATTTCAAAACCAGTAAAAACCCCTCTGCTTGTCATGGAATCATCTTTCAACACAAAAAAAAATCCCTCTGCTTGTCATGGAATCCTCTTTCAGAACAAGAAAAAAATCCCTCTGCTTGTCAAGGAAACCCTATTTCAAAACAAGGAAAAATCACTCTGCTTGTCATGGAACCTTCTGTCAAAACAAAAAAATCACTCTGCTTGTCATGGAACCCTCTGTCAAAACAAGAAAAAAATCCCTCTGCTTGTCATGGAAATCCTTTTAAAAATCAGAAAAACCCCCACTGACGTCAAGAGTCATCGTCATGGGAAAACCCTTTCAAAACCAGTAAAAACCCCTCTGCTTGTCATGGAATCCTCTTTAAGAACAAGAAAAAAATCCCTCTGCTTGTCAAGGAAATCCTATTTCAACACAAGAAAAAATCCATCTGCTTGTCATGGAACCTTCTGTCAAAACAAAAAAAAATCCCTCTGCTTGTCATGGAACCCTCTGTCAAAACAAAAATCCCTCTGCTTGTCATGAAAATCCTTTTAAAAATCAAAAAAATCCCCACTGACGTTAGGAGTCATGGTCATGGGAAAACCATTTCAGAACCAGTAAAAACCCCTCTGCTTGTCATGGAATCATCTTTCAACACAAAAAACTCCCTCTGCTTGTCATGGAATCCTCTTTCAGAACAAGAAAAAAATCCCTCTGCTTGTCAAGGAAATCCTATTTCAACACAAGAAAAAATCCCTCTGCTTGTTATGGAACCTTCTGTCAAAACAAAAAATCCCTCTGCTTGTCATGGAACCCTCTGTCAAAACAAAAATCCCTCTGCTTGTCATGGAAATCCTTTTAAAAATCAGAAAAATCCCCACTGACGTCAGCAGTCATCGTCATGGGAAAACCATTTCAAAACCAGTAAAAACCCATCTGCTTGTCATGGAATCATCTTTCAACACAAAAAAATCCCTCTGCTTGTCATGGAATCCTCTTTCAGAACAAGAAAAAAATCCCTCTGCTTGTCAAGGAAATCCTATTTCAACACAAGAAAAAATCCCTCTGCTTGTCATGGAACCTTCTGTCAAAACAAAAAATCCCTCTGCTTGTCATGGAACCCTCTGTCAAAACAAAAATCCCTCTGCTTGTCATGGAATCCTCTTTAAGAACAAGAAAAAAAATCCCTCTGCTTGTCAAGGAAATCCTATTTCAACACAAGAAAAAATCCCTCTGCTTGTCATGGAATCCTCTTTCAGAACAAGAAAAAAATCCCTCTGCATGTCATGGAACCCTCTGTAAAAACAAAAATCCCTCTGCTTGTCATGGAAATCCTTTTAAAAATCAGAAAAATCCCCACTGACATCAAGAGTCATCGTCATGGGAAAACCATTTCAAAACCAGTAAAAATCCATCTGCTTGTCATGGAATCATCTTTCAACACAAAAAATCCATCTGCTTGTCATGGAATCCTCTTTCAGAACAAGAAAAAAATCCCTCTGTTTGTCAAGGAAATCCTATTTCAACACAAGAAAAAATCCCTCTGCTTGTCATGGAACCTTCTGTCAAAACAAAAAATCCCTCTGCTTGTCATGGAACCCTCTGTCAAAACAAAAATCCCTCTGCTTGTCATGGAATCCTCTTTAAGAACAAGAAAAAAAATCCCTCTGTTTGTCAAGGAAATCCTATTTCAACACAAGAAAAAATCCCTCTGCTTGTCATGGAACCTTCTGTCAAAACAAAAAATCCCTCTGCTTGTCATGGAACCCTCTGTCAAAACAAAAATCCCTCTGCTTGTCATGGAATCCTCTTTAAGAACAAGAAAAAAAATCCCTCTGCTTGTCAAGGAAATCCTATTTCAACACAAGAAAAAATCCCTCTGCTTGTCATGGAAATCCTTTTAAAAATCAGAAAAATCCCCACTGACGTCAGGAGTCATCGTCATGGGAAAACCATTTCAGAACCAGTAAAAACCCCTCTGCTTGTCATGGAATCATCTTTCAACAAAAAAAATCCCTCTGCTTGTCATGGAATCCTCTTTCAGAACAAGAAAAAAATCCATCTACTTGTCAAAGAAATCCCCTTTTAAAAATCAGAAAATCCCCTTTGACTTGGAGAACCCCCTCGTCATGGAAAATCCTCTTTCAACAAGAAATCCAAAAAAATCCATCGGACGTGGAGAACCCTCGTCCTGGGAACCCCTCTCAGACAAGAAATCCCCTCTGACCCCACTAGTCAGCGTCATGGGATCCCCTAGAGTAAATAGGTGCCTAGAAGCCGACCCAAGACTAAAGCCCACAAGGCTCGCTTGCCGCTTCGAAACCACGATGACCTAGATAAATCTCTCTGTAAGTGTTCACAGGTTGGTAGCCGCGGATCTGTCATCTTCCGGACCGGATCGCCAATCTTCAGCTTCAGAAGATTTCTTCCACCTCAAATCCCACCAGACAGGGATCTACGACAAAGGTGTCTCAAAGCACAGTTCAAGATCGGAGCCCATAACGCTCGCGACTTGCCGCCTAGACATACGATGACCGCCTTTTCCACGAAGCACGCGCCGGATAGCCATGCCTCGAAGCTCTCACCCTTCGGAATGGAGTGCAGCCGGTAGCCGCAGAAAAGACTTTCAAGACCCTGGTATAGTGAATCAGAAGCTACGAATGGAGGAATAAAAACCTGGTATAGTGAGTCAGAAGCTACGAAGGTAAAAAAAAAACCGGTGAGCTTCAGATTTCGACACCCCAGGAGCATAATGATGAGCCCTCAGATCCCACAACCACATCATCCGACAGGTGAGCTTCGGGTAAACTTCTCCCTTCCCAGCCTGTGTTTAAGTTGTCAAGGCAAACCGGGGATTAATTTGAGCTTTCATTGAAGGACTTCTCAGAGTCCGATGTCATGGCATTTTTCCTTTCCCAATTCAGTCGATTAGGACTCAGGTGTCATCTTGTCTTTGAGAGCAACCTCTGACGAGTTCACTCTCAAAGAGGGGCAGCGGTTGACACTTGATTTTTAATTATTTTTTATTTTTTATTTTACTTTAAAATTGATTAAAAATAGCAAAAACAGTTATAAAATTACAAAATTAACTTTGGAAGCCTTGGCCTAGCCTTAGGAACCAATTTTGAACAAAAAATAATTTTTAATATTTTTAATATTTTTTCGAATTTATTTAATTATAAAAAATACACAAAAAATAAAAAAAAAATACCATTCGTGGTCAGAAAAATGCACAAAAATAGTCAATAATTTTATTTTAATTCCCTTTTCGTAAGGGTTTTTATAAATCTCAAAAATTTGACTTGGGTCATTATGTTCCTTCACAAACATGCACCCGAATCAACCATAAAAATTCCTTTTTGAACATTTTAATTTTCAATTTCCGCTCCCAATAAGCCATGACATTTGAATCTAGAGCCTTGAAGTGAAATTGTGTCGATTTACCCTTCAATTTGGTCAAATTTGACGAAAGGGCCTAATTGCACAAATTTCCTTGCAATTTAATCCCCGGCTTTGCTTTTCCTAAAATTAAATCTTTGCTAGGGTCACCCATGAGAATTAAACATTCCTACCCTATATATTTCACCATGCCGAATCCAGTGGTGGCCTCGATTTGGGTCAATTCGGTCATTTGGGCTTTCAATTTGACAAAAATCAATTTCGGATCCTATGCGAAAATTGGGGTTTTCATTAAATTCCAAGCCAAAAATTCATGAAAACACCCATGTTACACGAAAATCATGCTGGGAAACCCAATTTTGACTTTAATTTCACAAGAAATGGTCGAATTGGGGCCTGATTTGATGAAATCGTCGAAACCGGGTCCGCCGGATCAGACCCGACCCGACCCAATAGATCCGGGTCTGCCACGCACCAGCACTCACGCGCGTTTCCCTTCTCTCTTTCGTTCACCTCCGCGCGACGTCGCCTTGGCAAAGAAAGATCCAGAACGTTCCTCCATTTTTGTCGCCTACTACACAAGATGAGGTGAGAGAGCTGGAAAGGAAGGAGGACGGTTAGAGGAGGTAAAAAAGAAAGGACGGTACGTGAGGGAATCGCAAGAAGGAGGGAGGACGAAGAGAGAGAGACAGGTGGCGAAAACGGAAAAAGGGAAGAGAGCCGAGAGAGAGATACGGGCAGGAAGAGAGCCGAGAGAAAAAAAGAGAGAGAGAGAGACCAGAGTGCGTAGAGAGCAAAACGGCCATTGAAGGAAGGGGAAGTCGAGAGCTCTTACCAATGTTTGCGGCCATCGCAGTCCAGGTCAAGATGCGCCAATGGTCCCTGGAGTTTTAGAGTGACCCACTGAGCATCCCGAATCCGGCCATGTCCTTCTTCGTCGACAAAAAGGTCGGCCTTGAACCCAAGATCCCATCGTGAGCTCGCGTGCTCGTCTTGAGCCAAACCGAGAACGTCAGTTCACCAAAGGTGGCCGAGGATCGACGGACCGGAGGTCGCTAACGAGCGATGGCCCACGGTTTGAGTCTGTTGAGGTGAGTTTGTATAACCCTTTTGTTACTTGTGGCTGCTAAAAGATGATGAATGAAAGTCGGACGAGTAAACCGTGAAAAAGTGTAGTCACCGGAGTTGTTTAGTCCGATCGTGGTATTGGTCGGAGTCGATGGTGTCGGTAATGGTTGATGGCGGACCTCCGTGGAGGCGACCTTATTTCGAGTTATTTGGCTCAGTTTACTCCTCATGCTCTCCTGCCCCTCCTTCTTTTCTCGGTTTATGTTTTTATGGCATGAAAACCGCGAGCCGATCCCGAATGGTCAGAATCCATTCCGAACTCCCTCGCTTATTTTGGAGCGTTTTTCCAACCCACGCGAACCGCTGGTAAATTCTCTATCACTCTTTGGATGATTTTTGACTTGTTAGTGTAGAGGTTTAACGTAGAAGAAGACGTTATCTTTTCTGCCGCTTTGTGCTCTCGACTCTAGTTGGATAGATCAGTTCCAGCTCGTTTTTGGCTGAAAAATAATCACACGGTTCGGTGAGCATGTGAGAAAGGACGGTGGCCGTTGAGCGCTCTGCTAGTAGGCGGTGTCGTTGAAGAGTTCTCGGGTGTAGGAGGCCATTGCCGGTAGTGTTTCGCCGGTTTCGATGATCGGGGTCGGCGGCTTGCAGCGTCGTTAGAGTGTTTGTAGTAAAGCTCGTAAGAAGACCCAGGATGAAGTTGATTCAGGTGGGAAGTAAAAAAAGAAGAAGAAGAGGAAACAAAAAGAAGATAAAGAACAACAATAAAATAATCAAAAGAAGTTAAAAAAAAAAAGAAAAAGAAAAAAAATGGATGATCAGGCAGGGTGAGGATCCTCTGCCTTACTTTTTTTTAAGGCAGCAGATCCCCACCCTTGATAGTGCTCTCCCCCCTATATCAAGGGTGGGGATGCCTCTGCCTTAAAAAAAATAAGGCAGAGGATGATCAGGCAGGGTGTCTCTAAGGAACTCCATAGAAAATTCGACACATGTCATGCGGGCCCCATTGTTCAGAGCTTCTCTTTTCACTAACCTTTTCCCCCCAAAACACCCCTCACCTCCCCTCAACTATCACCACCTCACCCCCCCCCCCCCCAGGGAACGACCACCCGGTCCACCCCCACCCGCCAGACTCCTCATCCTGCTCGCCGTCGCAGGCCTTCCTCCTCGACCCCTCGCAACCCCACCAGCCCTTCCTGCCACCAAAGAACTACTTCTCCTCCCTCCTCAACGTCGCGTGGAATAATTCCTTCGACAATGGCTTCGATTTCGGCTGTGATGCCGCCGGGCTTTTTGGCTCGGTGAAGGGCAATCAGACCTCGAGCGCGCCGCTTCCGATGGGCGGCTCTGAGCTGGGCATGGATCTGAGCTACTGCCCGCGCCGACTCGGCTCTTCCCGCTTGCTGAAAACCCAGTCCAAGCCAGGCGGCGGGCTCGGGCTAACCGGGATTGAGGGTCGCGAAGGTCGGAGGCCGGGGGAAGGCTCAGCGAGGGAGCTGGCCTGGCTGGGGCTGCGGGAGTTGGAGATCAGCTCTGCGGAGATGGGGAAGCTAGTCTTGGCCTTGGCACCGCGGAACTTGCGGGCGGCGGCGACGTCGTAGGCGCGCGTGGCCTTCTCCAAGCTACACCCGGGATCTTCTTGCCGGCGTCCCGGATCTCGGCGGCGTAGTGGGACGCCCCGATGGCGGATTTCCTTGAGGCTGTTAGGATTTGAGAGAGAAACAGAGAGAATGAGAAACGCCATGGCTTTGCCTGAGGGAGCAGGAGGTCACGGTTAGGGAGATGAGGGGTGTTTTGGGGAAAACAAAGTGAGTGAAAAGAGGAACTCTAAAGAGTGGGCCCCGCATGCCAGGTGTCGAATTTTCTATGGAGTTCCTTAGAGATGCGTTGGCACTCTAGGAGCACCCAATATTTTCTCAGGGTGTGTGTAGATGACGAACAGAATTAGATATGGGAAGATGAGAAGTGGGATTGGCGGCTGATGTGCGAAAATATTAGGTTATGTGCTCAACTTGGAGCCATGTCCATTTCTGTCGTGAGGTTTTTGGGCCATTGGAGTGAGCTAGGGAAATTGAGATTGGAAATTTGGGCTGGCTTGTGGTTTTAATTTGAAGTTTTCGGGTTGGGCCTCTGGAGGGAAGAATGGAAAGAAGATTGGGCCTGGTTTAGATTGGAGTCATATTGGGTTTTAGAATAAAAGTGGGCCTTTCTTGTTTTAAATTTCGTGTGGGCTTCGTGTCCCTTCCTAGCCCGCGGCTTTAGAAGGATTGGGCTCAGAAGCCCAATCTGGATCACCATTTTCAGAATTATAAAGTATAAAAAATTATGAAATTCGAAAATTAATTAAAAAAAATGGAAAAATCATAAAAAAAAAATTCAGAAAAAATTGGAGAAATTCCGAAAAATTCCAAAAAAATTCTAGAAAATAGGAAATGGCCACAATCAACTGGCCATGACCTATTTTGGGTCTTTCAAACCCCAATCTTCCGAAATGACGATTTTGCCATTTAGGCAAATCGTCTAAAAAAAATCGAAGAAATTTAGAAAATTCCCAAAAATTCCAGAAAATAGGAAATGACCACAACCAACTGGTCAAGACCTATCTTTGGTCTTTCGAATCCCGATCTTTTCAAAAATGACGATTTTGCCCTTTTAGAAAATCGTTTCTCGAGAAATCCCGAAAAATTCAAGAAAAATCTCCAAAATAGGAAATGGTCAAGATCAACTGGCCATGACCTATTTTGTTTAATTCAACACCCAAACCTCCCAAAAATTGACGATTTCCACCATTCGAGCAAATCGTCCCCAAATCTTCCAGTCTACTCCTGGTCCTAAATCACACCTTCCCTAAGCTCTTAAGGCTATACTAGGAGGCCATTGATTTGAATTGATGTGCATTGACGTGGTTCATTTATGCACTTGATTGCGCTTTCTTTATATTGATTGTGATTTGATAGGACTAGTCTTTCAATCTGCATGAAACCCCTGAACCAAGCTTACCTCACCTCAATTTGCGCCTGCATGAAATCTTAGTTAGGAAAATCACTCGCGTTAGGTACCGAAAGGGCGTTGGTAATGACACCAACGTAACCAAGTCCCCGAACCCAAAATCTCTGGTTCCGAAGAACTGATCGATCTCTCCCAATCGATTAGTGAGGTTTCCGGTCCACCTTCCAAGAAGGACCGGTGGCGACTCCAAATGCATGCACACAAGCACATGCCACCCCGACCACACCAAGGTTGAATGCGATCGACTCTTATCGTCGAAACCCGCATAAAAATTTACTCCCGTCGCGAGTTGGTATGGGCCTGGGAGGGTCCGCGTCGAGAAAGCCCGCGATCCACATGGCAGAGTGGGGGCCCGACTCGACAATCCATTAGCCTGTTACCGTAATAGAAAATTTCGGGTCGCGACAGATTGCATCTCATCTTTCATCGCATCCATCCATAGATCTGATTGAGGGCAAGAAATAGCATCTGCATAAGTCACTAGATCAACCACAGAACCGATATCATAATCATGCTCTCCTAGGTAGACTATATAGTATGGTGGTATTGCTGATCGTCTCTCCCTAACGGATTTCCTTAATGGAGTTGATACAACCTTATTCTGCACCTTAGAGACTTGAGGAACTTCATCAGTAGCTGTCTCAAAAGCAGGATCTTCAACCTCAACAGCCTTAGTCTGTGGTGTGGGAGACTCCATTATCGTTTGTATAGGAAGAGATGAAGATACAGTAGTATCCATCATACTATTATCCTCATTAGCTTGTGAGCAACTACCTTTTTTCGGCCACATCAAACTCCAGGAATTTCGCCGTCTGTGATTCCACAATTCTTGTTCCTCTAGTGGGATTATAAAATCTATACCCTTTTGAATGATCTGGATAAGATACAAAATAACACCGAGTAGTTCTGGAGTCCAACTTACTTAAGGTTGGATTATACAACTTCACTTATGCAGGGCATCCCCATACTTTAAGATGATCCAGGCTAGGTTTACGTCCAATCCATAACTCAAAAGGAGTCGACGTTACAGCTTTGGAAGGTACATAGTTCAGAATATACATAGCTATTTTCAATGCTTCACCCCACATATAAACAGGCAAATTAGTCCTACTCATCATACTCCTCAACATTTCCATAAGGGTGCGATTGCGCCTTTCAGCCACATCATTGTGCTCGGGACTTCCAAGCTAGAGGTGTCAAACGGGTGGGTCGGGTCGGGTCGGGTTTGGGTCGGGTCGAATATGGTCCGACCCATATTGACCCATTTAACCTGTTTTGACCTATTTTCATACAGTACAAATTTTATAACCCAAACCCAACCCGACCCGACCCAAACCCGACCTATACCCGACCCATATTTCTTAAGCGTTTCTATATTTAACTCGGTCCCTGGCCCCGGTCTCGAACTCGGTCGTCGGCCCGGCCCCGGTCGCAGACTCGGCAATCGGTCCCCAGTCTAGGCCCCGGTCGCTGGCCCCAAACCCGATCCCCGGTCGCTGGCCCCGGACTCGGCCCCGTTCCCCGATTCGAGGCCGGCGAATAAGTACCTTCACATCAAATTAAAAAAATAAAAACAATAGAAAAAATTAATAAATAAAATAAGAAATGTAAAATTCTATAAATTAAAATACTAATCACGAATTCAGTAATATTTTTGTTTTTATTTTCTTTAAAAATATTTTTGTTTTTCTTTTTTCTTTTTTCTTTTCTCTCTTCTCTCTCTTTTTTCTTTCTTCGTTGGTGCTCCCTCCTCCTCCGTCTGCAACTCCTCCACCACCGTCCCCTCCATCTGCAACTTCTCCTCCCTCCTCCGTCAGTCGGTGTAGGGCTTCGGTGACGGCGGCAGCCCGGCAACCGACCGTGTCCCGACGACTTAGAGTTCCTCGGCTCGAGGCCAGATCCGGCGACCCACGACCTCAGCCCTTACGCCAGCACCTAACGAGACCAAGCTTAAGAAGGCAAAGGTTTCGGACCTTGATGTCGGCTACCTCAGCAACGACGATGGCGGCCCTTAACGGGATCGATTTCAGAGATGCGTGAGCTCAATTGAAACCACGCCCTCATCAGAAACCCTTAGAATCACCTCGGAATCAAACCGTCGAAGATTCGTTAACAGCTAAGAGAAATGGAGACGAAGTGAAGCCACTTATTGAAGTCACGGTTCATAGAACCAGTTCTTCCTCTGTGGTCGTTGCTCTCAGTTCGATGAAGCTGAAGAAGATGCAAATGGAGACGAAGTCAAACGAAAAGAAAGAAACAGGGTCGCGTTCGTGGAGTTGGAGAAAATATTGGTTAAAATATGGGTCACTTAAGTGACCCATATTTGACTTGTTATTGGGGCCTTCAATTTTCTCAACCCATTTAAGCCCATTTTGCCAAAAAACGAGTTACCCACTTAAAATTGAGCCCCTCAAATATGAGTCAGAAAATGGGTACACGACCCATATTGCCGGCTCTATCCCATGCATAGTAAACTGAGCCACTGTTCAAGAATCCTCTAAGTACTTGGCAAATGACCCTTTAAGCTGTCCAGCAATTAGTTTTAATTTATATAGACCACATTAGGTAATTTTAACAAACACTCCCTTAGAATTTGCAAATATGCGCACTCCTTACACGTGTGCGAGAAATTGATATATGATTGACTTAGACAAATCATTTTATAACGAAGCATTTAAATACTCTGTGCGGGAAAAAAAATCCATTAGATCTGTCCAAGGAAATTGTATCCATAGTAAAATAAAAATATCCCAAGATTCGATTTTCTTAAGAAGATCTATAAAAAATATTTGATTCTTAAAATTTTGAGAACGTAAGAGATTAAATAGGATTATCATCCATGAAAAAAATATAATTGGCTTTAAGGAAAAACTCCAAATAGGAGCCTGGAGTACCCGCATTTTCTATTAAAAAAAGACTAAAGTAGATATTGTTTCAAATGAGGATCTAAGTGCCCTCATTGTTTAAAAAAGGGTCTAATCATAGATAATTTCTCATCTTTCAATTTCTTTTATATTATATTATATTATTTTTATTTTTTTCCTTTATTTTCGTCGATGTTCGGCCATAGGCGAGGACTGGGTGCCCTTGTCGGAGGTCGCGAGCCCCTCAGCCCACGGTCATAGGCGGGACAGAAGAGAAAAAAAAGAAAGAAAAGAAAAAAAAATAAAAAAAATAAAAAAGATAAAAATATCGTTAATCAGATATTTGTTAAGATAATAATAATGTTTTATATTCTTATTTAAAAAAATAAGACACTCCAAAGCTTTATTTAGAATTTTGTCGGGTTTCAATTTTTAAGGAGCTCCAAGCGTTCTTTCTTTGCTTTTTGTGTCGTCGTGGCACATGAGTTTTGGTACCTTTTTTTTTAAAGCGGTTCCAACGATGTGACCTCGTGCTGCCACGTCATCCTATCACGCAGATCGTCTGACCAGGCAACTCCTTTCTCTCGGAGTGCGTGATTTGACGGGCCCCACTATCATTTCGCCTCGACGAATCCGCCCTCCCTCTCCCTCCCTCCCTCCCCTCCCTCTCTATAAACTGCGCCTCCGTTCTCGCTTCACACTCTCTCTCGCATTCTGATCTTCTCGCCTTCGCATCTCCTTTTCAATTTCCATCTCCATCCGCGCGCGCTTCGATCCGCAATGGGAAAGGTTAAGATCGGGATCAACGGTGCGTTGCTACTCATCATCATTTTCGCTGCGTCTGTCGACGTTTTCCTCTCTTCTTCTCCGTTTGTGTTCGATCTCTCTCGCGCCTCGTTGATCGCCGTCTGTGTTTTTTTTTTCCGGTGCTAAGGTTTCGGCAGGATCGGCCGCTTGGTGGCCAGAGTCGCGCTCCAGAGGGATGATGTCGAGCTCGTCGCCGTCAACGATCCGTTCATCACCACTGACTACATGGTACTTTTGCTCTTTTTTGTGCGTGCGTGCATGTGTGTTCGTCTGCTGCGTCGCGATGCTGCATTCACGACGATCACTTTCGAAGGTGGTTCTGAGATCGGTCGGTCACGATTTCTTGTACCTCTTGTGTTGCATGTCGATCCGAGTCTGGAGTGGTACGTCGTCCGATTTAGTGAAATCTATATCTGTTTGTTTAGCTCTCGAAAATTAATAAGCTTTGTCAAGCCCAGCCTTCTGCTAGATTCCGAGTCTGGAGTGGTACGTTGCTTTCGTCCGGTTTAGTGAAATCTATATCTGTTTGTTTAGCTCTCTAAAATCAGTAAGCTTTGTCAAGACCAGCCTTCCGCTAGATTTTGTGCTGTTATGTTAAGTTTAGTCGGAAACTGACTTAGTAAGCGTCTTTATTATGCACGCTTTATTCTATCTCCACTTATGAAAGGGCAAGCCAATACAATAGGCATTGCGTTGCGAAGAGTTTGCTTGGGGAAATAAAAGGAACATATATCACCCGTGCAAAATTAAAAAAAAAAAAACACACATGAATATTCTACCATAGTAGGTATTCAAGAATCAGTACATGAAATTTTAATGAATTTGAAAGAAAGACTCTACTAGAGTGTGATAAGATCTTGTGCAGAGTATTTTCTATGGTTTAGTTAGTCTTAGGACGGAATTTAGGAAGCTAGCAGAGAATTTCTAGAAAAAAATGAAGATCATCGCCTGTAGAGTAAAGAGTAAACTGTCAGTGAAACTTTTAGTTGTGAAGCTTTAGAAGAACAAACATATCTTCGGTGCTGCTTGTATGCTTTGGAAATCAGCATTTGCTTACCGTTTGTGTTGTATGAAATTGTCCAGACCTATATGTTCAAGTACGACAGTGTTCATGGTCAATGGAAGCACCACGATCTCAAGGTCCAGGACTCTAACACCCTTCTCTTTGGCGAGAAGCCAGTCACTGTCTTTGGTATTAGGTATACTCGCACCCTTAGTTTTGTTTTCAACTTCGTGTTGTGATCTTTATTCCTTATCGGATTCTTAAGCAGATGGGATATCTAATAGTTGATATCATTTCATCAGAAACCCTGAGGAGATCCCATGGGGTGAGGCTGGGGCTGAATTCGTTGTTGAATCCACTGGAGTTTTCACCGATAAGGACAAAGCTGCTGCCCACTTGAAGGTTTGTTTTCCGCTCCTCTTTTGTTATAAAGCATCTAGCCTGTTGGTGAAATTAAAAGCATATCATAGTTCAGTTTAATGGTATGATTGGTATGTGCTTCTCAGATGATCTTCAAATTATAACTGGTTTTTTGCTTAAATTCATTTTAAATGTATTGCTTTCAGTTGCATGTACTTTTTGAAAATGAATATTGGTCGTCACTCTTTGGCTCTTCCCCGTATTCATTCAAGTTGAATTTGCAAAATAGCTTGTAAGGAAATGTTAGAATCTTTAGTTTTCTCCAAGGCATTCTCTCTTTTTAATCTGAGTAATCTTTGGCTGAACTTATCAACACACTAGTTTATTGTGAAAATGACACGTTCTCACCCTTTTCTAAGTTCTAATTCGTAAACTTGTCAAGAATAGATTTTAAACAGTGTTTTTTTGAAGTGGACACAACTTCTTTACCTCTTGTCATTATAAACTCTGCACATTCTCAAGTCACTGTACACTGTTAGGGTGGCGCCAAGAAGGTTGTCATTTCTGCCCCTAGCAAGGATGCTCCCATGTTTGTTGTGGGTGTAAATCAGAATGAATACACATCTGACCTAGACATTGTCTCCAATGCTAGCTGCACTACCAACTGCCTTGCTCCATTAGCCAAGGTATTTTTGGTGTCTAATTTGGTCAAGGGAAACATTTGAGTTGGTTTTCTTTCGAGACTCTTATCATCGTTGACTTTTACCTGTTAGGTCATCAATGACAGATTTGGTATCGTTGAGGGTCTTATGACCACTGTCCATTCCATGACTGGTGAGTACTATTTGATTGCATTCATATGTTGCTGAGCCATCAATTTCGGTTGAACTATGTGGAATGTTAATTGATTACATCTCATGTGATGCAGCCACACAGAAGACTGTTGATGGACCATCAATGAAGGACTGGAGAGGTGGCAGAGCTGCTTCTTTTAACATTATCCCAAGTAGCACAGGAGCTGCTAAGGTACCAATCAATGTTGAAAAATGAATACTCGTGCCCATCTCTTGATTGCTTTGCTTTAGTGTGCAATCCTGTTTTATGGTGATCAATGTATATCTTTGTAAGGTTACTTGTTTACATCCATGTACTCGTTTTTGGTTTTCAGGCTGTGGGCAAAGTTCTTCCTCCGCTAAATGGGAAGTTGACTGGAATGGCTTTCCGTGTGCCTACTGTTGATGTCTCAGTGGTTGACCTTACTGTGAGACTCGAGAAGGCAGCAAGTTACGATGAGATCAAGGCTGCAATCAAGTGAGATCCACAATGCTCCATGATTTTTTTTTGCCATATCTCTTTATCTGTCTACATAAAACGTGCATTTAATCTAATTCTCATCTTATTGACTGTATCTGTCTCTCTCTAGGGAGGAATCTGAGGGCAACATGAACGGAATTCTTGGTTACACTGATGAAGATGTTGTATCGACCGACTTTGTAGGTGACAACAGGTGTGGGGACTTACATTATGTCATTCATGTTGCAATCTTTATGTGTCCTCTTTAGTTCGCTCATTTTTGAATTCCTAACGATTTTCCCTTGTAGTAGAGGCTGATCGATGCCTAATTTTTCTTTGTTTTCGTGCATAGCTTGGTTTCTAAATGTATGCATTTTGTCCAGGTCAAGTATCTTCGATGCCAAGGCTGGAATTGCTCTGAGCCCTAACTTTGTGAAGCTTGTCTCTTGGTATGACAATGAATGGGGTTACAGGTAAAAATCCTTCTTGTCCTTTCGATGAAAACAAGCTGTGCCCACTTTATCTCTTCTTAAAGTCGAGTCATGCAGTGATTGGACATGGAGCGTGTGCCCTCGTTCTGTTCATAAAGTTTGGAATTGTTCTTTCGGAAGTACTCTTTACAACTGCTGAAATGTTTTATTGGAAAAAGGAGGTTATTGCCGTCGCTTGTGGTAAATCAGAATGCAGTTTAGGCTCCATTTCTTTCGCGAAAATGAATTATTCGGAAAACATCTTTTAAGAATTACAGCGTATGTTGTTCACGAAAAATGGATGAAGGAAAAATAGCTCACCGCCCATGATAAGTTGTTGGTAATGAAAATATTATAGGCAATATGTTGATAATGATTACAATCGTTCATCTTTAAGAAAGTATTTTCCCGAGTCTTTCATTTTCTGTGAAACAATAGTATGCTTTAACTACTAGCAAAGTTTTTGTCTAATTTGCAATTACATTGTTTTGTTTTTGCCTTACATGCTCTCTCTCTCTTCTCACTCTGCACAGATGATGCTTACATGCTTGCTATTTCTTTCCTTTTCTCTTTGCAGCTCCCGTGTTATCGACTTGATCTGCCACATGGCCTCTGTCATGTGAGCATTTCTGGACTGACTCGGATATCGTTACAGGATTTCCTTCTTCCGGCGGCGGCCGTCTTTCGTGCAATTTTTTTTTTGCAGGTTTAGAGAGAAATTTTTGGAATAATTATGAGTTCCTTTCTACAAATTAAGGCAATGTCACCAGTCTTATGAGAAACTTGTGTTCCCGTCCTTTGTTCTCCAAGCAAAATGAATGGAGTTACTGTCCCGATTGTCTTTTTGGCGACGGCACCTTTGTTACATCTCTTTTGGACAGACTAATGCTTGCATGACGTCGATCGTTTGTTTAGCCCATCTAATTATCCTTCATTTTTTTTTTTTAGCTGCATGTTGAATGGGTCACCTTTTGTAACACGTACAGTTGCGCCAGTCATTCGGATCATAACACGTACAGTTGCGCCGCGGCGTCGTCACATGTTTCGCCAAGCTTATAGCAGAAGCATCAGTTAATAACTTAATCCATCCATCCATTAAAGCGCGAACAAAAAACCAATCCAAAAGGCAAAGAACAAGTCCCACTTTTTAACGTCAGCCATGAGAGGTGGGGGGCCATATCGATGGGACCCACATTTTTTAACTGTTAGCATCGAGTGGGCTTTGTGTACGCCCGGTCAAAGTAGGGATTTTTCCGACCCGGCCCAACAAACGGTGCACAGCGATTCGGAACATGTTGGCACAAGGCTTCATTGATTCAACGGCTCTTCGGCAGTGTTGTTGTATAGGTAAACGAATTTAGTCATTCAAAACGGAGAGGATGTGCTCATAAGTCATAGAAGAAGAAAATATACAACTTTTTTTTTGGTCGAAATTTGACAGGAACAAGCTCATTCGCAATTCACAACGACATGTAATGGCATTATGGCAAAAGTTGAAAGAGATCTGCCGTGGAGCTTGCTGCGTTCGAAACCTTTGCTAAGGATGCCTTTGATTCAGCTTTTTCAGGAACAAGTTAGGGCGTTTGGTAAAGTTTTTGAATTACTTTGGGGAAACGTCCGCATTAGCAAAACTGAGAGCAAGGTAGGTTAGAGGGTTAATGAATTTTCTCTCTCTTTCCAAATTGCCCTCACTAAAATTCCGATATTCCATTATTGCTCTCGCAAGGGACCAATTCATTTTCTCCAGCATTGCGAATTTAGGTTGCCGGTGAAGCTCCGCACCAAGGGTCGCGGAATGTTGCCAACGACTGCCAATGGTGGCTGAATTTCGCCATGCCTTGTCGACCATGTCTGGCTAGTTAACGGTCTGCGAAGCTCATCGAGGGCTTCTACCGAGTATGATGGTCGTCATCTCGAGTGTCGCCCGAGCCTTTTGTCTCCAAACCTTATGTCACCCAACCCAAGGTCGCACTGCCATGAACGGAGAGCCTTACACGATGGATATGAAAAACAAAGAAGCCAACGAACATAGGAGATGATAAACAGAAGGCCTAGGTTGCTTCGGCTCTGTTTTTCTTTCACAGTAAATGATGAGCAGAAGCAAAGGAAAGCCAATGGTGGCTGAAGCTCGCTGTGCCTTGTCGACCGTGTCTGGCTAGTTGAGGGGCCGCAAAGCTCATTGAGGGCTACTACCGAGAATGATGGTTATCGTCTCGAGTGTCACCCGACCGTGTCAACCCAAGATCACACAGCGATGAACGGAGAGCCTTACATGATGGATATGATAAACAAAGAAGCCAACGAACATAGGAGACGATGAACAGAAGGCCTGGGTTGCTTGGGCTCTGTTATGATGAGCAGAATTGAACTAAACGTAACCTTAGTGCTTAACGTTCAGTGGAATATCCTAGTAGCTGCAGCAGAGGAAGTTATTTATTTATTTTTCTTCAAATGTACAATGTTGTACCATGTCCTTACAAGTCGGAGCCCTTTGATCCACCTCTTAAAAATGCCGAACGCCAGATGCACTACAAAACAGATGCCCGAGTTCTTTCACCCTTGACTATTGCTAATATAAAAGGAATCGAATACGATAAAATATTGTCACAGTTGACTTAGTCCTAAATTTTTCATTACTAGATTACACCATAAAAGATTTTACAAAGATTAACAACATAATCTCGTAATCAACTGGTTTTTTGTTGTAAATCTGATGAAGCTCTCAAATTCACGTACTTTTTCCGACAAAATTTCACATTGTAGTCACTAAGCATAAGCCAGAAAAGAACCGCATAACTGCTACATAACCACTTGCAGAAAACAGGCTTAGACACTGAGAAGTTAAACGTAAATAGAATCGGCACGTGTTTAAACACTTGAGCAATGATCAATTCTGAATGTGAGAACACCCGGGGATAGCAACATAGTCAACGTTCCAAATTTCTGTTTCCACTTGAGATTTCATTGCCCTTACTGTCCAAAACATGCAAAAGAGGGGGAAAAAAAGGCTTAAAACTCCCTGTGAACTCTTACCTCCGGAAATATGCAACATGAACTCATGCCATCAATCTATATCACAAGTCCCTGCGAACAAAAGGAAAGTAGGGAATCAGTCTTTTAGCTGCAGGTGAGACCATAACTAGAAATTCAATAGTTTTCACGATTCAAGTAAGGCAGGAGAAGCCGAGCAGCCATCACATCAAAAGATGAAGCACATGAAGCTTAGTCACATGAGATTTCTTTCATGAGCAGCTTGCTATGGACCGGCAACTAATCTAGCGGATCATGACATACGTAGGACTTCGGATGGACTTAGGGTTAATTTCATCGTATATTTAATGTTAGTGCATGCGATGCCGCAATTTTACCTACCCAAAATAAAAGGGACAAACGCACTATAAGTCCTAAAACTTGTCATGTGAGTGCAAATGAATCCTAAAACTTTCAAAAAGTTCATTCAAGTCCTAAAACTTGTCATGAACTTTCAAAAAGTGTAATGGAGTCCTAAAGCTAGTCATGAAAGTGCAATTGAGTTCTAAAATTTTCAAAAAATGCAACCAATGAAAGGACTTGATTGAATTAATATGACAAATTTTAGGACTTGATTACATTTTTTGAAAGTTTGAGGACTCAAATGCACTTTCATGACAAGTTTTAGGACTTAATTACACTTTTTAAAACTTTTAGGACTCAAATGCACTCACATGACAAGTTTTAGGACTTTCAATGCACTTCTCCCCAAAATAAAATTCAAGGAATCAACAAGCTCATGGGTGAAGATTTAACCAAACAACCAACATTAGCTCCATAGATTCTATCTTTAAGAACATAAATACACCGCTGAAGTCAATCTCATTGTTGTTTTGAAACTGTTATTGGTAAAGAGCCTCTATGGCATTTGCTAAGCAACCTAAAAAAGAAAAGTCGCAATTTTCAGAACACAAACACGGACTTCGTTCTGTTTGGTATAATCAATACGTTGGAAAACGGACATTTTTTATCATGTATTTCCATAGGATCTATGTTACACGGACAGAGGACACGATACGCGACACGGCACGCCGACACGTGTATTCTTAAGAAATAGAGAATTCCGACATGCTGAAAAACGTTGTATATTTTATGTATATTGTTATATATACATGATTTCAGATCCATAAAACTCCAATTATTACCAACAACAAAATCCATAGAGTCGAGGAAAATGGAAAAACAAAGGTCGCAACTAGCGGTGGCGAGTCGCAAGCAGAGCCGGCCGAGGGCGAGTCGCGAAAGGGAGAGACGAGTCGCGAGAGGGAGAGACGAGTCTGAGAGTCGGGTAGGTCGCCAGAGGGAGGAGTTAGAAATTAGGTAAAAAAATTGAGTTTTTCCACTATTTTTAGTGTCCGGCACCAAAAAAAAAAAGTCTCGGTTGTGTCCAGCCGTGTCAAACACAAAAAAATTTAAGAAGCCGTGTCGGTGTAACAGAGAATAGGATCACTCATTCATATGATGCATTTCAACATTAATCTAGTAAAACTATAGATTATTCTAGTGCCAGAAGGCGCAAATTGTGACCCCTTAACCCACGAAAGTGCACATGCAGCAGCCCAAGCTACAAGCGGAAAACATTTCATCTCAAAATACCATATACACACCAAAAAATAATACAAGCTACGAGTACAACCCAGCACCATAATAATCAAACCCTGGCAAGTATACTCATCAAACATTGGAACCAAAATTAAATAAAATTTGAAGGAAAAGAGTTTGACAGGATACCTGTTCAGCGCCCACCAAGCATGGCCGGGTTAAGTGCCAGCAGTGCCTGCTGTCCACCGGGTAAGTAAGCAACATTCGGGTTCCTTGACAATGTACCAGCTATCTCCCTTGATGCCTCGATCCTCCTAAGCTCAATCAGCCCCATGCCAGCTGCAGCAGTTGCCTCAGAGATCAGCTTCGCAGCCTCACTTTCTCCTTCTGCCCTGATAATTGCAGCTCTCCTCTCCTGGTCTGCCTTCATCACCACGAATTTTGATCGCTCTGCCTCCTGCTGCGCAACCTGCTTCTGCTCCACAGCCCTCGAGAACTCAGCACCATAGGACAGGTGAGTGATGGCCACATCATCAAGGAGGATGTTGAACTCTTTGGCACGCTTAATAAGGCTCTCCCGAACCAGTGCAGAGACATGAGGTCGCTCAGTAAGAAGCTGATCCGCATTGAATTGGGCGACCACAGCTTTCAAAACCTCATTCCCAATTGATGGAAGGACCTTCTCATCATACTCAAGACCCAGGTGCCGGAAGATATATGGCAGACGAGGGACCTACAAAATAAATTAGCTTTGATCCGTCACTTCCTAGTAAATCAGAAGTACCACGTACAGATTCCAAAGATCCTGCCTTTATTCAAACAAAATTTGAACCTTTTGCATACTCACTAACAAACACAACCAAAGAACTCAATAACAACAATTCTCAAAGACGTTCCAACAACGAAATTAAAACTTTACCCGGACTGTAATCCAGAGAATTATGGAAAACATGTAACAAAAGACACGGAAAAGAACACAGTTCCAAACGTTTGGAGAGAAATGACATCCAAAAGGCTTCCAACTACTTCTTAATGTACCACTAGAAGCATGATCAATCCTGAGAAAAGCAAGTAACTCAACTAAATTGACATCGATTCACCACTCAAAAAATGCAATTAACACCGCTAGCTAATACAAAAACGAATCAAGACACAAATTGCAATCGAACGCATTCACACCTCAGGCCGAGAGAGAACTCGGAGAGTGAGATTGACCATCTGGAGATCCTTGGTCCCGGAGATGGAAGAAAAACTGTGTGGCCTCGTCCTGATGTCAAAAATGTAAGGCTTCTGGAGCCAGGGGACGAGGAAGTGGGTCCCCTCGCCGACTGTCTCCTCCATGACTCCGCGGAGCCGGTCGAAGATCACCGCCCTCTGGCCTCCGTCGACCGTGTACAGCGACGAGTTCAGCGCCGTCGCGGCCACGCCGAAGCCAAAGGCCGCTCTCGCCACGTTCGTCAGGAACGAGACCGCCGCTTGGCTGCTCCCCATTCTTCGCCTTGCTTCCTTTCTGGACTAAGCGCAGATCGACGACGACAGAGAGAGAGAGAGTGGAGACTGGAGTTGCAGGGTTTTGCCGAGGGGTTAGGGTTTATTGGGAGTGAGTGTGACTTGGGAAAGAGGTCATCTGCGATCGTGCAAACGGCGAGTCGTTCTGATGAATTTCGAGGCCCATTTAACTTAAAAGCCCATTTAACTTAAAGGCCCAAATACCCAAGCCACGTTCGGTGTCTTCTTATATATAAAACCATAAAAACCATGTCATTCTTCTCGGCGCTCAGTCACCGGAAACAGGCGACGGACATCGGCTTCGCTGGAAACTCCCGGTATGTACGGCCGTCATTCTATCGGTCACCTTTTCCTGATCTTCTTATGCTTCTTCTGCTTCACCTGCATAGGTTGTATAGCGCATTTCCGCTGTCTTCAGAGTTGATCTTGATCAGATCAGCTCCAAGTTCGCTTTTTCCTTTTATCCTCTCTCGAAGAATTTTGAACCCCTGTTGTATCACCGTCTCTGCCGTGGTGTTCGCGCTATTCGCCTGTGTCATTTTGAATGAGTCGATTCGGTGTGACACGCCAACTGTTCGATGAAATTACTGACCCAAGTGGAGACGCTGCAATGATGTGGTTATCTTTAGTTTCGATTTTGCATTTTTTACGATGGAGTGGATTCTTAGGTGTCTTTGATTTTTTGAGTTCCTCAAGTGTTTGTTGTACACGCAAGCACAAATTTGAGGGGAAAGGAAAAAGCTTGGTGATATGGGTAGAGATATTAAGGGTCTACTTTCTCTAGAAGGATGATGAGCTCACGGTCGTGATAGAAATCTAGGTTTGTCCTACTTGTCTGTTCCAGCATTTGCCTCTTAGCTTCTCCAAGAACTGTGGTTGGTTTCTCGATGTGATGAATTTCAATGTCGTTTCTTCTTTATGATCTTTATATGATAAATTGAAGGTCAGCCAGTTTTTCTGCTTCCTTTGATATGGTGGTGTCATAAGTAAAAACTAATAGGATAGGCACTTTCGGCTATTTCTGCTACGCTATGCTCAGTTTAGATGGGGCTCAATGTATATAAGGAAAGATATTGTGGTCTCAGGAAGATCTTTCCTATGTACAGAGGACACTTATGCTGCCTTAGCTGTTTGCTTTAGTTTTGACTTTTAGTGCAGAATTCTACAAAGATATTTTCTAGATTTTCACGACTGCACTAAATCGAGCGTTTGATAATGATTAGAGGTAGCTAGCATCAGTAAGAAACTCAAACCTTTTTTGCACTATAGACATAGCATTAAAATGATATGAAAGAGCATCGATCCAGCTTTTATAAAAAAGAGCAATAGTGAATTGAATGTTCTCTTTGACGGGGAAAAGGCTTCGGTTTAAGCATGGGGAAAAATTAATCTTGCTGTTTAGATGGAGATATCAGGATAATGTAATAAGCTTAGGAATTGAGTTAAGATGAGAAGGGATAAATAATATCTTGAAACGGAAGACAAATTTACTATTTTTATGTTTTGGTAACCAACATCATGATAGATTTATTTAAATCGGCAATCACCATCAATATCACCATTGCTGCCACCATCGCCGCAACCATGATCACCACCTTCACGTCCATCGTCATCTTCTTCTAAACGCTACCACCATCACGGTAAATATTTCTCCAGTTAGCCCATCCATGACTACCACTACACCATTGCAATCCATGCTATGGCCAACCCTACTACACCATGGCCACTACCAACACTTCATTTGCAATGCTAGCATCATATCAACATCACTATCATACACTCTCTTTATCACAACAGTTGCCATGTTTACCGCCATTTCCACCACTAGTCCCACTCTACCACTTGCTGCCTCTCTATGCTTATCAAAAGCACTCTTTAATCGTGCATCGAGGATATTGCGTAGATCCCTACTAATAAACTAAAAAGAATATTTTATCACTAAAAATTATCGGGCACTTGATAGCTTTAGTTTGTAGCGCCTAATGGGGTTATCTTATCTACATTCTAAGAAATGGTGTTGCATTAGTTTGATTGACGGAATGGAATTCATGAACCGGTGAAGGACCAGTTTGTCGCTTGGAGATGGATGTGGAGAAACCAATTTGTTGTCCTTAAACTGCATGGTTCATTCTATTTAGGATAACTTCGCACTTGAGGTTAGGATATATAAGAAGCTATTTTTTCTTTCTCTGACTAAAAGTGAGTGTATGAGGAATTAAGAAGTTGCTGTATCTCTGCACCTTGATAAAAGTGCAAAAGGATCTGAAGTTGTAATTCAATCTTTAAGAATAAGTATTCTCCTTTTCTATCCTCAACAAATTGACAATTCTCCCTACGGTTGGGGAGTCTGTTAGTGAAGGGCATATCTCGTGACTGTTACCAGATTGCAGTCAGTTTGTGTTGATTTGGACCATATCATAAATAAAGCAGGACAACAGTGATACTGGGTGCAGATAAGATCAGTTTGTGTGCATGTGCCATGTTATAAGCCAGTATGCGTATGTGCGTTTTTTGTTTTGCGTTATGTGTTTGTGTGGCATTTGAATTTCATAGCCGTCTTATTGGATCTTGCAGGGATAAAGTATGGCGATGAATCATTTGAGGACATTGGGAGGAATTGTCACTGTGAAGGAAGCGATTGATATAGTTGGTCGAAGAACATTTGCTGCCGCAGGTGGTAAAGCAAAGAAGGGTTCTAAGGGTGGAGCAGCTGGTGATGCAGCAAAATCATCAATACTAAGCAAAGAAGTCAAATCTACGACTGTGGTTGGCGCGAATATCCTCAAGGATGGAGCAGATCCCAAGGTCCTACCGGACTCTGACTATCCTGACTGGCTGTGGCACCTGGTTGATAAAAAGCCAGCTTTGAGCGAGCTAAGGAGAAAGAACACTGAAACTCTTCCGTATGAAGACCTGAAACGTTTTGTTAAACTAGACAACCGAGCGAGGATCAAGGAGAACAATTCTCTCAAGGCCAAGAACTAGTGAAAGATCTATCGAGCCATCATTCACATTCATGCTGCAGAAATTATGAGGCACCTCAGTGTACAAGATTTCACTTTGTGGTCAATGAGCATGTGTGAAGAGGAGAAGACAAACACAAGATGAGATAAAGAACGAGAGTTAGATTATTTCCTTTTGATCTTGGTACATTCCTTTCCTTTTACTTCTCTCCTGCGAATGGTGGTCTTCCTAGGTTTGGAATGCCAGAAATCTCATTTGTGTCTTACTTCAGTATCAGCGTTAACCAGTTCACATGCCTTGTTGAAGAATACTTCTCCCTAGCGAGGCTATTATTGTCTGCTGTTCTTCATGAGACATATGTTTACTGCTTTTGGGGGATAATGATGTCAGTCAACAAATCTGAAATATTTATTCCAGGGAGAATGCTTTTAAACATGGTAAATGCCACTGCTAGTACCTAAACTCCAGGATTATCTCTGTTGTTTTCCCCCCCTCAAGATAGATGGTGACCTTATTATGGACTTGTTATGCAACATATACCAAATGATTACTAGTATTTTGGCATTTTTTCATGCCTTCTGGTACCATTATTAATCCATTTTGGGTGCTTGACAATGTGATAAATAATATGAGATTAGGTACACATAAACTCCTACCTCTTTCTCAAAGATTGGCTGCCATTGATAATATCGATTCTCCATTCTAGCTTCATTTCAGTTTAATGTGAATTGACGATATGCCTTTTATATGCACTTGCATCAGAATCATTATTATGCCGCCTGATCTTGTTTCTGAGATGCTTTTTGTTAAAACAACAATGAGATCTACACTGGACTCGTAACATAGACTCCTAAACAAATAGGGCGCGTCGTGTGGATGAATACTAGGTCAGTATATGATTTAAGTGTCTCGACTTTCTTCTGAGCAAAAGCTCTCTGGCTTTAGACAATGATGCTATCATCTTGTAGTATCTTTTTCTTGCACAACTTATCTCTACGGATTAAGAAAGATATGCCTAAACTTCTAGTTGTGCCCACCCATCTGTTTTCATAAAAAAGTCAGAAAAGTTTCCATACAGTGATCGATTGTATTACTCAGCTGGGCCATAGTTTTGATGCTGACCATCTACCATTTGATAGCCATTAGTGGATTCCACCTCCACTTGTCTCCCTCAACCCCCGGATTTTACGAAAATGGTAGGGTTCTTTCAGATCATGATCCCTTCTTTTTCTGGATATTCAATGATCATAGTCTTCAAGGTATATGCTTGCTTCTACTGTGTCATACACTTCGATGGGGCCTAATGTTTCCATGAATAGCGTGGATACCTTATTGCTAGCGAGACTGGAGAATGACACATGAGTGCAAGAAGTCCAATTCGTTGCCTCCTTGTGATGGAGAAGCCTCTTCCGCTACCCGCTGTGTCGCCGCTCCGTGGTGCAAGAAGAAATAAAAACTTAACTGGTATATAAGTTGGATACTATACTCAAAAGACCTTCCCACATGTTATTCCCTATATATGGTTCCAGATGTAAGGTATTGAAACATGCACCACATGTTAGAATTCTCTGGATATTATCAAGGACTAAACCTTCAAGTCATGGCAAAAACAATGTTCAAGCGCAAACCTACCAACCACATGTATATTATTAACTTATAAACGTAAACATAAAAACGTGATAGTTAGGCGATGTCGTATATATTTCAATATGAGGAATTACATTTACATAAAGGGCATGTAAATCCCATAACAATTGATACGAGATATATGTCAATAATTATCAGCAATTCAAGAACCAAATGTTAAATATCATATTAGCTCAATTGATTACTTTCGCTTTCATGCTCACACCTCACTATCCAACCCTCAAGTACCTCATCAATAGGGATAAGTACTGAGTGGCCTGTGAGGCTATGACTGGCTGTTCCTATGAGGACTTTAATAATAATGGGTTTTCCTTTAGGTCATCAATCACCCATGTGAGCATCAGGATTCTGAGTCCTCAACAGCTTCCATCAAAGGAGGAAAGGTACTGGGAGGGAAAGCCAAAGCAGCAAGTGAAAGTGAAGGGAGGCATTAGAGGGATGCATGAAAGGGAGGTGCAATCTGACTTCTCATCACATGCAATGTGTCACAGCTAAAGCAAAGAATCAAGATAAACCCGCCATCCACACATACTTGCCTTTTTGGTGGTTCATTGATGACAAAAGGTTGGCCTTTCAGATGGGTTCATTGATGTTAGACCAAAAAAAAAAGATGGGTTCATTGATGAAAAAAGTTGATAGCTTTTCTGCTCACATGGCCTACTCTGCTTTTAGGGCTCTGTGTTTTGTGTGCTGTGAGTCTAAGTGGTTGGAGTGGAGAGAAGAGATGACTTTTGGGAGGTTGTCCCTTCAATAGCCCAATGGATAAGAGGGGGACTCTTGGAAGCAGGAACGCTTTGCATTGCCTCAAAAGAAGCCACGGTCAATGAAGTAGGAGACTCTTTTTAAGTCACTTTATTACTCGGTGGAAGGAGAAGTTGTTGCTTTGCTTGGAATGGGGAAGACTTTCTTCAGTGATCTCTTTCCCATATTAAATTTGTGCCTTAATCCCTCAACTTTGCTTCAATTCTTTGACGGAAGAAATTCGCTTAAAGTCCCAAAATTTATCATGAAAGTGTAATTGAATACTAAAACTTGTCATGGAAGTGCAATCGAATCTTAAAACTTACAAAAATTACAATCAACGAAAGAACTTCATTTCACAAATTTGATAAGTTTTAAGACTCGATTGTGTTTTTTATTAAATTTTAGAACTTAATTGTATTTTTTTGAAAGTTTTTGGATTCAGTTATCCCTTCTTTGCAAGAAAAGTAAATCATTTTACTTAAATTTTAAGATTAGCACAATCTAGGCAAGACCCATTTTGCCAAGACAGGCTATGAGGCAGTTCAGTGGAGTCAAGAATGTTAAAACTTAGCCTCTGAGGCTCTGACTGTGAAGGGAAACTTTCAGATAGATTAATAGTTGTTGTTCCATCTGATTTTTAAGCATTAATTTGTGAAGATAATGGTGTCTTTTGGAGGTTAGGAGTTGGGTTGGGTGGATGTGGATCTCTCTTTCGAACAAGTATTCTTGGACGTTGTGTTAAAGACAAGCATGTGACGATGCTTAATTTGGTTGTTCTCGTAACTTTTCCTTCTAACACGGCCGACTTAGAGTTGTCAATACGAGTTCATGACCATTTTGTGACTCATATTTTATATGGGTTGTATATAAATTGTAAGTTTTTAAAGAGCCAAGGAAAATGAGTTTAAAAAATTAAAGTTGAATTAGATGGGTCAAAAATGGGTCACACAGCTCGCAAGAATTCCAATATGGTCCTCAAGTATATTAGTTTTTTTTTATTAGTAAAAGAAATAAAAATAAAATAAAATAAAATATGAAAATTATTGGAACATTGTCACGGCGAGTAACCGCCAGCCGCCGGGTTTCGGAGGGAACAAAAGGAAAAGAAAATAGAAAATAAAAATAGAAAAAATGGTTTTTTTTAAAGAAAACCATTATTAAAAAGTAATTTTCTTAAAAATAAGAATAATTTGTCCACTAAATTTGTATCGTATAAAAGTGTTTTAGTAATATCATTTTTTAACAGATTATAAGAAATAAGTTTTTCATTAGTTGGTTAAATATAAAATTGTCTGAATAATACAGGTTAGGTATGGGTTGGATGGGTTAGGTTGAGCATGGGTCGTTAGATTTGTACAGTATAAAAATGGGTCAAAACGGGTTAAATAGATCGGATCATTTTTAATCCGACTCGACCAACCTGTTTCTTCGATTTTTTGACAGATGTTAGAAATCTTAATCAACCAGTCATCGTTTTCGAAATTTTGTATTTCAGGTCTTAGATTCGATTCCTACCCGACATCTCGTATGGTGTCGCACGTTTGGAAAATAATTCGTCAAATCTTGGCATGATCGCATGCCTAATTGCATACCAAATTGTACTTGACTTTAGTCCATTGCTGGAGCGGACATTTCATTTTGCAACCACGAAATTCTGCCGATTGCACCGACTATCCTGATAACGTTCGCATTCCACCGCCGACAATTCTGATTAGTTGAGCCTCCAACTGACCAACAAAAAAAGAGGGTGTTTTCACAATATGTTTCTTTCACATGAAATAACCAAACTTTTAATATTATAATTTTATGTGGGAAAAAAAAACCACACCATCGACTAAATTTTGGACGAGAAATCCCTCTTCATCATAGTTTTTACTTCAAATTGTGTCATAGATCGTTTTATGGTTGTATTAGAGAAAATCTCATGTGTCGCACGGGTTCGAAGATTGATTTGTTATAGTTTTAATTCGATAATGTGATTTTTATAGTTTGTTAAAAAAAGTTCATATTTTATGAATTTACCCTAGAAATTATATTAACGGAGATCCATCTTTGAAGTTTACCAGGGAGAATTGTAAAAAAAAAAGTCTTAAATATATTGCACTTTTGTTAATTCAGTACTAACTCTTTTGTAATTATATCAACTCATTCCTAAGCCTTTTTTTTGTGTGTCAAATCTATCCTAAAACTTTTTGCATTTGTATTAATTTAGTTCAACTAGCCAGCTTTGACCGGCTGGCGCTGATCTAGATGCTGGTGGACTCTACCATGGATAAATTTTAATAATGTTTTTTATTTGTTTTGAATTTTTTTTTATTTTCTTTCTTTTTTTTCCTTTCTTCTTCCTTTGCCAGTGGCTGGTGAGGTCCACCTATGATCAAGTTGGTAACTGCACAGTACTGAAGTTTTCACATTTTAATATATCAAAAGAAATTTATAGAACTTCATATTTTTATAACCATACACCACTGAAGTTTTCATATGTTTTCACTTAGGTAATATATGTTTTCGCTCGACTTTTTGGTAGATGAATTCATTAGGGATGTACAATCGGATCGGGTTTACAAGGAAACTGAACCGGACCACTAGAAAAACAAGTATGGGAATCGGTTCCTGTTCAAATCGGTCCGAGCACAGGTTCTAATTTTTGGGAACCGGTTGGAACTGGCCCGATTTCCAATTCCAAGTAATGACCCACTACGGTTTTGGAATATGCTACTGTTATATATATATATATATATATATATATATATATATATATATATATATATATATATATATATATATATAGAGAGAGAGAGAGAGTCTCGCCCGCCTCACTTTCTTTGTTTTCGGTAGATTGTAATTTCTATTGCTCAAATTAGAGATTTTGTTTTTGGTAGATAGTGAGTTTTATTATTCAATATTTCATTGCTACTCATATTATTTTGCTGGAAAAATGAAATTAGAAAAAGAAATAAAATAAAAACAAGTTCTCGGGTAGACCATGGAACCGGACCGACAAAACAAGGTAGGTTCAAAATAAGTTCAAGGACAAAAAAGATAGGTACCAGGTTCCAAAAACTAGAAATCGGTTATAACATGATAAGTTTCAGATTTTTGGATTTAGAACCTACCCACCCGGACCATGCTCACTCCTAAATTCATCTCCAGATGGAATTGCCGAATATAGTGCACTGAGTTTGGAATTTAATTAGGTTCCGGCTATGGACGAACATCCATTTTCTTACGTCATGAGATATTCTCCATCAAATCAAATCATTTGTAAGCAATTTCTTATGAGTTTAATTAATATATCGTGGGACGAGTCATATTCACTTGTTAGTGAAAAAAAAAAAGCAAAAGAACTAATCAACCGCTAATGACCCACAAGTTTAGAAGAATGCAAACCCAATAATCTAGTGAACACAATGCACAACCTCTCCCTTCATTAATTATTCCAAACCTTAAAAAGTAAAACGCTAAGGGCCCACATGACTAGGGGTGATCGGTTTCCAGTCTGGTTCGGTTCCCTTAAAAAACCGTGAACCGGACCGATGGTCCCGGTTCCCATTTTGCGGAACCAGGAATTGGACCAATCACCCTAGGGACCGGGAACCGAACCGGACCGGTGGTCAGGTCTGGTTCCCGGGCGGTTTCAAGTAACCGCCAACATGATAAATTTCTGCACGTGCTAACACTGAAAGCTCAAAAACAATTCAAAGAGTAGCCAAAAACTCAATCACAGCCTTTTATGAAGATGACCTTGATTTTTGGTTCTTCATCAAGAAGCGCCATGCTTGGGTGATGAGGAGAATGTCCCTTCTCTCAGTAAGCAAGTAACCAAACAAGACTGAAGCCGATTGACATCCACAAAACGTGAGAGAAGTAGGGAAAAAATGGCCGTGAAGTGCCCAAAAAAGCAGCAAATCCTAAACTAAAGGACCTAAACAGAGGGTTACTTCTAAAAAATCTGGACTGGTCCAGTCCTAAGATCCTAGAATCGAGAACCGAACCGCCCGGCTAACGATTCCGATTTGAAGAACCGTGAACCGGACCATTGGCCCTGGTCCGGTCCAGGCGATCCCGGTCCGATCTGTTCGATATGCTCACCCCTATACATGACAACACTTTTGCTATATAAATCAACTTCTTATCAGAAGTTGATTTTTTTCACTTATGTTTCTAAACAAAAATTAATTTGTTCTATTTTTGGAAAAAAGTAAAATCAAGTGACTCCAAAATTACTTGCGAAGCAAAAAAAAAAAAGAAAAAGCTCTAAAAGTAGAAAAGTGAAACTGCGTAACCAAACCAAACGGACTTCTAATCTGCAAGTTACATTACTAAAGGGATTATGCTCCAAAAATATTGTCATGCGCACCCTAAATTGATTATCTATGACATTACCACGACATTTCCTTGATGAATACTCGAAGTTCTGATCTTGCAAAGAATTTATGTTACCTCAATAGAGACATCATCATCATCGCCGTGCAAATCGGGAAAAAAAAAGAGAGGGGAATTTAGCTTTCGTTCCTCTTTTCCGGTGGACACGGCAAATTGTCCTTAATCTCTCCAATTTGTGGTCAATGTGTTCCATGAAGCTCTTATGATCTGATCTGCCTGCCTAAAAGCGAAATATTCCTCTAGCTCATCCCTTTTTTTCCAGTAGGTTCGGTTAGGCCTCCGGCCTCCCCCTCACTCCATCACTGTTCATGTTTCCTCTTTCACACCGCCAAATGAAATCAACACTAATCATTGTGGAAAATCCTTACTTCCACGGTACAATAACACACCACAAAATCGTATTGTCTTAATTCTTATGGTAGTTTTGCACTTGATTATGTTTAGTAATCATAGCGTTGCGAAAAAATATCGCGACGTGCTTGCACTTACTTACGACATTGCATCGTAAATACAACAAAAAGTCGTATCGAGACGTATTTACGACATTATGGAGCAACGAGAAAAAAAAAACATGGTCGCAAAACAAATTTGCACCATATAACATCACATTTTCGTGGGGACAATGACACAAACGGTACGTAAACTTTGGCCCAATGTACAATAAGTTCTTTGATTTTTTTCTAATTTATTCAAGAGATCCCTAAACTTACCCAAATATGGAATATGATCCACGGACTTTTAGTCTGTTTAATATAGACCTTGAATTTTTGATACGTGCGCGATTTGGCTCTTGAGTTATATGAAAATGTTTAATGTTTTCCCTCAATTAATTCAAGTTCAGAGACAATATAAAATATTTTCATATATCTTGGACTATATTTAATAATTTAAAAGCTCGAGGACGACATTGCACATTGGATTGATGTTCATGAACCATATTGAACAAATTAAAAGTGCGAGAACCATATTACCTGTTGGACCAAAATTCAGAGATTATTAGTGCCAATTTTTTTCCCAATTTTTGTAATCATCTCAATGGGTATAATTGAAAATTACTATACTTTTTATCACAGAAATCTAGCCATATTACATTCGTATCTAGAATCTTCGAGAAACAAATTGTAAAGAGAAACTCCACCTTCTCTGCGTTCGACACGTCGATTCGTGTCGCGCGGGAGCTGCGACGGCATTGATTCTGGTAGGTCAGCCGCAGCTGCTCAAAGCATAAACAGCGTCGACGACTTTCTCTTCCTTCCATGTCGTCAAAATGGGCGAGCTTTATCATCAAGCGCGCACAGGGTGTCTGTGTCTGTCTCCATCCTTTTCTCTAGCTCAGCTTTAACTCTCGACGCGTCCTTGTTTACGAGGCCACGCATGCTTTCGCTCTCCTTTTCCGCTTCGCTTCCCGCTTTATTCCTCGACACCCGCCATTGAAGAAACCGCTTCGCCTACCATGTCCTCCTCCTGCCATTGATCGATCCATCATGTCCTAACTCACCTCGAGCGCCTCTTTGGAAGCTAAATACTTCGTGGGTATCTCTCTTTTGTCGCCGGGACGTTCTTGATCTGCGGTATTTGTTTGGTTGTGGGGGTTTGTGCGTGAGAAATGCTTGGGATCGAGTAAAGCACACCAACTGCTCGTGTTTTTTCGTCTTGCTGAGCTGAGCGGTGGTTTCGTTGTAACATTCTGGATTGGACTGCCGTTGAAAAATCCTTCCTTGTTGGCATATTTGTCTTCTTGATGGCTCCTACGTACTTTCCTCTTCGGTGGGAGAGCACCGGGGATCAATGGTGGTATGCGGCCCCCATAGATTGGGCGGCTGCGAATGGCCACTACGACCTGGTCCGCGAGCTCCTTAAGATCGACAACAATCACCTCATCAAGCTCACGTCCCTCCGCCGGATCCGGCGGCTTGAGACCGTGTGGGACGACGACGAGAAGTTCCACGACGTCGCCAAGTGCCGGTCCCAGGTCGCGCGGAAGCTCTTTCAGGAGTGCGAGTCCAAGAGGGGCAAGAAAAATTCCCTCCTCCGAGGGGGCTACGGCGGGTGGCTCATGTACACCGCCGCGTCTGCTGGAGACTTGGGTTTCGTCAAAGAACTGCTTGAGAGGGACCCTTTACTTGTTTTTGGAGAAGGAGAATTTGGGGTCACTGACGTGCTTTATGCTGCTGCTAGGAGCAAGAGCTGTGAAGTGTTCAAGGTTGTTTTCGATTTTGCGGTCTCGCCGAGGCTTTCGACTGGGAAAGGTGGAGAATTGGAGGAGCACATCGGGGAGATTCCTTCGCTTTATAGGTGGGAGATGATGAACAGGGCTGCTCATGCTGCAGCTAGGGGAGGGAATCTGAGGATTCTGAAGGAGCTTTTGAGCAATTGCTCTGATGTTTTGGCTTATAGAGATGCTCAAGGATCCACCATCTTACATGCAGCCGCCAGCAGAGGACAGGTTGAGGTGAGTTGGTCGAATTTTGTCGCGAAATCTCATGTTCCGGCTTTTGTTTGTTCTAGCTTGTAATCCTCCGTGAAAGGTGATGAAGATGTGAGCTTATAATGTTCAAAAATTAGTTGACGTAGTAGCCGATGATAGATCTAGCGGGCTTGACTATGTTTTTGCCTCTGTTATGTTTAACTCTGTTGGAGATGGTAGCGTGTGAAATGAAACATAAGATGTCCGTCTATTTGATTGTTCTCCATGTTTAACTGTGTTGGAACGTCATTTGTCGATTAGTTGACTGATTCTCTCGAATTTTACTGCAGGTGGTTAAGTACCTTACAGAATCCTTCGATATCGGCAACTCCACGGACCATCAAGGCAACACAGCCCTCAACATTGCTGCTCTCAAGGGTCAATTAGCCACAGTCCAAGCCCTGATATCTGGTTCGCCCTCCTCTGCCTTCATCCGAAATAGTGCTGGAGAAACCTTCCTCCACATGGCGATTTCAGGGTTCCAGACTCCCGGCTTCCGAAGATTGGACAGGCAGATGGAGCTCATGAAGCAATTGGTACATGGAAAGGCTTTGGAAGAAATCATAAATGCAAAGAACAATGATGGCCGAACTGCTCTTCACATGGCGATCATCGGGAATGTTCATTCGGAACTGATTGAGCTTTTGATGACTGTCCGCTCCATCGACGTGAATGTACGCGATGAAGATGGCATGACCGCACTCGATCTACTCAAACAACGCCCCCATTCTGTATCATCAGATATCTTGATTAGACAATTGATTTCAGCTGGGGGAATGTTTGGAGCTCGGGACTTCACGGCCCGAAAAGCCATCGCTTCCCATTTGAAGATGCAAGTCAATGGAAGCAGCCCAGGGACGTCCTTCAGAATCGTCGATAGCGAGATATTCTTGCATACAGGCATTGAGAATGCATTAGATGCCAAAGATCTGGCTATCCCGGGAATTGCTTCATCCTCATTCGACTCAACCAATGAGAATGATAACTCGTTTATTTGCAAGAAACCGGGCACTGCAAATTCTGCTGCGCAGCGGCTCAGAAAGGTTCTGTTGTGGCCTCGTAATAGAGAAAAAAATATCGAGAGAGGTAAAAGATCGGGCGACACAGGATCGGGTAACTGTAGCTCAGACGAAACTCCTGTCCCCCTTCGGCAGAGATTCGCGAAGCCCTCTTCGCTACCTAACAACAAGAGGACGCTCTCAGTGAGGAGCAATATTTCTAGCCCATCCAACAGGAAGAAGTTGGCTTCGGGTTTAAGGCAAGGAGTTCTGCAGGCTGTGCCAAACCCGAATCTTCCGCGTCGGTCTCGTTCGAGCTCGTTTTCAAAGTCACCAATTTCGTCGCCCAATTCAGTGAACAACTATAAGCAGAAGGGTGTCTATGCTGAACCTGAGGTTGCCGGGCCATCATGCTCCAAGGAAGTCATTGCAGATGGAACTTCGAACCCGAGGGACAAACGAGGCTCCTTCCGCAAGAAATTTAGGGGCCAATACTTCTGTTTCGGTACTTCGAGCCTCTCTCCAAGAACACCGGTTATGAGGAGTCGGTGCCAGAATCAGGCTTACAAGTGTCCCGTCCCTTTAGTGGCGTGATCGAAAAGGGGGGCCACGAGATTCGATTCGCATCCGTGAAGAATCGTCCGTCGCAACAGCGTGGGAATGACTGCCTCATGTAGCAGATCCTTATGTTCACGTCTTCTTGATGGGCTGTTGAATCCCTTAAGCTGTTTATTTTGTGGTAAGAATGTTCGTGTAATATCCTAGTCATCTCCCTATGTAATGTAAAATCGCATAAATGCCGTTGAACATTGACTTTAGTGAGGAAATTTTCTTGTGTTCGTTAGAGATTCCCCTCCTCTCTGGACGTGCACCTGATTTTCTGAAACGGATAGTGACAGCTTTTATCTAGGACTGTGTTAAACATTACTTCACTGAATTTCAGCACTGAAAGTTTTCCATTCTTGCTGGGAATTTAAGGAGAAGACTCGAAATCACAAAAAGCACGATTTAGTCTATGGCTACTTGCACGTCAAGCTATGGTTTTACCCAACGCGAACGACAGCGACAAAAACATCGAATCAAGCCTCATTTTGCTAGATGCGGTGTCGATTATACGTGATTAACTTCAGTGTTTTTTTTCCCCATTTCCTTTCGCTTTCGAGTGTTTAGACCTCTTCAAAGTGACCGACTAAGTTCAGTGGTCATGTCCCGTCGTGATTTCTCTGGCCCTGGAGTGGTCTAAAGGAGTTCCTTTCGCTAGGATTTGATACGATCGATTTAGATTGATGTTGAGTCTTAACTAACTCGACGAGATCATCACTTTGTTACAGTTGAAATGTTCTTGGTTGGTGAGAAAAGGTTATTATCTCAGTTTCAGTCTTGATGGAACTACATCTGTTGCAGTGGCGGACTTCTAGTTCTAGACTTAGGCGGCCCAATGAACTAGACTACTACGACACAGCCCACAAACTTGCTAGTGGGCCGCTTATCCTGCCTCTTATGGGCTTATCAGATGGAATTTCTCTGACCTGCTTCCCACGAAGTTTCCATGCCAATTCCGACATTGGCTGGCCCTGCTTCGAGAAAGCTAAGTGTTTTGAAAAAAAAAAATTCTTAATAAATCTTTGGCAAATCTTTCATAATAAATGAAGATATTTTTTTAAAAATATTGTCCAAATCATTCGATTTCCGCAATTAAAAAAAATGGAGCTTGAACAGTAGTGAGTTGCGTGCGACATGAACTGCCAAGGACATAAACCCTGTACTTTTACTTTTCATCTCCTTCCATGTTCCACCTTCTGACTCGCATTCTCGTCCGCCCTCAAATCTCTCAGTTGGAAAATCCCACGGTCTTCGGTTTTTTTCTAATGTTTTCCTCAATGGTGCCAACAGCTAGAGCCGTCAATATTAGTCAATGACCCATTTTTTTTTATCCATATTTGATACAAATGGATTGTATATGGGCTCTAGGTTTGTAAAGAATTGAATGAAAATAGGTCCAAAATATTTAAGTTAAATCAGATGGGCCAAAAATGGGTTATACACTTAAACCCATTTTCGACCCATAAGGACAGCTTCCTTCCACAAGTTGCAAATGGGCCCAATGCTTCAAAGGCTTTTGGTTCTTTTTTTTTTTTTTTTTTTTTAAATTTTCTATTTTTATAAATGAAATGAAACAAAATTGAAAATAAAAAAAAAACCGCCTTCGCCACTGATCGCCGCAGCAGCCCGGTGGAGAAAAATAAAATAAAAAATATTTTTTAATTTTTAATAATAAAGTATTTTGAATAGTTAATATTTTTAAAAAAATTAAAAATTCAAAAAAAAAATCAGAAAATTTTTAAAAAATGAAAAAAAATTCACTAGATTTTTTATTGTATGGAAGTGTTTTAGTAATATTATTTTCTTAGAATAGCCGACCCCAACTAGTTTGGAATAAAGGTGTTGTTGATGTTGATGTTGATTATTGTGATTTGGTAGTATGGATCAAAATGGATCAGATCGGTGTCGCGACCCTCTCCCGAGCGGAGCGGGCTAATGGGCCGCCCGATCGCTGGCTTGATCGGACGCGGGCCTCTCCCAAGGTCCATTACCCAAATCGCAACTGCTGGATGTACGTGATCGACCTTCAGTGTGGTCTAGTAACATGTGATAAGTGTACATGCCAAGGAGTCGCCACAAATCGTTTTGCGGAGGATACGATCGGAAACCCTATCGAATAGTTGGGAGTGGTTTATTCGATTCTGCGGAAACCAGAGAAGTAGGTTCGAGGACTTAGTTACGTCAACTGTTGGAGTTGACGCCCTTTCGATACCTAAGCTGAATGGTTTATCTGATCCTAGGGTTTCATACAGATGAGTGAGGTACTGATCTTAAATCTAGAAGTTCGTGCAGATGGGAATTACTACCCTATCAATCACAATCATTAAAAGTAAGAACGCAAATCAAGGAATCAATACATGCGGATAAAACACATGAAACCAGCATGGTATCCCTAGTGAAGCCCTATTAGCCTAGAGAAATATCAATCAAGGCTTAAAAATGATTTTGTCATGATTTTCCCATGAGGGGCAAAATCGCAATTTTGAACAGTTCGGGGACAATTCACCTTAAAAAGGGCAAATTTGTCATTTTTGATGAATTGGGAAGTCAAAAGACGGAAGAAATAGGATTGGCCATCAATCTAATCCATTTCCTATTTTTCGGGATTTTCCAGAATTTTTCTGGAATTTAAAAGGGATTTTACCATTGGAGGGGTAAAATCGTCATTTTGGACAAAGATGAGAACTGAAAATCTCAAATATTAGGGTTAGTCGTCCACCTGACCCAAACCCTGACTTCAAGCAATTTTCAGAACTCGATTGAGGCAAGAAAGACAATTTTCCCATTGAAGGGCAAAATTGTCATTTTGAGAAAAGAGGCGGGACTCGAAAACCCAAACCTAAGAATTGGTCGCCTACCCAACCCTAATTCTTACCTTGGAATTATCAATTTTATCTTGCGTACACAACAAAGGCGACTTACCCCTAAAGGGTAATATCGTCAAGTCTCGGAAGAACAGATAAGAAACCCCAAAAATAGGGTTGACCAGTTGTCTGTGGTCAACCCTCGATTTTTGGGGGTTTCTAGAACGTCTAAGATTTTCCCACAATTTTTCCATATTTTTTTGGAATTTTCTGGCATTTTCTAGCATTTTTTGAATTTTCTAAAAAATTTTCGATTTTTTTTTATTTTTTAAATCATTTTCAGAATTTTTTATTAAAAAAATATTATTCGGGCCGGGTCGGGTGACCCGGCCCACGACCCGCGAGCAACCGGCCCAACTCGGATCCGGCCCGCGCGACCCGCGCCCCCCAAAACGGCGTCGCTTTAATTTTCCCGTTCAAAATTTTTAATTCCCGCCTAATATAAACCAAGGGCCCAGATTGTACCACGTGGTGATTGATTGACGGCCTGATCTAGGGCTGGCAACTGACGGTCCAGATTGAAACTCCTGATCGAACCACAACCGTCCGATCAATTTATCTGAAAGTAATTTTTATTTCCGAAAATTGCGAGACCTCGACACGTGGCACACTATCCACCGTCGGATCAAGTTTGTTTTTTCCATTGCAACCGAACGGCTGACGTGGCTGCCACGTGGGCGCCACGTCAGCGCCACGTAGGCGTTGACCAGTCAACTTCATTGACTGGTCAACAGAGCTGCCGGGGAAGACGACCGGCGCCGGCTCTGTTTCGCCGGCGCCTCGTCGGAGGCCGTTTTCTCCTCGCTCAGACCACGAAATTGCATGAAACTTCCGCCATTCGACTCGTACAGATCTCATCTACCACATATCCAAGCCTCTACACAGCAGATCATCATTCGCAATACCTGCAACTCCGACCGGTGCTAATCTCCGGCGAGAGTATCGCCCTAGCCATTTCTAGCGTCAAACAAGCATCTCGAATCATCAAACAGCATCCATGGAGTTAGAGAGAGCTTACCTGGTGATCGTGAGGCGTTGGTTCAACTTAGGGGGGGGGGGGTCATAGCGTTCACGGCCAGTTAGTCAAAGTCGGGGGTTGACTCGACGGTTTTATGCGACGAAAATGCAAAAATGAAATGCGATGAAGATCAGTAGAGTTCAAGGAACGAGTTAAGACCGAAAACACACGCAATGGTCGACCAAATCATGAATCGCCATTAGAGGCCGAGGTCAAGCTCAAAAATGTTCCTCACCTATTTCAAAAGCGTCTTCGAGTATGGCTTGGTCTGGCGCCTTCTCCGGGCTGAGACGAAGCTAGTGTGAGCGATGGCGTCAGTTGTCGCCGTCTAAATCGCAGGGAATCCGAGCTTGAATTGCTCGGGTTCCAAGCTCCAATGGCCACGCGCGCGCTCTCTCTCGCTCTGTATCTCTCTTACTCTCTCTCTCTCTCCTCGCCCACTCTTTCTCTGCGAACTCTTTGTTCGTTTACTCCTCTCTCTGAGCTCGTTCTCGCTCGAAGCCGCCTCCTCCGCGAGCGCTTTCTCTCTCTCTCTCTCTCTCTGCGTCTCTCTCTCTCTCTGCTGTTCTCCTTCTGCGCGAACAGACTCCCCCTTCCTCCTTTCTCCCCTTTCCGTTCTTGTTCTTCGTCCCTCCAACTAACTCGTTTTTTTTTTGCCAACTGATTTCCCAGCCCAACCGATCTCCTTTGCCAACTGATCAGCCTCTTCATTCGTTCTTTTCCTTTTGTTTTTGCGCGAACAGGCGGAGCGGATCCTTCTGCGTGGTTGACTGGGTTGACTGATTCGGGTCAACCCGATTCAGTTGACCCAGTTCGATATTTTCCCTCAATTTCAATGCCAAAATGAGCTTGAATCACCGAATTGATCCTGAAATCGGACTCTGTGACACAAATTCCATCTGAAATAGGTAAACTATGGTTAAATTGGTTTTAATTTGTGTGAAAGCCCCAAATTTAAGGCAGGATCCGAATTTGATTTTTGTCAAATTGAGGGTCCTAATGGGCGAATCGACCTCAATTGGACTGACCGTTAGATTTAGGGGATCGAATACTATAGGGAGGAAACTTTGGGGTTCAATGGGTGCCCCTCAAAAAAGTTTAATTTCAGAATTGGCATTATAGGGACTAAAATGAAAAGATTTTTTTGTGCAATTAGGTCCCTAAAGCCAAAATTGATCAAATTGGCACACAATCGAACCAAATTGAAATGTCGGGCAATCAAGTTGAATGTCAAGACTTGTAAAATGCAAAAAATTGCAAATAAAAAGACTCAAAACGTATTTTTTGGCAAATTTAACCTTGTGCGTTACAAAGAAACACACCAAATTAAACTTTAATTTCAACTCTTGATGAGGTCAAAATGGTAAGAAATTTAAAAGAAAAATATGGATTATTTTCCTATATTTTTGTGACCTCAAATTCTATTTTTGTCGATTTTTCTTAGCATTTTCCTATTTTCTAAAAATATTAAAAAATGTGAAAAATATGAAAAATTATTTTTTGGTCAAGAATGGTTCCTTGGGCTTGGCCAAGGCCACCAAAGTTGATTTTGTAATTTTTTTGACTTTTTATGAATTTTTTATGAATTTTTAAAAAATAAAACTGAAAAAGGCTAGGTCAAAAATCAGGTGTCAACAGCTGCCCCTCTTTGAAAGGAATCTTGTGAGAGGTTTCGCTCAAAGACAGGTGACACCTGAATCTAGACCGACTCGATTGGGGGAAAAGAAAAACGAATCCTGACGCTCAAACTTTCTTGCCTTGCTGGTGAATGCTCTGCTGCTTATTCTTTGGCTGACCTGAGAGAGAAAGTAGAGAGACCCACCTGCTATTTACCTGTTGATTACCTGCTTGATGCTCGTGTGGCATGCGCAGTATATAGCGGGTTCAAGTGAATACCTAGGGACTCGTCTTTTGAGTATCCTAGGGCGGTTAAACTCTAGCCTGTATGGTAGGCCGTACCAGAATGAGATTCCTATACTTGACAGGAACTTGTGAATGACGCACCCAGTCTCTTAGGGATTGTCAGAAGTTTTAATCCGTATGGTGGATTGGACCATGAATAGGATTCCTTTCTGCTAGGGACCTATGGATGACGCACCCAGTCTCTTAGGGATTGTCGGGGTTTTGATCCGTATGGTGGATCAGACCATGAATAGGACTCATTTTTGCTAGGAACCTATGGATGACGCACCCAGTCTCTTAGGGATTGTCGAACATTTTGATCCTTCAGGGGATCAGGCCGAGAATAGGACTCCTTTCTGCTAGGAACCTATGGATGACGCACCCGGTCTCTTAGGGATTGTTGAACATTTTGATCCTTCAAGGGGATCAGGCCGAGAATAGGACTCCTTTCTGATAGGAACCTATGGATGACACACCCAGTCTCTTAGGGATTGTCGAACATTTTGATCCTATATTCTAAGGAATTAACTAGGATTTATACAAGTGAGGTGTGCCTAACCTTGAGGCTTTACCACATTAGCTATTCTGGGTTTAGGGGTTACCTAGAACCTCACAGAAAGCAGATTTTGAAAATTGTCCTTTTGACATGCAATGCGTTATTCTGGGATTTGGGGATTCCAAGTATCCTGCAGAAAACTTAAACCTGCAAAAATTTTGATAAGATTCTTTTGGGATCTAGGGGCTACCTGAGATCTCGCAGAAAGACTATCTTGAATGTTGTCCTTTCGACATTGAAGGTGACATTTTGGGATCTGGGGACTCCAGTTATCCTGCAGAAAGATCAAACCTACAAAACTGTTCATAAGAATGTGTTTTCCTGAGATAAGGAATTACTAGGGACCTTGCAGGAAAATAAACTTGAAAGCTCTTCTTCACAGAGCAAGGCATCCTTCTAGAATCTGGGGTTACCATGATTCCTATAGAAGTTTAACCTAGAACAATAGCATTCTAGAATCTGGGGTTACCAAGAATCTGTCAGAAGCTCAAGCATATAAACTCTCCTTCTTAGAGAAATATGTCATTCCGGGACTTGGGGCTACCACGAGTCCTGCAGAAGTTTAAACTTGAAATGTATTCTTCACAAAAGAAGTAGCATTCTGAGGTCCGGGGATACTAGGGGTCCTACAAAAGCTTGAACATGTAAACTCTTTCTTACCAAGAGAGGTTGTGTTCTTCTGAGATCTGGGATTGCCAGGAATTCTGCAGAAGTTTAGACATGTAAATTGTTTCTTACCAAGAGTGCTACAAGCCATTCTGGGAGCCGAAGTCATCAAGAATCTTGCAAAAACTCCCATCTGAAAATTTTCTTGCTAAAGGCACATCAATGGTCTTTAAGTGATATCTGTTGTCAAACTGACAGCACTTTATGACTTATATCATAGTCATGAAAAATTTCAATGAACGCATTATGATGCTGGAGGTTATCCAAAACACCTTGCAACACGCGGAAGTGATCAAAAATTCCTTGTGGGGAAAGTCTGAATCAAACAATCTGAACTTACCAAAAGAGTTTGGTTAAAATGTCCAACGGAGTATTCTCATCAAAGAGGACCTCTCACCGTTCTGAGATAATGGTCTTTTACCAAGAATGCACTCGAATTTCCTATCAAACCTGCGCCTAGGGTTCCGGATCATTCGCAGTGAGTACGCCTCGATCGATCAGGAGGACTTCCAAGGGACCGTAATGTTGGGTTTGGTCAACGGTTTTCAAAGGGGACTTGCGTGCAAGTCAAGGCTTTCGAAGAGAAGTCTTCAATGTCTGCTCCAGGTTTACAAGTCAAGAAACCTGCAAAATGAGAAAGGAATAATCTTGCTCGAACTTCTTCGAGCTAAGCTTAGACATGAAACCCTATGTCAATCCAAGTGCCTTAATCAGAAAAGGCTTTTCAGGGTTGTAACGTAGGTAGGATTGGGGACCGAAAAGGCTTATTTTTGGCCCAGAATATGTGAAGGGTTTACATTGGTGACCACGGCAGGTTTGCTGCCATCTTGTCCCTTTCGGTTCAGAGAGCATCTTTGGTCTTTGAAGTGTACTGATAGTCTTTAAGGAGCATATCAGTCTTTTGAGAACACTCTTTGCGTTTGGAGAGAATTACTGATCTTCGGAGAGCATCATCGGTCTTTGAAGCGCACATTTATCTCTTAGAGAAAATCTCTTTCATGTTGAGACGGCGTCAACATCTTGTCTATGCTTTCGTCATCTGAATGTGACATAATCTGGGAGCATCTTTCGCAGTCTAGCTCCTTTGGGATTTTCTTTTACAACCAGATCTCCCTAGTGACCTATATAAAGGTATCATGCCATCTTTTGACATTTACAAGATCAAACACATGATTCACAGGTGTACAAGTATTTGGACGGGTATTGGCCTTGCTTTTACCAGGCACTTTGCTTTTTCTTGATGTCAAGGATATGATTTTTCTCTTCTTTTATCGAAATTCCACCTTTTCTTTTCTTTTGGGGATCAGAATTTTTTAAACGAGTGTGCTAGATGTACAACTTCAATCTTAGCACTCAAACATTAATTCCGGAATTTTTCACAAATCCTATATTTTGCACTCTTCCACTCTTGAAGTGATGTTGCTTCCGCCTTGGAATATGCAGTGATCACCAACGGGTTTGCGAAACGAAGTATAGGTTCAACTGGGCTGTGCAAAGGGTAAAAGTGTATAGGATAGAGAAACGAATGCTTTTCATCGTCTTAAAGCACTTGAATTACCATAGAAGTTAAAATGACAAGCAACACACGAAGATTGATGCAAGTCTGAGCAAGAGAACTTCTAACCATTTACCTCCTGATACTGCTGGACGTACCTCCAGTTTGCCCCAATGTGGGGTGGTTCTTGACAGGGGTAAAGAATGAAATCGTCGTTCAAAGGGTTGTCAATGGTCACCTGTAGTGCTTATGATAGAGAAACGAATGCCTCCATCGTCCCAATCCATGTAAACACTGCGAATAACCCTTACTTTCATAGGACATGGTCTCGCTATCCTTACTACTTCACTCATCTCTCGAGTGTGTATAGGACGTGTTTGGATTTGGCTTGCCTCTTGTTCTGTGGAAACATCCTTGTGAACCGTTTAAACAACTTTTGTTGGAAAAATTCATTTTGTTTTCTCCAGAGCTTACCCTTAAAGGAGATTTATGATGCACAATGTATATTTTGATCATGTTTAGATAACCTCCAAGTCTAAGCATGAATGCTGATGTCATAACTATGGGAATTCTGTATTTTTATAGACATGATAATTGGATGCATGCTAAATTCCAAGGAGCTTTTAGGTTCTGGTAATGAGGATTCTGACAGTCTCAAAACCTAAAAGAGTGGGAAAGGAATACTTACCTGCCCAGCGTGGCTAAGGATTCCTGAAAAACGTAAGAGGAATATGTCAGTGTAAGCTCTCAAATTTTAGAAAATTAGAACGATACACCTTACCCTTGACCATGCGTTCCACTGGGAATAGATAGACTCATGAAAATCTGTATCGTCCCTTAACAGCACAAGATGGTCAAGTGTTCTAAAACATTTCGAAATTCTTAGTTTTTGAAGAGAAATGACTTGCACCTGACCACTGCGGCAGTAAGTCCTCTCGATCATGCATTCCAATTTATCGTGACCTTGTTTCCTCGGGTCCTGCAATATTGAACACATGCTAGTGTATGCATGGATGCATGATGTGCTTGTGCAATGACTATTATGAAGGGTATGCTCAATTCGGGATAAGTCGTATGACTGGAATCTGATTTTATTTCAAGGGTAATACTTCTTCACAACATCTGAATTTACAGGGTGCCCCAGTTCTTCTCCTTCGGAGTTTACAAGAATTAATGCTCCTCCCGTGAGAATTTTCTTGACAATGTAGGTGCCTTCGTAATTCGGAGTGAATTTCCCCCCTGGATGGATGGTACTTGGCAAAACTTTTCTGATTACCAAGTCGTTTACTTCGAAGTTTCTGGTCTTGACTTTTCGATTGAATGCCCTGGCTACTCTCTTCTGGTAAGTTTGTCCATGGCAAATGGCTTTAAGACGTTTCTCGTCTATTAAATTCAGCTGCTCATATCTGTGTTTGAAATATTCTGACTCGGAGAATCCACCCTCTAATAAGACTCTTAAAGAGGGAATCTTAACTTCCACGGGCAGAACTGCTTCCATTCCATACACCAGACTATAGGGAGTTGCCCCTGTAGAAGTCCTGATCGACGTTCGGTAAGCCATTAAGGCGAAGGGTAGCCTTTCATGCCAATCCCTATAGTTTTCTGCTGTCTTAGCCAAGATTCTTTTGATATTTTTGTTGGCTGCTTCCACTGCCCCATTCATCTGTGGGCGGTAAGGAGATGAATTCAGATGTCGAATGCTAAAGTGATCCAGTAGGTCATCGACGATCTTGTTGTTCAGATTGGACCCATTATCTGTGATGATCGCTTGAGGGGTACCATACCGGGATATGATATCTCTTTTGACGAATCTTGCCACATTTCTTGCAGTGACATTTTTGTAAGAGCTGGCTTCTACCCATTTTGTGAAGTAATCAATCGCTACCAAGATGAAGCGATGACCATTTGAAGCCACAGGATTAATAGGCCCTATCATGTCTATGCCCCACATAGAGAAAGGCCACACTTCAGACATTTGGTGTAGTTCATTCGGGGGTGCATTAATCTTATCCCCGTATATTTGGCATTGGTGGCATGACCGGACGTGTTGACAGCAGTCTGATTCGATGGTCATCCAATAATAGCCAAGCCGCATGATCTTCCGGGCGAGGAGGTGGCCGTTCATGTGAGGCCCACACACGCCTTCATGAATCTCTTTCATGAGAATATTTGCTTCTTTGGCATCTACACATCTTAATAGAGTAGAATCGAACGATCTCTTATACAGAATTTGTCCATTGAGGAAGAACTTACTGGCCATCTTGGTTATGTATTTTCGGTCTCCTGACTGGCATCCTTCAGGGAATTCCCCTTTTGAGAGGTAATTCTTGATGTCATAGTACCATGGCTCTCCGTCAAATTCTTCTTCGATTAGCATACAATAAGCTGGCTTTTCAACAATACCGATCCTCAGAGATTCTACATCCAACCCTTCAGTTGTTTGTAACATCGAGGCTAGGGTGGCTAATGCATCTGCAAATTGATTGTGAGACCTTGATAGGTACTCGAATGACACTTCTTCGAATTTGAGTATCAATTCTTCAAGGTATTCGTGATAAGGGATGAGCTTTGCGTCTTTCGTCTTCCACTCCCCCTATGTCTGTAAAATGATGAGCATGGAATCTCCAAAAACTTGCAACTTAGGTATCTTCATAGAAATGGCCAGTCGTAGGCCCAGAATGCATGCCTCATACTCCGAAATGTTGTTGGTACAAGGAAAAGTTATCTTTGCCGCGACAGGGTAATGTTGACCATCTGAGGATATCAGCACTGCCCCGGTGCCTGCCCCTGATAGATTGACAGCACCATCGAAATACATGATCCACTTATCCTCTGCTAAGTTCAGAATTCGGCCTTCTGTGTTCGTTACTTCAGGGGACTCGCTGGTCGATGGGTTTTCTGCCAGCATGTCAGCTATAGCTCTTCCTTTTACCGACTTCTGCGGAGAACATTTAATGTCAAATTCAGACAACATTACTTGCCATTTTGCCAGTTTCCCAATTAAGGAGGGCCTCTCGAGGAGGTATTTGACGGGGTCGTTCTCTGTTATGAGCTGAATGTGATGATGTAGGGTATACTGCCTTAGTCTTCGTAGTACCCATACTGCTGCTACGCATGCCCTTTCAACTGGTACATATTGTGCTTCAGATGGCGTGAATTTCTTACTCAGATAATAGATGGCCCTTTCTTTTCCATCTATCGGGCTTGTTTGGGCGAGTAAGGCTCCTAAGGACTCCTGTTGTATAGTCAGGTATAAGGTCAGTGGGTGACCAGGAATTGGTGGCACAAGCACCGGTGGTGTGATCAAATAGTTTTTGATCATTTGGAATGCCCTGCTGCACTCGGCATCCCACGTTATTTTCGCGCCTTTCTTAAGCAATTTGAAGATTGGTTTAGCCACATCAGACAGCTGATTGATGAATCTGGCAATATAGTTCAGTCTCCCTAGAAGGCTTCTCACTTCTTTTACTGTGGAGGGAGTTGATAAATCGTGGATGGCTTGAATTTTTGAGGGATCTATCTCAATGCCCCTGTTGCTGACTATGAACCCAAGGAGTTTCCCAGATCTTGCCCCAAACACACATTTGTTGGGGTTTAGCTTTAACTTGTATTTGCGCAGGCGTTCAAACAGCTTCCTGTTGACACCTGATTTTTGACCATCTTTTATTTTAGTTTTTATTTCTAAAATTAATTAAAAATAGCAAAAAAGGTCAAAAAATTGCAAAATCAACTTTGGAAGCCTTAGCCTAGCCTTAGGAACCAATTTTGAACAAAAAATATTTTTTGAATTTTTTAATATTTTTTGGAATTTATTTAATTATAAAAATACCCAAAAAATCAGAAAAATAACATTACAAAAAATGTTCAGAAATTTTATTTTAATTATCTCTTTAATATTTTCACTTTTTATTAGGGAAATTCGGCTTGGTTCATTGGGTTCCTTCACAAATCTAATCCCGAACCGGGCCTAAAAAATCCTTTTCGAGTCTTTTAATTTTCAATTCTCGGTTTTTATAAGCTATGACATTGGACTCTAAAGTACTGAAATGCAATTGGGTCAATTTGCCCTCCAATTTGATCAATTTTAACCAAAAGGGCTTAATTGCATAAAAATATTTCAATTTAGTCCCCGGTTTCACAATTTTTGAAATTAAATTTCACACGGGCACACCCATTAAAATTAAACACCTCTGCCCAACAGTTTTCATCATGCTGAATCCATTGGTGGGCTCAATTTTGGCTAATTCGATCGTTTAGGCCTTCGATTTGGCGAAATTAAATTTCGGATCCTAGGGACAATTTGGGGTTTTCACAGAATTTCAATAAATTGATTCACGAAAATACCCATATTTGATGGAAAACATGTCAAGGAATCCGATTTTGCCATCAATTTCATGAAAAGAAGTCATTTAGGGGGTCAATTTGGCGATTTGGGCGATTTGGCCGAACCGGGCCGGTCGGGTCCGACCCGACCCGACCCGGCCCGACCCGGGTCTGGTGGACAGCATGCACAGAATGTGCAGCAGCGTGGACAGAACAGGGGGGAGCGGCGAACAAGCGTGGGCGAGCGATTTTTTTTAAGAAAAAGGACACCACGCGTGAGGGGACATTGGCAGAGGTGGTGGACGTGCCGAGGCGGGCGGTCGGCCACCGTGAGGGGGGGAGATTCGGTTAAAACCGAACTTGGCCGAGAGAGAGAGAGGAGAGAATTTTGGGGAGATTTTTCGAGCAAAGCCGGAGCAAGACAAGCTGGCCGGCACCTCTTGGAGCCTGAGGGGAGCTTCGGTCGCCGTCGACGGTCGCGGAATAGGTCGGTATCTTCCCCGGTCTTCATTTTTTCTTATGCACGCCGGGTGTTCGACGAAATGCCCAAATGGGCTTTGCATTTTTTGAGTCTCGGCCGAGGCTCCCCGAGCCTTATTTGTTGCGCATTTGGTTCCTAAACTCCTCTAACACCATCCCTCCGCCTACCTTGCTATTTATTTTGCATTGAAATGTGCCGGGAAACCATGGCCGGAGCTCCCCGACGCACACCCGAGCCGAGAGCTCGGTCCGGCGAAGCCCACGGCAACCGACCATCAAAGGATCGTAGGTAAGCTTCTAAATCTCCCTTGGGTGCTATGTGAATGAAAGAAAACGAGTTTGAGCAACAAAAAATTTTCTGCAAATCGGTTCGCCGGAGCCGGTTCGGTCGCCGGATTTTTGGGGGCGGTTCCCGACGTGTTTCTTGCCATGTTTTGGTCTTATATTGATGTTGAGTGTCTAAGGAGTCGAATGCCGCAAGAACGGGCGAAAAATACCAAGTTTCGGGCCCGTTTCGCAATTTTCTGGCGACCTCGCCGGAATTTTTACTATTCCCGCCGGATTTTTCACTGTTCATCGTCTTCTCCGGCGACCCTCCGGCCGGTCAACGGTCAACGGCCGACGTGGCGTGCCACGTAGGCAGCCACGTCAGCCGGGTGGGGTCCGGTCCGCTTATTTTCAAATAAAACAAACGGACGGCCACGATCGCGACACGTGTCGCGATCCTGGATTTTTTTGGAAAATTAAATAAATGATTTTCGAATAATCGATCCGGCGGACGAGGATGTGCCACGTGGCTCACTGAGGGACATCCGATCTTGTACAAGATCGGACGCACCAGAGGAGGCCACGTGGCACGTTATAGAGCGTTCGATCCGAAGGTTTTTCTAAAAAAAGAAAATAATTGATTTTTGATCCGATGGCTACGATTTGGCCACGTGGCTCACTGAGGGACGTCCGATCTAGTGGAAGATCGGACGCACAGGATGAGGCCACGTGGCACGACGTGGACCGTCCGATCCGGGAATTTTCGGATAATTAAATAAAATACATAAAAAATAAAAAAAAATTGTAAAAAAATAGAAAAATGTTTAAAAAAATAAAACGGTGTCGTTTTAGGCCGGTGTCGACCCCTAGGGTCGGGCCGGGCGCCCGAGAGGCGCGGGCCGGGTTTGACCCGGCCCGGAAAATATTTTTGAATATTTTTAAAAAAATTCAGAAAATAATAAAATAATCAAAAAATCAATAAAAAATAAAAAATCATGAAATATTCAAAAAATTCGAAAAATTCAGAACAATTCTAAAAAATTCCAGAAAATAGGAAATGGCCACATTCAACTGGTCACGACCTGTTTCGGGTCTTTTGACCCCCGATCTTTCCAAAAATGACGGTTTTGCCCTTTCGGCAAACCGTCTTCCAAAAAATTTCTAAAAAATCCAGGAAAATCCCAAAAAATAGGAAATGGCCACAAACAACTGGCCAAGTATCATCCCTGGTGTTTTTAACCCTGACCCTTCTTAAAATGACGATTTCGCCCTTTGGGCGAATCGTCTTCCAAAAATTGAAGAAAAATCAAGAAATTCCAAAAAATTCTCAAAAATGGGAAATGGCCACAATCAACTGGCCATGGAATATTTTGGGTAATTAGGTATCCAAACCTTCCAAAAATGACGATTTTGCCCTTCGGGCTAATTGTCCCCGAATCTTCCCATTTTACCCCTAGCCCTAAATCACATCTTTCCTGAGCCCTTATGGCTATACTAGGAGGCCAATGATTGAAATTGATGTGTATTGACATGACTTATTTATGCACTTGACTTGCGCTTTTATTATATTGACTGTGATTTGATAGGACTAGTCTTCCAATCTGCATGAAACCCTGACTCATACCTATCTCACCCAAAATTGCGCCTGCATGAACTCTTAGTTAGGAAAATCACTCACGTTAGGTACCGAAAGGGCGTTGGTAATGACACCGACGTAACCAAGTCCCCGAACCCAAAATCTCTGGTTCCGTAGAACTGATCGATCTCTCCCAATCGGTCAGTAAGGTTTCCGGTCTACCCTCCAAGAAAGACCGGTGGCGACTCCAAATGCATGCACAAGTTGCACATGCCACCACGACCACACTGAAGGTCGAAAGCGATCGACTCTTATCGTCGAATCCCTTAAAGATATACTCCCGCCGCGATTTGGTATGGGCCTGGGAGGGCCCGCGCCGATCTAAGGCCCGCGATCCACATTTCAGAGTGGGGGCCCGCGATCGGTAATCCATTAGCCGTGTCCGTGTTTTCGGACGGGTCGCGACAGCTGGCGTCTCCGCTGGGGAATTTGTTCTAGAACACTTGGTTCTAGACCTCAAGTGGACTTAGGCCGTAATTAAAACGTTGAGTGATTTTTCTAACCCTGCAGGCGCTCTTGAAGGTGAGGTAAGTCCGCTCACGATAGGTGTTATATGTTTTTGCAGATTGGAGTGATAAGGGGTGTAGTCTGTGATTAACATGGTCTTATGCAGGATGAGCGTAGGAATGTATGTTATATGGATGATTTGAAGCGCTGATTGATATATAAATTGTTGCGTATGATTCACTGCATATTTGAGGATCACGACACTTTGCACAAAGCGCCCAAACCCAGGCCGCGAAATCACCTTTTTAGGTAGCCATAGATCAGGGATCGATATGCAACGCTCTAGCGTGGATTGCGCTGGGGTTGACCATATTCGATCCCGCTCACTATCCAAGTCGAGACTTTTATCCATTTGTTGTGGATTGCGCTAATGGACGAATTTATCGACTTGGATAGGGGGAAGCCTCTAGGTTCCTCACCTAAGCCATTTTGATTTTTAGAGTCAAGCCTCACTTGTCTCATGCGCATGTATATGGATGGTTGGTATACCCAAAACCAAAAATCATTGGGTACCTCTCATGGTAAGGTCCTGCCATTTCTATTTAAATTCACTTGCAGCCTTTCATTTCGCACAACATGTTGCATTCATCAAGTCCGATGGTTGAGTCCAATTCCATTTTAAAGTATAGATAAAAGAGATGATCTCTCCAAGTCGGTCCCGCATCCCGGACGTATTCAAGTATGAGCGACGTGCCATTCGCCATCGGACTGTCGGGACATTCAACGGGGCTTACCCTTTTCAAGTTGTCCAAGGAATGATCCAGTAACCATACCGGAAGTTGAAGGACAGGCGGTAACAGCAAATTCGAGACACCTACCGGACATTATCAGAAGGGCATCTGATGAAAATGAAGACCCGAAATAGCCGAACCGAAGACACCAAGTGCCGTCCTCTTAAGACCCGACTTGGGGCATCTCTTTAGGTTCATAAGGGCCACGTTCCAATCGTCCCTTTCCTTTTATCAAGATCATCGAGTCTGTAAGGAGAACCCGTCTGTGGGTCTCCCATCTATCTTTTACACCTCGATTCTTAAGTCTTATCTAAGTGTCTTGACATTGGAATGTGACACTGGAATTTCTCTCAACCATTCAGATTTTCCGGTTCAATTGCGTGTCTTACCCAGATGAAATTTTCGTTAGAACTCACACTTGGCATGTTTAACCCAAGTACGAGAATCTAACATTCATTTCATGGTACGCCGGACATGGAATTGAACCGGTCTATAGCATGCATCATTGGTAATCCTTGGTAATTAACTAAAGTCGTCCATGTTTCCTGAGTTCAAGAGGAGACATGATACCCAAATTACCTTCGGGAAATCATTTCAATTTGGATGTCCTATCTCTAATCGAATTTAGGACACATTGGAATTGCATTTTTATCTTCTTGGAAATTCCACAGATTTTCTGGGGATTTACCAAAAGTGATAACCATGGATTACGCTCCTTTTAGTTTTATGTTTTCTCTTGAAAAACATCGATAAGAATTTTTCACATGAGGTTAAGGCTTGTGTAAAAGTCCTTATCCTCGTTAATCACAAGAAAGCATAAAATTGAAAGGATTTATGCTTTACTTCCCTTTCTGACATATTCCTGTCATTCGACCAGGTAATTTCCAGAATCAAAATCCGAGGACTTGTGTGAAGAATCAGTCACAAGTTAAAATGGACCAGGATGGCATAGAAAAGCGCTTGACCACCCTGGAGAGTCAGTTGGCTCAGGTGCTCGCAATGATGACAGAAATGAAGACACTCATCCTCACCACACAGGGGGTACCCCGGCAGCCTTAAATTCTAACCTGGTTGTCCGACCAGGGAATCATCAAGAAAAACAGTCAGCTGAAAAAGGGCGTATTTCCTATTGCCATCTTTCAAGACGTGGAACAGCATGCAATCAAAGAAGCCACATGCGGAAGAGAATTAGCTGTAATCTAATCTCTTTAAATTTGAAAATTTGTTGATTGTGTTTTATTGATCCTCAGGAGTGGTCCTTCAAGAATATCGAAGCTAGTCGACAACTCGAGCCACTAGGATGGATGTTTGAAGACCGCCAAGATGAAAAGAGACAGGAACCTCCGAACGGCAGATATCCCCTAATTGAAAAGGGAACCGTAAAAATTGTGAAAGGATCAAAGCAGTCGACTGGGGCATATCCCACTCAACTAGGGCAAACGCCACCTAACCGGGGCAGCCGGGTCAAGTGTAAAGACGTGTCGTTCCTAATTGATTTTCAGTCAGATACCGGCATAATATTTCCTATCTTTTCCTCTCAGGTGAAAAACAGGTTGACAAGGAAAATCCACTTGTGGATAGACGAGAGGGGCATATTCTACATGGCAGGCATCTATTGAAAATGCCTCCATCTGATCACACGCGAGAGGATGTTCAAACGATGGATAAGATGGTTGAAGGCCAACAAAGAGAAACTTGCATTCCCTACAAGATGAAGAGGAAGGTGCCTTCATCAGACGTCACCCATTGGGTTTGTAAAGACAAGATGGACCAAATCGGGTTGAACCCCAAACAGGCAGCATGAAGAAAGAGCAATCTAATTAGGATCGACTCTCCCTAAGTCGAAAAAGTTGTATCCATTCCAAATCGGATTGACTGGTTCACGAGTTGATATGGTTTCTCATTCTTGCAGGTGATGACGAGAATGAACGGGCCCATTGAAAAATTTCCAGCATCTCGGATGCTAGAAGTGACTAGAGCGGGGATAGCAAATCCGTAGTCGTTTCAATTAAAGCTCCTTATGCAGCAATTGAGTCATTCATTCATTTCATCGCACAGGTGGAATAAAAGATTGTTAAAGCGTAAGGTGAATGCGACAGGACACAATGAAGGAAATTGTTGCCTGTGAAGTAACTCTTCAAGATGTTAACCACATGTACACCCGTGCTTGCTGATGTCAAATAGCAAGAAGCTCGAGGGATGTCATGAAACGATGACAAGGCAGAAGGTGCATGAAGAAATCAAAACGCATTGATGAGACTAAGAAGTGTCGGAACATCAAATGCTGAAATCTTCGAAGGATTGTATGAGCATATCATCTGGTATCCCAAAAGAGAATACAGAGTAGATACCAGGCGTCAGAGAATCTGAAAGGTGCGGGATGCCAAAATCACCTGACACAGAGTGGATCGGCTCCGACTAAGTGGGAATGCATCAACACGGCATGATCAAACTACCCATAAATAAATCAGTCAGCCCCAGACAACGCATCCAGTTGCTGGGGGCGAATCACTCTCTACCCAGAAAGGGTACCGAATGTAGGATATGCCGAATTCACCATGGGGATACGTAGGGGAAGTCCCTGAAGCAGTTATCACCCATGAATCATGATGAAGTGGAATAATCAATCAAAGACAAAACACATCAAACCCTTCTAAATGAGAAGGAGAATGATACGGAGCCATCAATTATGGTAAAAGGACGTATCGTTCCAAAATGATTATTTTCTTGATATGAGAATAATGTTTCATTTCTTTTTCCTTTCAGGTTGGGAACAGAAGCAAATGGCCCAAGAAGCAATGCCTTCAAATGACAAACAGGGAGTGCCCTTTTTCATGGCACCTCAGACATGCACTGTGGCTAAATGTTTTCAAGAGCATTCTAATGGCTCAATTTGTGAACAAAATCCTTAAGAAAACCTGAAGAAGTTTCTCATCATTTAGAAATCTCTGTGAAAAGAACACTTGAAAAGAAAATTTCAAGTTTTGCAGATTGACACATCTGAAAAAATGCCTTATTTGAATAGGATGAAAAGTACGAACTCATTTTTCGTTGCATGCATACATAACATGCATTATGCATATCATGCACACATCCTGCACACAAAGAACCCAAAGGGAGAAATGCCGGATCCCGCAGGATAAATTTCAAGGGTAAATTGTATCGATTCCAATAGTCAATTATACATTCCCTCTACTCATGAGGTTTCTTCTCTTCAACAGGGAAACATCAAATACCTCAAGGCAACGTGATCGAGAGAATTACCGCACAGCCACATAACAAGTCCCAAGACTGTCGAGCTGTCTAGAAACAAATGATCAAAGAATCTGGCAATCGAGATAGATGACCAAAATCGACAAAATTCATGGGAGCGGGCTCCCCCATTTGCTTCGAGGAGCCAAGCCGGGGGCAAACTCTCATGATCCCCCATGAAGGCGCATCAGACCAGGGTCATTAAACCCAGAGATGACAAACGCTCAGACAAGCTTACTTGGGGCGGAATACTTGGGAAACACCGTTCCTTCAAATATTGGAAGGACAAAACCCCGAAGGGAGTATCTCTTTTCTGAAATTTCAAATGAAGTCAAATAAGGACCTACACCTGTTTCTTCATGTGCAGGTGCATGGACGTTGTCAAAATTGAATTGAAAATTGCCAACAAACACGGAAAGTGCTAAGGCACGCTGCCAAGATGAGCACCGCCCAACTGGGGCAAAGCAGTTGTCGACGTGATTGAGGATCGTCTCGCGAACAACACCCACAAATACAGACGAGATGAAGCAGCATCCATCATCCACATCAAATGAGAAGCGTCAATAGTCGACGAAGGAAAGGAATACGTCAGTAAGGCGTCATCAGGAATCCCAAGAGGGAAGACATCCCCAAAGAGGATGGAGATTATAGCAAAACGCAGGAATGAATTTAGCTGGGGCAGGCATCACCTAGCCATGATGAACCACGTCTAACCGGGGCAAGTGAATCATTTGTGCGCCGGACAAAGGAAGGACATTTCTTCTCTGGCAAAATCCATGGACGCAATGACAGAGTCGTCCTCATCGGAAGTAAACCCCAGGATACAAACCTGGGTGAACGGTAACTTTGTATCGTTCCAAATTGATCTCCTAAAAATCCCATGCTTAACATGAGTTTGTTCTCATTTGGCAGAAAATTGGTGGCACCAAAAAGCCACAAAAGAAAGGATCTCGCCCGACGTGGAGGCGAAAAGAAATATCCGTTGCAAGAGGCAAGTTGCCAGGAAACGGAACCCTAGAAAATGACATAGAATACGTCCAAAAGCACAAATTGATCTCATCCAATGCAAATCCTAGAGAAGGATTCGTTGCCAACCAGACGGGTAGATCATGGCCACGAGCTAGATGGCCGACTTCAACAAGCCTTACATTTGCGTTCAAATGGAGGCGCGAAGCGAGAGTAAAGCAGTATCGTTTCGATTTATCTTGAATTTCGAAACAGGAACTGACACTTGATGTTTATCGTTGACAGGGATTCGCCGTCAAGATGGACAGAAAATTGTTGGCGCCAAAAAGCCGCAAAAGAAAGGAATTCGCCGACAAGGAGGCAAATAGAATTATTGACCTTAGAAGAACTCTGAAGAGTGGCGCTGGAATGCGTCCAAAATCACAAATGGATCTCCCCTAGGGCAAATCCTTGAGAAGGATTTATCGCCGACCAGACGGAGGGATCATGGCCACAAGATAGATGGCCAACTTCTACAAGCCGCGCGTTTGTGTTCAAATGGAAACACAAAGCAAGAACAAGGCTGTATTGTTCCAATTTGCCTCGAATTTTGGAACGCAAACTGACACCTATTTCCCGTCTTTGACAGGGGTTCGCCATCAAGGCGAAACAGGTTTTCACACCCCAAGCATTACCCATTGGAACACATGACCAAGTGTAGGATGTATCATTCTAATTTTTTGAAAAATTCATGAACGTACAATAACATGTTTCTTCCGCATTTTCAGGGATCTCCAGCCGCGGGGGACAGGTAAGTATCCCTCTCCCCAATCCATTGCAGATGTTGAATAAAAAACAGAGAAGAAAAGAAAAGCTTTCATAATCTAATGTCTAGAAAAGACATAGAGTTCTAACTCCATTAACAATCATGTTTTGAAAACAAGAGGTTGTCTAAACATGATTAGAACATGCATGGTGCATCATGAAATCCCCTTGACGGGAAATTTTTTTGGAGAAAACGAAAGAGACTTTTCCAATCAAAAGTTGTTCAAAACTTTCAAAAGGACGTTTTCTCAAAAGACAAGAGGAAAAGCCTAATCCAAACACGTCATATACACACTTGAGAGAGAAGTGGAGCGGATCAGATAGCAGAATCTGGACCTACGGAAGTAGGGACCATTCGCAGCAATTACATGGATTGGGATGACGGAGGCATTCGTTTCATATCCCTAAACACTACAGGTGACCGTTGATAACCCTTTGAACGGCGGTTTTCATTCTTAACCCTGTCAGGAACCACCCCACATCGGGGCAAAATGGAAGTGAGTCCAGCAGCATCAGGAGAAAATGGTTAGAAATTTTCTTGCTCGGACTAACATCAATCTTTGTGTGTTGTTTATATGGTAATCCAAGTGCCATAAGATGACGAGAAGCATTCATTTCTCTATCCCACACACCATATCCTTTGCACAGCCAAGTTGAGCCTGCAAATTCACTTCATAAACCCGTTGGTGGTCATTGCAAATTCCAAGACAGAGGCAGCGCCAATTCAAAAGCGGAAGAGTTCGAGACTTAGGGATCACAAAGAAATTCCTAGGCTAATGCTTAAAGCATGTTTAGACATTCGGTCATATGTCTAACATGATCTCTCAAAGATGAGAAAAAGCGGGATTTCAAAAGAAAAATGAAAAGGAAAAGATGATGAGAAAAATCCCCAACATCAAGAAAGAGCAAAGTGCCTGGTAAAAGCGAGGCCGATGCTTGGGTGAACAATTTGTATCAATCCCCCAGTGAAACCTGTCTGAAAAGGGGAGAAGAAAAATTCAGAAGGAGTCAGATTCCAAAAACTACTCCTCAAACGGTATCAAGCGCGGAGCAGAGACGCAGACAGAGTCATCAATCTCTTAACGCGACGAAACGCTCTCTGAAGAGCTGGCGCACACCTCAAAATCGGTTGCGCATCCCAAAAACTGAAGGTGCAGAAAGGAAAAGACAGGTGGCAAATTTGCAGTGATCACCAACGTCAATCCCCTCATGAATTCTGGGCCAAAAATAAGCATTTTTCGGTCCCCAATCCTACCGACATTACAACCCTGAAACAGTCTTCTCTGATTAAGACGCTTGGGTTAACATATGGCTTAGCTCGAAGAGGTACGAGCAAGACTATTTCTTTCTCATTTTGCAGGGTTCTTGACTTGTAAACCCGGAGCAGATGGTGAAAACTTTCGTTCAATGGCCTCGACTCCAAAGCGGGTCCCCCTTGAAGACCAATACCAAGCCCAACATTACGGTCCCGTGGAAGACCTCCCGACCGATCAAAATGTAAGCGCTGCGAATGAGCCTAAAACCTAGGCACAGGTTAGTAGGGAATTGAGTGCATCCCCTATAAAAACCACTATCTCAAAACAGGTGAGAATACCTCATTGTCGAGAAATATTCCAATTGATGTTTTGAACAAACTCTTCTTGGAATTTTCAAACTATTGATCCAGATTTGCCCCGCAAGGAATTTGTGATCACATCTGTATGCTGCAAGAATGTTTTGGATAACCTCCAACATCAAAATGCACATTTCATGACTAAAACTCAAGTCATAAAATTTTGTCGATTGGACAACCGTTGTCTTCCAAAGATTACTAACGTTTTCTTGGTGAAGAAAAATTTTTCAGGCTCGAACTTCTGCAGGATACCTGGAGAACCCAGCTCCCAGAATGTCGCCTCAACAGACCCAAGTGAAGCTTTGTCAAAAATAAAATCTTTCACTGCTTCAAAACTAAATTCCCGACAAATTTCGGGATCTTTCAAAAGAAGGGGTGAAGATAGAACATTCTTTCAAAAAATGATGGTCCTAGTATGACGTGGAGAACCCTCGTCTCGGGACCTTTTTCAAAAAATCAAGCAGTCCTAGCTTGACGTGGAGAACCCTCGCCCTAGGACCCTTTTTTCGAAAATTAAGCAGTCCTAGCTTGACGTGGAGAACCCTCGTCCTAGGACCCCTTTTCAAAAATATCAGACAGTCCTAGCTTGACGTGGAGAACCCTCGTCCTAGGACCCTTTTTTCGAAAATTAAGCAGTCCTAGCATGACGTGGAGAACCCTCGTCCTAGGACCCCTTTTAAAACAAAAAATCAAAAAGTCCTAGCTTGACGTGGAGAACCCTCGTCCTAGGACCCCTTTTCAAAAATATCAGACAGTCCTAGCATGACGTGGAGAACCCTCGTCCTAGGACCCCTTAAAAAAAAAAATCAAACAATCCCAGTAGACGTGGAGAACCCTCGTCTCAGGACCTTTTTTCAAAAATCAAGCAGTCCTAGCATGACGTGGAGAACCCTCGTCCTAGGACCCCTTTTAAAACAAAAAATCAAACAGTCCTAGCTTGACGTGGAGAACCCTCGTCCTAGGACCCCTTTTCAAAAATATCAGACAGTCCTAGCATGACGTGGAGAACTCTCGTCCTAGGACCCATTTTTCAAAAAAATCAAACAATCCCAGTAGACGTGGAGAACCCTCGTCTCGGGATCCTTTTTCAAAAAATACCAAACAGTCCTAGTTTGACGTGGAGAACCCTCGTCCTAGGACCCCTTTTTCAAAAAATCAAACAATCCCATTAGACGTGGAGAACCCTCGTCTCGGGACCCTTTTTCAAAAATCAAGCAGTCTTATCGGACGTGGAGAACCCTCGTCATGAGACCCCTTTTCAAAATTCAGACAGTCCCATCGGGCGTGGAGAACCCATGATCCCGGAAGGATGCCTTGCTCTGTCAAGAAAAGCTCATAGGGTCATGTTTTGCAGGATCCCTGGAGAACCCAGGTCCCAAACTGATACCTTTTTAATGAAAAGTTTGCAGGTTTCAGCTTTCTGCAGGATAATTGGAGTCCCCATATCCCAGAAAGGTACCTCGCATGTCGAAAGGACAACTCGGCCTTCTGCGAGATTTCAGGTAACCCCTAAATCCCAGGATAGCCTTCAGGTGAACCTAGAGTTAGGTAAACCTTCCAAAAGAGACCTTAATGATGTCAATCTTTAGGCAGAGCCTTTTAGTAGGCAAACCTTTTCCAAGACCGATCTACAGAACGATCGAGTCTTCGACTAGTCCCGACAAGAAGGGATATGTCATTCCACAGGTGGAGCCTTTTAGTAGGAAAACCTTTTCCAAGACCGATCTACAGAACGATCGAGTCTTCGACTAGTCCCGACAAGAAGGGATATGTCATTCCGAGGCGGAGCCTTTTAGTAGGCAAACCTTTTCCAAGACCGATCTACAGAACGATCGAGTCTTCGACTAGTCCCGACAAGAAGGGATATGTCATTTCATAGGCGTAGCCTTTTAGTAGGCAAACCTTTTCCAAGACCGATCTACAGAACGATCGAGTCTCCGACAAACCCTACAGAACGGGCGCGTCATCCTTAGATTCCTATCAGTCTGGAGTCTCACTTGATGGTAGAAACCGCCATAAGGGTCAACTTGATGGTAGAAACCGCCATAAGGGTCAACTCAAAGGTAGATACCGCCATAAGGGTCAAAACTAAATTCAAAGGTGGAAACCGCCATAAGGGTCAACTTGATGGTAGAAACCGCCATAAGGGTCAACTTGATGGTAGAAATCGCCATAAGGGTCAACCAAAGGTAGAAACCGCCTGAAGGGTCAACTCAAGGTAGATACCGCCATAAGGGTCAAAACCAAATCAAAGGTAGAAACCGCCTGAAGGGTCAACTCATGGTAGAAACCGCCATAAGGGTCAACCAATGGTAGAAACCGCCATAAGGGTCAACTTGATGGTAGAAACCGCCATAAGGGTCAACCAATGGTAGAAACCGCCATAAGGGTCAACTAATGGTATGACCTACCATACAGGTCAGGGCTTAATCTCCCTAGGATATTCTGAACGAGTCCTAGGTATCTTCTTGAAAGTCGTCACAACCGGCAGCATCTGACAGGTGAGCTTCAGGTAAGCCTCTCTCACTCCGGCCCATGTTCGAATTGCAAGAGTAAACCGGTGATTAATTTGAGCATTCATCAAAAGACTTAAGGGTCCGATGTCATGGCATTTCTTTTCCCCAGTCGAGTCGGCTAAGATCCAGGTGTCATTTTGTCTTTGAAAGCAACCTCTGACGAGCTCACTCTCAAAGAGGGGCAGCTGTTGACACCTGATTTTTGACCATCTTTTATTTTAGTTTTTATTTCTAAAATTAATTAAAAATAGCAAAAAAGGTCAAAAAATTGCAAAATCAACTTTGGAAGCCTTAGCCTAGCCTTAGGAACCAATTTTGAACAAAAAATATTTTTTTAATTTTTTAATATTTTTTGGAATTTATTTAATTATAAAAATACCCAAAAAATCAGAAAAATACCATCCGTGGTCAGAAAATTACAAAAAATGTTCAGAAATTTTATTTTAATTCTTTCTTTAATATTTTCATTGGCTTGGTTCATTGGGTTCCTTCACAAACCTAATCCCGAACCGGGCCTAAAAAATCCTTTTCGAGTCTTTTAATTTTCAATTCTCGGTTTTTATAAGCTATGACATTGGACTCTAAAGTACTGAAATACAATTGGGTCAATTTGCCCTCCAATTTGATCAATTTTAACCAAAAGGGCTTAATTGCATAAAAATATTTCAATTTAGTCCCCGGTTTCACAATTTTTGAAATTAAATTTCACACGGGCACACCCATTAAAATTAAACACCTCTGCCCAACAGTTTTCATCATGCTGAATCCATTGGTGGGCTCAATTTTGGCTAATTCGATCGTTTAGGCCTTCGATTTGGCGAAATTAAATTTCGGATCCTAGGGACAATTTGGGGTTTTCACAGAATTTCAATAAATTGATTCACGAAAATACCCATATTTGATGGAAAACATGTCAAGGAATCCGATTTTGCCATCAATTTCATGAAAAGAGGTCATTTAGGGGGTCAATTTGGCGATTTGGGCGATTTGGCCGAACCGGGCCGGTCGGGTCCGACCCGACCCGACCCGGCCCGACCCGGGTCTGGTGGACAGCATGCACAGAATGTGCAGCAGCGTGGACAGAACAGGGGGGAGCGGCGAACAAGCGTGGGAGAGCGATTTTTTTTAAGAAAAAGGACACCACGCGTGAGGGGACATTGGCAGAGGTGGTGGACGTGCCGAGGCGGGCGGTCGGCCACCGTGAGGGGGGGAGATTCGGTTAAAACCGAACTCGGCCGAGAGAGAGAGAGGAGAGAATTTTGGGGAGATTTTTCGAGCAAAGCCGGAGCAAGACAAGCTGGCCGGCACCTCTTGGAGCCTGAGGGGAGCTTCGGTCGCCGTCGACGGTCGCGGAATAGGTCGGTATCTTCCCCGGTCTTCATTTTTTCTTATGCACGCCGGGTGTTCGACGAAATGCCCAAATGGGCTTTGCATTTTTTGAGTCTCGGCCGAGGCTCCCCGAGCCTTATTTGTTGCGCATTTGGTTCCTAAACTCCTCTAACACCATCCCTCCGCCTACCTTGCTATTTATTTTGCATTGAAATGTGCCGGGAAACCATGGCCGGAGCTCCCCAACGCACACCCGAGCCGAGAGCTCGGTCCGGCGAAGCCCACGGCAACCGACCATCAAAGGACCGTATGTAAGCTTCTAAATCTCCCTTGGGTGCTATGTGAATGAAAGAAAACGAGTTTGAGCAACAAAAAATTTTCTGCAAATCGGTTCGCCGGAGCCGGTTCGGTCGCCGGATTTTTGGGGCGGTTCCCGACGTGTTTCTTGCCATGTTTTGGTCTTATATTGATGTTGAGTGTCTAAGGAGTCGAATGCCGCAAGAACGGGCGAAAAATACCAAGTTTCGGGCCCGTTTCGCAATTTTCCGGCGACCTCGCCGGAATTTTTACTATTCCCACCGGATTTTTCACTGTTCATCGTCTTCTCCGGCGACCCTCCGGCCGGTCAATGGTCAACGGCCGACGTGGCGTGCCACGTAGGCAGCCACGTCAGCCGGGTGGGGTCCGGTCCGCTTATTTTCAAATAAAACAAACGGACGGCCACGATCGCGACACGTGTCGCGATCCTGGATTTTTTTGGAAAATTAAATAAATGATTTTCGAATAATCGATCCGGCGGACGAGGATGTGCCACGTGGCTCACTGAGGGACATCCGATCTTGTACAAGATCGGACGCACCAGAGGAGGCCACGTGGCACGTTATAGAGCGTTCGATCCGAAGGTTTTTCTAAAAAAAGAAAATAATTGATTTTTGATCCGATGGCTACGATTTGGCCACGTGGCTCACTGAGGGACGTCCGATCTAGTGGAAGATCGGACGCACAGGATGAGGCCACGTGGCACGACGTGGACCGTCCGATCCGGGAATTTTCGGATAATTAAATAAAATACATAAAAAATCAAAAAAAATTGTAAAAAAATAGAAAAATGTTTAAAAAAATAAAACGGTGTCGTTTTAGGCCGGTGTCGACCCCTAGGGTCGGGCCGGGCGCCCGAGAGGCGCGGGCCGGGTTTGACCCGGCCCGGAAAATATTTTTGAATATTTTTAAAAAAATTCAGAAAATAATAAAATAATCAAAAAATCAATAAAAAATAAAAAATCATGAAATATTCAAAAAATTCGAAAAATTCAGAACAATTCTAAAAAATTCCAGAAAATAGGAAATGGCCACATTCAACTGGTCACGACCTGTTTCGGGTCTTTTGACCCCCGATCTTTCCAAAAATGACGGTTTTGCCGTTTCGGCAAACCGTCTTCCAAAAAATTTCTAAAAAATCCAGGAAAATCCCAAAAAATAGGAAATGGCCACAAACAACTGGCCAAGTATCATCCCAGGTGTTTTTAACCCTGACCCTTCTTAAAATGACGATTTCGCCCTTTGGGCGAATCGTCTTCCAAAAATTGAAGAAAAATCAAGAAATTCCAAAAAATTCTCAAAAATGGGAAATGGCCACAATCAACTGGCCATGGAATATTTTGGGTAATTAGGTATCCAAACCTTCCAAAAATGACGATTTTGCCCTTCGTGCTAATTGTCCCAGAATCTTCCCATTTTACCCCTAGCCCTAAATCACATCTTTCCTGAGCCCTTATGGCTATACTAGGAGGCCAATGATTGAAATTGATGTGTATTGACATGACTTATTTATGCACTTGACTTGCGCTTTTATTATATTGACTGTGATTTGATAGGACTAGTCTTCCAATCTGCATGAAACCCTGACTCATACCTATCTCACCCAAAATTGCGCCTGCATGAACTCTTAGTTAGGAAAATCACTCACGTTAGGTACCGAAAGGGCGTTGGTAATGACACCGACGTAACCAAGTCCCCGAACCCAAAATCTCTGATTCCGTAGAACTGATCGATCTCTCCCAATCGGTCAGTAAGGTTTCCGGTCTACCCTCCAAGAAAGACCGGTGGCGACTCCAAATGCATGCACAAGTTGCACATGCCACCACGACCACACTGAAGGTCGAAAGCGATCGACTCTTATCGTCGAATCCCTTAAAGATATACTCCCGCCGCGATTTGGTATGGGCCTGGGAGGGCCCGCGCCGATCTAAGGCCCGCGATCCACATTTCAGAGTGGGGGCCCGCGATCGGTAATCCATTAGCCGTGTCCGTGTTTTCGGACGGGTCGCGACACTTCCTTAATACCTGTATGTGATCTTGTCCTTCTTTGGATTTGGCGATCATGTCATCGACATATACTTCTATCTCTTTGTGGATCATATCATGGAATAACGTGACCATGGCCTTCTGGTAGGTAGCCCCGGCGTTTTTCAATCCAAATGGCATGACTTTGTAGCAAAAATTTCCCCAGGGTGTGGTAAATGCAGTCTTGGGTTTGTCTTCTTGTTTCATGAAGATTTGGTTGTATCCCGAGAATCCATCCATGAACGAGAATAATTCGTAACCCGCCGTACTGTCCACTAATACATCAATGTGGGGGAGTGGAAAATCATCTTTCGGGCTTGCTCTATTCAGATCTCGGTAATCTACGCAGATCCGAACCCTTCCATCCTTCTTCATGACGGGGACTATATTCGCAATCCAGTCTGAATATGGGGTAGCTTCAATGAAGCCTACCCTAAGAAGTTTCATGACTTCTTCCTTAATCTTGTCTTCTAACTCGGCTTTCATCCGCCTACTGCCTTGTTTGACAGGTTTGATGCCAGGATCCGTGGGCAATGCATGTTCCACAATCTTAGGATCAAGGCCTGGCATATCCGCGTAAGACCATGCGAAAATATCTTGATATTCTTTTAGTAGCTTGGTGAACTCGAGCCTTTCATCTCGGGATAGGTGTCCGCCGATCTTGACCTCTTTGACGTTCACGGTGTCTCCCAAATTAATGACAATTGGTTCTTCTGAGGTAGGAGGCTTTGACTCTTCAAAGGTGTTCCAATCTCTGCGGATAGATGCGTAACCCTCGTCTTCATCTTCCTCAATGTTATAGGAGTGGTTAATGGAGGGATCCGAATTTTGTAACAACCTGGTATGCATGTTTGAGATGATATGCCTGAAATGTCATGAGTATGGTTAGTTTGTGCTCAGTAAAAATGACATGCATGATCATGTAAAGTCTTTTCGAAAAAGTTTTCGAAACAGATGTAGGTACGAAGGGGACTAATCCTCATGTCATTGGATATCCCGGCCCCATGAAAATCTTTTGAAGATTAGGAATCATATGGCAAATCAGGCCTCAAGCTTATGTATGGAAGACCATTATCATCATCGGGCTGATTCGTGGTTCCATATGTCCTTAACAAAACATGCGTGGTTTTATTGAATGCAAAATGGGCCGTGTTACAAGATGTGCTATTTGGACCAACGGCCGGAGATCCAAAGGCGTTTTCCCATGCATACAACAAGGAAAGAAAATACAATGAAATGTAGAAAGTTCTAAACGCAGTATTTAAAGACAAAGGAAGAGTCTCTTTACTCAGAGGAAGTGGCTTCATTGTCCAACCACTCCATGATGACATTCACAGAGTCATCTTCAAGAAAAGGATTTGTCAGATCTGGTTCCATCGGCGAAGTGATATCCTCTTCAGATAGCCATTTGGAGTTCTGGTCGAAGTAGGTATTTAAGGGATTCTTGAACATTCGAGACCTTCCCTTCCAGGTTGGAGAACCGATGAATGAGTTATTCGGGCTGTTTTCGCCTCCACGGCGTCCCAGGCTTTTGCCTCGGCCTCGGCCTGTTGCTTTTGGGACAGAATCATTCATGGGATATTTCTGGTACCCCAAGCCCATTCTATGTGGATTAGCCTTCAACTGTAGTGGGGTATTCATACCCTGATTATGTTTGCCTAGGCCTTTTTCGGGATTGAACCCGTATGCCAGCAGCATCTTAGCTGGTAGAAGACTAGCTTCTGAGATGTAGGGAGTTCTCAACTTCGACCCTATTGGGGTATGAACTGTTGCTACCAATTCTAGGGAGTGATAGCTCGCTTCAGTTTTCTCTTCAGGCTCAATATAGGGAATGTCACTGTTCTGGTATGCCTGGAGGTCGACTTCCCCATGTACAGTAATCACCTTCCCATCTACAACGAAACGTACTTTTTGGTGCAGGCTCGAAGGGACAGCTCCTGCTGTATGGATCCAAGGTCTTCCTAGCAAGAATCCAAATGCACTGGGCAGATCCATTACTTGAAAGTTTATAGAGAACTTTGTCGGGCCGATGAATACGTCAAGCTCGATCTCTCCCTCTACAGTCTTCCTCATGCCGTCGAATGCTCTTACAGCTGTCTTGGATGCCTTGACCATCTCTTCATTGATTCCCAGCCTCCTTATGGTAGCCAAAGGACAGATGTTAAAGGCTGATCCATTATCGATCAATACGTGTGCCACTCTTTTGCCGTTACATTGGGCGGAGATGTATAAAGCTTTGTTGTGCCCTCTTCCTTCCATGGGGAAGTCTTCGTCAGAGAAGCTTAATTGGTCTTTTAAAAGAATTGCCCCTACAAGGTCCCCTAGTTGGACCTCATTAATTGTTTCAGGGACATGTACTTCGTTGAGTACCTTTAACAGTGCGTTCTTGTGCTTCTCTGAATTAATGAATAGGTCTAACAGGGATATCTGAGCGGGCATCTTCCTCAGCTGCTCTATCACTTCAAACTCACTGGTTTTGATGATTGATACGAGATTTTCGGCATCTTCCTTTGAGACCTCCTTTTTTTCGGATTCACCCTATCTGGGAGCATAAAATCTTCCAGACCTCATTACTGCATCTACTTGTGTGGTCCCATAGTCCCAATGGACTGCTTTAGGATCATACTCTTCTACTGGGGGGACTTTTATCGTTACGGTTGTCTGATGAGATATCTCTGGTCCCGCCGTGTTGCCTTTTTCCTCTTGAGGCAATTGAATCACGATAGGCCTGACTGGGCAATCTTCCACCTCGCTCAGGCTATCCAGCTCATCCAATCTAATCACCACGGTCGTGGCTACTTCGATCATCAATATGGCGTTGTCGAGTTCTTCCATACCGTTTGAGGTTCCTGGTTGAGAGAGATCATCCATACCTCCCCATCCATCCGGTATGATGTCTTCAATCTTCTGATAAAAGCAGGGAGGGGCCGAATATTTCACCTTGAAATTGTATCCTCCAGAATCTTGACCCAGGTTGTCCATAATTTCGCTCTTCTCAAGTGCGTCAGCCATAAACTTGAGGTCTGCTAGACTTCTCCTCCTGGCTTCTATTTCATCTTCTTCAAATTCTTCTTCTGATTGAGTGGCCGGCCCCAGATCGTTTGCCAATTTCTCACGTGAGGTACCACAGGTGCTACTCTGCTCAGCTGTGATCAAGAAGTGGTTTCCTTTCAAAGATAGAGATGCTTCAATCCCTTTGAATTCTTCATCAGTAATGTCGGACATTATCCCCAAGCTCTTCATCTTGTCGATACATAACTTCCTTTGGTCGGTTGATATCTCCCCTTCTTTTGGGTATGATGAAGCGGTTGTTACCAGGTTGGCCAGCTTAGGCACATCTACCTTCAGTTTAAGGTAGTCCTCTTCTTCTTCAGTGAATATTACCCCTACTGTTTGGTGATCTGGCAACGGATTTTCTTGCACATTTGGGGCTGCATTGTCAAATTTCAAAATCTGACTATCAATTAGGGCTTGCACTTTCAGCTTCAGGACATAGCAGTTATCCACATTATGCCCTCTTTCGCCCATATGGTAGGCACAGGTCTGGCTCTCATCAAAGCCAGGATATCTTGCAGGGTTTGCCCTAGGCGGTTCTTTCGCCACCAAGTGTTGCTCCAGCAGCATCGGGAGCAGCTTGGATAAAGGTCTCGGGAGCTGAGAGAATTGCCTCTAGGGTTGCTTTCTTCTAGGCTCTTGTACCTTCGGCGCTGACCAGGATGATCCGCCTTTGGCCTGATTAGAATTGCCAAACGGCTTTGACTTGTGGGGATCTGGTATAAACGTTATGTCCAGTCCGGCTTCTCTCTCCTTTCTCAGAGGATACTGCTTCCTAGTAAGAGCTTCCTGAGGCCTTCTTTCTCTCAAGGCCCATTCCAGCCTCTCAGCAACCTTAATCAGGTGTGCGAATGTCTGACATTCAGAAGTGTTCAGTCTGTCAAAGTATTCGTAGGTGTTGACACCTGATTTTTAATCACCTTTTATTCTGATTTTATTTCTTAAAATTAATTAAAAATAATAAAGAAAGTCATAAAATTACAAAATCAACTTTGGAAGCCTTGGCCCAGCCTTAGGAACCAATTTTGAACAAAAAATATTTTTCGAAATTTTTAATATTTTTTCGAATTTATTTAATTATAAAAATACCCAAAAAATCAGATTAAATACCATTCGTGGTCAGAAAAATACACAAAAATAGTCAATAATTTTATTTTAATTTCCTCTTCAGGTTGGTATTTATAAATCTCAAAAATTCGACTTGGGTCATTATGTTCCTTCACAAACATAAACCCGAATCGGCCATAAAAATTACCTTTTGAGTCCTCTAATTTTTAATTTCCACTTTTAATAAGCCATGACATTATAATATAGAGCCTTAAAGTGCTATTGGGTCAATTAAGCCTTCAATTTGATCAATTTTGACGAAAAGGACCTAATTGCACAAATTTCTTTGCGATTTAGTCCCCGGTTTCGCGGATCCTAAAATTAAATTCTCTCTAGGGACACCCATGAAAATAAAATACCCCTACCCTATAGTTTTCATCATGCCGAATTCATTGGTGGCCTCAATTTGAATTGATTTGATCGTTTAAGCCTCCGATTTGGCGAAAATCGATTTCGGATCCTAGTCCCGATTTGGGGTTTTCATCAAATTCCCACTCAATTGCTCACGAAAATACTCATTCTAGATTGGAAACATGCTGAGGAGTCCGATTTTGGAGTCAATTTCATGAAAAACGATCAATTAGAGGCTTAATTAGGGGGAAAAGGGCGGTCGGATCGGTCGGGTCGGCCCCGACCCGACCCGACCGAACCGGGTCTGCAACCAACGTTGCAGACCTGTCGTTCAGTGAGGCAGGGAGACGACAGAAAAGCAAACGGAGACAGAGCAAGGACGTCGAGCAAGGTTGAGCGACCGAGAGGCAGGTTGCCATACCAACTTTTTCAGAGGGACCAAATGCGTGATCGTCCTCTCGGGGTCGCTCTTGGTCGGCCATAAGGGCGGAGAGAGAGAGGGAGCCGAAGTAGAGGAATTTTCGGGTTTTCTCAGAAAACAGGAGAGAGAGACCCGAACGGAGAGGGAGCCGAGAGTGAGAACGAGTGGTCCGACGTTCGTTGAGGGCCCTTCGAGCTTCAGAGAACCCGAGGGACCACCGCCGAAGCCCCCACCGTCGCCGACGACCCTCGGCCAGGTCGGTTTCCATTCCCTCACACCATACTCTGTTTTCGTGTTCACTGTGAGTTTGGCTCGGTTTGGACCTTTGACCAAACCGAGCCGAACCAAATGCATGAAGAGCTCATTCTCAGTCTTTATAAGCATATTGGAAGATGCATCACTCCCGGTTTCGTTCGCAAGGCCTTCATTTTCTGTCCAAAGCATCGCTTTCCGAATGCACATAACGTGTTCGATAAAATGTCCTCCGAACCATTTCACGCGTGCTAGCCTCCGATCGTGTCGTTCTTGAACTGGACATGTATAATTTTGTTTCAAATATCCCCTAGAACCGACCCTAAGCTACTCTGTGATATTTGTTTTGCATCGAACGGCGCCGAAAACGGCGATTGGAGCTCCCCGGTCCCAAACCAGAGCCGAGAGCTCGGTCCGGCGTAGGTGGAGGTCGCCGACCCCTAGGCGACCTCAGGTAAGCCTCTTAGCCTTAGTATGGTACTCTGTGAACGGCTGGAAGCGAGTTTGAAACAAAAAAAAAAATTCCGGAAAACGCCTCGCCGGAACCGAATCGGTGGGGGCTCGTTTTGCCGACTTCCGGCGGCTTAGTGGCTATGAATCTTGATGTATGTTGATGTGGGTTGCTTAAGGAGTCGAATGCCGCGAAAACGAGCGAAAAACATGAAGATTCGGGCTCGGTCCCGATTTTCCGGCGAGGATTCCGGCGGACTTGCCGGAAAAATCACTGTTCCGGCAAGTCGCCGGTCATCCTCTCCGGCGGACCATTGACCAATCAACAATAGTTGACTGGTCAAAGGTGACGTGGCGCCACGTAGGCGGCCATGTCAGCCGCGGCGGGTCCGCGGCGAAAACAAAAAAAAAAGAAAAGAAAAAGATCAAAAAACCCTAGATCGGACGGTGGGCGAATTGCCACGTGTCGCGATCTGGGGATTTTCAAAATAAATAAATAATTTTATAAATAATAAATAATATTTTCGGAAATAAATAAAAAAAATTAGATCGGACGGTCGTGGGAGCGCCACGTGTTGCGATCCGTTGCTTTCAAAAAAACCTAGATCGGACGGTCGTGGATGCGCCACGTGTCGCGATCTGATGGCTCAAAGCCAAATAGATTGGACGGATGGGATTACGCCACGTGTCGCGATCCGACATTTTCAAAATTAAATTAATCCGATGGCTAGGATAGTGCCACGTGGCAAGGCGGGGACCGTCCGATTGGTTTTAATTTTCAAAAATTCGGATAAATTAGAAAATGGTTTTAAAATAATAATAAAAATAGAAAAAATTTGAAAAAAATCAAAAACGGCGTCGTTTAGACCGGCTCCGACCCGTAGGGTCGGGCCGGGCGCCCGAGAGGCGCGGGCCAGGTTTGACCCGGTCCGGAAAATATTTTTTTAATATAATATAATAAAAAATATTCAAAAAAAATTAATTATAAAAAATCCGAAAATTCATAAAAAATAAAAAATCATTAAAAAACTCAAAAGAAAATAAAAATAAAAAAAAATTCGGAAAAATTCTAAAAAATTTCAAAAAATAGGAAATGGTCACAATCAACTGACCATGTCATATTTCGGGTCTTTCGAACCCTAATTCTTCCAAAATGACGATTTTGCCCTTTAGGCAAATCGTCTCCCAAAAATCAAAGAAATTCAGAAAACTCCCGAAAAATTACAGAAAATAGGAAATGATCACAATCAACTGACCATTTCCTATTTTGGGTCTTTTAAAACCCGACCCCTTCCAAAATGACGATTTTGCCCTTTTGGCAAATCGTCTCCCAAAAATTCCAAGAAAATCCAAAAAAAATCCAGAAAATAGAAAATGGCCACAATCAACTGGCCATGACCTATTTCAGGTCTTTCAAACCCTAATCTTTCAAAAGTGACGATTTTGCCCTTTTGGCAAATCATCTTCCCAAGAAACTCAGAAAAATTCCAAAAAATTTCAGAAAATAGGAAGTGACCACAATCAACTGGCCATGACCTATTTTGGGTCTTTTGAAACCCGACCCCTTCTGAAATGACGATTTTGCCCTTTAGGCAAATCGTCTCCCAAAAAATTGAAGAATTTCAGAAAAATGCCAGAAAATAGGAAATGGCCACAATCATCTGGCCATGACCTATTTTGGGTCTTCCAAACCCTAATCTTTCCAAAATGACGATTTTGCCCTTTTGGCAAATCATCTTTCCAAAAATTGAAGAAATTCATAAAATTTAAGAAAATTTTTAGAAAATAGGAAATGGCCACAGTCAACTGGCCATGACCTATTTTTAGTCTTCTGAAACCCGATCCTTTTCAAAAATGACGATTTTGCCCTTTAGGCAAACCGTCTCCAAAAAATCATGGAAATTCAGAAAATTCTAAAAATTCCAGAAAATAGGAAATGACCACAATCAACTGGCCATGACTTATTTTGTTTATTTCAACTCCCAAACCTCCCTAAAATCGACGATTTCGCCCTTCGAGCAAATCGTCCCCAAATCTTCTCAGTCTACCCCCGGTCCTAAATCACACCTTCCCTAAGCCCTTAAGGCTATACTAGGAAGCCATTGATTTGAATTAATGTACATCGACGTGGTTCATTTATGCACTTGATTGCGCTTTCCTTATATTGATTGTGATTTGATAGGACTAGTCTTCCAATCTGCATGAAATCTTAGTTACGAAAATCACTCGCGTTAGGTACCGAAAGGGCGTTGGTAATGACACCAACGTAATCAAGTCCCCGAACCCTAAATCTCTGGTTCCGCAGAACTGATCGACCTCTCCCAATCGATTAGTGAGGTTTCCGGTCCACCTTCCAAGAAGGACCGGTGGCGACTCCAAATGCATGCACACATAGCACATGCCACCACGACCACACCAAGGTCGAATGCGATCGACTCTTATCGTCGAAATCCCCGCATAAAAATTTACTCCCGTCGCGATTTGGTATGGGCCTGGGAGGGTCCGCGTCGAGAAAGCCCGCGATCCACATTTCAGAGGGAGGGCCCGATTCGACAATCCATTAGCCCGCGCGCGTAAAAGAAAATTTCGCGGTCGCGACAGACTGGCGACTCCACTGGGGATAGAATACCCTAGAACCTATGATTCTAGGCCTCAAGTGGACTTAGGCCGCGATTAAAACGCTGAGTGATTTTCTGACACGTTTTCTGCAAGCGCTCTTGAAGGTGAGGTAAGTCCGCTTATGATAGGTGTTAAATGTTTTTGCAGATTGGAGTGATAAGGGGAGTAGTCTGTGATTAACATTGTCTTGTGCAGGTTGGGTGTAGGAATGTATGTCATGTGGATGACTTTGAAGCGCTGATTGATATATAAATTGTTGTGCATGATTCACCTGCATATTTGAGGATCACGACACTTCTGCACAAAGCGCCCAAACCCAGGCCGCGAAATCACCTGTTTAGGTAGCCATAGATAGGGAATCGATATGCGAGGCTCTAGCGTGGATTTGCGCTTGGGTTGACCATATTTGGTCCCGCTCACTATTCAAGTCGATTCTTTTATCCATTTGTTGTGGATTGCGCTTATGGACGAATTTATCGACTCGAATAGTGGGAAGCCGTTAGGTCCATACCTGAGCCATTTTGATTTCTAGAGTCAAGCCTCACTTGTCTCATACGCATGTGTATGGATGGTTGGTATACCTAAAACCAAGATTCGTTAGGTATCGATTGTGGTAAGGTCCTTCCGTTTCTATTTAATTTGTCTGCCATCTTTGATTTCGTACGACATGCTGCATTCATCAAATCCAATGGTTGAGTCCAATTCCATTTTATAGTATGGATAGAGTAGAGGTGGTCTCTCCAAGTCGGTCCAAGATTCCCGAGATATTCGAGTACGAGCGACGTGCCATCCGTCATCGAGCTACCGAGGCATTCAACGGATTCCACTCCTTCCGATTTGTCCAAGGGAGGGCACTTACTGGACGAAACCTCATCCGAGGGACGAATTGCTTCTACACCAAGTCCGCCGAGCAACTCGAGCGCAAGCACAAACACGAACATAATATGGAAGGGATGATCAGCCTTTATCGAAAGCGGAAGAAGGCGTTTCGAAGGACCATAACCGATCCAAGACCCTCTCGAGTGGTCATCGAGATTTCATCAGACGAAGAGGATTCTCTCGAGAGCCAGTCGTCCTTTCCCACCCCCATAGACATTTAGTCTGATGAAGACGGCGACCCAAGCTAGCCGGAGCAAGGACGACAAGCGACATTCCCCGAAGACTCGACTTGGGGCATCTCCTTAGGGTCTCTAGGGTCACATTCTGACTGTCTCCTTGTTTAATTATTTAGTCGAGTCCTCGAGTCTGTAAGGAGGGTCCGCCTGTGGAACTCCCTTCTACCTTTGGCACTTGGGCCTTTGAGTCATTTCTAAGCGTCCTGACATCGGAACGCGACACTGGAATCTCTCTCAACCATTCGAATTTTTCGGCTCAATTTCATGTCTCATCCAAATGAAATTTTCGTTAGGACTCACACTTGACGTGTTCAGCGCAAGTACGAGAATCTAATCCTCATTTCATGGTGCTTGGGACATGGAATTGAACCGGCCTATATCATGCATCATTGGTAATCCATGGTGATTAATTAAAGTCATCCGTGCCTTCTGAATTCAAGAGGAAATTAGATATTTGAATTGTTTTTGGTAAACAATTTCAATTTGGATGTCCTATCTCCCGCTGAATTTAGGACACATTGGAATTGCATTTTTATCTTGTTGGACATTCCACAGATTTTTCTGGGGATTTGCCAAGAGTAATAACCATGGATTACTCTCCTTCCAATTGTATGTTTTCTTTTGAAAAACATTGATAAAGAAATTTTCACACGGAGCTAAGGCTTTGTAAAAGTCTTTATTTTCGTTAATCACAAGAAAGCATAAAATTGGAAGGATTCATGCTTTACTTCCCTTTCTAACATAGTTCTGTAATTTAAAACAGGTAATTTCCAAAAGAGAAATCCAAAAACCTGCGTGGAAACTTAGTCACAGGTTAAGATGGACCGGGATGGCGTGGAGAAACGTTTGACCACCCTAGAGAGCCAGATGACTCAGGTGATTGCAATGATGACAGAGATGAAGACACCCATCTTCACCACACAAGGGGCATCCCCGATGGGCTCTAACCTTGACCTGACCGTGCGATCGGTTTTGCCTAAAATATCGGACATTGATCAAGCCGTAGGAGCAGAAGTCTTCTCCGAAAGCAAGCCTATGATGGCCGATCTGGAAAAACAGCACAAGGGAAAGCTTGGTATTATTGAGGAAGATGCATTGACTGGAGAGAATCTGTTCGTCACATACTTGATTCGAGAGAAAGACTCTAGCCACCATAAAAGCGTTGAAGGTCACGCGAACCCAATCAGCGTCGAAACCTGTCCACGCAACGCCTCTCCCACATGCCTTAAAGGGAGGATGCCTGAGGTTCTACAAAGACCAGAATTTGCCAAGAGATACGATGGCATTGGCTGTCCGAAAACTCACATCGATTACTATTTGGAAGCAATGGTTGATTATGACTGGAATGATTCACTTCTTGTCCAGAATTTTCGGCATAGCCTGGTTGGTCCCGCGTTAGGATGGTTTACAGCGCTTGCCGTCAAGGGTATCTTAGAATGGGACGATTTGGTCAATCAATTTCTTCAGCAATACGATTTCAACAAGAAGGCCACCCCTACCAGAATGGATCTGGTACTTGTGAAGCAAAGGAGAAATGAAAGCTTCAAATCATTCGCACAAAGATGGAGAGCGAAAGCAGCCCGAGTCCAACCCCCGCTGGACGAAGAAGAGTTAATAGAGCACTGTCTGAAAGCTCTCCCCTATAATTCCTTTAATCGGTTGAGTACGGCTCATTACCAATCATTTTCACAATTTGTACATGCGGGTGAAAGAATGGAATGGGCTAAGCGCGATAGTATAATCAGAGACAAAGAAAGTCGTGGAGAATATTCTCAAACGAGTAAAGAACAGGTCAAGGAGATGAAGACCAACTATCAAGGAATGACGGTCGAGAGTCAAATTTCTGAACGCAAGTCGAAACAACCAGCGCCCAAGATAGAGAAAGCTGGCCAGTCAAGCAGGAGACGTCCTCCATTCTTTACACCACTACCACTTCCTATGTCAGAACTGCTCCCCCGACTTTTGGAGGAAAGGTTGGTAGCCAAAAAACCACCGAGGGCGAAACCACCAAGGTTCCCGGGTTTTGACATGAACCAAACCTGTACATACCATATGGGTGAGAAGGGACATAATGTAGACAATTATCGAGCACTACAATATGATGTACAGGCTCTCATCGACAACAACCTACTGGCGTTCGACAAGACATGCCCCAACATCCAACAAAACCTTTTACAAGATCACGAAATCAGTGATGTATCCGAGGATGGACCGAAAGGCGATCTAAGGCTTATCACCGACGTACCCGAGTTACATGAGGTACCAGCTTTATCTTCTCAAAACCCAAAGAAATGTACCACCTCGATGGGGCGAAAAGAAGCATGCTTGGCCGAGAAGGGTAATATGGGCATCATCGGTAGGGTTGAAGACCCCGCTTTTACATCATCCTTCGCGAAGTTTAACTTAACCTATGAAGGATATGCGATAGAAACTATGAGGGAGGAGTCATGGGAGATCCCTGCTGGGTATTCATTGAGCGTCAAGGATATTGAAGAGATCGAGGAATTAGATGAGTACGAGGAGCGTATGGAAGAAGCGCCCTGAGAGGATAGAAAGTTCATCTGGGATGCCACCAAAGGAAGCGAGATGCCATTTGGAAAGCAAAATCTGATATGTGAGGCTAACAAGACAGTCATACCAAGCTCATGGAAACAAGAGGGCCCGTCAGCACCACCTCTCATCCGGGGTAATGCCTCTTGCGAAACATCCAGAGTTTGCGGGCCCAAGAAGAAATCGCTAATGCGGTTTACATCACTTCCCATGCCACTATCAAAATTGCTCCCGATACTCTTGGAAAAAGGGATGGTGACCAAGGAGGTGTCAAGGTATAATCCTCCCTTGTTCGAAGGATATGATGAAGCCCAGTCATGCGCCTACCATACAGGGGAAAAGGGGCACGGCACGGATGGTTGCATCCGACTCAAGATTAAGGTGTAAAAACTCATCGATGACGGCATCTTGGATCTCGAGGGAACAAAACAGAACATGCAGCAAAACCCGCCATCGGATTGCCAAGGACTGGACAGGGTGTACATGGATAACCCTATCGAAGATTAGGCCAGCCCAGCTGATCGGACGATCGATGACAGCAGACTACACGGATAAGGGAGTCATTTCCTCCTTTCCATCGTCACTCTTTAGTCTATTTGCATTGTAGTTCATCTGTAGTTCCAAGTGCAATTTTCTTAAAAAAAAAAAACAAAAAACAAAAACAAAAAAACAACAAAAAACAAAAACAAAAAAATAAAAAAAATCAAAAAATCAAAAATGGGGGACGTGTGGGAACACAAATCGGTCGATGATGATCCGAATGAGAGAAAAGAAATGGTGCAAAGAAAAGAAGAGATGAAAAGAGAAGAAGAGCCCTGAGACCTGATTTCCCACACGTCTCCTAGTTTCTAAAATTTTGGGATGGCAAGGATGTCCAATGATATGAGGACTAGCCCCCATCTCACGGTTCCAGTTTTAATCTTTTATCTTAAAACATCTCCCAAAGAAATGCACCGTGCATGGATTTTTCCTTATATGTCAACTAACCATCTTGGTGACATTTCAGGCATGCCATTCCAAGCATACATAGCAGGTTATTACGTGGTTCGGGTTCTCGAGAGGGAGCTACCATCCAAATCGAAGAAGAGGATGAAGAGCAGAATCTGGGAGAGTTAAGGTATAGCTGGGATCGCCATGAAGAGTCCAAACCACCCGTCGCCGAGGGTACCGTTTCAGTGAACATAGGGACCTCAGAGGATGTCAGGGAGGTGAAAATCGGTGAAAGTCTATCATCGACAGAGGCGTTTAGGATAATTGAACTCCTCAGAGAGTACCAGGACATTTTCGCCTGGTCATATGCGGACATGCCGGGATTGGACGCCAGTATTGTGGAACATAGGCTACCGACCGATCCTAGTATTCCTCCTAAAAAGCAGAAACTTAGGAGGACGAAACCCGAGCTGGTAAAGAAAATCGAAGAAGAAGTAATGAAGCTCCTTAAGGTGGGGTTCATTGAGGTGATTGCATATCCAGAATGGATCGCCAATATTGTCCCCGTCATGAAAAAGGACGGGAGAGTTCGAGTATGTGTGGACTACCGGGATTTGAACAGGGCTAGCCCTAAAGACGACTTCCTGTTGCCACATATCGATGTCTTGGTCGATAGTACGGCAGGATTTGAACGGTTCTCTTTTATGGATGGTTTCTCTGGCTACAACCAAATCCGTATGAGGGAGGAGGATAAAGCCAAGACGTCATTCATCACGCCTTGGGGCACTTTCTGTTACAAAGTCATGCCGTTTGGCTTAAGGAACGCTGGGGCGACCTATCAGAGGGCGATGGTTACCCTCTTTCACGACATAATGCATAAAGGGATAGAGGTGTATGTGCCCCCGATTCTTGGCGTCCCTCTGACCCTCTACGTCACTATTCACGATGAGTCCTTGAGAGTTCTACTCGTTCAGACAAGACCCCAAAGATGGTAAAGAACGAGCTGTTTATTACCTGAGCAAGAGATTCACCGCATCAGAGGCGAAATACCCGGCGGTTGGGAAAACCTGTCTTGCATTGGTTTGGGTGCTTCATAGGTTGAGGCAGTACACCCTCCATCGTACTATATTATTAATCTCGAAAAATGACCCAATTAAGTACCTGCTGGAGAAGCCTTCGTTAGTAGGGAAATTGGCAAAATGGCAGGTACTTCTCTCGGAGTTTGATGTGAGGAGTTTGAATCAGAAGTCGGTGAAAGGACAAGCCATCGCCGACATACTAGCTGAAAGTCCACAGGAGTATGACACCCCAAAAAGGGGGAAGAAGCCGAAGACCATATTCTAATGCTCTCGGATGAGAAGTGGACTATGTATTTTGACAACGCTGTCAATTTAGCTGGGGCAGGTACTGGGGCAATCTTAATATCTCCAGATGGCCAACACTACCCTGTAGCCGCGAAGTTAACATTCCCATGCACTAATAACGTGGCGGAATATGAAGCTTGTATCTTGGGACTACAGTTGGCCCTTAACATGAGAGTACGGAAGCTACAGGTGTATGGAGATTCGATGCTAATCATCCTACTGACCCAAGGCGAATGGAAAACGAGAGATCCTAAGCTCGTCCCATACCATAAATTCTCGGAAGAAGTAGTCAAGGAATTCGAAGTTATTGATTTCGAGTATCTGCCGAGGACGCAGAACTACTTCGCTGATGCGTTAGCTACCTTGTCTTCCATGCTTCAAGTAGCGAACGGTATGGACATCGAGCCGCTAAGGATTGGCATCACCCAAGAGCCGGCACATTGCATGGTGGTTGAAGAGGGGTTCGACGATCAGCCTTGGTATCACGACATTAAGAATTACCTGGCGAAAGAGGGATTTCTTCCAGGTGCCCAGGCGGGGGACAGGAAATACATAGCAAAGGCGGCCGGTAAGTTTTCCCTCAGCGGCCAAAACCCTCTATAAGAGATCCTACGATTCGGTGCTCCTCAGGTGTGTGGATGCCAGTTAAGCTAAACTACTCATGAGAGAAATCCATGAAGGAGAATGTGGCCCCCACATGAATGGCCATCTCCTCGCCAAGAAAATCATGCGATTGGGTTATTACTGGATGACCTTGGAATCGAGCTATAATCAACATGTGAAATCATGCCGTCAGTGTCAGGTGTACCGGGATAGAATCAATGCACCTCTGATCGAGCTTCACCAAATGTCCAAGACAGGGCCGTTCTCCATGTGAGGGATCGATATGATAGGCCCGATCAATCCCAAGGCTTCAAACGGACATCGCTTCATACTGGTAGCAATCGACTATTCGCGAGGCTGTGTCATATACGAATGCCACCGCGAAGAACGTGGCAAGATTCGACAGGCGAGACATCATCTCGAGAATCCATCAAGAGATGGTACTTCAAGAAGATTAAAAAGAGAGAAGAAGAAGAAGAAGAAGAAAAAGTCAATAGCCCAAGTCATCGGGATAATTGATTGAAGATCCACTTGGATCAGACTCCCCACCAAAAGAGCATGTTGGGGCAGAGCCATCAAGACCCTAGCGACAAGTAGCGATGCGTAGGCTACTGGGGCAGGGCATCTCGAGAGAGACAATACCTCCAAGCGTTGAAAGGGCAACACTTTGAGGATGAAGAGAGACAGGAAGCCCTAAGTAAGAGGCATCCCGAAAAATGGGAGATCGCAAAAGTTACGAAATAGATTAAAGCAGTCAACCGGGGCAAATGCCACCTGACCGGGGCAGACGGATCAAGAGTAAAGTGGTATCGTTCCAGTTCATTTTTAACACGGAACATACACTAACTCTTCATTTCTTATCTTGACAGGGACTCTCCGTCATGGAAGACAGGTGAGTACCCCTTTCCTTTAAGACTCCAAAGAAGCTCCAAGCTTTTGACCATCTCATCCGATCGAGTTGGATCGTACATTCTCAGACTCTGTGCAATTACATCCAGATGGGAACGCATAATTAAGGGTGAAGTTGTATTGTTCCAGTTTTCTCTATATTTGAGAACGTATACTAATACATCTCTTTTGCGTCTCCAGGGACTCCCCACCATGGCGGGCAGGTAAGTACCCTTTCCCTTATCTCTTAGAGCTTAAAATTTTCGGAAACACTTCTTTCGACTTTGAAAGGTCTTTGAGCCATTGAAATTCCGAAGAGTCTAGAGATACTCAATAATTCTACGTGTGAAAAAAATGCATGCGAAATTCTTGAAATCTTTTCATCTGCACTCACATTTAAAAGCTTTTGGAATCATCCAATACATGCATTGGAACATGCATATTGCATCAAGGATCCCAGTAAGGGACGTTTTGGATAAAAAGAAATGAATTTTCAAAAGGGAATGTTTAAAACTGTCAAAAGGAGTATCTCAGACGATGAGAGGCAACCCATGCCTAAACACGTCCCTACAAACTCTTGAGTGATGAGTGAAGTAAGAATTAGAATAGGAACCGTGTTCGCGGATGTAGGGATCATTCGTAGTGGTTACCTAGATTGAAAAGACGATGGGCATTCTATCCTCTACCCCAAACACCGCAGGTCAACCATTGTTAACCAATTTGGGCGGAGGCTTCAATTCTATAGCCCTGTCAAGAACCACCCCACATTGGGGCCAGTTAGAAGGAATTCCAGCGGCAGTATGAGGTAAATGGTTAGAAATCTTTTTGCTCGAACCATCATCAATCTTCGAGTGTTTCTTTACATCCAAACTCGTACTGTGATTCAAGTGCTTTAGGACGACGAAAAACGTTCGCTTCTCTATCCTACACACACTCATCCTTTGCGCAGCCCCATTGAGCATGCATATCCGTTTCGTTAACCCCGTTGGTGATCATTGCCCATCCCAAGATGAAGACGGCGCCACCTCAAATCGGGAGAACTTAAAAGAATTGGGTCTATAGAAAAGTCCTAAATTAGTTCTTCAATGTGCTGAGATTTTGTTTGCATGTGTGTCCAGCATAATCTAAAAAAAAAATGTTGCCCAAAAAAGAGAGGAAAAGAAAAGGCAGGATTATAAAAAAAAGGGGGGCAGTCCCGGGCATCAAAAAGCAAAGTGCCTCGTAAAAGCAAGGCCAATGCCCATTCAAATTCTTGTGTATTTATAGATCATCCAAGGGATTCCAGAATATCCAAATGTTAATCCCCAGTGGAATCTACTTGTAAAGGAAAATGCCCATGGGAATCAAGTCATGAAGTTATTTCCCAGCCGGGGCGCGTCCAAGTACCGACTACACCATCCTTGAGCAACGATGGTGCTTTCTGAAGACCAATTCAAGGGTCAAGATCGGTGGTAAATCTGCAATGATCACCAACATCAAACCCCCCCTTTCATATATTCTGAGCCAAAAATAAGCCTTTCTCAGTCCCCAATCCTCACCTACGTTACAACCCTTGAAAGTTTTTTTCGACTAAGGCACTTGAGTTAACGTAGAGTTTAAATGATTTTAAGCATCGCTCGAAGAGGTACGAGCAAGACTATTTCTCTCTCATTTTTGCAGGGTTCTTGACTTGTAAACTCGAAGCAGATGATGGAGATTTTCAATTCATTGGCCTCGACTCGACCACGAGTCCCCTTTGAAAAACATTGACCGAACCCAACATTACGGTCCCTCAAAAGTCCCTTTCCGATCAATCAAATGGTATACACTGCGAACAGTTCCGAAACCTTGAACATAGGTTCGAGAGAGAATTTGAATGTTTCAAAAACGAGAGGAAGTGAGAAGAAACCTCCTAAAAAAATAGCAAGGAGCCCTCTTTGATGAGCGTACTCCAATTGGCGTTTTAACCAAACTCTTTTGACGATCTCAGATCATTTGATTCAAAATCCTCCCTAAAAGGAGCTTTGATCGTCACACTATGTTGCAAGATGTTTTGGATGATCTCCTACATCATTAGCATACCCGGATAAAATTTATGGCTGAATGAAATTTTTGACAACATCCCCTCTGCTAGTCATGGGAACCCATTTTCAAAATCAGACTAAAACCCCATCCGACATTGCGAGCCGTAGTCATGGGAGTCTTTTTAAAGAAAAAATCCCCTCTGCTAGTCATGGGAAAACCCTTAAAAAAACAACAAAAAAACAAACAAAAAATCCGTCTGACGTTGAAAACCGTCATCATGGGAAAGCCCATTTCAAAAACAAAAAGTCCCATCGGACATGGAAAACCCTCGTCCGAGGAACCTTTTTTTCAAAAAATCAAACAGTCCCATCAGACGTGGAGAACCCTCGTCCTGGGACCTTTTTTTAAAAAAAAAATCAAAAATCAAAAATCAAACAGTCTCAGCGGACGTGGAGAACCCCCGTCCTGAGGACTCTTTTCAAAAAAATCAAATAGTCCCATCGGACGTGGAGAGCCCTCGTTTGGGGAACCCCTTTTTCAAAAATCAAACAATCCCATTAGACGTGGAGAACCCTCGTCTTGGGACCCCTTTTTTAAAAAAATCAAAATCAAAATCAAAATCAAAAATCAAAAATCAAACAGTCTCAGCGGACGTGGAGAACCCCCGTCCTGAGGACCCTTTTCAAAAAAATCAAATATTCCCATCGGACGTGGAGAACCCTCGTCTGGGGAACCCCTTTTTCAAAAATCAAACAATCCCATCAGACATGGAGAACCCTCGTCCTGGGACCCCTTTAAAAAAATCAAAAATAAAAAATCAAACAGTCTCAGCGGACGTGGAGAACCCCCGTCTTGAGACCCTTTTTCAAAAAATCAAGTAGTCTCAACGGATTTGGAGAACCTTCGTCCTGGGACTCCTTTTCAAAAACTCAAAAAATTCCATCGGACGTGGAGAACCCTCGTCCGGGGAACCCTTTTTCAAAATCAATCAAACAGTCCCATCAGACGTGGAAAACCCTCGTCCTAGGACCCCTTAAAAAAAAAGAAATGAAAAAAAAATGAGTCAAGCAGTCCCATCAGACGTGGAGAACCCTCGTCCTGGGAACCCTTTCAAAAAACACAAAAATCCCCTCTGACTTGGAGAACCCTCGTCATGGAAAACCCTTTCGAAAAAAAAAAATCTCATCAGACGTGGAGAACCCTCGTCCCAAAAACACTTTTCAAAGGAAAAACTCAAGGAAAATTTAAGAAGTCCCCTCTGACCCCGCTAGTCAGCGTCATGGGATCCCCTAAAGCAAATAGGTGCTTAGAAGCCGACCCAAGACTGGAGCTCAAAAGGCTCGCTTGCCGCTTCGAAAGCACGATGACCTAGATAAATCTCTCTGTAAGTGTTCACATGTTGGTAGCCGCGGATCTGTCATCTTCCGGACCGGATCGCCAATTTTCAGCTACAGAAGATTTCTTCCTCCCCACATCCCACCAGACAGGGATCTACGACAGAGGTATCTCAAAGCACAGTTCAAGATCGGAGCCCCTAACGCTCGCGACTTGCCGCCTAGAGATACGGTGACCGCCTTTTCCACGAAGCACGCGCCGGATAGCCATGCCTCGAAGCTCTCGCCCTTCGGAATGGATTGCAGCCGGTAGCCGCGGAAGAGACATTTATTCCACCCCAAGTCCCACCAGACAGGGATCTACGACAGAGGTATCTCAAAGCACAGTTCAAGATCGGAGCCCCTAACGCTCGCGACTTGCCGCCTATAGATACGGTGACCGCCTTTTCCACGAAGCACGCGCCGGATAGCCATGCCTCGAAGCTCTCGCCCTTCGGAATGGAGTGCAGCCGGTAGCCGCGGAAAAGACTTTCAAGACCCTAGTATAGCAGATCAGAAGCTACGAAGGGAGGAATAAAACCTGGTATAGCGAGTCAGAAGCTACGAAGGTAAAAAAAAAACAAAAAACAAAAAACAAAAAAACAAAACAAAAAAACAAAAAAAACACAAAAACAAAAAACAAAACAAAAAAAAAACAAAAAAAGGGAAGCCGAGCCCGCGGTTTCAACGCCCCAGGAGCATAACGACGAACTCTCATATTCCACGAGCACAGCAGCGGACAGGTAGGTAAGCTCCAGGTAAACTTCCCCCTCCCCGGCCCACGTTCAAATAGTTAAAGCGAACCGGGGACGAATTTGAGCTTTCACCGATGGGTTTATTAGAGTCTAATGTCATGGCCTTTCTTTTTCCCCAGTCGAGTCGGTTAAGACTCAGGTGTCATTTTTGTCTTTGAAAGCGACCTCAGACGAGCTCACTCTCAAAGAGGGGCAGCTGTTGACACCTGATTTTTAATCACCTTTTATTCTGATTTTATTTCTTAAAATTAATTAAAAATAACAAAGAAAGTCATAAAATTACAAAATCAACTTTGGAAGCCTTGGCCCAGCCTTAGGAACCAATTTTGAACAAAAAATATTTTTCGAAATTTTTAATATTTTTTCGAATTTATTTAATTATAAAAATACCCAAAAAATCAGAATAAATACCATTCGTGGTCAGAAAAATACAAAAAAATAGTCAATAATTTTATTTTAATTTCCTCTTCAGGTTGGTCTTTATAAATCTCAAAAATTCGACTTGGGTCATTATGTTCCTTCACAAACATAAACCCGAATCGGCCATAAAAATTACCTTTTGAGTCCCCTAAATTTTAATTTCCACTTTTAATAAGCCATGACATTATAATCTAGAGCCTTGAAGTGCTATTGGGTCAATTAAGCCTTCAATTTGATCCATTTTGACGAAAAGGACCTAATTGCACAAATTTCTTTGCGATTTAGTCCCCGGTTTCGCGGATCCTAAAATTAAATTCTCTCTAGGGACACCCATGAAAATAAAATACCCCTACCCTATAGTTTTCATCATGCCGAATTCATTGGTGGCCTCAATTTGAATTGATTTGATCGTTTAAGCCTCCGATTTGGCGAAAATCGATTTCGGATCCTAGGCCCGATTTGGGGTTTTCATCAAATTCCCACTCAATTGCTCACGAAAATACTCATTCTAGATTGGAAATGTGCTGAGGAGTCCGATTTTGGAGTCAATTTCATGAAAAACAATCAATTAGAGGCTTAATTAGGGGGAAAAGGGCGGTCGGATCGGTCGGGTCGGCCCCGACCCGACCCGACCCGACCGAACCGGGTCTGCAACCAACGTTGCAGACCTGTCGTTCAGTGAGGCAGGGAGACGACAAAAAAGCAAACGGAGACAGAGCAAGGACGTCGAGCAAGGTTGAGCGACCGAGAGGCAGGTTGCCAGACCAACTTTTTCAGAGGGACCAAATGCGTGATCGTCCTCTTGGGGTCGCTCTTGGTCGGCCATAAGGGCGGAGAGAGAGAGGGAGCCGAAGGAGAGGAATTTTCGGGTTTTCTCAGAAAACAGGAGAGAGAGACCCGAACGGAGAGGGAGCCGAGAGTGAGAACGAGTGGTCCGACGTTCGTTGAGGGCCCTTCGAGCTTCAGAGAACCCGAGGGACCACCGCCGAAGCCCCCACCGTCGCCGACGACCCTCGGCCAGGTCGGTTTCCATTCCCTCACACCATACTCTGTTTTCGTGTTCATTGTGAGTTTGGCTCGGTTTGGACCTTTGACCAAACCGAGCCGAACCAAATGCATGAAGAGCTCATTCTCAGTCTTTATAAGCATATTGGAAGATGCATCACTCCCGGTTTCGTTCGCAAGGCCTTCATTTTCTGTCCAAAGCATCGCTTTCCGAATGCACATAACGTGTTCGATAAAATGTCCTCCGAACCATTTCACGCGTGCTAGCCTCCGATCGTGTCGTTCTTGAACTGGACATGTATAATTTTGTTTCAAATATCCCCTAGAACCGACCCTAAGCTACTCTGTGATATTTGTTTTGCATCGAACGGCGCCGAAAACGGCTGTTGGAGCTCCCCGGTCCCAAACCCGAGCCGAGAGCTCGGTCCGGCGTAGGTGGAGGTCGCCGACCCCTAGGCGACCTCAAGTAAGCCTCTTAGCCTTAGTATGGTACTCTGTGAACGGCTGGAAGCGAGTTTGAAACAAAAAAAAATTTCCGGAAAACGCCTCGCCGGAACCGAATCGGTGGGGGCTCGTTTTGCCGACTTCCGGCGGCTTAGTGGCTATGAATCTTGATGTATGTTGATGTGGGTTGCTTAAGGAGTCGAATGCCGCAAAAACGAGCGAAAAACATGAAGATTCGGGCTCGGTCCCGATTTTCCGGCGAGGATTCCGGCGGACTTGCCGGAAAAATCACTGTTCCGGCAAGTCGCCGGTCATCCTCTCCGGCGGACCATTGACCAATCAACGATAGTTGACTGGTCAAAGGTGACGTGGCGCCACGTAGGCGGCCACGTCAGCCGCGGCGGGTCCGCGGCGAAAACATAAAAATAAAGAAAAGAAAAAGATCAAAAAACCCTAGATCGGACGGTGGGCGAATTGCCACGTTTCGCGATCTGGGGATTTTCAAAATAAATAAATGATTTTCTAAATAATAAATAATATTTTCGGAAATAAAAAAAAAATTAGATCGGACGGTCGTGGGAGCGCCACGTGTCGCGATCCGTTGCTTTAAAAAAAACCTAGATCGGACGGTCGTGGATGCGCCACGTGTCGCGATCTGATGGCTCAAAACCAAATAGATTGGACGGATGGGATTGCACCACGTGTCGCGATCCGACATTTTCAAAATTAAATTAATCCGATGGCTAGGATAGTGCCACGTGGCAAGGCGGGGACCGTCCGATTGGTTTTAATTTTCAAAAATTCGGATAAATTAGAAAATGGTTTTAAAATAATAATAAAAATAGAAAAAATTTGAAAAAAATCAAAAACGGCGTCGTTTAGACCGGCTCCGACCCGTAGGGTCGGGCCGGGCGCCCGAGAGGCGCGGGCCGGGTTTGACCGGGTCCGGAAAATATTTTTTTAATATAATATAATAAAAAATATTCAAAAAAAATTAATTATAAAAAATCCGAAAATTCATAAAAAATAAAAAATCATTAAAAAAACTCAAAAGAAAATAAAAATAAAAAAAAATCGGAAAAATTGTAAAAAATTTCAAAAAATAAGAAATGGTCACAATCAACTGACCATGTCGTATTTCGGGTCTTTCGAACCCTAATTCTTCCAAAATGACGATTTTGCCCTTTAGGCAAATCGTCTCCCAAAAATCAAAGAAATTCAGAAAACTCCCGAAAAATTACAGAAAATAGGAAATTGTCACAATCAACTGACCATTTCCTATTTTATGTCTTTTAAAACCCGACCCCTTCCAAAATGACGATTTTTCCCTTTTGGCAAATCGTCTCCCAAAAATTCCAAGAAAATCCAAAAAAAATCCAGAAAATAGAAAATGGCCACAATCAACTGGCCATGACCTATTTCAGGTCTTTCAAACCCTAATCTTTCAAAAATGACGATTTTGCCCTTTTGGCAAATCATCTTCCTAAGAAACTCAGAAAAATTCCAAAAAATTTCAGAAAATAGGAAGTGACCACAATCAACTGGCCATGACCTATTTTGGGTCTTTTGAAACCCGACCCCTTCCGAAATGACGATTTTTCCCTTTAGGCAAATCGTCTCCCAAAAAATTGAAGAATTTCAGAAAAATGTCAGAAAATAGGAAATGGCCACAATCAACTGGCCATGACCTATTTTGGGTCTTCCAAACCCTAATCTTTCCAAAATGACGATTTTGCCCTTTTGGCAAATCATCTTTCCAAAAATTGAAGAAATTCATAAAATTTCATAAAAATTTTAGAAAATAGGAAATGGCCACAGTCAACTGGCCATGACCTATTTTTAGTCTTCTGAAACCCGACCCTTTTCAAAAATGACGATTTTGCCCTTTAGGCAAACCGTCTCCAAAAAATCAAGGAAATTCAGAAAATTCTAAAAATTCCAGAAAATAGGAAATGGCCACAATCAACTGGCCATGACCTATTTTGTTTATTTCAACTCCCAAACCTCCCTAAAATCGACGATTTCGCCCTTCGAGCAAATCGTCCCCAAATCTTCTCAGTCTACCCCTGGTCCTAAATCACACATTCCCTAAGCCCTTAAGGCTATACTAGGAAGCCATTGATTTGAATTAATGTACATCGACGTGGTTCATTTATGCACTTGATTGCGCTTTCCTTATATTGATTGTGATTTGATAGGACTAGTCTTCCAATCTGCATGAAATCTTAGTTACGAAAATCACTCGCGTTAGGTACCGAAAGGACGTTGGTAATGACACTAACGTAATCAAGTCCCCGAACCCTAAATCTCTGGTTCCGCAGAACTGATCGACCTCTCCCAATCGATTAGTGAGGTTTCCGGTCCACCTTCCAAGAAGGACCGGTGGCGACTCCAAATGCATGCACACATAGCACATGCCACCACGACCACACCAAGGTCGAATGCGATCGACTCTTATCGTCGAAATCCCCACATAAAAATTTACTCCCGTCGCGATTTGGTATGGGCCTGGGAGGGTCCGCGTCGAGAAAGCCCGCGATCCACATTTCAGAGGGAGGGCCCGATTCGACAATCCATTAGCCCGCACGCGTAAAAGAAAATTTCGCGGTCGCGACAGTAGGGGAGTGCTTTCAGGAATAAATCGATTAGTTCCTCTTCCGGGATTGACGGTTTCACTTGAGTAGCCAAGGCTCGCCACCTCTGGGCATATGTCCTGATTAATTCGCCCCTTGCTTTCGAAGTTCGCAGAAGGTCCTCTCTTGTTGGGGCTGTAGCTGTGTTGAACTTGTATTGTCTGAGGAAATCCTCTGCAAGGTCCTCCCATCCGTCATAATCCTCTAAGTCTAGCTTAATAAACCAAGCCAGAGCGGCGCCAGCCAAACTCTCTTGGAATGTGTTCATTAACAACGGAATGTAATCCGAATAGTGCGCCATCTTGCGCAGGTAGTACTTGAGGTGGGCACGGGGACAGCCTGTCCCATTGTATTTTCTCACGAACACTGGCTCCCTATAGTCAGGTGGAGTCTCTATTTTAGCAAAATGAGATATTTTGTCGAAGCGGGCCAGCTCATAGCCTTGGCTGCTCAGGCATTCTTCGATCTTGGCCAATCTCTTAGCCTCTGCCTCTGTCTTCACAGTCTGTTTTCCCTTCTCCTCTTTTTCAAGGTTGATGACAACAGGCGATGCTTTTTGTTGTGCCCGGCCATTTGGTTCATGAACGTCCTCCTCTGTACGCTGTGTATCTCTCGTCAACTCCTTATCTGCAGTATCGGGTATGAAAGAAGTTCCAGCATTGTTCTGGTTGTGAGTCGTCGTTTGTTTAGCTTGGGTGGCTTCTAACATCGCCTTGATGTCGGCCATCATAGTTGCCAGGGCAGTCATCTGAGACTCCAACATGCCTACGCGTGGAGACAATTCTTGTTGCTTCATTCTTGTCTTAAGGCGAGTACGGAAACGATGTGTTGGTAGTTCCGTGATGAGAGAGTACCTGTTTAAAAAGATCTCTAGTGAGTGCTTCGCTTATTTTAGCAAAAAGAAGCAGTTAATTCTTTCAGTTGCATGCTTCTTGCCAGTAGATGAGAAAAAGGGCTACCTTATGAGCCTTAGCCTCATGTAAGTAGTTCTTTTAATCATTTCCCGACAAGAACTCATGGAATTAAAAGAAGCGTAATTTCTGACGATAGTTTTTCTTTATGCATTTGCAAAACGTGTTTCACATTCATGCTCATGTGTCCAAGATGGTACTCCACAGAAATGAGAATGTATGAGAAAGTGTCACAATGTTTGCTTATTTTACACTTGACAGAATAGCCTATTCAAGTCTAGGACGTTTGAGGTCTAAGGCATCCTCATCATCCCAGCATGGATTCCCCTCTTCAGCCTGGGGCTCCTCATCTTCTGAACACGACAGTGGTCCCATGTCTTCGGGTATGTAAGGCTCTATTCCCGGTACGTACGGCACGATGTATTCGGGTATGTAGGGCTCGACAAGGCTTCGTCGGATCGCTTTGAAGTGTTGAATGTATTCAGTGGTAGCCCTATGGATGTTCTCTTCACGAGTCATGTCTTCTGGCCAACTTATTCCTTCAGCCTGGGAATTCTTCAAAGAGCGTGTGATGGATGCCACCTTGGCTTCAAAGTGTCTCTTCTCCTCTTCTGTGAGGGTCTTGCTCGGTATGTCAAAGGAGAAGGTATCAGGTTGCGGTGGAGAAGGGATCTCTTGTAGTGCTCCAAACTGCCGAATCACCCTCCTTGGATAGTATGCAGTTGCGCCCGTGAACCCTAGCAGGGGGACTGGACTCCCGTCATCGCAGGTCAATCTGACCTTGCTCAGCGTCGGCAACCTTAGCCGCCATCGGAGTTGCTCAGGTTTTAGGACTTTGAGGAAGTTCTTCCATTCTACAAAGTTGAACTTAGGAACACGTGTATGGGTTCTAGCAAACGTTTTAAGAGGGTGTGCATTGGGGCTGATTTCAGTGAAACCCATGCGGATGTGGAATTGTCTGATATGGGATGTGAACCACAGATACAGCAGATCACTAGAAGCTTTAAAGATTCCCTTTTTGTTTTTCTTGAAACGATTTAGGGAGAGGAAGGTTTCGGCAAGGAGGATGTTTGAGTAATCCCACCCACAACAGACTTGCCTAGCTACTATAGCCATGATAGGGTCGAAGGTGACAGTTGAGATTGGGAATAGCACAAAGCTAAAGAATTCCAAGATAAAGGCTCTACCAGATTTGGTTCCTTTAGAAGCAGGAAGGCGGGAAAATCGGTCTATAAGGAAAGACAGGGAAACTCGTCCAGAATTTCTTTTCGCATCTGCTTTGACTTCATTTAGGTTTGTGTCAAGGAATTCAGCCACCTGACTTAGGGGTTCAAGTCCTATAGGGGGTCGGACGAGCGTAGGGTTGAATTCAACTCCGATGACAGCGTTGTATTCCTCGATAGTGGGAGTGATCTCTAATCCTTCCATGCAAAATGTAGCGGTGGTAGGATCCAAGTAGAGCGCCATGGCTTGAATAAAGGCAGGTGGGCACTCAATCTTCAGTAGGTCCAGTAGGTACCCTAGTCGTGACTCCGCATACTTCTGGCTGGCTTCGCCCATGCCATCCCACCATGATTGGAGTTCAGCTCGGGGGATCTTGAACACTTGAATATCATTCTTTCCCATCAAGTCTAAAATATGCAAATGATTTTAAAAGGTCAATCGCCAGAATTACTTTAAATGTATGAATATGCAGATGTCATGAAGCATGCATGAGCTAACTTGATTGCATAGTTCAATTTAAAGAAATGGAGATTAGGACCCTTTTTCAGGTCTTGAAAGCCTGACTCAAAGCCTAATTTGCATTTCAGGGAAGTGAATTATGCAATTTAGTCAGGTTTACTCAGTGACTAAAGGGAACAGCAATGTCACATTCCATTGGTCAATACATCAAAGGAACAAAGTGGGATGTACTTTTATTACAGTCAAGATGTCTAATAGAAGAACGGTAAAGAAAGGTTTTTCAAACAAGAAAGCCATAAAAGCCAATGGAACGTGAGGATCTAAATCACTCTTTTTCAGAAGTCTACCCAAATGACAGTCGATCAGGAACTCTCCCTTAATCTAGAGTAGTGGAGTTATCTTCAGTGGTTTGGTCGAGAGGTTGTAGTTCCTCCGGCCACTCTCTAGTCCAGGGTACGATGACTTCGGAAGCCTTCTCGGGTTCCACTTTCTTGATTGTGATATGCCTTGGCTTGGTCTTGATCGCAGGGCGTCTCTTCCTACCCCAAGAAGTAATCATGGGTATGTTCTCTTTGGCCAGCAATTCAGCCTTCCTGCGGGCGTACGCTTCCCTAGCTAGCTGGTTGCGACGTTGTCTCTTCATCTCCAGATAATCCTTCATCATTTCGTCTGATTGTCGCTTGAATCTGAGATTATCGACGTAGTAGCGGGTTTGACAGTCCTCAGCATACCCCAGCTTACGTCCAGTCAGTTCCCGACCATACACGAACCTAGTAAAGTGTAGTCTCGTGTTTGGTCTGGGTCAAGTAACTTTTCTCAAGTACTCAAAGGTCACCAACTCCGTCGAGCTCTTAGGGAACAGCGACATCCTACCCCATAATCATTGTTGTTCTCATTAGTCACTTGAGTAATCTTCATGATGCGAATGCATATGGATGTATGCAATGTATGAGTCATATCATGGAGCAGGAAATAAAGTACGTTTTAGAAATAAACGTCTTACCAACCACGCTTTGGGGGTTGTTGAATGCCCCCTGTATCAATGGGTGGTTTTAGGTATACCAACCATCCATAGACATGCGCATGAGACAAGTGGGTATACTCTAAATAATCAAAAATCAGGTGAGGAACCTAGGGCTCAAGCTCCCACGATCCACACGAGGCAGATTCCTCCCCAAGGGTACCTACCCAAGAGGGTTAGATATCGCCAATGCAGATGGTAGGCGGGAACGAATACGAAAGTCTCAAGTGCCATCAAACACAAGATCCTTTTCGCATCCTTTCCCTATCTAAGGTAACCTAAGGGTGGTTGCAGTCGGGGTTTGACCGCCAGTGTGTGCGATGTGTCGTGATCATCACAATGCAGGGTCATGCACAGCAGTTTGTATCAAACACCGCTTCAGTATGTGCGTAAAGTAAACATACATTCCCAACTCCAACCTGCAGGAAAAATGTCAACAATCACTCCACCCCTTATTTCTCCAATCTGCAAAAACATCTAACACAATGGTTAGCGTACATACCTCATCTTCGAGAGCATCTGCGAGAAACAAGGTCAGATAAATCAAACAACTTCTTAATCGGCTCAAGTCCTCTGGTCTGCGAAACCATAGATTCTGGGTTCGATCCCCAGTGGAGTCGCCAGTCTGTCGCGACCCTCTCCCGAGCGGAGCGGGCTGATGGGCCGCCCGATCGCTGGCTTGATCGGACGCGGGCCTCTCCCAAGGTCCATTATCCAAATCGCAACTGCTGGATGTACGTGATCGACCTTCAGTGTGGTCTAGTGACATGTGATAAGTGTACATGCCAAGGAGTCGCCACCAATCGTTTTGCGGAGGGTACGATCGGAAACCCTATCGAATAGTTGGGAGTGGTCTATTCGATTCTGCGGAAATCAGAGAAGTGGGTTCAGGGACTTAGTTACGTCAACTGTTGGAGTTGACGCCCTTTCGGTACCTAAGCTGAATGGTTTATCTGATCCTAGGGTTTCATACAGATGAGTGAGGTACTGATCTTAAATCTAGGAGTTCGTGCAGATGGGAATTACTACCCTATCAATCACAATCATTAAAAGTAAGAACGCAAATCAAGGAATCAATACATGCGGATAAAACACATGAAACCAGCATGGTATCCCTAGTGAGGCCCTATTAGCCTAGAGAAATATCAATCAAGGCTTAAAAATGATTTTGGCATGATTTTCCCATGAGGGGCAAAATCGTAATTTTGAACAGTTCGGGGACAATTCACCTTAAAAAGGGCAAATTTGTCATTTTTGATGAATTGGGAAGTCAAAAGACGGAATAAATAGGATTGGCCATCAATCTAATCCATTTCCTATTTTTCGGGATTTTCCAGAATTTTTCTGGAATTTAAAAGGGATTTTACCATTGGAGGGGTAAAATCGTCATTTTGGACAAAGATGAGAACTGAAAATCTCAAATATTAGGGTTAGTCGTCCACCTGACCCAAACCCTGACTTCAAGCAATTTCCAGAACTCGATTGAGGCAAGAAAGACAATTTTCCCATTGAAGGGCAAAATTGTCATTTTGAGAAAAGAGGCGGGACTCGAAAACCCAAACCTAAGAATTGGTCTCCTACCCGACCCTAATTCTTACCTTGGAATTATCAATTTTATCTTGTGTACACAGCAAAGGCGACTTACCCCTAAAGGGTAATATCGTCAAGTCTCGGAAGAACAGATAAGAAACCCCAAAAATAGGGTTGACCAGTTGTCTGTGGTCAACCCTCGATTTTTGGGGGTTTCTAGAATGTCTAAGATTTTCCCACAATTTTTCCATATTTGTTTGGAATTTTCTGGCATTTTCTAGCATTTTTTGAATTTTCTGAAATTTTTTCGATTTTTTTATTTTTTAAATCATTTTCAGAATTTTTTATTAAAAAAAAATATTATTCGGGCCGGGTCGGGTGACCCGGCCCACGACCCGCGAGCAACCGGCCCAACCCGGATCCGGCCCGCGCGACCCGCGCCCCCCAAAACGGCGTCGCTTTAATTTTCCCGTTCAAAATCTTTAATTCCCGCCTAATATAAACCAAGGGCCCAGATTGTACCACGTGGTGATTGATTGACGGCCTGATCTAGGGCTGGCAACTGACGGTCCAGATTGAAACTCCTGATCGAAACCACAACCGTCCGATCAATTTATCTGAAAGTAATTTTTATTTCCGAAAATTGCGAGATCTCGACACGTGGCACACTATCCACCGTCGGATCAAGTTTGTTTTTTCCGTTGCAACCGAACGGCTGACGTGGCTGCCACGTAGGCGCCACGTCAGCGCCACGTAGGCGTTGACCAGTCAACTTTCGTTGACTGGTCAACAGAGCTGCCGGGGAAGACGACCGGCGCCGGCTCTGTTTCGCCGGCGCCTCGTCGGAGGCCGTTTTCTCCTCGCTCAGACCACGAAATTGCATGAAACTTCCGCCATTCGACTCGTACAGATCTCATCTACCACATATCCAAGCCTCTACACAGCAGATCATCATTCGCAATACCTGCAACTCCGACCGGTGCTAATCTCCGGCGAGAGTATCGCCCTAGCCATTTCTAGCGTCAAACAAGCATCTCGAATCATCAAACAGCATCCATGGAGTTAGAGAGAGCTTACCTGGTGATCGTGAGGCGTTGGTTCAACTTAGGGGGGGTCATAGCGTTCACCGGCCAGTTAGTCAAAGTCGGGGGTTGACTCGACGGTTTTATACGACGAAAATGCAAAAATGAAATGCGATGAAGATCAGTAGAGTTCAAGGAACGAGTTAAGACCGAAAACACACGCAATGGTCGACCAAATCATGAATCCCCTTTAGAGGCCGAGGTCAAGCTCAAAAATGTTCCTCACCTGTTTCAAAAGCGTCTTCGAGTATGGCTTGGTCTGGCGCCTTCTCCGGGCTGAGACGAAGCTAGTGTGAGCGATGGCGTCAGTTGTCGCCGTCTAAATCGCAGGGAATCCGAGCTTGAATTGCTCGGGTTCCAAGCTCCAATGGCCACGCGCGCGCTCTCTCTCGCTCTGTATCTCTCTTACTCTCTCTCTCTCTCTCTCCTCGCCCACTCTTTCTCTGCGAACTCTTTGTTCGTTTACTCCTCTCTCTGAGCTCGTTCTCGCTCGAAGCCGCCTCCTCCGCGAGCGCTTTCTCTCTCTCTCTCTCTCTCTGCGTCTCTCTCTCTCTCTCTGCTGTTCTCCTTCTGCGCGAACAGACTCCCCCTTCCTCCTTTCTCCCCTTTCCGTTCTTGTTCTTCGTCCCTCCAACTAACTCGTTTTTTTTTTGCCAACTGATTTCCCAGCCCAATCGATCTCCTTTGCCAACTGATCAGCCTCTTCATTCGTTCTTTCCTTTTGTTTTTGCGCGAACAGGCGGAGCGGATCCTTCTGCGTGGTTGACTGGGTTGACTGATTCGGGTCAACCCGATTCAGTTGACCCAGTTCGATATTTTCCCTCAATTTCAATGCCAAAATGAGCTTGAATCACCGAATTGATCCTGAAATCGGACTCTGTGACACAAATTCCATCTGAAATAGGTAAACTATGGTTAAATTGGTTTTAATTTGTGTAAAAGCCCCAAATTTAGGGCAGGATCCGAATTTGATTTTTGTCAAATTGAGGGTCCTAATGGGCGAATCGACCTCAATTGGACTGACCGTTAGATTTAGGGGATCGAATACTATAGGGAGGAAACTTTGGGGTTCAATGGGTGCCCCTCAAAAAAGTTTAATTTCAGAATTGGCATTATAGGGACTAAAATGAAAAGATTTTTTTGTGCAATTAGGTCCCTAAAGCCAAAATTGATCAAATTGGCACACAATCGAACCAAATTGAAATGTCGGGCAATCAAGTTGAATGTCAAGACTTGTAAAATGCAAAAAATTGCAAATAAAAAGACTCAAAATGTATTTTTTGGCAAATTTAACCTTGTGCGTTACAAAGAAACACACCAAATTAAACTTTAATTTCAACTCTTGATGAGGTCAAAATGGTAAGAAATTTAAAAGAAAAATATGGATTATTTTCCTATATTTTTGTGACCTCAAATTCTATTTTTGTCGATTTTTCTTAGCATTTTCCTATTTTCTAAAAATATTAAAAAATATGAAAAATATGAAAAATTATTTTTTGGTCAAGAATGGTTCATTGGGCTTGGCCAAGGCCACCAAAGTTGATTTTGTAATTTTTGACTTTTTATGAATTTTTTATGATTTTTTAAAAAATAAAACTGAAAAAGGCTAGGTCAAAAATCAGGTGTCAACAATCGGGTATGGATTAGTTGCGAGTCGAATATGAGTCATTGAATATGAGTCAAAATGGGTTAGACGGATCAATATGGGTCGGACCATATTCGACCCGACCTATCCATTTGACATCTCTACCAATAGCTATCTTTCTTGGTCGGATCCGAATACTTTTATTTACATACATGTTGATTTTTTTCCCCGAAGTAGCATTTCATTCAATTCCTCAATCGAAATCCAAGAGGAAAACATCTCAGTTTAAGAAGTAGAATTTCGATCAAGACAAATCCTAGATAATTTCAAAACAAAACAAGCTCCAGGTAATAAGAAAAATCATGAGAACAAGGTTATAGGTCATACGCTCAAAGAACAGATCTATGACTTCTTCATACCAAAATTGACGGCCATTCACCGAATTTGTCTTCAGTAATGAGCACTCTATTTGATGCCACGACTTTGTCTTTCGACAGTGTACGCCTATGTTTGGGGTCTCCAACACCATCACCAAGCAGAGTAAAAAGGCTGAACGAGTATAGAATGGAACCTTTACGAAACTCCTCTTTCTTCAAAACTCAACTCATTCACCGTCGAAACTCGAGGAAAGCGAAGCCCCGAAAACACACACATAAAAAATCTCAAATCTAAACTAGATCAAGATAGAAATATCCTCGAAATGGGAGGGAGAAGTTTTTAGATCTAAAATAAATCGAAAAAGAAAAGCCCTCAAATGGGAGAAAAATAAGAAGACGAAATAGAGGATGAAAACAAACGAAGAAGAAGGCGAGGGAGGGAGAGAGGGGGACATGGCCCTCTCTCTGCCTCGTGAACAAAGCTTCAGGGTAAAAGAGAAGGAGGCGGCGACTACAAGGAGGAAACAACCCTAGGGGAAAAAAAGTAAGTATTGGATGGTGTGAATTATGAATTTACATGTTGATGTTTAAGCACCCTATCTTCGATCACAAGATTCAACGATAATATGTGTTGCTTGCTCAACGCCCTCCCCGGCTATGGCAAGAGCCGGAACACCCTCGCCGGCCCTTAGTCTAAACAAAAAATAAAAGAAAATTATGATTTTTTTTGGCACGTTCCCATTATTGGAAATTTCTAAAAATGAAACTGACCCGCCTGTCAACGTCAAGCAAAATAACCAACTCAGAAAGAAAGTTCCAAGAGTAGGGCCGACATTCTTCTCTCTCGGACATCAAAATGACAGCACTTCACTCCGATCAAACCAAAAAAAGTACGGAAAGAAGCCGTTGATTGATGTGAACAGTGCTGAAGTTGGACCAAAAAAAAAAAACCACACAACTTATAAGTTGGAACCAAAAAAAAAAACACAACATAAATGTAACTCATTGTTCGAACAATTATTCAGAGTTGCTAGAGCTCCCTGTAAGGCTGGTTGAAAAACCCGTTGTCGGACTTGATTAATCGCTCTTTGTTGTTCAAAACGATTGTTTTCGTTTTTGTAATTTTCTAATTGTTCCAAGGTCTTATAAGTTGAATTAATCAGATTCAACTCTTCTTGTTCTATCTCAGAGTATTCATTCACTCGAAACTGCTCCGCTTTCATTTCCACTTTCCGTAAACGGGCCCGGGCTTTTTCCAATTGTTCAATGCCCCCACCCCTCCCCCCCCCCCCCGCCCCCGCGTAATTCTTCTGAATTTCGAATAGTATTCAAGATCCTATGTTGTCGCTTATCTAATAAATCGCTTAATGAAAGTAGATTATCTTTCCATTTAGTTCAAAATTTCCATAATCCCTTCCTGAACCAAACATGAATCTTTCAATTCATTTGGCTCTCACTTACTTAATGTAAAATTCCCATATCTTTTTTATTTTAATGTAATGAGCCTATCCTCTCTTCGATATTCATATTCCCCAAAAAAGATATCAAAACTTACCACTAATCCAAGACCAAAATAATATTCGGAGGACTCTTCCGACCAAACAAAAAATATGGAATTGTCAGCAAAGTTGTTTCTTTTTTTCTTTTCAAAAAATCCAAAGAATTCTATTTACTTTATACATTACATAGGTTATCGATTCAGCATTGGTTAAGGTAAAAAAAAAAAGAGTGTGAACTTTTTTCCAATAAAAATTTCAAATAATTTCATCGACATGAGTGTTCTCTATCGAAGAAAAAATTTCAATGATTCCTTTTGAAACCCTTATGTATTAAATTAACATAGTAGTAGAAAGAATACCATGCTACGTTTAAACTTCAAACGATTTAGCTTTAACCATATCAATGGTCCCGCATTATTGGTTAATCGAGAATCAAAGTGGATTTACCAATGAATCACAAAATGCTATGGTTCTTAAATATTATTTATAATTTATTCACTTAATTTATTCAGAAGTTATAATGAAAAAAATGTAGCTAGTTTGGTCCAGCCAATTCTTGAAATAAACAACTCGCACACACTCCCTTTCCAAAAAAGATCAATACACCAAGGACTACATTAGATTTATTGGATTTGTTGCTAAAATATCGGTATTAAATCCGAAACTCCCGACCGATGGCCAGTGACCCAAGGAAACGAACGAATCGGTTACATTTTTCATACAATCTCCTCTTGTAGCTAAAATAAAAAAAATAGAATAGAGTTCGTTTCTTTTGTATCACTTCACGATTTTTCTATTTATTCTTTATTTATTTTTTTATTTCTTTTCTTTATTCTATCCATTTTATATATTTAGATATATTGAATTATTATTTATTGAATTTCCTTGTTTCTAAATAGAATAAAAATATAGTTGATTTTTTTTGGTAAAAAAATATATATAGTTGATTTAGAAATGGATTTTTTTCAATTGGAAATTCCTAATAAGAATAATATTGATTAGAATCGGGGACCAAGTTTCATCTCAATTGGGGAATACTTCGTTTGTTGTAACACTCACTAAAAAAAAGAGTTTCCTTTGCTAAGAACGAGAAGGAAGAAAGCGAATCGGTATGCTAATTCCTCATCCTCAAATCCGTCCTTACCCCAAGGGTTAGTGTCCCAACGAATAAGTAATTGGAGGAGTGAAATATTCATATGATTTGAAAAAAAAAACAAGGAGCAAGCCCCGGCCATAAAAAAAAAAAAGAAGAAAAAATACGTATTTTTGATATTTATTGGATTACACAAAGAGATTCGCAAATAAAAGTGCTAAGACTACAACCAATCCATAAATTGTTAACGCTTCCATAAAAGCTAGACTAAGCAATAAAGTACCTTGTATTTTTCCCTCTACCTTGGGCTGTCTTGCGATACCTTCTACAGCTTGGCCCGCAGCAATATGTTGACCAACTCCAGGTCCAATAGAAGCAGGCCCAACAGCTAACCCAACAGCAATAACGGAAGTGGCAGAAATCAGTGGATTCATGATAAGTTCCTAAAAAAAATGCTTAATGATACAATCATCCAATGAATTATGACTTAATTATTCTATCACTAAGATTCATCCAGACGAAGTAACTAACAACTTCGAATTAAAGTAATAGAATTATATTATTGAATCATTCGAACTACTTTTATATCTCTTTTTTAGTTCCTATCGACACGATTTTTGTGAATCCATACGTCTTTTGTTCTTCCATTTCTTTGTTTCGGACCATTAGTTAAATTCTTTGTTCTTGAATTGATCTTTTTATTCATTCAATTCATAGTCACAGACGAGAGGGAAGGACTTCTATTGGAATACCTATCTAAATTCATAATTCATAGTAGTATAGAGTAGATTAGATCAGATCTATTTTTAGTTTAAGGGTTTTGGTGGTCAAAAAAATAGATTGAGATAAATTTATCACAACTGCACTAGTATGAGATTTTTCGTGGTCAAAAAATAATTTGGGGTAAAATTTGTCATAAATGTATCAATTCGAGGTTTTTCGTGATTAAAAAATAAAAAACCCACACACACACAACTTTCGTTGCCTTAAATTGGCAACAATGTTGGACTGGTTGATGCTAGGCAAGACCAGAGTTATGATGCAAAAATCTACGTTGCGCGAATTGCGGGCCCGAAGCCACATTGCCCTTTTCTGACAACCAGTTCCCTTTGTCTCCATTTACCGAGTAAACAAAGAAAGTCATTTTGACTCGTTGTCAGCTTTCCGTACAGGGATGGATCCCTCTTAAGGTACGTGAGGTTATACTTTGGACTTTATGGAAACTAGAATAAAAATCATCAATGCTTTTAATATCATGGTAGTTATTATATGAAATTATTTTATTTTCATATCTATTTTGTCGATGTAAGAAAAATATGATGAGTTTTTAATGAGTATGGCTAGTGGTGGTGATGGTCGGGCTGCGACTGAGCTAGCAGCCGACAATATGGCATTATGGGTGGAGGCATCGGGTGGGATGAAAAGAAGAAAAAATATTTGGGATGGGATCCTTGTCAAGGGTACACACATCAAAGGCTGCTGCAAGTTCATCCTCTAATGCGGCTGTTTCGAGGAGGACACGACTTGAGAAGCAAATGACCCAAGAATTGACCCAACTGAGACATTTACTGGTAGAGAAGGATGAAGAAATAAAAGTGGTCAAACAACAAATGTCACGGAAGGATGAGGAAATTAAAGAGGTCAATGAGCGATATAAATCGCTGGAGTCTCAAATGCAATTGATCTTGCGACACCTCAACCTAAATCAAGATCAGGTTCCTCCTGTACCTCCCACTAATCAAATAGGTGATGGGCACAATGATGGGTGACACAATGAGGATGAGATTGCTGCTGATGATGATGATTTTGTGAGAGATCTCATTGAATAAACAGCATGGTTGAAGACATCGTAGCTTCTTTTTTGTTTGGCAGCGCCTCCCTCCATGTTTGACGATCGCTGGTTGAAGAATTCTTCTGGGGTCTTTGATTCTTCTCTGCTTTCTCAATTGGTCCTTGGGGGTTCTGTGCTCTCCCCTGAATTGTTTATCTTTACTTACGTTTGCAACAGGTGGTCTTCCCTGGTTCTTGTTTGGGTCAATCGATTCGTTTTCTTACTTTATTTGATCAAAGATTGGGAAGCACATGACTAGGGCATGTATAAATCAAGAATTTGCAGGATCCTGTTTCCAATGTTGTTGCACGTCCTTCCCCAAATGATATTCTTGAATGGCGTAAGTCCTTATTGAGATGAATTTTAGTCTAGCAGTGCTTTGCAACTATTGGTACATAGGTCCTAGTACCTTCTCACGAGCATAATTAAGGCTAATATAGTGGATTTAGCTTATTGATCTTGCATTCCGAGTTTTTGATTAATGAATCCTGTTAAGATCTTCCATGGGTTGCCTAGTTTTGAGAACATTCTTTATACTTTTATCTACCTTTAAGCTCCTGAGAAAGTGAATCAGTATGAAGCCTTGACCTGTTGGAAATTGTTTTGACATCTTTCCTTCTGCATTTGCTGTCATGGTGTTAACTATTGTCGTACTTTGACTCGGCATTCTTCAATTCTGGTTTTCTAGATTACGTGTTGGAAGGAAGCTCAGGAACACCCTTTGTAGGTACTGTAGATTTTGTTTTTCCCCATTAGTGCTCATTTTCACTTTGGAGGTCATACAGTAAAATTCTGTTTGAAATTGTTGTTATCATTGTGACCTGGTGGATATTATTATGGCAAGATCAAATTCACTCGAGAGTATCCGCACGTAATTTCCTTTCAAATAGAGTCGTCTTTTATTTTAATGGAGTTCAATGTCTGCACCTTCTTGAACTAATATATATTCTTATTTGAGTTTGTTTTCCCCTTCTTGCAGCATGATCACTCCCACGCAGAAGAAAATATGTCTATCAATGAGTGATTGTAAGAGTTTAATGCCTGAATAGTAACAGTCTGTCAGTTATTTCCTCGAGACGAACTTTTGCTCAGGTTTGGTTTTTTTTCACTTTGCAGTTCACCCTGAAAGTTGGAACCCGATGTGGTCTGTTTCAAGGTACTGCAGATGCAAATCTATATAGCTTCCTTGTTCTCATCTTCATGTGCTTTTACTTGCCAGTGTACACGAAGTAATATAATTCCTTCTTTCTTGTACAAAGAAAAAACTCATGAGCATTTTTCTAATTTTGTCTGTTATTTCTTCCAGCATACTCACTGGGCTTCTTTCATTTATGGTGAGTTCATTAGCTCCATGAATACCTATATTGCTTTGGGGCAAGCTCCTATAAATTTGTTTGTCACTTGTTCATTCATTTCGTTCAGATACTTGGAAGAGCAAAATAAAACACTGTCCTTGCGTCGTTGAAGGTCATTCTGGTTTTTGCAAATAGTATCTTAACATGCCTCACTAAGGGCCATCGACTTTACATTGCAGGTGGACAATAGTCCGACAACTGGTAGTGTGAACACCACAGCTGAGGAGAAGCAACGTCTGGCAAAATCATCTCTTGCTTTCAATTGTACGAAGTAAGTGCCCATGCCCAACGAACCCCCTCAAAAGGAGGAGGAAAGAAAATAATGTGCATGAATGTCTGCATCCAGAAGTATGCATGTTAGGGTAGAAAAGGAAACAAGTGGAAGAAATGTCTTATTGTTTTCCTGTTTTCTCTTCCAGCAGTACATTCATGTGTCTTAGTGCAGTAATCATATCTTCATATGCTACATGTGCGTAAAATATGCTCATTGAGGAGACTAGCGAGTTCCCTTTTTGGATCTATTCGTTTGACTCTGTGATAGATGCATTTTCTAGAGGCTTTACCTATATAGTGGCGATTGGTGGAGTAAGAGTTTGTGTCAGTTTGCAGTAGACTCAAGTTTTTGTGGGCGAATTGTTGTATGGTATTTTATGTTCATATTCTTTTTGACAGCCAAACCTTCAGGAAGATTTTCCCCAGAGTATGTCGAGAAGTATAACCAACAGCAGCTCTCTGAGCAACATATCTCAGGGCAGGTTGTACCTGAACACCCGAAAGATGGTAATGCTGGAGCAGATAAAGATGGCAACACCACGGGAGCACAAGTGAAGAACTTGGATACCCCAAAGGACACGAGAAGAAACAGGAAGCGATCATTTCCCACCTGGATGATGTTGTTGCTGATTTCCATTTTTGGTCTAGTAATGGCGTTGCCCTTGCTTCAACTTTGATCTCACTATTGCCACCCTTGGGTATAATCAGACCTAGAAAGGACAGCTGCTACTAACCTGTTTATTGTATAGAATTCTCTATTCCGAATGGGTTTGATTGGTTAAATGATAAAAATTAATAAAAGTTCGTCGCTAAACAATATTCATCGCGAAGTTCGTCGCTAAATTTATCCCTAAACAATGCTAATGGAAAAATAAAATTTTTCATTGCTAAATTCTCTAATGCCAAATTGGCGTTGAAATTATTTTCGTTGCTATTTTCGTGGCAACATATTTTAGCAACGACAGTTTTCATGGCAAATGACGTCGCCAAATCTTGTTAAATTGATTCGCGACGAAATCAGCAACGATAGTTTTCATGGTAAATGACGTCGCCAAATCTTGTTAAATTGATTCGCGACGAAATTAGCGACGAACGAAGCTCGTCGCAATTTAGCTACGAAACTCACAATTATTTGACGTTAAATTTTGTGACGAGGATTTGGCGACGAAAAAGTTTTCGTTGCTATATTCGTCGTATCCACTTTTAGCGACGAAAGATTTCGCGGCAAATTCGCGATGAAATTGGCCGCGAAACTCTTTGTAGCTATTCGGCGACGACTTTTGCAACGAATAATGTTCGTAGCAAATTAGCGACGAATATTACAACGAAAAAATTTCGTGGCAAATTAGCGACAAACTTTGCAACAAACGTTTTTCGTGGCAAATTAGCAACGAAAATTCAAATTTTTCGTCTCTAAATTTTGCGACGCCGAATTAGCCACGAATTTTTTTTCATTGAATTTTTGTCGCAAAATGAATTAGCGACCAATTTTTCCAAAAGTTTCATCGCAAATTTCGTGGCTAAAACCTTGTTTTTTTTTTTTTTGTAGTGGTGCTATAGAATTTTCCCTTAAGCCGAAGTTGGTACTCGACAGTCACACGAAGCACCAGAGGGCACCCGCGTCTACGGTCACGACCCGTCCTAATATATCTGATCCTGGGGTGGTCTAAAGGAGCTCCTTTCGCGAGGATTCGAGTTCATAAATTTTATCGGTATGTAGGTCTATCTTGAGTCTTAAATAACTCGACGAGAGATCATGGCTTTGTTACAATTGAATTGTTCTTGCTTGGTGGTCATTGTTTGTTTCTGTTTCTTTCTTGATGGAATTGGATGCACAAGAACCCTAACAAAAAAATATCAATAAAGGCCCAATTTCACGTGGCTCATCGCGATCTACGACGACCCTAATAAGTCGCTGCCCTCACTCGACGCCCTCCCCGGCCTGAGACCCTGGCCGGCCCTTAGGCTAGACAAAAGATAAAAGTTATTAAAAAAAAAAATATGATTTTTTTAACACTTTCCCGCCGTTATGGGAAATCCAACTATCTTGGAAATTTCTAAAAATGAAACGGACCCACCTGCTAACGTCAAGCAAAGCTACCAACTCAGAAAGAAAGTTCCAATAATGGGATATGCCCGACATTATTCTCTATCAGATCAGACATCATCAAAATGACAACACTTCACTCCTTTTTTTTTTTTTTTCCTTCTTGAGACATAACCCTTTAGATTCACGACCTGCGAATGCACATTGTAAAATAGAATATAATAAGAACCGGAAAAAAAAAAACTTTGTTTTCTCTCTCTTGCTTGTCAGATCAAAGAGTCGATGCCCTCTCTCTACATCTCTGAGTGGTAGGTGTCTGAGGGAAGAGAGAGTATGCGCTTTGAGGAGTTAATCGTTTTTCTTTCAGATGAGTTGACAAAAAAGAATGGGCTTATCTGATGAGAAGAGAACGATGCTGCTCTGAGAAATCTCACCAAATCTTCCAGATAAATGGAGATCTCTTGAAATGGGAGTTTCCCTTTTGGGTTTTGTTCTTATGCAGTGACATTTTCAGATTTAATCCCGGTGATGAATTTTTTTTTTCCAGGGTCTGTTCCTCTCTTTTTCAAAAAAAATCTCCCACACACCTCCCCCTATCTCTCCTCTCTGTTTCCCACGAAGCTGCCGAGATCCTCCACCGGTCGCAGCTGCTGTAAAATGACGGAGCCACGTGAGGTCGGGGATCCTCCATCGGTCGCTGCGGCGATCCTCCACCACTGCTCAAGCTTCCCTTTGAAGAAGAGGCGTTTCTTTTAGAAAAGAAAAATTCAGAGGGTCGATTTGAAGTTTTGGCAAGGCGAACCCCGGTGGCTTCTATCTCAGCTCGGCGTGCCTCGCTGGTTGCCACCACTAGTTCTTGCTTTGCGCAACAACGTCACGTCACGTGACGCCATTCCCTCACAGATTCTCTCTCGCCGGTTGCCACCGCCATTTCTCGCCCGATCACGTAAAGCGTCCATCACTGGAATTTGAATTGCTTGCTCGTAATGTACAGGTTGATGATTGCGGGTTTTTTTTTGTCAAACGTTGATCCTAATTACGTGACAGAAAGCGTTTTTCAGATTGTTCAATGAAAATAAGTCATTTTGATTAGTTGTCAGCTTTCCGTACAAGGATGGATCCCAAGAAACTCAACTTGAAAAACATCTTGTTATTTATTTATTCTTTCGTTGTAGGGTGACCCTTACCTTAAAAGTACCAAAAAGGAGTACCCGGTTGGCCCACTCGACATATTTTTTTTTTTATGGAACACTCGACAGAAGTTGAATTGCTGCGGTTTAAGCATTGCTAAATTACAATCTTCGCAGCAGAGTTCGATATAATTTCGTGCTACTTTAAGTTAGTATAGAATCAAATAATGTTATTGAGATGGCAATAAATGCCAATGGTCTCTGCCAAACTCTTAACTGTCCGAGAAATCAATCGAATCCATATCCTTTGATGCAACAATTTGGGAAAAAAAATTTCGTTTGAACCCTAGACTTGGTGTGAGGAAAACAATCAAGCCCTAAACTTTTAATATGTTTCAATTAAATCTTAACGTACTTACTTTCTTTCTTTCTTTTTGTTGAAAAGCGCCATCCAATTCCAATAAAGTTCTCGCATTTCTGGTGGTAACCCGAGCAAACAACTCCTCTTAGCGGTTGTGGGTGGAGGACATCCTTGTACCAATATTAACATTTAGAATTCAATTGTAGTTCGTACACAAGATTTAGGATTTTTTCTGTGTGTGTTTTGCTTTGGCGTTGTTGAAATATTTATTCACGTATGTACAAATGATGAAAATAACCGGTACACAGCGTTTTCGTTTCTCTTTCAGAAAAATACTCTTAATGTGACGTCCTGAAATTTGGACGTCCGTAAGAAAATTGTAAATTCGAGCGTGGAAAATAAATTTTGATTTTAAGGACTTAAAAGACGAGGATTGGTCATTCCGGGACGTTTGTAAAAAAAAGTAGAGTTTGAATAGTCAAACTTTGACTCGTAGAATCGAGACTTATCGCGTGTAAATTTGATCTTGTCCGAATCGTAAATGTGGAAATTTCCATTTTATCCTCGTAGGGGGTTGTTGCAAATTATCCAAATTCGCCACAACCCCCTACTCCACTTACATCTTCGTTTTTCTTCTGCCTTCTCGCGCGACCACCTTTCCTTCGCTCAGCCACCCCACCCGACCTCCATCACCATCACCTCGCCGCACTCCACCCACGCCACCACCACTTCTAGCCTCCACCAGCCTCTTTTCCACTGCTTAGCCGCTGTACCGACCTCCACCTCCAGTCTCGTGCTCGACCTCGAGGCTGTCATTCCACCACACAAGCCGCGACAAGGAGCCAACACATCTCGCGCTACCGTGCTCCGTCTTCGACCACTTTCAGCGGCGCCTCTCCCGAGCTCGACGGACTTACAATTCTCTCTCTCTCTCTCTCTCTCTCTCTCTCTCTCTCTCTCTCTCTCTCTGCTCGTTGCCCTCACCAGCCCCCACGATCAAACCCGAAGCTCCTCTGTCCATGGACCCGATGCCTCCTATCGACCGCCGTTAACCACCACTTTCTCCACCTGACCACTTCAGCTGCTGCTCGGCTTCGTTGGTGTCGGAACCCAAGCTCTAAAACCAACCACAGCCACCACCACCTCCTGGTTTGCTGACCCGACGTGAACAGTGTTGACTCGAGCTCCCCGACGTCCATCCGATCACCCCAACGCTGTTCGGCTCATGTTTCGTTGTTCCGAGTTCCACCAACGCCAACCCATAGCAATCTCGTCGCCCCGAGCTCACCCTAACCCCTAGAACCCGAGGATGTGATAGTCCGACGCTTGAACCTGTGACGCTGCCCTAATCCGAGGACCCGACTTGCGAATATCATTGGTTGCCGCGGACTTGAACTTGAACTTGGATTTGAATTCGAACTCGCGTCGCCTCGCGCCCGACCCAACATCGAACGCAGGAGTTGTGAGTTAATTCCTAAACTCTGATAGGGCATTAACTGCGTTTAAGGATTATTCTTGTTAATGTTATTCGCTAATTAGAATATTTGTTATTCGCTAATTAGAATATTTTGCTGGGGCCGGATAATTTAATTACCTATGATCGAATTATTTATCTGAAATCGAGCTTGCTAAATATTTTGGTAATATTATCTAGAATATGGATTAATTAATCGAGTCGGATTAATTAAATATGGCCTGGATAAATAATTAATTGTTAATTAATTATTAGGTGATTATTATTGGGTAATTACTGCATTATTATTGGGTGATTTCCCGATGACTGTTGAGTACATGATTGATATGCATTTGATAATTGAACATCATGTGCAAAGTCTAGTGGATAATATATGTGTATATGTGACCGCTTGTGAGCTAGAGTTTTGAGCATAAAAACGGCCTTGAGCTAAGTGCTCAGCACAACTGTTTGTGGGTGCATTGAATTAAATGCAAAGATATAAATTGACTTGTTGTCTGTCGTGCTTGTGTGGTCACTTAATGGATACTGTCTTCTCGGGTACGTGAGGACGAAACCGACCCCTAGCTACGAGGGTTCGAGCCTGGTAAGTTCAAACCGAGGGTACTTGGAACCACATGACTTATTGGATGCCGATCGCGATAAGTTGCGGACCGACGCTCCTTACAGGAATGCTTGACTGTTAGTCCATGCCGATAGTGCAATGTGGCAACCCAAGGCAACAACTCTTAGCCGTTGCGAGTGGAGGACTTCCTTGTACCAATATTAACATTTAGAATTCAATTGTAGTTCGTGCCCAAGATTTAGGATTTTTTTTTTTTTTTTGTATTTTGTTTTGGCACTCGCAAGAGACAGAGAGGGTGTTGAAATCTTTGTTCATGTATGTAGAAATGATGAAAATAACTAGTAAACAGTCTCTTCACTTCTCTTTCTGAAAAAAAAAAAAAAAAAAAACCCTCTTACACACACACACACATATATATAGGGCAGCGTTATTTTTACTCTCATTTTGGCTAAGGCACTCCCCTTTTCAATCAATAGACCGAAATGACCTTCTCCCTCTTCCCTCTTCAAGTTATTGTTTCTTTTTTTTAATCAACCTAACCAACATAACTGCATTTATTTCTATTTTCCCTTTTAAATATCAAATTCACAATATAAATGTCAAATTACACCTAATAAAAATAATTCTATAATGCATCATTTAATCACTTTCCTAGAGAAGTTCGTTATTATTAATTTATGATTTCATGCTTTTAATTAGAAAATATATATAAAATGTTTAACGGCTTATGAACACACAATTAACTATCTATTTTTTATTAAACAATTTGAGGGAAACTTTATTTCAAAGTTGAAATTTAAAATCCAATATAACTCTCAAGCATATTTTGATCTTGTGGGTAATTTTCAAATAAGCTTGTAGGTATCTAAAGTTACAAATCACTTATTTGTGCTTCTTCTTTTTTAGCTTTTCACATTTTAATACGAATTGCAAGATGGGATTGAAAAATTGTTTACACATTATGTACTTTCAAACTCACATAAGTTGATCCACTTGCTATGAGATTGAATTTACAATCGATATTAATTCATTTCTTTGTATCAATAGTTGAATAGCACGAATTTCATGTTTTTTTATGTGTTTATTTTTTGTTAATACATATCTAAATACAAATATGTTCGACATTTTATTATGCTTTTAACAAATTAATCTTTTTCATTTTACGATCAATTTTACTTTTCCGTTTTATCAAGATTGACTAAAAACAAAAGTAGATTTGTGGATTAGTATGATAAAAAAAATTATTTGAATAAAAAGGAGTGTATTTTAGTAAGTTAACTAGCAAAAAGGAGTGTCTTAACCAAAATAGGAGTGGAAATAGCGCCACCCTATATATATTCTATTGAAAAAAAATTCCCATTACTCCCTTTGGGGCTTCAACTCCTACATAAAGTTCTTGCTTCGGCAATTCAAAAGTAGGAGAAGGTTTTTTACTAATGAATCAATATTCGAAATCATTCCATTCGGGGTCCCTTTCTCTAGCAAACCACCAGGTTTCTAAATTATGATGGACCCCCCTAAAATTCCGACACACACACACACACACACACACACACACACATATATATATATATATATATATATATATATATATAATATTTTATGCAGACACAATGACTAAGGGTGCATTTTTTTCAAGAAAAACTCAAGATTTGAAAAATAATTTTCCAAAACATAAACGCTTTTATCACTTATAAGAATGAATAAGTAGTATTTTCATCACCTACGAAAATAATTGGTCAAAAATTGTTCACGATAAAGACAACATTTTTCGTTGACTAATTTTTCTAAGTGATATAACCAATTATTTTTCGAAAATTATTTTCCAAATCTCGAATTTTCCCCAAAAAACAAATGCACACTCAGTTAATAATTGCTCCTTTCTCCAATTTTGTGTTTTTCTGATTCTATTTTATCACCTATCTGATGATTCTCGAAATTTATGTGGCATCCCCACCTCTCCGCATTTATCGAAGATAGGTGTTATGAGTAATATCCCGATAGGCAGCCCAAACGCTTTGGATTGCTCATATAACTGCTCTAAAGGAGATTGAATTTCTTTTATTAGTCGAGGACATAAATCAAACAGCACCAGGTGATTGCAGTAGGATGTTCCAAGTGAGCTACTAGACTAGACACACTTGCCAAACAGAAGGGCACAAAAGCATCTTGAGAGCTCACAAAGGTTAGGGTTCAAAGGATCGTAACAGATCACGTTACGTGCAGCTAGGGTTTTTTTTCTTCCTTTTCGGTCAGTACATCCTGGGTTGGTGCCCTGCAGTTTGTGAGGGTTTCATGCAGCTAGGGTTAGGAATACCTGTATCGGGTCTCTGAATGGGGCAAAAAGCGCACAAATTCAAAAAAGGCCATCAGAAGAGAGAAAAGGATCTTAAAAAAATCAGCAACTGGGTTTGTATTACATTAACCAGAGATGTGGCGGAGCTTTTAATCGTTCAAATCACAGAGAGAGATATTTGTCGATCCACAGTTGCGAATTCCAATGCAATTATCACAGCCCATATACAACGGCATCGTTTCAATTAGAACAATCTCTCTCCCTGCTTTACCATCACAATAATCCATTCATAAATAGTAATACGACTCATGAGTCATGGCAAAATCTCTTAAAAGAAGAGATGAATGATCCCAAAAGACATGATGCGTCCCAAGAAGACCAGAGAGCCCTGGGACCAACTATAATTCGAAATACTTCAGAAGAAAACACAGTTTGAAGAAGCAGCAGTAGCATGAATTCATTAAAGTAATGAACTTGCCCTAAAAAAAAAAAAATAGTAGATCTCACTTCTTTGCAGCTTTCTTGGTAAGATCGAACTCAAGGATCGTCTTCCTCTGACCCTCCGCCGCCACCGATGAAGAAGCCCCGCCCTCAGCCACGGCGCTGCCAACTCCCTTCATCTCCTTGCCCTTTATCTTTTTCGGAGTCCCCCGCCCCAACATCAGCAAGATCAGCGCAGCTTTTACATCCTGGTCCTCATGTACCTGCTGCGGCGGCAGCTGCCGGTTCCGCGACCGCTTCTTATGGATGGCCCACCCCTTGTTATGGACGCACTTGTGCCCATTGAGGGGATTTGGCCAGTTCACAAGGTTCGTTGGGGGCGGAGGAAAGCCCACAGCAGCGGTGGAGGAGCTGCCTGCAAGGACCAGTGGAGTCCCCTGCCCCAACTGCTGCGGCAGCCGCCGGCTCCGCGACCGCTTCTTATGGATGGCCCACCCCTTGTTATGGACGCGCTTGTGCCCCATGAGGGCGTTTGGCCAGTTCACAAGTTTGGTTGGGGGCGGAGGAGAGCCCACAGTGGCGGCGGAGGAGCTGCCTTCAAGGACCAGTGGAGTCCCCCGCCCCAACTGGTGCGACGGCCGCCGGTTCTGCGACCGCTTCTTATGGATGGCCCAAGGGACGCACTTGTGCCCATTGAGGGGGTTTGGCCAGTTCACAAGGTTCGTTGGGGGCGGAGGAGAACCCACAGCGGCGGTGGTGGAGCTGCCTGCAAGGACCAGTGGAGTCCCTTGCCCCAACTGCTGCGGCGGCCGCCGGTTCTGCGACGGCTTCTTATGGATGGCCCATCCCTTGTTATGGACGCGCTTGTGCCCCATAAGGGCGTTTGGCCAGTTCACAAGTTTGGTTGGGGGCGGAGGAGAGCCCACAGTGGCGGAGGAGGAGCTGCCTTCAAGGACCAGTGGAGTCCCCCGCCCCAACTGGTGCGACGGCCGCCGGTTCTGTGACCGCTTCTTATGGATGGCCCAATGGACGCACTTGTGCCCATTGAGGGGGTTTGGCCAGTTCACAAGGTTCGTTGGGGGCGGAGGAGAACCCACAGCGGCGGTGGTGGAGCTGCCTGCAAGGACCAGTGGAGTCCCTTGCCCCAACTGCTGCGGCGGCCGCCGGTTCTGCGACGGCTTCTTATGGATGGCCCACCCCTTGTTATGGACGCGCTTGTGCCCCATGAGGGCGTTTGGCCAGTTCACAAGTTTGGTTGGGGGCGGAGGAGAGCCCACAGTGGCGGCAGAGGAGCTGCCTTCAAGGACCAGTTCTTTGCCCCGTCTCATGCTCCTTCCCGCACCACCGGGCGCAGAAGAAGAGATACTGTTTGTTGCAGTTCTTGCAAGCAGCGAGAATGGGGGAGAGTCGGGTGACGCATCCACCTCGAGATGCAAGCCAATTCTAGTCAAATAATGTCGCATCAATGTGAACGCAAGTCAAATTTGTTTAGTCGGATAATTCTTCTCGCTCATGGACGTCGTCGTCCGACTCGTCCCAACATTTTCCAAACTCACGGTTCCCGATTTTTAGTTTTTATTTTTTGGTCGAAAACGTGTCCCACAATTGGAAGCTCGCTTTCTTAGTGAAATATAGGGGTATGCGTTTTTCTTTCAAGGACTTAAGTACATTATAAATGCCAAAACTTGTATACGACGTTCACTTTAATATCAAAATTTTCAAAATAATGTATCAATTTTTTAAAAAAATAATCACTTCAATACCAAAACTTCCAAAATGATTAATTAAGTGCCAATTTTTTTTTTAAAAAAAAAAGATCACTCAAGTGTTAATTTTTTTAAAAAGTTGACACTTAAGTGATTTTTTTGTTTAAAAAAGTTGGCACTTAAGTGAGCGTTTTGAAAATTTTGGTATTAAAGTGAGCGCCGCATATAAGTTCTGACACTTATAATGTACTTTAGACGTCTTTTAAAGATGAATAATTCATCATCCCATCTGAATTACTTTTCCAACAAAGCAATCAGGCGTTTTCATTTGATCGGATAAAATGAGATAAAAGCATCCACCAAATGGCAGAAAGTTCCGTTATGTATTTGGTGCACCTCGTATAGGATCGAACAGTTCAGATGAAGAAAAAGAAAAACCCCTAATCTAGTAAAGCAGCCACCAATGTGATCGGTCATCGTGGCCGAGGTTTCCACCGTTGGCGGCGATGAGCACCCCCACAGTGTGCCGCCTCCGACGAAAGACGACCGAGATCGTTTGACAAATCTCCCAACTGAGAGATTGGGGAGACCGATGACCACCACGGTGGTGGGGTGCGACCACTGCGGATGGTCACCACAGGACCAATTGGTGATGGTCATGGACTCATGGTATCCCATTCTCGCCGTGATAGATCTGAGATCGCATGAGAGGACGTAGCTCCGGCGACTATTACGGTTCTGCCACCAAGGACTACGACAATTGGATTATGCCACTTTCGGCCTCATCAATTAATAAAATATTTACTAAATAGAGACTCCGTTCTTGAAAGAGCACTATTTAATAACTTGCGAACCATATGATATAATGCGCGATCTAGATTATTCCCACTACAAAAAAACAGCTATTTAGCCACGAACAATTAGCGACGATTTTTTCTCATCGCTAATTAGTGACGAAAATAGGGACGGAAAAAAGTTCATTGCTATTTGTGACGAAAAAATTCATCACTAATTTTGCGACGAAATAAATTTCGTAGCTAATTAGTGACGACATTAGCGACGACCATACTGTTCGTGGCTAATTAGCCACGAACTTTAGCGACGAAACATTATTCCGTGGCTAAATAGCGACAAAATTAAATTTTCGTCGCTAATGTCATATAAATTAAAATAAAAAAAAAATCAAATTTGGCGACGAAATTAAATTTTCGTCGCTAATGTCATATAAATTAAAATAAAAATAAACAACAAAATAATCAAAGTTAGCGACGAAACTTTAATTTCGTTCCAACGAAATTAAAGTTTCGTCGCTAATGTCATATAAATTAAAATAAAAATAAAAAAAAAAAAATAATCAAATTTGGCGACGAAACTTTAGTTTCGTCGCTAAATGTCGTATAAATTAAAATAAAAATAAAAAACAAAATAATAAATTTGGCGACGAAACTAAAGTTTCGTCGCTAAATGTCATATAAATTAAAATAAAAATAAAATAATAAATTTGGCGACGAAATTAAACTTCGTCGCTAAATGTCATATAAATTAAAATAAAAATAAAAATAAAAAATAAAGTAATCAAATTTGGCGACGAAATTAAAGTTTCGTCGCCAATGTCATATAAATAAAAATAAAAATAAAAAAATAATCAAAATTAGCGTCGAAAAATTAGATTTCCGTCGCTAATGAATTTTTCACTTAATAAAATTAAAGGATGATTTTAGTTTACTAGAGACATTGACATATTATATTTTTATGTGAATTTTCGTCAAATTCGTGACCAATTACGTTTTTCTTTGCTAATTATCTTTTGTCACTAAAGTCCACCATCATCTTTTCTTCATTAATTTATACAATTAACGACCAAATTTACAATTCTCATCATATTAACCACATTCTACTATAAATAATTCAAGAAAGTACTTGGGTAAGAACTTTACCCAAGTACTTTCATCATCTTTTATAAATCTTTAATTTGTATACAGGCACAATGCAAAAAGATAGGGCTTGGATATATAATAAGAACTTTACCCGAACGTGGAGGATTGGCCGTAGGAAGGAAGGTGTTCATGGAGTTTTTATGTCCAAATTAGTGTCACGCCTTTTAGTGTATGCATATATTAATTAAAATCTGGATAGCATCACTAACTTTGCTATTTGCCCCGTTGGTATTCCCTTGGGTGAAGTGCTTGGTGGTCATGGGTTCCATTCCCAACTTGCTCCATCTTTTTCGTTTTTATTTTGCTTCTTTTTCCAATAAATCAATATACTCGAATTGATTGAAAAATGGCTTTTTTAGGGCACTTTGCTTTATTTTATGAATATTAAAGATTTATTGCCGCATATCTTAGTTTAAATGTATATCTTTTATATACTTTTGATATGTCTTACCAATCTTATTTTATGTTATAATAATCAAGAGATACATAAAAAGCTTTTGATTATAGTAAATCAGTCCACTTTTAGATTACAAATGATATAATAATTTTGTGATTTAGATTACGTGTTTTGTTCTTAAGATCACTGTACTTTACTCATTTACAATGTTCAGAAATTACAATGATGATTGTTATTTTTTAGACTTTTTCATTATTTATGTATAATCATTATTACGGCGACATATGATATTGTTGTTGTCATTATGATTATTATTATTTTTGTTGTTATTATTATCATTATTATTGTTGTTAGTTTTGTTGTTAATGTCGCGAAATTACATATGTGTTGACACCTGATTTTTGACCATCCGTTATTATAGTTTTTTTTATTTCTAAAATTAATTAAAAATAGCAAAAAAGGTCAAAAAATTGCAAAATCAACTTTGGAAGCCTTAGCCTAGCCTTAGGAACCAATTTTGAACAAAAAATATTTTTTGAATTTTTTAATATTTTTTGGAATTTATTTAATTATAAAAATACCCAAAAAATTAGAAAAAATACCATCCGTGGTCAGAAAATTACACAAAAATATTCTGAAATTTTATTTTAATTATCTCTTCAATATTTTCACTTTTTATTATGGAACTTTGGCTTGGTTCATGGGGTTCCTTCACAAACCTAATCCCGAACCGGGCCTAAAAAATCCTTTTCGAGTCTTTTAATTTTCAATTCTCGGCTTTTATAAGCTATGACATTGGACTCCAAAGTATTGAAATTCAATTGGGTCAATTTGCCCTCCAATTTGATCAATTTTAACCAAAAGGGCTTAATTGCATAAAAATCTTTCAATTTAGTCCCCGGTTTCACAATTTTTGAAATTAAATTTCACACGGGCACACCCATTAAAATTAAACACCTCTACCCAACAGTTTTCATCATGCTGAATCCATTGGTGGGCTCAATTTTGGCTAATTCGATCGTTTAGGCCTTCGATTTGGCGAAATTAAATTTCGGATCCTAGGGACAATTTGGGGTTTTCACATAATTTCAATAAATTGATTCACGAAAATACCCATATTTGATGTAAAACATGTCAAGGAATCCGATTTTTCCATCAATTTCATGAAAAGAGGTCATTTGGGGGGTCAATTTGGCGATTTGGGCGATTTGGCCGAACCGGGCCGGTCGGGTCCGACCCGGCCCGACCCGGGACAGCATGCACAGAATGTGCAGCGGCGTGGACAGAAAACAGGGGGGGAGCAGGGCGTGATGGGGGCGCGCGATTATTGAAGAAAAAAGGCGACAGGCGTGGGGGGACATGGCAACATCGGGCAGAGGTGGTGGACGTGCCGAGGCGGGCGGTCGGCCACCGTGAGGGGGAGAGATTCTCGGATAAAAACCGAGCTCGGCCATAGGAGAGAGGGGGAGTTTTGGGGGGAGTAAGGACGAAGCCGGAAGGTGGCAAGGCTTCCCCGCACACCACGGAACCCCATCGGAGCTTCGGCGGTCGTCGGCAATCTCCGGATAGGTTGGTATCTCGCCGGGTCTTAATTTTTTTTTTACGCACGCCATGTGTTCGACAAAATGCCGATGGATGCCTCGACTTGGTTTTGTCTCGGCCGTGCCCTTCCCGACCCCCATTTGCGCGTATCAAGCTTTGAATATGTACTAGCATTGCTTCTACACTCGTTTTGACCTTTGTTTTGCATTGAACCGCGACGAAACACGGCTCGGAGCTTCGCCGGCTTTGATCCGGACCGGGAGCTCGGCGAGGGATTTCCGGCGGCCGCCGACCATCGAGGGACCCCGGGTAAGTCCTCAAACCTCCCTTGGATGCTGTGTGAACGGTTGGAAACAAGTTTAAACGCAAAAAAAAAATTTGCAAATCGGCTCGCCGGAGCCGGGTTCGGGGAGGTCCGGTTCTCCGGTTTTTAGCATGTTCATGGTTATTATTTGTGTTGTATGTTGATGTGGGTGGTCCAAGAAGTCGAATGCCAAAAAAGGAACGAAAAACACCAAGTTTGGGTCCGGTTCGCGATTTCCCGGCAAAAAATTCCGGCGAGGTTCGCCGGAATTTTCACTGTTCATCGTCTTCTCCGGCGAGGTTTGCCGGAATTTTCACTGTTCATCGTCTTCTCCGGCGACCCTCCGGCCGGTCAACGGTCAACGGCCGACGTGGCGTGCCACGTAGGCAGCCACGTCAGCCGGGTGGGTCCGGTCCGCTTATTTTCAAATAAAACAAACGGACGGCTACGATCGCGACACGTGTCGCGATCCTGGAATTTTTGGAAAATTAAATAAATGATTTTCGAATAATCGATCCGGCGGACAAGGATGTGCCACGTGGCTCACTGAGGGACGTCCGATCTTGTACAAGATCGGACGCACCAGAGGAGGCCACGTGGCACGTTCTGGAGCGTCCGATTTGTAGGTTTTCTAAAAAATGAAAATAAATTAATTTTTGATCCGACGGCTATTATTGAGCCACGTGTCTCTCTGTGGGTCGCCCGATCTAGTGGAAGATCGGACGCACGAGACGAAGCCACGTGGCACGACGTGTACCGTCCGATCCGGGGAATTTTCGGATAATTAAATAAAATAGATAAAAAATCCAAAAATTGTTTAAAAAAATAGAAAAATGTTTTAAAAAATAAAACGGTGTCGTTTTAGGCCGGTGTCGACCCCTAGGGTCGGGCCGGGCGCCCGAGAGGCGCGGGCCGGGTTTGACCCGGCCCGGAAAATATTTTTAAATATTTTAAAAAAATTCAAAAAATAATAAAAAATAATAAAATAATCAATAAATCAATAAAAAATGGAAAATCATAAAAAATTCTAAAAATTCTAAAAATTCTAAAAAATTCTAAAAAAATTCCAGAAAATAGGAAATGGCCACATTCAACTGGCCATCACCTGTTTCGGGTCTTTCGACCCCCGGTCTTTTCAGAAATGACGGTTTTGCCCTTCCGGCAAACCGTCTTCCAAAAAAAAATTCTAAAAATCCAGGAAAATCCCAAAAAATAGGAGATGGCCACAATCAACTGGCCAAGGCTCATTCCGGGTATTTTGAACCCCGACCCTTCTTAAAATGACGATTTCGCCCTTTGGGCGAATCGTCTTCCAAAAATTGAAGAAAAGTCAAGAAATTCCAAAAAATTCTCAAAAATGGGAAACGGCCACAATCAACTGGCTATGAAATATTTTGGGTAATTCGGTATCCAAACCTTCCAAAAATGACAATTTTGCCCTTCGGGCTAATTGTCCCCGAATCTTCCCATTTTACCCCTAGCCCTAAATCACATCTTCCCTAAGCCCTTATGGCTATACTAGGAAGCCAATGATTGAAATTGATGTGCATTGACATGATTTATTTATGCACGTGACTTGCGCTTTCATTTAAATTGATTGTGATTGATAGGAATAGTCTTCCAATCTGCATGAAACCCTGAATCAAACCTATCTCACCCAAAATTGCGCCTGCATGAACTCTTAGTCAGGAAAATCACTCACGTTAGGTACCGAAAGGGCGTTGGTAATGACACCGACGTAACCAAGTCCCCGAACTCAAAATCTCTGGTTCCGCAGAACTGATCGATCTCTCTCAATCGGTCAGTAAGGTTTCCGGTCTACCCTCCAAGAAAGACCGGTGGCGACTCCAAATGCATGCACAAGTTGCACATGCCACCACGACCACACTAAGGTCGAAAGCGATCGACTCTTATCGTCGAATCCTTAAAGATATACCTCCGCCGCGATTTGGTATGGGCCTGGGAGGGCCCGCGCCGATCTGAGGCCCGCGATCCACATTTCAGAGTGGGGGCCGCGATCGGTAATCCATTAGCCTCGTCCGTTGATTTAGGACGGGTCGCGACAATATGACATAGAAAGTTGCTAATTTCGTCACTAATTGTCGACAAAATCATGATTTTGTCGCTAATTTGATAGAAATAAAAACGAAAAAGGAAAAAATTTAGCGACGAATTAGCGTATTCGGTCTGGTCCCGACATTTCTTTTTTGTACAGCCCAAAGTAGAGAAACAATTGAGATTTGGCTCGTGACGCGGAGAAAAAATTGAGATTTCGTCGCCAATTAGTGACGAAATATAATATTTCGTCGCCAATTAGTGACGAAATATAATATTTCGTCGCTAAATCAAAATGTCAACAAAATTAAAAAATGAAAATATAAATTAGCAACGAAATATAATTTTCGCCACCAATCAGTGACAAAATAAATTATATTCGTCACTAAATGGCGATGAAAAAAAAATTCGTCGCTAATTTTCTTTCCCCGCTCTGTTGAAATTTCCGAACATTCTCTCCCGCACTCTGTTAAAAATTTGTCCCGCTTTCAGAAGCCAATAAATTTCGCTCCTCCCTCACTTTTTCCTCCTGAGTCCTTCTCTCTCTCTTCCTCTTTTCCCATGCCATCCCCTCCTCCGCATTCTGTCTCGCGAGATGAGCTCGTTCGAGAAGGTGAGCCCCGGCATGAGCCCGCCCTCAACGCTGGCGAAGGCGAGGAGGCACTCGGCGAAAGACTCGGAGCCGTCAATCCAGGGGAGAGCCCAATCTACCTTGCGGAGAAAGGCAAGTCTCGGCGCGCGGGTCCGGAGGTAGTGACGGCCATGGGTGTTTTCGGAGGGCTGTGGTGCTCGTGGTGGACGTCGGGGACTGCAGGTGGCTTCGGAGGTGTGGGAGGTGGTGTCGAGGCTGGCGGTGGAGCAGCTGGTGGTGTTGCAGTTGGCGGAGGTGGAGGTGGAGTAGGAGGAGGGGTTGGTGGCGGTATGGACGAGGGTGTCGGGGTGGGGCTGGTGGTGGAGCTGGAGGTGGAGGTAGAGGTAGAGGCAGAGGAGGTGGTGGTGTTGTAGGCAGTCGACCCCCTCCCTCTCCGGTCGATGGCGGAGCCGGTGATTTCACCACCCCAGAACACCGTCCTACGTCTTCTGGCTTATGGTTGTGTATGTATTTGTATTTACAAATGGAGTGTTGTGATGCGTGCCCCAGAGCTCTAGAAGTGTTGCCATCGTTGGAAATGCTTCTACTTTTGCTTATGCATCATTTTCATTTTCCTCACAATCTTCGTCGCTTTCTTCTTCTTGGAAAATTTCCCTGAACTTCCTCCGACCAAAAAAAAAACTGCAGCAATATCAATGAAATAAAAAATAAAATTTACAAATTAGCGACGAACAACAACTTTCGTCGCAAAATTTGAAATATGAATAAAAATAATAAAATTATAGCAACGAGCCAGAAAATTGAAATACCAATAAAAAAATAAAAAAATGTGCGACGAAAAATATTTTCGTCACTAATTAGTGACGAAATAGTTAGTTTTCGTCGCCAATTTAGCAACGAAAATATTTTTCGTCACTAAATTGAAATATCAATAAAAAAATAAAATATACAAATTAGCGACGAAAAATAATTTTTCGTCGCTAAATTTAGCTACGAGAAACACCGTTCGTCGCAAAATTTAGCAATGAAAACCGTTTTTCGTCGCTAAATCTCCGTTAATTACTTCCGTTAAATCTAGCGACGAATGTCGTCGTTCATCGCTAATTCCGGCAACAAATAGCGACGAATTTTGCCACGAAAAGTTTTCGTCACTAATTTCGTAGCAAAATAGCGACGAATTTTTATTTTTTCGTCGCTAAATTTGGCGACCCATTTTTCACGACGAACTTTTTTTCGTCGCTATTTTTCGTCGCAAATTCTTTTAGCGACGAATTTTGCCAAAATTTCGTCGCCATTTTTCGTCGCTAAAAGGCAGTTTTTTTGTAGTGTCCGGATTAACTGAAACACAAAATTCAGTAAAACAAAAACCTCGCTTACATTGTGAAAATCCCACAAGTGAAATCGAGAGTTTGTGATTTTATTTTGCATATGAACATGTTCAAGTTCAATGTCGTAATTCAAAGACTAATTCAGAGATTCGTGGGCCCCTGGCAATGTGAATCTTATCCCTTCAAAGTGCATTCCAGAGAAAAGTGTCAAAAAAGTCCAAATTTTATTGCATTGGTACCAATTCAATCATAAACCTTTTATTGATGCCAATTTAGTCCTAAATCTTTTGCATTTGTGCTAATTGAGCCCTTCCGATCAATTTTAGCCGGAATTCACTTACGTGTCATGGTCGGCGCTGACGTGGACATTTTAAAATATTTTTTGAATTTTTTAATAATCTTTATACTTTGTTTTCTTTTTCTTTTCTTTTTTTAATCTTTCTTCTTCGTTCTCGTTTCCTCCACTCTTCTGCTACTTCTGCATTGCAAACTAGCATGCTTCTCCAACGGCCGACAATCGCGGATTGGCGTCGGCGGCGACAATCGAGGTCACATGGGTCGGTGTCGCCAGATCTGGCCTAGGGGAGCCTCACTCAGGCAAAATCTGACTACGACGACACTCACCGAGCGTCACCAGTTCTAGCTTGAGTGAGGTTCGCCCAGGCCAGATCCACCGACGTCGACACTCGTCGAGTGTCGCCTTCCCCGAGCATGGCGAGGCTCACCCTCAGCCCGGCAAGGCCAGTCGTCCCGGTGTACGGCTTGCGTATGGGAGGTGGCCGGCCGTTGCAGAAGACTGCAACGCAAAAGCAGCAGAAGAGGGGAGGAAACGAGAACGAAGAAGAAAGAAAAACAAAAACAAAAACAAAACAAATTATAAAGATTATTAAAAAATACAAAAAATTAAAAATATATTTAAAATGTCAACGTCAGCGCCAACCATGACATGTGAGACGACCGGCATCCACGTTAGTGAATTCCTGTTAAAATTGATCAAAATGACTCAATTAGCATATATGCAAAATATTTAGGACTAAATCGGCATCAATGCAATAGATTTATGACTTTTTTTACACTTTTTCCCCCCATAGAAGGTTGGCATATGAGAAAAATCAGATATGCACCAAATTACTATTGTTAAATGAAAGAACATCCATCATTATTTTGGAAAAGTGTAAAAAAAAAGTCATAAATTTACTACATTTGTGCCAAAGCAGTCCTAAACGTTTCAATTGTGTCAATTTAGTGTTTTTAAACGTTTTGAATTTGTGCCAAAGCCAATCGAGTCCATCTAGTCAATTTTGGCCGAAAATCGCCGACGTGATCGTCGGTCATCCTACGTGGTCTAACCGATGCTGACGTGGACATATTTTTAATAATTTTTTTTGGGTGCTTTGTTATTTTTTTTCCTTACTTTTTTTTTTGTTGGGCTAAGGGCCAGCGCTGCCTTGCCCAGATCAAGGGGGAAATTGTAAAAAAAAAAAACCAAACCTATTGCAATTATGCCAATTTAGTACTAAATATTTTTTGTGCCAATTCAGTCATAAAATTTTTGCATTTGTGCCAATTAATTCCTTCTGACCGGTGCTGACGTGGACGCCGACTGGTGCTAATGTGGATGCCAGAGCACAACCGCCTCCCCAACCCTCAATCTAAACCAAAATAAAAGTAAAGAAAAAACCAAAAATTAAAAATAGAAATAAGAAATATTCACGTCAATGTCAAACGTGCCATGTAAGATGGTAGGCATCCACGTCAATGATTTCCAATTAAAATGGGTCAGATGAATTCAATTGACATAAATTCAAAATGTTTAGGGAAAATTTCATATAAGGGCCCCAAGTGCTCTTATTTTTTTCAAATAAATGCCTTAATTGTCTCAAAAAAGGGCCTAAGATTGCCATAACCGTTTCAAACGAGGGCCTCACCTCTCCGGCCGGCTAAATACTTTGGCCGCTTAGAGGTATTTTCGTCAAAGTATACTTTTGACCTAATTTTTAGTTAAATTAAATTAAAAATTGTAAAAAATAAAAAAACAAAACAAAACAAGAAAACACCTCCCGCCTGTGGCCACAACCCCAACGGCGGTGGGGCGGCGGCTTGGTCCGGCAGGGTCGCCGACGCCGCCGCCCAAAGGCGAGGGCCAGCTAGAGCGGAGAGGGGGGCCCCGACCCCCTCCCAGATCTGGGCGAGGGCCCAGGACTAGGGGAGGGCCGCCGCCCTCAGCCATTCTAGGCCAACAGTCGCCGAACCTCCGCCGACGGTCACCCTCGATCCCCCTGCTCCGGACCTAGGTGAGGGCCAGCGATCCTCATCCAGATCTGGGAGGGGGTCCAGGCCCCCTCCCGGCTCTGGCGAGGGCCAACAAGCCCTCACCTCTCGGCGGCGGTGTCGCTGGAGCATCGGCGGCCCCGCCGGACCGAGTCATTGCCCCACTGGTATTGGGACAACGGCCACAAGTGGGAGGGCAGCCCCCTCCCGCCTGTGTTTTTCCTTTTTTTTAATTTTTTTGGGAAAAACTCAAAAAAGAAAATAATATATAATAAAAAAATTAAATGACTAATATACCCCTAGTAACAACTGATTGAGGCCTTTTTTTTTAAATTAATAAGTCACTTCAAGCGCTTATTTGAGACAATATTCATTTCATACCCTTATTTGAGACAATATTCATTTCAGGCCCTTCTATGAGACAATGAAGAAACTTCAGGCCCTTATTTGAAACAATGTCAACTTCAGACCCTTACTTGAGAAAATGAAGGCATTTTGGGTCCTTTTTTGAAATTTTCCCAAATATTTATGACTCAAAAGACTTATGACTGAATTAAAATCAATATAATAAATTTAGGATTTTTTTTCTAACAGTTTCCTACCATTATTGGAAATTCGACACTGTTGGAAATTCTAAAAATGAAACTGAGCTATCTGTTAATGTAAACAAAACTACCAACTGAGAAAGAAAGTTCCAAGAATAGGCTCGACATTCTTCTCTCAGACTGAGATATCGTGCATAATAATTGCTAAGTGAAGTATTATTACTGTTCATTTTAACCGGCTTTCCCTCCAATCATGTGACTTCCTAATTAAATAGGTTTCGGAGGCGAAACTGCAAAGAAGATGAGGACTTCAAGGAGTAAATAGCAATAACAGTGGGGAAAATTGACAAAAAAAGCCGTAACTTTTTCGCATTTTTCTCAATTTAGTCCTAAACCTTTTTTACCTTTTGCCAATTCAATTCTTTGGCAAAAAATCACTGACATGGACGACGGTGGTCCTACGTGGCACTGTCGGCACTAACATGGACAAAAGAAGCTCATGTTTACGGGCCAAACATGTATCAAGGAATCAAATTCATGACTGCATTCGTCGAAACAATTCAAACACGTAGAAATGTTAACTGCATTGTACTGTAAAGTATGTGGAGTGGTAGTCTCTCGTAATGTCAATGAAAAACTAGCAAAAGCATAAATGAGAAAGTCTGGCTATGCATCTCCTTCCGCGCGATGTGTGTCCCACAAGCGAATGACGAGATGGAAAAGGATCTAAGAAGATCGAATTGGGTTATACAAGCGTCTTTAATTCAGTAGAAGATCGAAAGAAGCTCAAGTAACAACAGAAGTCTATTAAGAGACAATCAAACCAGCCAACAGAATTCAGGGCCTTGCTCCTCCATGTGCCTTGACACGTTCATTCCATGGCATTAGTTAGAACCAAAGATATCGATTTCTTTCGCAGCAATTGTCATCCGATCGTATAGTCACATTGCTCCATATAGCACTGATCGAGTGATCATGAAGATTAGAGTTAACACCTACCCGTAAATGCGCGCGTAATATTTGTTTCAACTGATTGTTGAGTAATGCTAGGTAGCTCCTTTTTGTCCTTCATAAACAGGATCTTTGCAATCTACGTTTATCGCCATTAATGAGTTACAAGCAACGATATCTGTTTTCTATTATAGCTAGTAATTGTTCTGGTTATATTTTATGGGATTTATCGCACACCGAATCAGAACGTTCACACAGAAATCAAGAAAAATTGAATGACGCGCGAGATTACCCAAGTTCACCCCAGAATAGGGTTACGTCCTGCAAGAGATTTCACTATGATATTCGGTTTACAGCCTCTCAACTCGTTACAATTGTCAGCATAAAAGAGCAACATATATATGCCCTAAACGGGCTCAAAACCTAAAACTAGCGAAACCTCTATTAAGCACATACCATACGGGTTAACTTAAATAAAAAACCCAAACCCGTTGAGGTTTGGGTCAGCGGAAGCCCCGCCCGCTGACCAGGCAGCGGGACACTCATGTTGGGGGCGCTGCCCCCGAACCCCCGCATCCCACGCGCATGGGTCATATGTCGTCGGATAACACTTCGATTTCCCTAAACTCACGTGGACGTACCGGTGTGAGAAACAAGAGTCCTCGAAGTATTCGCCAACTCCAACAATATTCGGCAGCCTTAATATTTCTATATAACACCGCTAATGTGGACACCAAATAGTGATGGAAGAAGCTGCAAGTGGGCATAATAAGACATATATGCAACACCCAGCAAGAGTCTACATCGCATTTCTCAGTATAAAAATATTTCTTTAAAACTTATTTATCCTAGTATACGTTACATTACTTCCCATTAATTGTACTCGAAAGGACGGCGTTCCGTACCATAGCTACGTATGTTTATATTGACTAACTCTTGGTGGCGAAATCGAATCGTTTGTTCTGTGCACGTGAAGTTTGATAGGGCATGCATTGTGGGAGATGCCATTGAGTACATCAAGGAGCTCTTGATAACTGTGAACGAGTTGAAGCTACTCTTGGAGAGAAAAAGATGGGGGAGAGAGGGGAGATGCAAGAGACGGACGAAGAGGTGGAGGAGGCTGTAGACGGAGAGAGTTTCTTAACCGCGGTCACGCGATCAGGCTACCCAGCCGATCGGTCATTCAATGGGGCGCTGAGAAGCTCTTGTCTCCAGAGGAAGTCGAAGGCAACCGAGGTCGACGTGCACATCGTCAATGACGAGGTCATGATCAAGCTCATTCAGCGGAAGAAGGTCAATTCCTTGCTGCTCAAAAATTGCCACATGAAGAGAAAGCTGGTGAAAAAGAACCAAGTAATAAAATAAGAGGGACAAGGAAACTTGTAAACAAAGGAACTGACCCACATGTCCGATCTGACCGCAAACAAAACTACCTACGCTTTCTCACGCAGAAGAGGAAAGTTCCAAGAGCGGGCCCCACGTTATCCTCATAATCATCCACGTGACGATCATAATAACGACAAGAAAAAGAAAAACTGGGAACGTAACGATCACGATCAGGTGCCTGACGCTGCACGATAGCACGAGGGACCGTTGAAAGGACCAAGCCGTCGCCAATCAGGACGACCCAACGGTCTGGATCTCTTCTGACCCAAAAATAATAATAATAATAATAACGGTCTCATCTTTCTTCGATAACCGTTGGGGGAGTTGATCGTTTTTCTTTCATATGAGAGTCAGCAAAAATGAGTGGGCTTATCTGATAAGAACAATGCTGCTCGGAGCAAAGTCGCAGATCGTTCAAGGTAAATGAGAACTTCTTCATTCGGTTTTGTTCTTATGCATTTAAATTTTTTTATTTCAATCCTAAAGGTAAAATAAATAGTAATCCCCTCGTTATTAAGATTATGACAATAATGTGTCAAAAGCTGGGTTTTTTTTAAAAGACCTTTTTTGGACCCCTTTTTTTCTGTTTTCTGAACTTCTCTGTGTTTTGTCTGATTAATTATCTTCCCCACCTATCCAATCTACCTAGTACGACAATACAATCTTTTGAATTTTTTTATTGACCACTTCTGTTTTCTGAACTTCCCGTCAGGGACACGTGTCACAAGAGGAGCCAAGCATTTTCCAATGCAGTGGAGTTCAGACCACTTTTTTATATAGAAGAATATAATACTACGTGGAGCCCACTGCCAAGAATGTTCCTTTTATTAAAAATAGTGTCCGAGTCAAGAGTCAAACTCGACAGGTCAAGTTTGATTGAGCTTTCTTAAGTTCAAATCTAATATGATCCTGTGCGACATTAAATTACCGAAACATGTCGAGTCACTAGGCACCGGCCATTGAAAAATCCTTCTCATGTTTTGACTTTTGGACGTTCTAGCTTGTAATCCTCCATGAAACGTGATGAGGATGTTCATAAATAAGTTGAAGTAGTAGCCGATGTTAGATCTACTTGGCTTGACTATGTTTTGCCTCTGTATGTTTTAACTTTGTTGGAGATCATAATGTTTGAAATAAAACATCACTTCCAAATGTCCGTGGCTTCGATTGTTCCCCATGTTCAACTGTGTCGGAACGACCTCATCATTTGTCGATTTGTTAACCGGTTCTCTCGAATTTTGCTGCAGACAACACTAAACATCGCTGCTCTCGAGGGTCAATTAGCCACAGTCCAAGCCCTGAAATCTGTCGCCCTCGTCTGTCTTCATCCGAAATGATGCCGGAGAAACCTTTGTCTACATGGCAATTTCATGGTTCCAGACTCCCGGCTTCCGAAGATTGGACAGGCAGATGGAACTCATGAAGAAGCAATTGGTACATGGAAAGGCTTTTGGAAGACGTCATATATGCAAAGAATAAAGATGGCCGAACTGCTCTCCACACGGCAATTGTCGGGAATGTTCATTCGGAAATGATTGAGCTTCTGAGGACTGTCCGCTCGTGAATGTACGCGATGAAGATGGCATGACCGCGCTCGATCTACTCAAACAACCCCCCCCATTCTGGATCATCAGATATCTTGATCATACAATTGATTTTAGCTGGGGGAATGTTTGGAGCTTGGGACTTTACGGCCCGAAAAGCAATCGCTTCCCATTTGAAGATGCAAGTCAATGGAAGCAGCCCAGGGACGTGCTTTAGAATCGTCGATTGCGAGATATTCTTGCATACAGGCATTGAGAATGCATTAGATGCCAAAGATTTGGCTATCCCGGGAATTGCTTCATCCTCATTCGACTCAACCAATGAAAATGATAACGCGTTCATTTGCAAGAAACCGGGCACTGCAAATTCTGCAGCGCAGCGGCTCAGAAAGGTCCTGTTGTGGCCTCGTAATAGAGAAAAAAAAAATACCGAGAGAGGTAAAAGACCGGGCGACGCAGGATCGGGTAACTGTAGCTCAGAGGAAACTCCTGTCCCCCTTCGGCAGAGATTCGCGAAGCCGTCTTCGCTACCTAGCAACAAGAGGGCGCTCTCAGTGAGGAGCAATATTTCTAGTCCATCCAACAGGAAGAAGTTGGCTTCGGGTAAGGCAAGGGGTTCTGCAGGCTGTGCCAAACCCGAATCTTCCGCGTCGGTCTCGCTCGAGCTCGTTTTCAAAGTCACCAGTTTCGTCGCCCAATTCAGTGAACAACTATAAGCAGAAGGGTGTCTATGCTGAACCTGAGGTTGTCGGGCCATCATGCTCCAAGGAAGTCATTACAGACGGAACTTCGAACCCGAGCGATAAACGAGGCTCCTTCCGCAAGAAATTTAGGGGCCATTACTTCTGTTTCGGGGGTTCGAGCCTATCTCCGAGAACACCGGTTATGAGGAGACGGTGCCAGAATCAGGCTTACAAGTGTCCCGTCCCTTCAGTGGCGTGATCGAAAAGGGGGCCACGAGATTCGATTCGCATCTGTGAAGACAGCCGCTGATCATCGGTCGCAGCAGTGTGGGAATGACGGCCTCATGAAGGAGATCCTTATGTTCATGTCTTCTTGATGGGCTGTTGAATCCCTCAAGCTGTTTATTTTGTGGTAAGAATGTTTGTGTAATTTCCTAGTCATCGTCCCATGTAAAGTAAAATCGCATAAATGCTGAGGAACATTGACTTTAGTGAGGAAATTTTCTTGTGTTCTTTAGAGATTCCCTCGTTTCCGGCGTGCACCTGGTTTTTTGAAGCGGATAGCGACAGTTTTATCTAACACTGTGTTAAATATTACTTCACTGAATTTTAGTGCAGAAACTTTTCCATTCTTGCTACGAATTTAAGGAGATGGCTCAAAATCACAAAGAGCACAATTTAATCTATGACTACTTGCACGTCAAGTTATGGTTTGTGGCCGTTATCTATCATATGCTAACTTGCACTCTAATTGATCCGTTTTTACCCAACGCGAACAAAAGCGACAATAACAACAAATCAAGCCTTATTCTGCTAGTAGCGGTATCGATTATATGAATCTTCTCACATCATTCGGTTCGACCGTTGATCGATTTCCGTAATTTCACTGTTTTCTTTTTTCCCCCTTTCCTTTCGCTTTCGAGTATTTAGGCCTTTTCAAAGTGCCCGACTAAGTTCAGTGGTCATGTCCTGTCATAATTTCTCCGGCCCTAGAGTGGTATAAAGGAGTTCCTTTCGCATGGATTTGATACGATCAATTTAGATTGATGTTGAGTCTTAACGAACTCGACGAGATCATCACTTTGTTTGTTAGAAACGGAGATGTTCTTGATTGGTGAGAAAAGGTTTTCTCAGTTTCAGTCTTGATGGAAGTACATCTGTTGCAATGGCGGACTTCTGGTTCTAGACTTTAGGACCATTCTTGTAAGAAAGTCAACACGTGGCCCAATTAACTAGACTAAGACAGAGCCCACGAACTTTCTTAGTGGGCCGCTTCTTCGACCCCTTAAGGGCTTATCGGATGGAATTTCTCTTGATCTGCTTCCCACGAAGTTTCCGTGCCAATTCCGACATTTTTTTTTTTGGTCGGAAAAAGCTTGCATTACTTAAGACGTAGAGTTTCGTACAAAAAGCCCTAAACGAGGGGCATCCATACATAATCGACATTGGCTTCCTTTGTTTAGCAAAAAGTAAATGTTTTTAAGAATATTTATCAAACATAATCGCTTATATCACTTAAAAAGTTAAATGAAAATAAAAAAGAAAGATAATTTCGTTGTGTAGGAAGATATATAGACATAAATTGCGGTCCATAATAATATGAGAATCTGTAATTTGCTGCTTAGCATGCAATATAAATATTTATACAATATGTTGCTTAGCAGAAATTGAAGAGAGAAGATCTACAAAATATTTATAATTTATTGTAAAGTATTTTCTAAATACTATGCTAACTGAAAACAAAAGGTAAATCAAAACTAAGCATAAGAAATGAAGAAAATATTAAAAAAAAGAATACAAATCTTCAGCAATCCTTAGCAAATCTTCTGTCATAAATAAAAATATTTTAATTGGCTAATTATTCGAAGCGATATAAGCTTTAACTTTTGAAAAAACTATTGTCCAAATCATTCAATTTCCATGGAGAGAAAAATAGGGTCTGAACAGCAGTAAGTCGCGAGCGACATGAACTGCCAACGACAGCATCGACGGTCGACATTCTCCTGAAAACGAATCGAGAATTTTCTTTGCATTCCCTTGTTTTCTAGCCTATGTAGTCTTCCTACTTTCCCATGTTCCTTCCAAACGCATAGTTGATGAAAACGAATGTTACAGACATAATCATAAGGACAAAAACACCCTATTGACTTATTCCTTTGTTTTTTTTTTTTCGCGGTTTCGTATTATCTGATTCTAATATGTCGCCTACCGAATTAAATACGTGTTAAAACTTAAATCTAAGCGCGACCTCACAAGCTATACAACACGCACGTTATATACATAATGTTGGGAATTTCCTCGGTGCTTTTGGAGTTATGGTTGCACTTGCTATTATCAGAACCGAACCGACTCTCGACATCGAGGAAGATCGTTCTGTCGACGAGCCGTACTAATTCGACCGAAACTGATCGGCGTACGAAGGAGAGATGCCCTTAAGCAGCAAAGAGGTGATTGAAGCTTTGGATGATCGTAGCGGGGGCAACTAAACTAGACCCAAAGACGATAAGGAGCGACTTTGAGAGTTTTGCCAAAACTTCAAAAGGAGCCAAAGGTCAAAAGGCTTTATAGGAATCTGACAAAAAGAACGTAAAATGAGGGTTATGGGAAAAAGCATGTGGGGCCCGAAAGAAGCAATCGGTACAGAACGGAGGGCGTTGACCGCTGTTTCCCGGTTCGTTCCAAGTCGTCGGCTCGGCCCGCCTTTTGTTTTTTCCCCGGGTCCCAAATTCCACGCGTTGCTGACAATTTAGACTTCCGCCAAACGAATTGCGGTCGGCCACGGTGCGCAGAAATAATTTCTAAAATAAAAATCTATTTTTGGAATGCAATTCTAAGAAACTATTTTTGAAACAAAAAGTTATTTCAGAAATAGATTTGAAGCAAAAATAAGAAACAAAAAAAGTTATTTCTTCGAGGAATAGAAATCTCCGTCGACGACCAACCCTACCGGTCTCACCTCGCCGCTGATTGTCGGCTTCCATCGACCCAATCAAATAAATTTCTATTCTAAAATCAGAAATTTGATGCCATTATTAAACGCATTTTTTGCTCAAAAACTCATTTAGAAACATAATTTTTTTTAAAAAAAAAAACTATTTCTGCTCTAGAAATTCATTCTGGGACAGAAATGTTGTCATGCGCGCCCTTAAATTCGATGATAAAAGAATTATTCTTGTGACGATCCCGACCCGCGATCGAAATTACCATCAGAGTTATCCCTTTTTTTTCTTTTCTTTTTTAGGAAAATAAAGAGGTGCACCATCCATTTTCGAACATGAGGCTTTAAAGAGTCGCATCCTTAGACAATTCTAAAGGTGGATTTGGTTCAGCATTTGAAATGAGTTTTGAGGAAATGCAAATGCCTTCAACCTAAAGGGATTTAGGAAAATGCTAATTACGTTTGGTAAAATCTCATTTGAAAATGGATTTTGAATTGAATGGTGTTTGATAAAAACACCATCGCAAAGGAGCTTTCAATGTTATTTTCTTAATTTTTAATTAAAAATTACCTTTTGTCGGACTGGAGAAGACGATAAATAATAAAAAGTGGGGCAAAATTGAAAATATGGGAAATTGATGAGGTTAGTTTTGAAAAGAAAACAAATCTATTAACATTTGGCGAAATGCTGAAAGCTCAATACTGGTCCCTACCAGCATTTGGCTTTCAATTTTTTCAAGACTAGCATTTGTTCAAATGATGGCTTAATGCTGTACCAAATGCTTCAATATTCTCTCAATGGGCTTTGGGAGCTAAAAGCTAATTGGAAATGCTAAATCAAACCCAGCCAATACTAGCTTTTGAAAGGAGCACCTTGATTTTATGCTTGCTCATCTCAATTTTTTTTTTATATCATTTTTTTCCTTCGACCTTCGGTAACGATAGGCTATGTAGCACAGACACGCCTACCGGGAGGATTTTTGCGTGTCAGAAATGGCGACACAGACGACACGGCCGGACACGGGGGACCGCATATCCGGATGGCCAACAAAAATGGACAGCTGTGTCCGGCACCACTAGTCTAGCCTGACACGTCCCGACACGTTCGGCTGGTAATTTTTTTTTTAAATATGCTATTATTTTATAAGTTTGAAGCTACTATTTAGGGTCACTGTTATCGCAAATCAATCATATCTGAATGTCAAATATAAAATAGCTATGACATTTAGATATAATGACGTTTGGAGTTTATAAAAATGATCATATATATATAATATTGTCGTGTCCCGTCGTGTAGGAATTTTTTATTTTTTGAAAACTACTGTATCGACGTGTCGTGTCCCTGTCGTATCGATGTTACATAGACGACAGGCCCGCCGAGCTAGCAAGCTTGTCCAAAAGCCATTCAAGGCTGTCAGTGGTGTCATGTCATGAATTCGCTCGTGCCGATGGCATCCCGCGGTCTGTGGCCGAGAGGGGGAAGAGAAGGCCCCGGCGGCCTAGGTTTTGCTTGCGATTCCGGACACGTGCGTCTTTTATCCAAGGGACGGCAATTGGGGTTGTCTAGTCACAGTGAGTGATTTCGGAAGGTCGATGGTGAGGAAGGAACGAGGAAGAGGAGCGGAAGGACTGTCGTTTTTTCCATGAGTTGACCCTTATTATCTAGTGGCTCGGTCCACGGCAATACTATATACTTTTGCCAAAACAGAAGAAGGAGAAAGTCCAATGTAATGACAAAGAGTTTCGACAACCTTTTGTGGGAGAATACAATAAGTGGGAGGGGGGAAGAAGAAAGGAACTTTGGAAAGTGAAAATTCGGAGATTCTCTTAGTGGGCAGGTGAGATTCCAACCCAAATCTTATCTTTCCGAATTGAATCATCAATTGGACAAGTCAACCATCGCTTCGAGATTTAATGATGACGGTCTAGACAAATCTTGCGACCATCCTAAATATCTTTTGTAATTGTACGAATTGAGTCCATCCAGTCCCATTTTGGCCGAAAATCACTTATGTATACCTTACCTACATGGCATGATCGACGCTAACGTAGATATTTTAAAATAATCATTTTATCTTTTTTATTTTTTATTTAGGTTTTTATTTTTTATTTTTGCTAAGGGCTGGCAAGGACCGCAAAGCCCTCACCTGATCTGGGCATCACAGCCTCGTGCTCATCTAGTGGCCAGCGAGAGCCATGACACCCTTGCCTAGGCATGATGAGGGGTCAGCCGAAAGTCTTTGCCGACCCCTCATAAAGAAAAAAAAAAGGTAAGGATTAGAAAAGAACAGCTTAAGCAATTTATGGTCAAAATTGATCGTGCGGACTCAATTGGTATCGATAAAAAAAATAGAATTAAATTGTTCAGATTAAAAAACTTATGATTCAATTGATAGTAAGACAACGAGCGCAGTACTTTTTTGGATACTTTTCCCCTTCTCGAGCCTGCGGTCAACGTGTCACTTTGGTAAGCAAAAATTTTATAATGGCCGACCGGATCGATTAAATTCCTCCGGGGTACGATTTACCGACGCGATGAGAATTTCAATAAGCGCGTTGCTTTGCGGGCCCCTTAATGTGATCGCGTGTGTTTTTGCTAATTTGATTTATGGACGTAATGGAAGACTTTGTCATCCGAGGATGTCAACGTAAATTGACAGGCCAACAAGTCCAAAACAAAGAGGACAAGGCCGGACGGAAAAGGCTAACATGTCGAGTTCGTCCTATGTTTCATTTTTGCATTCCTAATCAAACTTTAAAGGTTAATACTGTCCTTATCACGGCGTTAATTAAACTTAATTATAACTCTGTATTTTAAAATTTAATCCCCCCCCCCCCTCGGGGGAAAGCATACACTTAAAGAGTCATTTTTCACGTCATCATATTTCTTAATATTTATTGTGGATTTGCGATGATTTCATGATTAAGAAAAAACGGGAGAAGTTCGGATACTTCCGCGCAACGCACAAGCAAAGTGAGCACGTTATACAGTCGAGCAAGCAATTTGCGTCTATAAAAATATTTAAAAACAAAAATCGAAATTCTCATTCTTGCAACAAAAGAAAGAAATGGAGGAAGTCGGATGGTTGGACGAATCTCGTGGTTTGAAATGATGATTAGATCGATAAGCACGTGCAATGATAAATTCAATCTTATAATAATAATAATAATAATAACCTTCCCAAAAAATTACTTTTCCAAGTTAAAAAGAATGGTTAATACCATTAAAAAAAAACCTAAACATGTACACATGTGACAAATTTACCCCCAATTATTTTTTCGACAACAAAAAATTCTAAACCGATACACATTTAATACATTTACCCAAACTTGTGCACCTATGGCAAATTCACCCCATGTTAGTTTTCGATAAATTCTATCTTTAAATTGTTGAGTTTGATGATACGTGGCAATTGCCGAATGTACACGATTGGAGTTTTTACCGTCTATTGTATCAATTTAGGATTTTTCGTGGTATTAATCCAATTTAATGAAAGTTAATGAACGGTAATTTGTCACATGTGTATCCGTTTGAGGTTATTAGTTTGGAGTAAATTTATCACAGATATATCAGTTTGGAGTTTTTGATTGTCTAAAAAATAATTTGGGGTAAATTTGTCACAAGTGTACCAGCTTAGGTTTTTTGTGATAAAAAAATTAGTTTGGGGTAAATTTGTCACGTATGTACCAATTTGAGGTTTTTTTTTTTTTTTAGAGTATTAACCCTAAGGAGAAGCATTAAAAACTGCAAAATGAAATAGACAAAATTAATTGTTTTTCTATTTATTTTCCAACACAGTCGTTTTTTTTTGTTTCTTTGGTCCCAACCGATACTTAAGCAACACATGATGAACTAGGAAGAATTAAAAAAGAGGGGGGGGGGGGCAGTTTTCCGGTAGGAAATCCTCTCCCATTGAAATCCCCACCCTCCATGTGAGTGGGCCCCCCCACATGGAGGATGGGGATCTCAATGATCCTCTATACCCCCGTCCCTTCTACAGTTCAGGTAGAGGATCGTGATCCAGTTTTCCAACTATCGATTCCCTGAAGATGCGGCGTTTGATTACCTTATAATGATGTGAATATACCATGTGTTGACTCGAATAATCGATTCCCGTAAGATTCCAATTATCATTTTTTTAAGTGAATAGAATACAGAAAATTTGAACGTTTTCCAATGAATTGGCTCCGCTAATTTCACAAACCGCACTTTTCGTGTGTATCGACCGGATAAGACTCTACCTTAGGAGGCGACACGCATGCCACTAAAGATTATATCGAACGGGGAAAACCCTTTTTGCTTCGAACTTTAGAATTTGTCGCATCCAAGAGCAAGTGTTTAACCACTCAGTCAACGATTGTAAAGTTCCAAATATCTTTTCGGGCTAGTAATGTCAACTGAGCAATTTTTTATTTATTATTATTATTATTTTTTTGTGAAAAAGAACGCTGCATTCACTTCCTCAATCGACAAACATCTCAGTTTAAAGAGCAAGACTTTAAACCGAGACAAATCCCAGACAGCTGAGCAATTGGTTGGAGCGGAAGATACGTTCTCCTTGCACAATATCGATTCGTGATTGTAATTCATTGCACTAAGTCGATATGACTTAAATTACACCAACATAGATTGAGTACATCCGATGCTCAACCAATTGTAGACACAAGTGAAAGGCGTGCATGCACGCACGGCCAATTGGAATGCAAGTTCCCGATCGCGTCCAATGTACGAATTGGAAAAAAAAAAATTACCCGAGCAATTCCTAGTATACCGTGCGAATGGTCCTAAACTTTTTAATTTCACGAGTTTAAGTGACTGGTGATGAGAGGACTGCCACGTAAGCGATTTCCGACAAGTCCAAATTAGCTCTATTTCAAATGGGCTGCCCCACTCAAGCGTCAATTCGGCGTTAAATCATCACACCGTGATTCGCGTTACTCGAAAACACCTCGGGTACAATGGCAATGGAAGCGGACAAGATTCGAAAATCTGGAGGCCAGACGAGATCGAGATCATAATAATTTTAATCGAATCCGACCCCAGAAAAACCTACAGACGAATCCAGAGAACTATATGTATTCGTTACACATTTACCCCGATTTTTTTTTTTTGGGGGGGGGCCCGGGGGTGCTGAAAGCATAATTAAATTAATCGGGTCGATTGCAGGCGGGTGGCCAGATCCGTTTTCCTGGAATTTTCCCGTGGATGCATCCAGCTGAGCTGAGAAGCAAATGGCCAGTCGAAGATGACTCCCGAAAGTCAAACGAAAAACGTCGCCTTCAATCTCTCTCTCTCTCTCTCTCTCTCTCCCCCTCTCTGTGGGTGTAACGTCATGTGTGCGAGTGAATGCAGTAGAGTGTTTCTCCTTTCCCCTTTAAATACGCAGAACAGAGTACCCATATGAGCCAGCTATATTCTCTCTCTCTCTCTCTCTCTCTCTCTCTCTCTCTCTCTGCTCTGCTCTGGAATTGAGCTGAGTTTTTCGAGTTGCCTCGCCGCCCGCAGCGGAAGCAGCCATGGGAACGCAAGGTCCCGACGACGACAAGTACAGCGACCGTCGCTCCGTGAGTCCTCTCTCTCTCTCTCTCTCTCTCTCTCTCAAAAAACATGGAGAGTTACAGTCGAAAGCAATGAGCGCATACGTTGGTGAGTGCTCCGCTCCGGGTCTGAGAAGGTGAAGAAGGGGCCAAACGAGTGTGTGGCTCCACCATGTCCTCTGTTCTCATTTCCCACCACAACACCTATCGGCTAATCCTATTCCTATAGCCAATAGACATGCGGGATTCCTGACGCAGAGATTAGAGGTAGGTAGGCTACTATTACAGGGACGGGACGGGGATTCAATTCCGGCGGCTTCCTTGCAAAAATAGCGATGCTAGAGATAGGGAAAAAAAAATCATATTCCTGTCATTTAAAAAAAAAATAATAGAAAAAATTACTATTTTCATTGGAGGCACGAATTTGCTCTTTTTTTTTTTTCAATATCCATTCGTACTCATGTCAACCTTGTTTTTGCTAAACAAAACTAAGCTTTTGCTATTTTGTCCGAAATTCTAAACACAATTCAAAACCTCGAAAATCAATGAAATTTTCATTTTTGTCTTTTTTTAACGTTTCACATGTAGAAAAACCATAAAATCCAGGCGCCCGACGGCATTCGAGAAAATAAAATGTTGTTTATTTCCACAAAGTCGCGAAATTACGAAGTGTTTTATATTTTTAAGTATTAATTGAGCTGTCTTAGCTCATAGAAAAGAAAAATCCAAAACTCAAGCTGTCGGGACCGGTGGCCTTCCTGTGGCCTTGCTGCTTGCATGCCCTCTTGTATCATTTGTACCATGTACTCTTCCAATCATGTCGCTGCCGTCCACGGTAAGTTAAACAAAAAAAAAAAAAGTATTCACCACTACGCGTCTAGCGATTTCGAAAGAAGACGCTGTGATTACCGTAATTCTCGATCTTTAGAGCGCCATAATTTTTTTAATCGATCGTTTTGGTGCCATAGCTCTTTAAAAGTATGTTTTATCATAAATGCCATGACTCATAATGCCGTCTCGAGTTTTTCTAACGGGGGAAGCCGCTAATGTCGCATTCTTGTTTTTGGAAGTTGTGATACTCAAAATATTTCGAGTGATCGATTATAAAGTCTCGACTTAAAAATAAACAGTCGTACGGAGTTTACGGCATTTACAATATTTTTTTTTTCATGTGACTTTTTTAAAACGACATGTTGCATTGAATATATTTGAAATCATGTTTTTTTTTTGTCTTAAGCACTGTACCATAATTAGGGATTTCAGATTTATATTAATTTAAGAGAGAAATATGCGAGGTTCGCTCCTCCACGTGGCTTAGTTGGCAAATTTCCTTTTATATTTTTCTTTTTCGATCTCTTTCTTCTGCGCACGTCGACAGACGTGATCCACCCCCAGATTTAGGATTTGTTTAAAACTAGCTAGTAACGGTAAAGATTACGCCCCCAGTTGTCGGAAAGTAGTTCAAATTCAATGGATCGTTTGGAAGAGTGTCATTTTTGAAAGGCCGCCCCTCGCATTTTGCTTTGACTATGTGACTTCGCTCGCATTGATGATGCTCACAACGAGTAAATATACATGTTGCCAGCTAATATCACGAATTACTAATATCGTGGGATGGTGGATTCCATCTTATTAATTTTTTTTTTTTTGTGATTTTACTGATTTAGTCCCGAACCTTTTGTCGATTTGCCAATGAAAATACAAATGAGACGGAGCAATTTCTTTTAGTCCTAGGCAAGAACTAAAGTTAGACAAATGCTTCATGATCGATCACACAGATTGAGGAGAAACTAGCGAAGCAGAAGGAGATCGACGACTGGCTTCCCATCACCTCCGTGAGGAACGCGAAATGGTGGTACTCGGCCTTCCACAATGTCACGGCCATGGTCGGAGCCGGCGTCCTCAGCCTCCCCTACGCCATGTCCGAACTCGGATGGTATGCCAAACTTCCTAAGCAAGAAATCATTTCGGTCATTCCGAATCTATCACAATGTGGACGATGTTGGTCTTGGATCGATCAATCTGGTCCTTAGTTATATTTATCCTCTAGCCAGTTGAGCTATCAATTTGCAGATGGAACTTATGCATCGGTCCTGTCTTACGTAACTTGGCTTCTTTGTGTGTTTCTTTGATGTTTTCCAGGGGTCCTGGAGTAGCTGTGCTAGTCCTGTCATGGATCATCACCCTCTACACGTTGTGGCAAATGGTGGAGATGCACGAGATGGTCCCCGGGAGGAGGTTCGATCGGTACCACGAGCTCGGGCAGTACGCGTTCGGCGAGAAGCTCGGGCTCTATATCGTGGTCCCTCAGCAGCTGATCGTCGAGGTCGGTGTCAACATCGTGTACATGGTCACCGGAGGGAAGTCGCTGAAGAAGTTCCACGACACCGTGTGCTCGGACTGCAAGAGCATCAAGACCACCTACTTCATCATGATCTTTGCCTCTGTCCACTTTGTCCTCTCCCACCTCCCCAACTTCAACTCCATCGCCGGCGTCTCCCTAGCTGCAGCCGTCATGTCTCTTAGGTAATATCCTATTCCCGACTCTCTGAATCCTAGACTCTATACACGATTCGGGATGACAGTTTCATATCTTCATTTTCCAGTTACTCGACCATAGCCTGGGGAGCCTCCGTAGACAAGGGAGTTCAGCCGGACGTGAAGTACAGTTACAGGTCTTCGACCACGCCGGGGAAGGTCTTCGACTTCTTCAGCGCCTTGGGCGATGTGGCTTTCGCCTATGCGGGGCACAATGTGGTCCTGGAGATCCAGGCGACTATCCCCTCCACTCCTGAGAAGCCGTCCAAGGGCCCGATGTGGAGAGGAGTCATTGTCGCCTACGTTGTCGTGGCTCTCTGCTACTTCCCGGTCGCTCTAGTTGGTTACTATGTTTTCGGTAACAAAGTCCAAGACAATATCCTCATGTCCCTGGAGAAACCGAAGTGGCTCATTGCAACGGCAAACATGTTTGTCGTCATCCATGTCATCGGAAGTTACCAGGTAACGAACAAGCTCCTTCTGTTGTGTCTTTCCCATCTTCTTCGTGGTGATGGTGTCTTTGTAGCCCGGGACTTAATTGATCTTTATGGTTTGATGCAGATTTATGCGATGCCGGTGTTTGACATGATAGAGACTGTATTGGTGAAAAAATTGCACTTCAAGCCGACCGGGACGCTTCGTTTTGTGGCTCGCACTGTCTATGTGGGTAAGTATGGTACCCGTTCTCGGGTCGCTTGCTTGTATATCTCGGTCTAGTTCGCGATGTTTGCAGTTCGGTCCCTGCTTTTCCTGTCTTTCCTTTCTGTCAATGTTATTGATGTCTCATCGGCATGGCAGCGTTCACAATGTTCGTCGGCATCACTTTCCCATTCTTCGGCGGCCTTCTTTCATTTTTCGGAGGATTCGCTTTTGCCCCAACGACGTACTACGTAAGCAACCTCCTACTAATACAGTGATCTGGGATTTGCCATTGTAAAACATGGTTTATCTAAATTCTAGGATGAGCTTTCAGGTTGGAATAAAATCCTAACGTGTCTTCTCCTTTCTCCTGGTTTTTTTTTTCCAGCTTCCTTGCATAATGTGGCTCGCAATCTACAAGCCGAGGAAGTTTAGCTTATCCTGGTGGTCGAACTGGGTATGCTAAACTCGTTCTCCTTCTATGGCAACTTGTCCTCGATCGAGCCTCGTGTTTGTTATTCAGTTCATCTGATATGGGCTTTTGCTTATTCCAGGTATGCATCATATTGGGGCTTCTGTTGATGATCTTGTCACCGATCGGAGGACTCCGGCAAATCATCCTCCAGGCCAAGACATACAAATTCTATTCGTAGACTCGCATGGAAGCGAATCGGGTTTGACCGATTTCAGATTCTGAGTGCCCATCAAGACGCAGATCATAGAACATGCCGGGCAAGACTAAATATTCAAGCAGGAATACGTCTGGTTATTCATGGAGTATAAAGTACACTGTTTTTCTGTGATGGGTAATTCGTGCGACTCCTCTATGCTCTTTATCTTCCGTACCTGTGTGCATATATCTTCTCTTGCTGTGTATTTCTTCTTTAGCATCTCTAAAAAAAGATTTGGGGCTTTAATTATTCTAAGATTCAGTTCGATGAGCCTGGTATGATCCACTTGTGGATAAGAATTCACTGCTTGCATACTTGATAATGCGTGGTCAGGTGAATTCCGAATGCATCAAATCTTCCCAAGTAAGGATTCGAACCGATCCGTGACATCCATATATCTCTATCGGAAAAGAATCTACAGAAAAAGGAAAGAATCGAGAATCAATAATCGCATCCGATCTCTCAAAAAGAAAAATCCAATTTATATTTTTGAAAAGAACCCGATTTGAACCGATGCACGAGCGCTCTGCCAGCTGAGCTATCCCGACCTGAAACGAGACCTCAGGATTTTAATGAAATGAATCGACTCCATCGGTCACGTAAACTCAACATGGCGCGATGGTTAATCAAAACAGAACGGAACTAAAAAAGTGCTTTAAGGGACTTTAGTACTAAAGTACTCACATGTGACCAATTGTCACGTGAAGGTAAGGCGTAAGGGAGTCGATCTTATCCCAGAAAGTAGAACCTGCGACTGATGAATCTCTTCCCTAAAGCTTCGCGTGGTCGATTAGGGAACTTTCAAAAATCGACGTCCTTATCATTCTTTACTGCCCTGCTTGTTCTTCATAAGGCTTGAATCCCCAATTCGGAAATTGAAACGGCCAAATTGGGAATCCCCAAACTGCTGCCTGCAAAGCAAACTTGCCATAAGCATTAGGCCAACAACTGCTGCCTTAATCTACGCCACGGAGTCATATGAGTCAGGACACAAGAATCAAGCATCATGAAACAAATCGGCCCCAATTAATGCACATCTTCAAACATGGCATGAAATCTGCCGAAATCTGCTAAAACTAGGATTACGGCAAAAGGGTTGCTCTCAATTTCATCAGAATCTTAGCCTAAACAGCTGGATCAGACAACTGTGTCGCCCTCAAATTGTAAATCCGTCCAAAACTATTTATTGGGTCTGAGTTTTATTTCCATGCTCATAGAATGCATCGTCTGGCTTCCTTGGATAGACCAGTACATCGAGCATACATAACTCTCTTTCCTTCATCTGTTTGTGTTGGTGCTTTGTCTTTCTCCTCCTCCGGTGAAGTTGTGCTGCTGATTCCTGTCGATCCATGGGGCTTGAGGGCGGGGACGACAACGACAAGGTAAATGCGCTGCTGATTTGTTTAGCCCTAGTGATGAGTGATTCTGCCGGCTTTCGTTTTTGACGGTGAATATGTTGTGTGGTTTGATCGAGGACAGGTCGGCAGACCATCAGCGAAGCAGAAGGAAATCGACGATTGGCTTCCGATCACATCTTCCAGGGAAGCAAAATGGTGGTACTCGGCATTTCACAACGTCACTGCCATGGTTGGAGCTGGTGTCCTGAGTCTCCCTTATGCCATGTCACAGCTTGGATGGTAACATACTCTCAAATCGAATGAAATATGTCGCTATATGAAAGCCGAAACCAAGTCATACGAAAAAAAGATTAGAGGGTCAAATCAAGATGACATCTTTTAACTCAGAAGAACATGAAAATCATTGCTTAAACCATGTATGGCAATTAGCTCCACAATTTAGCACAAATTCTTTTTTGAGTCTCTGTTATGGTCAGGGGTCCTGGGGTGGTAATATTGATACTGTCATGGGTCATCACGCTGTACACCCTGTGGCAAATGGTGGAGATGCACGAGATGGTGCCGGGTAAGCGGTTTGACAGGTACCACGAGCTTGGCCAGCATGCGTTCGGCGAGAAGCTAGGCCTCTACATAGTGGTGCCCCAGCAGCTGATCTGCGAGGTGGGCGTGGACATTGTCTACATGGTCACCGGAGGGAAATCGTTGCAAAAGATTTACAAATTGGCCCAACCACATGGAAAAGATCTCAAGACTTCATATTTCATCATGATCTTCGCCTCGGCTCACTTCGTTCTCGCTCATCTCCCGAATTTCAACGCCATATCCATGATTTCGTTGGCAGCAGCTGTCATGTCCTTGAGGTATCAGCATCTTTTGTTCGTTTTCCCCACTTTATGGTATTACTTCTGGCTCCAAGAAGTGCAGAGTCGTTGAAACTGGTTTTGAAATTCGAAAGAACATAACTTAAGTCTTAAAAGTCTTTCACAAAGTAGAAAGAGAAAAAGAAAAACAGTGGACCCAAGCAGTCTTCAAATTTGTTAAGCTTTAATGTGTATGCACATCAGCTGGATATTGTCCTTGCAGCTACTCTACCATTGCGTGGACGGCGTCTGTCCACAAGGGTGTCGAACAGGACGTCGACTATAGCTCTCGAGCCTCCACCACCTCCGGAAACGTATTCAACTTCCTAAGTGCCCTAGGGGATGTTGCATTCGCATATGCCGGCCACAATGTGGTGTTGGAGATCCAAGCCACCATCCCTTCCACCCCGGAGAAGCCATCCAAGGGCCCGATGTGGAGAGGAGTGTTGTTCGCCTACATTGTCGTCGCACTGTGTTACTTTCCTGTCGCGCTAATTGGGTACTTGGTGTTCGGGAATGATGTCGAGGACAATATTCTCATTTCGCTCGAGAAGCCCAAGTGGTTGATCATCATGGCCAATGCATTCGTGGTCGTCCACGTCATTGGTAGCTACCAGGTACAATCTCTTGCACAAACTGTGTTTGTTTAGCTGCGTGTGCAAACAGTTTGAAAGAGTAGCAATTGATTTAAACGGTACGTCATGACTTGCTCTTCTCCGATACGCAAATGCTCTGGTCCTAATTCTTAACACTATATATACGTCCTCGTTCCGTGATGCATATCACTGAAGAGTGGCTTTGTATATACGGGAAAAAAAAAATGATGAATTGATCAGGAGAGTCATTCAGGTTCATACACAGAAATTTCACTTTGTGTCTGCAATGTTTTGATCATGTTGGAATGCAGCTCTATGCAATGCCAGTTTTCGACATGATAGAGACTGTCCTGGTGAAGAAACTCCATTTCAAGCCCTCAACAATGCTTCGGTTCGTATCGCGTAATCTATACGTGGGTAAGTTCACAGTCACCCATGGAAAGCTTCGTCAATCAAAGCTGGCTTCCGCTTAAGGCCATTTGCAGATACTCTTTTGCTAACCTTAGTTGCCCTTGTTTCGATCTCAGCTTTCACCATGTTTGTGGCCATTACCTTCCCTTTCTTTGGAGGTCTCCTGGGATTCTTCGGAGGATTTGCTTTCGCCCCGACAACATACTTCGTAAGTCCCATTGGTTCGAGTCAAGAATATGAACCCCCATCGATAAATCTGTATATATGCTCATGGAGTTGGTTCAGGCCTCTCTGACTTTGTTTTAAATTTTCTTCAGTTACCTTGCATCATGTGGCTGGCTATCTACAAGCCCAGAAAGTTTGGTCTGTCCTGGTTCACCAACTGGGTGAGTTCTCTTTCAGAGATTGTTCTGTTTCTCTGAGGAAAATATTGCCGCAAATGACTTATAAAAGGATTTACTCTATGAAATTTCAGATATGCATCATCCTGGGTGTCCTCCTGATGATTCTGGCACCAATCGGAGGCCTAAGGTCGATCATAGTAACCGCAAAGAACTACAAGTTCTACTCTTAGGAAGGGAAAAGCTCCACCAACTGAAGACTCGTCTTTGCAGTTCACACAAATCAAGTTACTCTTTATGTTCTCGTATATGTTTATTTTCAAGCCGCTCCCCTGCCATATCGTTGAACATGACTATATTGCTATTTCGTTCCGATCCTCGCATGAATTCAATAAATGGTTATGCCAGGTTAATCATTCCATATCCTAATCAGCAGCGAGTATATCTGACTACACACGGTCTGATAAATGGTCTTGACAGTGAAACATTACTATTTGCCAATGCAGTCATGACTCGCTAGTGTTAGAAAGTTTCAACACAACGTGACCCCCAACCCCTTCTCCTCTGGGGAATAGCACATACCACTCAATCTAGTTTTGTTGGACAAGTTCCCAGAATTTCTCTATCGACTGGTGAACATGAATCACTTTTTTTGACACAGCTGACCTTCCTCGCACCAAGGACAGTTCTAAAGGACCGCGGAACTTCGTCAATTCTGAATTTTTGTTTGGTATAATGTCAGAATGGATGCAGCAGCCAGTACGTTAGATGTTTCGTTTCATCTTTCTACTCGCACCAATGCTATGCGCACCTAAAAGACCTAATGCAAAATGTCATCCTATATATACTCAAGCACATATCCCCAATGTCCCTAATTGTTTGGATTTCCAATCCTGAAATCCAAAAATATTACCAGTGTACTGCACCATAGAGCTAGCAATCTAGCAATCGTATAACTTCAACTCTTATCGTGGCAGTTCAAATTTTCACTTCATATGCTACAAGGTATGGGGCAGCTCTACTGAGATTATGACTAATGGATCATTGAACTTGGGATAGGTATAGAGTAATCTCTGAGGCTATTCAGGTTGTTGTGGAAAGCAGTGTAAGCGAGCCCAAGACATTCATTCATGAATTGAAATGTCCCCATTTTCTACTCCCAAATAGCATATTGTTAGAAGTCACTGCACTTATAACAAGTCATGAAATGAGAGCTCGGCTATTCATAAGTAGCCCATCAAGCTGACTAGCTGAAAAACAAAGCTTTACATATTTTAGCATCTAGATTTACAACTATGATAAGCTTGGCAGGAAGGCCATGAACCAGACATTACTTTCGAAGAAGAACACCATATGCATAACCCAACACAAAGCAGCGAGCATAACCAGACATCTGAAACATATGAAACTAATAACCAGTAACTGCGTAATAAAGACCGAGTTGAAAGGCGTGAACTAATAATACTGCAGAAGCATGGGAAAAGCTTATGGATATATTCATGTATTTCCACTAACACAAACCTATAAATGATACACTTCTAATATATCACCCTCAATCGACGCCTCAACCCAAACCCCCCAAAGAAAAGAGCCATAATTCATCACCGAAACTGTTCATTCAGACATCAAGGGAGAAATATAAATGACCTGAGCTCTTATCTTCTCTACCATGTGTACCATAAAATACATTATCATTACAACAAGAAGAAACAAAGAGAAAAGACTATCTTGACTTTTTCTCCGGTCTTACTCTGCTTCTTTCCCTGAAGAACTCAACCCAAAGATTTGACACCCACAAAATGCTAACACCGATGGCAATTGAAACCACGACCAGCCAAGAAACCCAAACCCACTTTGGAATCACACCTTCTGCCTCGCCACTCGCATAGAACACCCCCATTTTATACAGAAAAAGTGGACCCACAAGCCCTCTCACAACAGAATAAAATGAATAGAAAGGTGAAGACAAAGCATCAAACACCTTAGCAGCAAGAGCCGAGTCTTTCCTCCGCACACCTGCCAACGTCCACGCGTTTTGGCAAGCGCTCGTGACCTCCGCAAGGATCAACAGGACCAAGATCGCGAAAGCCCCGTGGCGGACCAAGTACCTGGAGGAAAGGTTGGAGTTTTATACACAACATCACGAATAACTCCAAACTGACATCACACAACAAAATCAAATCTGTTCTTTGTCGCATTGATAAAGTAAAATGCTAATTCCAATTTAGTAGAACACTACGGTACAGGAAAGTCACTACTACCACGAGACAATACAGAATGGCGATACCTGCAGGTGAGAAAGACGAAGAGAGTGGCCAAGTGGTGGCCGATGAAGAGAAGATCCTTGGGGTAAAACACGACGTAATGCAAGAGATCGGCGAAGAAGTAGGCACTGCTGAACTCGAGGACGGCGTCCTGGGCCTTGGTGTTGGGGGACGAGAAGCCGCGGGAAGGGTCGGAAAGCAGGGCGAGGGAGGCAAGGACGACGGCGGGAGTGCCGTGGGCCAGGGAGATCAGGCAGCTGGAAGCCTCGGGGCGGGACTTGGGGCTCCAGCCGCGGAAGACGACGGCGTGCCCGGCGAGGTAGACGGCGAGGAACATGGCGAGGAAGAGGGGAAGCGGGGGAGGGAGGGAGTCGATGAGGGCAGCGGCGGCGTCCATGGGGAGAGCAAATCTGATTCCCTCCTGGGTCGATCGAGACGGAGGGAGGGATAGGTGTTTGATGAATTGACTGAGTGATGGGGTGTTTGATGGAGGTGGAGTGGGAAAGAAAGAGAGAAGCGTGCGAAAGATCTTTCGGGTGGGAGTCGTTAGGTCTGACGCTTCGGATAGGATTCTCAATGATTGATGATTGTTCGCTGAGAATCGGCAAAGAAGAAGAAGAAAGAAGGAAGAAAGTAAGATTCGGAGAGATACGCCTTTGTTTCAACAAAGACGACTCCTCTCAAAAGATAACTTCGCTTTTCATGCCTGAACATATGATACTGTAATAAGCCTATCTACGACTACGATGTTGTCGTCGCAGTTACGAATCGCGCTACTACGTCGTAAAAGTTTTGTAAAACCTTCTCTCTTTTTCTTTTTTTTTTTGTCTCGTCACCGCGTTGCCAATCGTTAAGGGGTTACGCCCCCGGCCCGGGCCGGGGAAAAGACCTTCCGGCCACTCCGAGATTCGAGGGGTGATCGCGGACGAGTGGTGCGGCCCCGAGAGTTAAATTCAATAGGGTAAGGGAACGAGAGGGAATATGCCTTTCGGATAGGATGTGAGAGGGGGCACAACAAAGCTAGGGTTTGTTCAAGTAAAGATCGAGAAAAAGGCTTCAATCACCATCACGGGGGGAGATGGGGACGGACAGCGGGCCGGTGGTGAGGAAGGCGACTTCAACAGGGAGAGAGGCACGTGCTACGGAGATGCGTAGGTTCAAAACCTTATTCGTGTAATGAAGAATTAGTACGGGCGATGTAAATGGGAGGAGCGGTGATCGCGTTGGGCAACGGGAGGGGGAGACGGAGGTGGAGCGAAGAGCGAAGAGATTTTTGAAAGTGAGGATCTTCTTTTCCGGGGGCGGGTGAGATTCGCACGTCGAACGACATGATTCAATAGGTAGAGATGTGAGACGAGAGCAGGCTTGATTTCGTATGATGTGAATCCGAGATTTGGATCATCTGACATTGAGATTTCCGTAACATGCTTATTATTACTCAAATTAGGCTCTCCAAACGAAGATGGACAGCCTGATTTGAGATAGGGTTGAGATTCAAAATTTTTCTAATCTCATAAAAATTCTCGCCCAGTTTTTTTTCCCTCTTCCTCAACAAATGATGTGGCACATTGGACGACATGATTTGAGTAATGATAAGCATGTCACGAGAACCTCAATGTGATCCGGATAGGTGAATGCTTCGTGTCATCAGTTGCCGAGAGGGAGAAGTCGGAAGCAGCTGATCGAGCGGGGGTCATATTTTAGAGCCATTTGAGCCCATTATTGTAAGGCCCGGCCTGAGAGGGCCCAGAAACTTACGGTGAACTGAAGGGCTCATTTCGAAGGCCCGGCCCGAGTAGGCCCAGAAACTTTCTCGACGCGAAAATGGAGTGTGGCTCTCTCTCTCTCTCTCTAGAAGTCGTAGCATTGCTGATTAGTTTCTGAATTCGAAGTTGCACTGCTTCTTCTTCGTTTCGATCTCTCATCTTGGCCTCCGTTTAGCCATCGTCGCGTCGAAATCCCGTAAGTTTCTCTCCGAGTTCTAGTTCCTCCGGCAGCTGTGCTAGGGTTTATTGGCGATTCACGTGAGCTGGGAATCGCCATCTCTATCTGCGCGTGCCGTTATGACTGAATTTATCCGCCTGCTGCGAATGATGTATGGTTTGGATGGGACTGAATTGAGGGTATCGCTAGTTTGTTGGCTCTCACACAGAGGGAGTGGCTCTGTGAACGCATTTCGAAGCCGACTGCTGGCTCTTGGTGCTTCTTTGTGCTAGTAGTCCCGAGCAAAAGCTGGTTGGTTTCTGAGAGAGTTTCGGGGATTAATTTATAGTCTTTACGACCTCGGTTTTTGGCCGGTGTCAGTTGTCTGTGGTAGTTATCTACCACTCTGGAATCGATCGCTTTGGCATCGAACTTGATGAGTGCTTGTGCCTGGTTCGTGCTAGCAGTCTTCATGATCTGTGCAAGATAAGAATAATGAGAGGAAGGCCATGTGGCCACTGATCTGTTCGTGTTTGCGTTATGACCCCCCGACCCAACAGTGAGCATTGTGAGAGTTAATAACATCTTTGAACTGATGAGGCTTTGGAATGCATTAGATACTCTTTCATGGTGGCGGTGTTTGAAGTATTTGACAAGCTATGTCGGAGCAATGTCTAATTCAAAGAGTTATGTGAAGTTACAATGGGGATGATAGGGATCTTCGGGCATGTTGTTCATTATACATCTGTAGAGGCCGTAGGATTTTGCAAAGCTATTTGTAATTTAATTATAACTATTGTAAGAGTTTAACAAGTGCTCTGTGGACTTTCACTGGTGTATGAAACTCTTCTATGTGTCCCTTGGCTTTTATTTTTCCTTTTTGGGTGAACTAGGTCCATTGTTTGTTGCGCTGGTTTTTCTTCCTTGTTCTTTCTTTCAATGCGTATAAAATGGAGGAACTTTCATTACCCTCTACAGTATGTATAACTACGATATCCCCGAACCCATTATGTTGCTACTTGATGGAATTTGAATTGAGTACTGAGCTTGTTTATCTTGTTCCTACATTTGTGAATTGTGCTTTTCTTTTGGGATTTGAGGCAAGCAGAAAACTCATCTGACCTGAAATGGCTGGGGGAGGATTTGTTCGCCAACTTTTGAGGAGAAAACTTCAGCTTCGCTTCAAGGTAATTTTTGCTGTTTTGTACTCAAGAAAATTACAGATGCATGATTATGTGCAGTTATATGTCTTTCCTAATAAATGAATGTCACATGGAGGCTTGCAAGTTCCTACTCATTCTTCTATCTGAATGGGATAGTTCATTTCCTGTGGATCAGATGAATGTCTTTCTTCATCTGTCACTTAGTTAGATCTTCATCTGTAAGCTCATTGAAGCTGATTTTTACCCTTTCCAATCTCAAGCAGCATTATGGTAGATGCATTGTTGGGATTGCTAACTATATTGATTTATTTATATGTATATGTTATATTTGCAGGCTTCTACATCGTTGGCCCCGCTTTTCTCAAAGGAAAGTGAGATTAATGCTGGAGGTGTAAGCGCATTGAGAGCATTTGCATTGCTTGGGGCAGGTGTTTCAGGATTTTTTAGCTTCACAACACTTGCGTCTGCTTCTGATGAGGCAGAACATGGTTTAGAGTGTCCAAGCTATCCATGGCCTCACAAAGGCATTCTGAGTTCTTATGACCATTCATCGTGAGTTTTTGGTTTTTTAATCTTTGTTGCACCATTTTCTTCTCGACTTTACAATTCCACTCATGGAATTATAATGGGCTTGATCTTCTTAAGCTTAAGAAAGAGAGATTGTTTATGTTTTATAGAGTCGTTCTGCAATCAAATCACTGGCCTTCCCCACTTTGGGACTTTGGGCAGAGTAAATCCACGTCTTTTCTTTTATGTGCTCCTCGCCATTTTTAGCGTCCTCATGTTGCCAAACTCAATGCACAAGGCCTTGTTTCGTGGAAAAAAAAAATGTAAGGGAATTGCCATTCGACAAAGCTATTTACCTTTTCATGTAGTTTGGGATAAAGGTGATGTTGATGTTGATGTTGTATGCATAATAATTGAATCAAGTGTTTTGTGCTAATATGCTAGTCAAAGTTTTTTACATGAACTGTAACTTTTTATTATATGACAGTTCAGCCACTATTTTATGTCTTAAGGAACCTTCTGCATGAATGCTTTCCATGAGCAGGATCCGCCGTGGTCACCAGGTTTACCAGCAAGTCTGTGCGTCTTGTCATTCAATGTCTCTTATATCATTTCGTGATTTAGTGGGAGTTGCTTACACGGAAGAGGAGGTGAAAGCTATGGCGGCTGAGATCGAGGTGGTTGATGGGCCTAACGATGAGGGTGAGATGTTTACTCGTCCTGGGAAGCTAAGTGATCGATTTCCTCAGCCCTATGCAAATGAAGCAGCAGCTAGATTTGCTAATGGAGGGGCCTATCCTCCTGATTTAAGTCTAATCACTAAAGTAATTCATCTTCTCTTGTTTCATTTATTTTCTGCTTATACTTGGTCATGGAAAGATGATTATTTTGAAATTTTGTTATTTCAGGCCCGTCACAATGGTCAAAATTATGTATTTTCACTTCTGACCGGTTACCATGATCCCCCAGCTGGTGTTGCAGTAAGTGGTGTTCCATCTTCTTCTTTTTTTGCCCATCAGAATGTTCCATCAGATTAGGCGTACTTGTTTTTGCTGCATTTTTTCCTTTCATTTTACTCGGGTTGGCACGAATGAGAAAGGAGTTTAAAGAACTATTTAAGGTTCATAGAGAAAAATGATGGCATACCTGATCCAAGAGTTAGTTGCCTTACAAATCTTGTTCTTCTCATATTGCATGGAGGATGCTTTTCTTTTCTTTTTCTTTTTTTTCCGGCTTCTTATTCTTAGTTGTGCTATTATTCTAGATAAGAGAGGGACTGCACTACAATCCATATTTTCCTGGTGGAGCTATTGCTATGCCGAAAATGCTCAATGATGGTGCTATCGAGTACGAAGATGGTACCCCAGCAACAGAAGCTCAGGTTTGATTAATCTTTGAGCTCATAACTGATGCGTAGTTTAGGTTTTCTAGGTTTGTTACCTGTTATTGATTGTCATGCTCAGGTAAAGCTTAATTTTTCACTTGGTTATGCTGCAGATGGGGAAAGATGTTGTGACATTCTTAGCTTGGGCTGCAGAACCTGAAATGGAAGAGAGAAAGCTCGTAATGTTCATCCTTCAATCTTTCTATACCCTTGTTGTTTGCCTCTTGGCCATATATTTTTCCTTTCTCAGATGATATTATGTGCAAATTTTAGAACGTCTAATGCTGTATTTCTCTGTATCCAGATGGGATTCAAGTGGATATTTGTACTGTCATTGGCGCTACTACAAGCTGCTTATTATAGGCGCTTGAAGTGGTCGGTGCTCAAATCGCGGAAATTGGTTTTGGATGTTGTCAACTAGCATCCGTCCACATAAATGGCCATCGTGCTTGTCGGCGGACTGGACATCAAATAACTATCCTGTGGAATGGCTTTGTTTCCTCTTTTTTGATGTGAAATTTTGTTTAATCAGTAGCTTAATTTTGTCATGGAGCGGATGTTACTCTCTAATTTCCAGTTTGGAAATAAGCCCTCCTCGAAACATTTGAGCTTTTGAGAGGCATCAACTTTTGATAACTCCCATTACCATTCTTTTTCCCAAATGCTAGGGCCAAACTGTTGGAAAGCAAATTGGTTGTGTAAGTTGGGAATCATCGAGAATTGCTGAGCGATCTGCGCAGAGAGTGGGCAAAGAAAGTCCTGATCCTTGTGCTTTAATTTGCGTTGGTTACCGTGTTCTTAAGGGTCCTCTCCCTTTGTTTACTTATTATGCCTTTGGACTGTTCTTGCTTTTATTAAGTTCCATTGCTGGAGCTATTGAGACCTTAACTAGTAAACTAGCCCATACGGAATGCAAGTGAAGTGCCCATTTGTCCTCTATGATTTAACTTTTTCCACCCTAAACTGTCACTCTCAAACCTTTTTCAGTGGCTTAATTAGCTAATTTCTTGGCCCGTGTATGGCACTACTCTTGAACTTTGAATTGACTTGTTAACTAACCCTTGAACATATATGTTCAAAATTAATGTTGAATAGAGTGCCTTTTTGCCAAGAGAATCCAAGGACTAAACAATTGAAGGATGACATTGCAAATCACATGAGTTGAAGGGACTTATTGTTAAGGATCTTACTTTCTACATTTTTGGCCACCAAGTTAACAGACTCCTAGAATTAATTGAAAGTTTGGGGATGCACAACATAATGAACAGATGTTGGATAATTAGCAGTGTCATTGACTCGAGACCAGATTCGATTGTATATTGTGAAAGCTTGAGTTTAGTAACCACATGTGGGGGTGTACGGAGTGACATTATACTGCACTCGAAAAAAAATTTAGCATGGTGTTTGAAGAGTAGTCGCCCGAGGTGAGAGTAAGCTGAAATTACCTTACGATCGGATGTTCCTTTTTAACTTTTTCATGTATACAATTTTTTTTATTAGAATTTGATCGAATGTCAAATTGTCTCACTTTTTCAAAATCACATTTACAATCTCCCAGTTTTCCACTTCTTTTTTTAATGACCGCAATACCTCACGAATTTTTCATTATAGAAAGGGAGTGTCGTGATAGTATTACAACCTAGGGGTGAGTAAAAAAATCATGATCCGCTCAAACCGGACCGGACCGTACCCAACCAGCCGATTTTGGATGGGAACCGGCGGGTACGGTTAGGATTTCGGTTTTAATTTTCTAGAACCGGAGGTTCCGGTTCGGTTCTCGATTTAGAGTGACAACCATCCAACCGGATAGGCTTTTTTAATATAATACAAATATATATTCTTTTGAAATAACTTTTGCTAATATTGCAATGCTTGTTATCTTGCATATTTAATTTTTTTCATGTGGTAACGATACTAAATCGTTTTCCCCATTGTTATATTGCATTATTAAAAATTTTCTTCCTTCAACCGTTAGAGATTGGTTCCTTTTTCTTTTTTAATTGATGTGGTACTCGGTAGGACCGTAATTGAAATCCAACTGAAAATCGGATCGAATCGGTAGTTCGGTTTTCGAGCGGATCTATGAACGAGCAGATGGTTTACGATTCACATTCTGTGGAATCGGACTCTAACGGGTTGTTCTCGATTCTAGGGTGGAAATCATTTATCGTGAAACCGATCACCCCTATTAGCACATGTGAAAAGCAGGGCAAAAGGGTGTATTTGTTTGTACGTCCTTCTGTAATGGAAAATCTCGAGGCATTGTGGTCGTTATAAAAGCTTTTTAACCTACGCTTTCATGTACAAGAGTTCTCATCTTATCCTATAAGAACTAGTTAAGTACTATGTTAAGAAAGTCAATAAGCGAGAACCACTCTTTTGTGTCCCACCTTCAGAGGATATGATCCCATGTGCTGTCATGCTGTGTGCTGCAGCCGACCACGCACCTCGTGCCAATGAAATCACTCCGCGCCGTTCCGTCACGTCCGGCCGAAACTCGGCTGCAGGGATTCCAGCCAATCACCGACAACAGTCACCGCCCTTAACTCCACCGCCCAGTCACCCCATCTTCACTCTTTTCACAAAAACACGAAAATGTAAAAACTGCTCATTGACGCGAGGGGTTTTGACCAGGTAAACGCATCTCGTCCGTTGAATCCTTGAAGGGTCGGCCGATAACGGATCCCAACACCATCCGTCCGATTGGCGAGAAGTGAGAAAGCGACGGTCAGGATTGCCTAAGCAGTCGTGTAAATGAAGCAAGTGGGCCTTGAGCCAGACGCAGAGAGCGAAATCTCTCTCTCTCTTTTCGACTGGCGTCGCTTCTGGCAAAAGCTTCGACGCGGTTCTTCTTCGCTGGCTCGGACTGTCAGTGTGGGTCGGCTTCGGATCAGTCGGATTTAGGGTTTCGCCACTGCTTGCTTCGCTAGAAGCGCATAGCGGGGGCCGATTTGGGTTAGCTTTTTTTTTTTGGCCAGTTGCTCTGGTGCTCGTGCTTGTTCTTGCTGCGGTTTTCGATCTAGGGTTTGTTCGTTACGCTGGTGAAATTTTCGCTGTTTGATTTGAAAATTACTGATCTTCTCGGGGGTTTGCGGTTGAACTTTTTTTGCTACCTTATCTCTTCTGATGTGTGTTTTCTTTTTAGCTGATCCAGCAAATATTTTTTTTTGCCATTAAATTCTTTTGATATAAGGAAGACGGAGTTTCGTTTTTTGTTGTTTTTGGAAAATCTAAGCAAATTATCGTGTGCGTACTATGGCGAGCTTAAGTTTTAAGTGGAATTTCTCTTTCTATCAGGAATTTTTAGCTTCGCCGGTGTTTCCAATCTCTTAGTTTGCAGAGAATTTCGAGGGGGAAGAAAGTAAATTTATGGAAATGGTTTTTCTTTTTAGGATATAGTGTAATTAATGGGGGGGAGAGAGCGCATCCTCATAAATTCTTAGTCCAGGTGGTGATGTCGTCCTTATGATTATCAACTTGCAGAGGTCATTCATCGTCGAGGCTCCAATAGGCTCTTTTAGGGCTACCTTAATACAGAGGGAATCTGAAAGAACACTTGTAAGGTGTCGGGGAGGATGATGGTTGAAAATGCAAGGCTGCCCGGAGACTATTACCGAAGCTCGTTTGCTGCAGCCGGTGAATCTGAGGGATCTGGTAGTTCAGGACGTATTGACACAGAGTTTACTGTTTCGGAGGATTCTAGTGGTCCAGCCAAGAAATGCATCAACTTAAACACGAATAGAGGGGTTCGGTTTTTTGTGCGCTCAGAAGTCCTTCCTCTATCGAACATATCACCTTCTGAAAGAAAAGATTTGATACATAGGTTGAGGCTAGAACTTGAACAGATCCGGATACTCCAGAAGAAAATTGAGTCCCAGAGAGCAACTGGGGCAACATTGTCGTCATCTAGTGATATTCTGAGCTGCAGCAATGGGCAAGGTTTGCAGGCTGCTGCTGCTAGGAAATCATCTGTGAAGAATTCTGGGAGAGAAAAGAAAGTAGATACACCTGATGGAAAGGTTCGTGGTTGGAATCGTGATGCAACGGGAAAGTTTGAGTCAGTAAAGCAGCCTTCAGCTCCAAGGCCTGCCAATGCAACGGTAATGAAAGATTGTGAGACCCTTTTAAATCGTCTGATGTCCCATCAGTATGGTTGGGTTTTTAACAAACCTGTTGATGTGAAGGCATTGAACATTCCCGACTATTTGGACGTGATTAAACATCCTATGGATTTGGGAACCATAAAGGGAAAAATGAGATCAGGTGCTTATTCGAGCCCATTAGAGTTTCTCACTGATGTGAGGCTTACCTTCAGCAATGCGATGACCTATAATCCTCCCAGCAACGATGTCCACCTGATGGCTGATGCTCTAAAAAAGTTTTTTGAAGTCAGGTGGAAAACCATCGAAAAGAAACTTGTGGGTGGTGGAACACAACCATCATCAACAAAATCAGCTCCACCTGAGGAGGTAAAAGCAGCCAAGTCAAAATCTCTTCCTAAAAAGAGGAAAATGGTGAGTCAACAAGAAGTTATGCCTGCACCTCTTCTGCGGGTAATGACAGATGAGGAGAAGCATAAACTAGGCCAGGAATTGGAGTCTTTGCTGGGAGAAATGCCTGAAAATATTATCGATTTCTTGAGAGAGCATAGTTCAAATGGAAGGGAATCTGTAGAGGAAGAGATTGAGATTGACATAGATGATCTCGGCAATGATGTTCTTTTCACATTAAGGAATCTGCTAGATGAGTATTTGCAAGCGAACCAGAAGAAGCTAGCATGTGCTGAACCTTGTGAAATAGAGGTGAACTCGTGTTTCCTCCTCCATTTATTGAGGAGAAAATTCAAGACAACACGGATATTCTTATGTGTTTGTTTTTTTGTTGTTATTACTGAATTCTTATTTTCTTATCTTGTGCAGATCTTGAATGATTCTGGCTTTAGCAATTCATCTATGCAACCATGTAGAGGTTGCTCTTTTTTTATTTTTATTTTTTTGTTCATGTTGCTTTATTTCATTTAACTCTTAGTTTTATTCTAATTTAGTATATGCACGTGTATATTGCAGGACACAATGCTGGCGATGAAGAAGTTGATATTGGAGGAAATGAACCTCCTGTATCAAGCCATTCACCAATGGAAATAGAAAAGGGTAGGCACCATGATATTAGTAAATATATTATCATTCCGGTAGCTCCAGAATGGATGAGAAGAATTTCGTTGTGACACTGCCTACTCAAGCTTTCTGTTTGGAAAAGGGATTCATTATCCTGTCATATACTGAAAATTGAGTTCATGTGGAAAGTCAGCGTCTTAAAGCAGTTCTGAAAGAGTACATCTATTTTAGGACACAAAAAGGCAGAAAGGATAAAAAAGGAGACCTTGGCATTGCCTGGCCATAGTCAATTAGAAGTAGTTGTATTTTTTTCATTTTGCTTCTTTAAAATTCTACCAACATCTAAAATTTATTGCATGTTTTTTATGCTTTTGGCAAACATCACCAACTGCTGAAAGCACATACTGACCTAATTAGTGAGAATTTGATCTTTTTTGTCCGTCTTTTTACGTTCTTCATTTTCCTTGTGGCTACATTCTCTTAATGACGTTGGAGTTGTTTGTCATCGATAGGGATAAGCTAGACTCATTCTTTTGCCACTGTGTTTCATGCATGGTATGCAGATTCAGGCCATAACAGTTGCTCTGAGAGTGGAATTGACAATGTCAAGGCTTCAGACACTGAAAAAGTGATAAAGGTATGTAGTAGCCTTTTCTGAAGATTTGCTAGATTTTATGTGTCAGAAAGAGTTCATGACTTAATTCTGCTCTTTTTTGTGCTTCGTGACACTCAACTAATTTTTCCTCAGGCAAGGGAAATCGCCGATTCTGAAGGCCACGGGGATGAAAAGAGTCGGAGCAGCGAACTGATTGATATAAACCGTGAGTTTATTGCCTTATCTGCATTGTCTGTGTTGTGAAATATTCAAGGATATTCTTGTGCACTTTGGTCAATAATGAAATCTGAAGTAGGATGTCTGCATGGTAAAAGCGTGATTGGCGTGTGGATACTCAGTTTTTTATTGAGATACGAAGCCTTAAGTTTTTAATCCCAGTATTGTGCTAGACTGTTCGCTAATTTACTTCTCCTTAGAATATCTAGGATAACTGTTGTCGTGCATTTTATTCGGCTTCTGTGAAGTGGCTGTTGGTGCCGTCTAATGTTCTCCACTGTTTGCTGGTTCTAATGATGTCTTTTCGTGGGGTTTGGTCTAAAGTTTTCTTGCTTAGGGAAAATTGACACCAACAAATTGTTGACACATAGATGGGTTGATTCTTGGTGCGGTGCTAATATTGGTCATTTCTGAATGGTTTTACAGTAATTATAGAAGACAGAACAGGTTGCATTTAGGCAGTGGTTTTTAATACTTCTTTTCAAAGAATATATTTCCTGCAAAGTGAAGATCAATTATTCATATCCATACTTGCCATGAAAACTTTAAGTTTGTTGCTTAAGATGGAAGAATTTTAGGGGGTAAACTTTAGTCATTTCCTGTCAGGGGTTTTTCCTTTTTCTGTGATGTTTTGGCTGAATTTACTCTTGAGAACTTGTATCGCATTGCCTGTAGTAGTCAATGCCCACCAATATAGAACCCAAATTTTACGATAAGACATTGGCTGATCAGCAACTTGGATATTGACTGGCTGAGATATGCGGGCATACGCTTTAGTCGTGTCACTAGTTTCCATAGGTTTTGAGCGTTGAAGGCCTTCAAATATGGTGAATTTACATCGAATGGGCCAAAGATCTGTCATGAATGAACATATTCTGGGTTATTAGTCACTGCTGTTCAGATCCTCTTGTGTATTCCTTGTGTTGACTAAACTTTCCCCGAGCATGCTTTATGCCCTATCGATGAAGATTTCACTGTGTTTATTCTCCGTGTCTCAATCCTGCCCGTGCATGATTTGTTCTGTGTGTGTGTGAAGATGTCACTATCTGTGTATTCTCCATGTCGCTTATGAATTCTGTCTTGGCAGGTTCTCTCAGTGTGTTGGACCAACCTGAGCAGACTTCCATGCAAAAGGCAGGCTCTGTTGACTCAGATAGCTTTCAAGATGGTAAGTTGGCTGGAAGAACTGCTCAAGCTTTTAGGAGGTTTAAACAACTCTGATAAATTTAATCGAACATCATAGGGGAAAGTGCTCCCATCGAGAGGCAGGTCTCCCCAGAGAAGCTATATCGAGCAGCTTTGTTGAAAAATAGATTCGCTGATACAATTTTAAAGGCTCGAGAAAAGACACTCACACAGGTTGGTAGGATAATTGGGCTAATTTATTTGTGGGGGCCTTTACATTGGGAACCATAAATTAATCTCGTTTGATACAGGGTGACAAGGGTGACCCTGAAAAGCTTCGCCGGGAGAGAGAGGAGCTTGAAATGCAGCGAAGGAAGGGTACTGATTGTTTGCTTTTTTTTTTTTTAGAGACACCTCCCTTTGGTTTAGAGTTGATTTTAAAGATGGTACATATTTTTTGTTTTTGCAATGTTACCAGAAAAAGCACGATTGCAAGCAGAAGCAAAAGCTGCTGAAGAAGCTCGAAGGCGAGCTGAAGCCGAAGCTCTTGCTGAGGCCAAGCGGAAGAGGGAACTGGAGAGAGAAGCTGCTCGACAGGCTTTGCTCAAGGTGAATGAGTACACCTTTAATTCGCTATTTCTTAGCGCCCCTTTCTTTTTGGGAAAGCATGGAACTTGAGTATTGCGTTGTACTTGTCTTAGATGGAGAAGACAGTGGAGATAAATGAGAATTCTCGGTTCCTTGAAGACTTGGAAATGCTGAGGACTGCTCCAGGAGAGCACTTACCGAGCTCTGCCGATGAGACGAGCCCAGATCATAGTCTGGAAGCACTGGGAAGCTTCAAGCTCGGGGCTAGTAACCCCTTAGAACAACTCGGTCTGTTCATGAAAGCGGATGAGGAGGAGGAAGAAGCCGAACCACCTGCATTTTCTAATCACGAAGATGTCGAGGAAGGGGAAATAGATTGAGATGCAGAGAATTTGAAAGTAAATCCACTTTCACTGCCTTCTGGATCATTGAACAAACAGAATACATGAACAGTGGCTGCCTCTTTGAATCCTCTATAACAAAAAAGAAAAAGCAACATTAGAAAAGGAAAAAGAGCATGTGCTTGGGGGTGGTGGGGGTGTCCGAGCTTCTTGACTCGGTGTTGGCTTGTGAGACTCATCAATGGGTAGATTCTCCGAAATGCTGTGTGTCGAATATCACTACATATCTAGATAGCGAAATGTAGGTGGGTAAGTGCTGGGTAGCCTTCCGCTGAATGTTGTGTGCTGTTTGAAGTGAAGTAGAATCTCATGCGATGTTTGTGCCGGTCGGTCTTACGGTCGCCTGGTCACCAGATGTGCAAGACTGAAGAAAAGGGTTTTTTTTTTTTTTTAAGGGGCCTTCTTAGTTATGGTTGGAGCTAGAAGAGAAGAAAATGAACATATATGATTTCGGTTTTGTCTTTGTGTTGGTTTCCGTAGACACGTGACGTGATGTACGTAATTGCGGAATGTTGCTGAAGTGTAGAGCGAGAATCGACAGTCCGGTTGCTCGTTTCGGGCCAACACTCTTGGTTGGAGACCTTTCATGGCAGTTCTCAGCTTTTGCTTCCCTTGGTCGTCCGATAATCTTGATATGGTCATAGAATTCTAGCCCCAAATCAGATAACGCGTGCTGGTTATGTTTGGATGAAACGAGGAGCTTACAACATCATTTAAGTCTTGCTCCTTGGCTCCTCAGATTGCTCACCGCACTTACTTACAGCCTTGTATCACGGTCCATATAATTTTGATGAAAATTCGACCGCGATGCATTCCCGGGATCGATCAGCCAATCGACCCGTGGATCATGAAGAAATGCGCCTAGGAGTGGCCAAGCGGGTGGATGATCGACCGACCCTTGAATCGGGACATGATCCGGGACAGCCAGCGGATCGACTCATGATCAATGATGCACGACCGGGTGATCGTGCGGGACGGCCAGGCGGCCGATCCATGAACGACCCTGCACGAGCGGACGGGCGGCTCGCGGATCGTACAGGGCGATCGGGTGAACGAGTGGTGAATGACCATGAACGATCGGGGGATCGATCCTCGGATCATGGCGCCCGACCAAGCGGACGACCAAGTGAGCAAGTGGCATGGACGAGCAGACGAACAATGAACGATGTGAGCTGGCCGAGCGATCGATCCGTGCTGCACGCAGGATCGACCAGCGATCGACCAGCGAACGACTCACGCTCGACCAATGCACGACCAGCGATCGACCCGAGCATGCCCATCGCTCGATCAGGCGGACGAGCGGGGATCAACGGGCGACCAGTGGATGACAATGACGGGCTAACAACTTGGGGCCCCATTGGCCCGCCAGCTTGAATTGTTGGGGGCTGATGATGAGCTAGTGGTGGCTTAAGTGACAAAAGAGCTGCTGGCTTAATGACAATGAGCAGTGATCCGCAAGGAGCTGTTGCTAGGGTTTTGTAGGAATTAACTGACCCTTGGGAGCCACCTTGTGGCCGGCCATCTGTGTATAAATAGGGGGGGCGAAGCCCTTGTATAGACAGACCCGAAAATTGAATGAGAAAGAAAGCTTCTCCTCACTCCCTCTTGCTTTGTTCGTGAGATTGTGCTTGAGCCGAGTGTGTGTGCGAGCTGTTCGGGTGAAAGGCTGACTCGAGTGTGAATCTTGAGTGCCGCACGGTGCCGTGGGAACGTGAGATCAATCGGCCCGTGACAGTTGGTATCAGAGCGATTCGATTCTCGGTGAGATGACGAGGAGTCAAGGTGGTGCCGATCCGACGACCCACGATGCTGAGCAGTCTGTGGATGATCGTGCTGGACGGACCCTTGAGCCGACCGCGGCGCGAACGAGGCATGAACGTGGTGTGTCCAGAGGAGTGACGCGGGACATGGAGTTCCGCATGAACAAGGTCGAGCAGATCTTGGATGAGATTCGTGCCGGCAAGGGTGATGAGGTGGAGTCTAGCAACGAGGAGGAAGCCACGGATCGTAAGGGGCTGCGAGATGAGATGCTCGAGCTTAGAGACGAAGTGGCTGAGCTCCGTGGTGAGTTGCTCGGTACTCTTACTTCCACCACGGACGAACATCGTGATGCCCTGGAAGCCATGATTGCAGCCTTGCGCGCGGAGATGGCCGAGTTAAAGACCAAGGTGCTGGTCTTAGAGGTGGCGTGTGCTCATGGCGCGGTGGCCATGCACGCTGACCTTCGGGTTGATGTACCGAAACCTAAGGAGTTCCATGGCTCGAGAGTAGCCAAGGAAGTTGATAACTTCCTCTATGCCGTAAACCAGTACTTTGATGTCCGTGGCGAGACGGATGATCTTAGGCGGGTGAAGACGGCGGCCATGTACCTTTGTGGCAATGCGTTGCTGTGGTGGCGTAATCGGAAGGCCGATCGAGAACAACCTCCCGTTGAGACGTGGGAAGCCTTCGAAGCTGAGTTTCGGAAGCAGTTTTACCCCGCTTATGCGGAGGAGGAAGCTCGTGAGGAGCTGCGACGCCTTGAACAAAAGGGTGGGATTCGGGAGTATGTAAGGAAGTTTTCTGAGTTGAAACTTCAAATCCCGTCCATGGCAGAAACCGAGGCATACTACCAATTCGTTGGGGGCCTCAAAACGTGGGTGAAGATGGAGCTCAAGCGGCAAAATGTGACGACGCTTGCAGCGGCCATGACTGTTGCCGAAGGTATCCTTGAATACAAATCTAGCCCGGTGGATCGGGTGGATTCGAAGCCTAGAGGCGGCAAAGCTATTGCTGCGGGAGACCGAGCCAAGCCGCAACGTCCCATGGTGGCCAAGCCACGACTGGCTTACTCTAGGGAACGAACGGAGTACCTGGCGGAGTCGAGCCAAGCGAACCAAATAAAGGGGAAGAAGCTTGAATGCTTCAAATGTTCCGGTCCCCACTTTGCCCGAGACTGTCCTAACCAAGGCAAGGTCACGGCCATGAAGGTGATGGACAAGGGGAAGGCTACGGAAGGAACGAGCGAAGAGGGGCGACCAAGGGAGGAAGCCCGGCTAGGATCATTCAAGATCCTGAACAACATTGACGTGCGAAATGTTGACCCGTCCACAAGGCTCATGTTTGTGGATGTGATGATCAGTGGAACCAAAGTGAATGCCCTTGTGGATACCGGCGCCTCTGATCTGTTTATCTCGGAAGAAGCAGCCAAGAAACTCAACTTGCGGGTTGAGAAAGGAGCCGGTTGGCTCAAGACGGTGAATTCGGAGGAGATCCCGACGAGCGGATTGGTTCGCAATGTGGAGTTGCAGCTTGGGTCATTTCGATGCCAAGAATCAATCGAGGTAATCCCTATGGACGACTATGATATTGTCCTAGGTATGGGATTCTTTGACAAGGTAAAGGCTTTTCCGATTCCGTCCTTCGGTTGCATAGTAATACTAGACCAGCGTGGTCAGTGCATTGTTCCGGCGCGGCGTGAGTCCGGGCGGAACCAAAAGAATCTCTCGGCCATGCAAGTGTCGAAGGGTGTTCGAAGGGGCGAGGCAACGTTCTTGGCAACTTTGGTGGCGGGTGATGCTGAGTGCGCCCCGGATCAAGTACCGAGGGAAGTGGACGAGGTGCTGACCTCGTTCCCTGATGTGATGCCCTCGGAGCTGCCCAAGAAGTTGCCACCTAAAAGGGAAGTCGATCATAGAATCGAGCTGGTCCCTGAAGCGCGACCACCAGCTATGGTGCCCTATCGTATGGCTCCACCGGAACTTGAGGAAATGAGGAAACAACTCAAGGAGTTGCTTGAAGCTGGCTATGTTCGACCGTCCAAGTCTCCATTTGGTGCACCGGTTCTATTCCAAAAGAAGCAAGATGGTTCACTCCGGATGTGCATTGATTACCGGGCATTGAACAAATTGACGATTAAGAACAAGTATCCTATCCCGCTCATCGCGGACTTGTTCGATCAACTAGGTGGTGCACGGTGGTTTACAAAGCTGGACTTGCGGTCTGGATATTATCAGGTGAGGATTGCCGAGGGGGACGAGCAGAAGACGGCGTGTGTGACTCGCTATGGCTCGTATGAATTCCTTGTCATGCCATTCGGCCTGACGAATGCCCCGGCTACATTCTGCACTTTGATGAACAAGGTATTACGACCCTTCCTGGATCAATTTGTGGTCGTTTATCTCGATGATATTGTGATATATAGCCGGACACTTGAGGATCATGTTGAGCACCTCAAGTGTGTGTTCCAAGTTCTGAGGGAGAATGAGCTGTATGTAAAAAGGGAAAAGTGCGTGTTTGCACAACAGCAAGTCCCGTTCCTAGGGCATATTGTAGGGGAGGGACGTGTGCAAATGGATTTGGCCAAGATCCGGGCCATTGTCGAGTGGGAGCCTCCCACGAAGGTGCCGGAGCTGAGATCCTTTCTCGGATTGGCGAACTACTATCGCCGGTTCGTTCGGAGTTACTCAGAGATAGCCGTGCCACTCACGGACATGCTGAAGAAGAATCGGCCGTGGGAGTGGACGGCGAAATGCCAAGCGGCATTCGAGCGGCTGAAGCGAGCTATGGTCGAGGAACCTGTGTTGGTCTTGCCCGACTACTCCAAGCCGTATGAGGTGGAAACTGACGCCTCAGATTTTGCTATTGGTGGTGTCTTGATGCAGGATGGGCACCCCGTGGCGTTTGAGTCTCGAAAGCTGGACGAGACCGAACGACGATACACGGTCCAAGAAAAGGAGATGACGGCCGTTGTGCATTGTCTTCGCACCTGGCGTCACTACCTCCTAGGATCGCGGTTTGTGGTCCGGACGGATAATGTAGCCACGAGCTACTTCCAAACACAAAAGAAGCTGAGCCCCAAACAAGCTCGGTGGCAAGACTTCCTGGCGGAGTTCGATTATGTGCTCGAGTACAAGCCGGGGAAGGCCAATTCTGTGGCTGATGCCTTGAGTCGAAAGGCGGGACTAGCGGCTATGGGGAGTCGGCCAGATTGCTCATGGAACGAGAGGATCAAGGAGGGGTTACAACATGACCCGACGGCCAGAGCCCTTCTTGATTATACTCGGTCGGGCAAAACAAGGCGGTTTTGGTGTGAAGATGATCTTCTGTACACCAAGGGGCGGCGACTATATGTGCCACTCCATGGGAACCTAAGGCGGGAAATATTGAAGGAGTGCCATGACACGACGTGGGCAGGACATCCAGGGATACACCGCACGTTGGCACTTGTGGAAGATCGGTATTTCTGGCCCCAACTTCGAGATGATGTCGAAGCTTACGTGCGGACTTGCCTGGTATGTCAGCAGGACAAGTTGGAGCAAAAGGCGCCGGCTGGGTTGTTGGAACCACTGCCCATTCCCGAACGTCCTTGGGAGAGTATCTCCATGGACTTCATTGTGGGGCTGCCTAAGTCTGATGGCTGCCAAACGATCATGGTGATTGTTGATCGTTTCTCCAAATACGCGACTTTTGTGCCAACGTCGAAGGAATGCCCAGCTGCGGAAGCGGCCAAGCTGTTTATGAAGCACATTGTCAAGTATTGGGGTATTCCCAGATCGATCGTGAGCGATCGAGACCCCCGATTCACGGGGAAATTCTGGTCTGAGCTGTTCAAGTTGATGGGGACGGACCTCAAATTCTCAACCAGTTTGCATCCGCAAACCGACGGCCAGACAGAGCGGGTGAACGCAATCCTAGAAGTTTACTTGCGGCATTACGTGAATGCCACTCAGAGTAATTGGGCGAAGCTGATGGATATTGCCCAATTCTCCCACAACTTGCAGCGGAGCGAGTCCACAAGCAAGAGTCCCTTCGAGATCGTGATGGGACAGCAACCGCTCACACCAAGCACGGTTGCAACGGGCTATAAGGGGAATAGTCCAGCGGCGTATAAAAGCGCGCAAGAATGGCTAGAACGTGCTGATATAGCACGGGCTTGTTTGCAAAGGGCGGCTGAACGAATGAAGAAGTGGGCGGACAAGAAGCGGCGGCATGTCGAGTACCAAGTCGGTGATCGCGTGCTGGTCAAGATGCACCAGGTTCTGCGATACAAGAACGTGCATAAGGCGTTAATCCGTCGGTACGAGGGGCCGTTCCTAGTGATCAAGCGTGTTGGACCCGTGGCGTACAAGCTGGAGATGCCAGCTAAGCTGAAGGTACACCCGGTGTTCCACGTGAGTATGCTTAAGCCATACAATGAGGATGAGGCTGAGTCCGATCGTGGGGATTCACAACGAGCGCCCATTGGGGCAAAGACATCTTACGATCGGGAGATTGAGAAGATCCTGGCTAGTCGAATGATTGAGAAGAGGTATCGAAAACCAAAGATGGAGTACTTGATCCACTGGCGTGGCCTCACTGAGGAGGAAGCTACTTGGGAGCCAGAGGAAGCGCTTTGGCAATTTCGTGAGGAAATCAAGTTATTCCAGGAGGTTTGTGGCAACGAGGACGTTGCCCGAATTGCTGCGGGAGAGTATCACGGTCCATATAATTTTGATGAAAATTCGACCGCGATGCATTCCCGGGATCGATCAGCCAATCGACCCGTGGATCATGAAGAAATGCGCCTAGGAGTGGCCAAGCGGGTGGATGATCGACCGACCCTTGAATCGGGACATGATCCGGGACAGCCAGCGGATCGACTCATGATCAATGATGCACGACCGGGTGATCGTGCGGGACGGCCAGGCGGCCGATCCATGAACGACCCTGCACGAGCGGACGGGCGGCTCGCGGATCGTACAGGGCGATCGGGTGAACGAGTGGTGAATGACCATGAACGATCGGGGGATCGATCCTCGGATCATGGCGCCCGACCAAGCGGACGACCAAGTGAGCAAGTGGCATGGACGAGCAGACGAACAATGAACGATGTGAGCTGGCCGAGCGATCGATCCGTGCTGCACGCAGGATCGACCAGCGATCGACCAGCGAACGACTCACGCTCGACCAATGCACGACCAGCGATCGACCCGAGCATGCCCATCGCTCGATCAGGCGGACGAGCGGGGATCAACGGGCGACCAGTGGATGACAATGACGGGCTAACAACTTGGGGCCCCATTGGCCCGCCAGCTTGAATTGTTGGGGGCTGATGATGAGCTAGTGGTGGCTTAAGTGACAAAAGAGCTGCTGGCTTAATGACAATGAGCAGTGATCCGCAAGGAGCTGTTGCTAGGGTTTTGTAGGAATTAACTGACCCTTGGGAGCCACCTTGTGGCCGGCCATCTGTGTATAAATAGGGGGGCGAAGCCCTTGTATAGACAGACCCGAAAATTGAATGAGAAAGAAAGCTTCTCCTCACTCCCTCTTGCTTTGTTCGTGAGATTGTGCTTGAGCCGAGTGTGTGTGCGAGCTGTTCGGGTGAAAGGCTGACTCGAGTGTGAATCTTGAGTGCCGCACGGTGCCGTGGGAACGTGAGATCAATCGGCCCGTGACACTTGTCTGATTTTGGTTGAAAGAAAATGGAAAACTTGCTCTCTCTCTTTTTTCTTTTTTTTTAATCTTCGCAATTTGAAAGTTAAAAAAGATAATTGGAAGTTTTAAAATTATGAACCCTATTTCCAAATTTGCATATGCTTATTGATATGAAAATGGTGGCAGCTGCAAGAACATATTAAAAAAGAAAAGAAAAAAAAGAACGAAAGATAAAGGATGTCCAAGATATAACCAAAAACATTGAGAATGTTCCATGAGCTCATGCAAAGCCAAATAGTCCCATTGTATCCGAATCCAGTGGATAGCGGGCTAATTTTATTATAAGCGGCGAGAATTTTATTATAGGCGGCGAGATTAGCGTATTTTAAAAGATTTGTTAAGCTTATTTTATATGATATATAAAATGATATTTAAACTCAAAACTCATCACAATTAAATATTGTTAGATTAAATAGGAATTAACAACAACAAAAAACAATCAATAAGTAACAAAATCATTAGCAGTTGCCCTAACTACTTTTTTTCTTGGACATTTATATTAAGTTAGTTATTAAGTAGAAGGCCAAAATAAAAAATGAAATAGAAAGATATTAAACGCTTCCTCGTCCATTCCTAGTACAAAACTGGAACTTTCCCGACAGAAGCGACACTGGGCGAGATCGAAACAATGGCGGATTATCACTTCGTGTACAAGGACGTGGAAGGTGCGTCGACGCAGTGGGACGACATCCAGAGGAAGCTCGGTAATTTGCCCGAGAAGCCGCCTCCGTCCAAGCCTCCTCCGTTCGCTCCGTCGCCCGATCCAGATTCGCTGCCCAAGGATAAGTCCTGGATCGATGAGAAGACCCCGGAGGAGCTCGAGGACCTCGAGGACGACCCCGACCTCGACGACGATCGCTTCCTCGAAGATTACAGGTCCGTCGACTTTCTTGTCCTCGACGGTGATTTGGGAATCGCCGCGATCTGTGAGTGCTTGATGATAGGATTGAGGATTGTGAGCTGCGCGATGTGTTTGGTTTGGTGTTAGAAAGGGAGAAGGATGACGATATTGCTGCACCAACTGGGCTTGCTGGGGTTATTAAAGAAGAGAACTTGATTGGACATATGGAGTTTCGGGGGTTATTTGCTGGAATTTTCGAATGCCTTTTATCCCTGGATTTTTTGTTCGATGGGGTGTTTCGTACGTGCATATATTCTAGCTAAAGGAAACGGAAAATGAGAATAATCTGATTATGAGTTGTTTTGTTTGGTTATTCATTTCTTCATAGGGAATTATCTTATTTGCAATTTGTTGACAGAAAGAAGAGGTTGGCCGAGATGAGGGAGGCAGCTAAGGTTATAAGGTATGGATCAGTGATTCCCATCTCAGGATCGGATTTCGTGCGAGAGGTTTCGCAAGCTCCTCCTGAAGTTTGGGTCGTCGTCGTTCTCTACAAAGACGGGTATTGCGCTTGCCACCTGCAATTGCTATGCTTGAGCCACTAAATTGCGATATTTTCTGGACTGGTTTACTGACGTCTCCTTTGGTTGACAGAATTGCAGAGTGCGGGGTGCTTATGAGTTGTCTGGAAGAATTGGCGACGAGATATCCTGGGACGAAGTTTGTTAAGATTATATCTACCGATTGCATCCCCAACTACCCTGATCGGAATGTACCCACTATACTAGTGTACAACAATGGTGCAGTGAAGGCTAACTATGTGGGGTTGCAGAGTTTTGGCCGCAGATGCACACCTGAAGGTATCATTTCAAATTGCAGCAGTTTTCAGCCTCCTCTTTGTTTCGAAGGAACACTAGCATTTTATGCTTTTTTTATTAGGGGAGTTTCGATATTTGATCCGTTCACATTATGCTACTTTGCAGCTACGATTGTTAAATTGTTCGATATCACAGATTCTCCAGTGCTTTGAATTTACATTTAGTTCATGGAAATTACATTGGTGGGATGGCATCTGGTGCATATTGTGAAGGGAACTACAATTTGGCTTAGAAGTATGTGAGACATGTATAGTCTCCTTTGTACTAAAGGGCACTAAGATCTCCTAACGGCAGCTAAGGGTGCGTATGGGAACGTTTCTGTTCTCGGGAATATTTTTTGCACAGAAACACTTTTTTGTGTTTCTATTCCCGATTATGATTTTTGGAAACAGAAACGCTTTTGGTAACTAAAAAAAAAAACATTTTTTGTCACCGCCGACGACGACCGACGGCTGCTGCGGCGGTGACCGACCTGCTACTGGCGGCCGGCGGCGGCGACCGACGACCGATTGGCGGCCGGTGGCAGTGGCTGGCGGGTAGTGATCACGTCGGCGGTAGTGGGTGGCGGTTCCAAAAGTGTTCCAAAACCCAGAAACAAGTTTTTTTTTCGAAAGTGTTCCCTGAAACAAAAGTGTTTCTCCGGAACACTTTTGGAATATTTTTGAACCATACGTGTTTCTATTCCAAAAGTGTTTCGAGAACTTTTGGAACAGAAACACTTTCCCTGGAGTGTTTTTCCAGTGTTACCATGCGCACTCTAAAACATCTCACTGGGTCTGATCTATACCAGTGCTTACTTTATTATGTTGTTCCTTCGTTAACTTAGGGGCCTGATTCATATTGAAAGTAGTTTCAGAAACTTAGCCTATTTATCAAGGTTTGAGGATGCTCACATTTAGTAAAAGAATGCTGTATTTGTATCAGATTTGTTTTAATTCTTTGCTGGACCATCCTGATGCAATTTAGTCTGGCTTTTGTGCTTCTACATGCCTTGTCCTCCAATTGCTGTAGCATTCTTGTAACTTCTCAGTTTCACGTTTTTCATCTTTGACCTTTTCCTCTAGGTGTTGCATTAGTTCTCTGCCAATCAGATCCCGTGCTAAATGATGGGCAGAGCAAAGGTGATGCATCCAGAAAAGCTGTCATTGATGGAGTTCGTAAAAAGTTCATAGAGAAAATTGTGACAGAACACGAAGATGATGACGATGGATCATCAAGTGATTAGTATCTGATAGTCTCTGTTTCTTTTTCTTTTCGACTTCAAGCTGAAGGTGCAGATGTTTCATTAACATGGAGGACTCCACAGTCTACTTAATTCCTCTTGCTTAAGGCTTGTAATTTTTCTTTTGGTGAGGAGAGACTGCTTGTGAATTCCAAGCTGACGGTAGAAGTAATTCTTGTGCAATTAAGTAAATGGCTCAGGAGAAAGACTTATGTCATCCCAAGCCAGATAACTGTAACTTTAATTTTCTGACAATCGCCTTCAGGTTAATTATATCGTCTGGTAATGGAAAGAAGCTCCTTCCTATTGGCGAGATCCGCTTCGTTTTTTTTGTCTGAATTACCACAAATGCCATTCAGCCTGGAATCTCTGGCAAACTAGAAGTTCATCATTGTTTCTATGTCCACGATCATTTTTCGTTTTTGCTAGAGTCGTACGCTATTGTTGGAAAACTTACTTAGTAAGATTCTTAATGCATATAGAAGTTGGTGGAGGAGCGAGAGGCGTGGCAGTTGAAAGAAGGTTGGTTCTCCACATTTACAGTTCATTTGAATACCCATTTGCTTTCGTATTGTCGATGGGATCTAACGCAGGAGATGCAATTTTCATTCCATGTCTATTTGACATTACGAATACAATCGGAAGTTGACAACGTGTCATTTTGACTATAAGCAACTCCAACCACATGGTAAAAGCATTCGGCACCTGCCTAGATGTATAGCTAAGAAACTTTTTAACCTCGACAGGCATTCCAGAGTGAAGCTAATAAATTAAAAGATACTGCGCGGCAAAAGGCTTGATCCCCTATAATTTCATACCTTCTGTTGTTACTCGCATGACAAGTCAAGCACGACACTGCTTAGAGATACCAGTCACTATAGTCTCAAGATAAATATACACGTCCGCACGTACGTTTCTACACGACTGCCCCCAGCGAGACGGTTCAGTCAACTGGAAACGGAAAACAAGATTAAGATCAAAGGCAGAACCTGGTTCCACAACCAGTGTCACAAAAAGAGTGACTTAGGAAATCAACACATTTGCAAACCACTGAAGCCCTCAGCACGTATCCAAATTACAGTCAATTCTTTTGCCCAATGCCCTTATTGCAAAAATAGAACCATCCCGGGCAAAATTTTCATAGCAATCCAACCGATCTGCCTAGAGAAGCTTATAGACAAGCTCCAGAATCCCAATTAGACAAAAGAGGTTGCAAAGGAGATGTCGCACGGATCGCACATCTGAACGTGTACGCATAGGCAATCAAATGTAACTGCCCTAGACGATTTCTCTCTTCATTCACTGACTTCTGGGGCATAGGCAATCAAATGTAACTGCTCTAGACGATTTCTCTCTTCATTCACTGACTTCTGGGGTCTTCTCTCTCTTTTTACCCTTCTTTGTATCAGCGGTTTCCTGCTGTTGCTGCTCAGCCTTTTTCTGAGCTCGAATCATAGCACGTCTTGCACGAGGTCGCATTTCTCGTACTTGTCTAGGAGGCATCACATAAGGCTCAAGAGGTCGATCAGCAAAAGGGTGTTCACCACCAGCAAATATTCTGAGTTTTCGGTCTCTATCCTGCATCCATAACAACGAACAGCCTTTAAAAAGGTTCAAACATAAGCTAGGATAATAATTGGAAATGCAACCAGAGAAAAGCCGCGTAATTTAATTGAACCATCATTCTAAGAACAGAAAGTCGAATGAACTGAATTTCCAACGAGGGAGGTAAAAACAGATACCTCCAACATACTAGCTTAGCTTTCCTTTCACCAGAGTTCTGAATGAACTGAATTAACCGCATCACAGGAATACTCATCAATGCTGACTACAAATTGTGTCATAGGCTTCATTGTTGTTGTTTTTTCCAGCTATTTTTTGTTTGACTAGTTAGGACACCGAAATATTTTTACAAACATTAACAATTATACATAGCCTGCCTCTTGTGTCATGCTTTCATCTTAAAGCAATTTTAATATTTCCACAAGGAAATTTCATCGGTGCCTCCCCACAAAAGTGACAAAAGAAATCTAAAACAGATATCTCGTCCAATGGTCATGAAGACCTGCAGTCAACAGGGCTGGAAGTGGTCCTCATAGATTACAGCGTGATAAGATGCAATAAGCCAGTTGCCAGTTCTACTCTTTTTTCCAGTCTTTGTATCAAGCAATTCCCTATTTCTGATAGGCATCAGATATTTGAAATCTTTACAAACTTTTTTTCAGATGCAGTTTTAGAGGAAAGTGCTTATTGTGCCTGTCCATATTAGAACAATTAAAGACACCATAAGTAGAGAAAAAGAAGGTCACAATTAAAGACACAAGGAACTCAGCAGAAGAAAATTGGCCGTTTGCTTACATCACGCAATTTGTTTCTTGGAAGCATGCGGAGAACTGCTTTCCTAATGACTTCTGTGGGGTCCTTCGCCATTTGGTCCTTTAAGGTCCTTTCCTTGAGGTGGCCCACATACCTGAAAGCCAGGTATAATTAGACCAGACAGAATCATACACGTGAGAAGAGAAGATTAAGTAAGCGCATCTCAAGATTCAATGCAGTTCATGCATAAATGTAAGAGAAAAATCTTGAGTCAGCAGCAGAATTCCGTTATAGATACAGAAATTGCATATGAATCAGTAGTTGTAAATAGCCATACAAATAATCAAAATGACCAAACAAAGACAATTATGTAAGAAGCGCCTTAACGATAATCTTTCAATGTTAAAGGAAGAGGGGTTTGAAGACCTCATCACAGAGACCTCAATGAATCAACTTAAACATTGTACGGTACTGACACATACAGATGCACTTGTGCCAATGTGTGTGCCACCTATGTGCATGCACAGACGAGCATAATGCACAAGCTCTCAAACATACAGTTATCTTTGCGCAGAGAGAGAGAGAGAGAGAGACTTGCCCAGTATGCTTGTAATAAACTTTATCTGTCATCTTTCTCCCTGTGACACAAATATCTTTTGCATTAAGCACAATGCACATATCCCCATCTTCCCGATAAGGAGTGTATGTGGGCTTATCCTTGCCTTGGACCACAGTTGCTATTTGAGAAGCTAATCTCCCAAGAACCTATAAGATAGTATTTTGGTGTTATACAAATTCAAACTTAACCATGTTATTAAAGCTAGTGCAATCAAAATAGAATATTCAGCACAAAAGTTTTTGCCTGTACAACTTTCCTATCGTGCAGGACAATTAGCATACAAATCTCCGCCACATGAGATATGGAAAAACCCAAAGCTAAACAGACGCGAGCTCATGGAAAATATGATGCTGTACAAAATCACAGAAAGAAAGAACAATAAAGATCCTCCAACCTGGCCTTTTGCATCAAAAACTCTCCACCGCAGTCCTTCCAGATTGATACGTCTCAAGCCAGCAAGTGCTTTCTGCAAGAACATGAAAAAATTGTCATTTGTCGATTCAGCTATCATGTCAAGAACAAAGAGGCACGCAAAGTTTCTTTCTGATTGATAATGCTAATATCCCTGTCTCAACGAAATGAATGTACACTCAAATTCGAGCAGCACATGCTGCTAAAATGTGCACCCACTCAAATCAAATCGCTGAATAATCACATGGCCCGGATAAACACAAAGCACAATACGCAACAAGCATCAACGATCAGACCCTGTGAATTTGAGGAGGACGCTAGAATTTGAAGAGAATACAGTGTCACGGTAAACAAGTGAAGGGTATAACGAGCTTCAAAACAGGACCAATGCGCGACCAAATCACCACTCACTCAGTCAATATCACAAACACTTGGGGGGGCACTTCCTCTAAATGATCTCAGACTGCAGCATCGAGCTGAACAAGTACCCTTAGCTCCATACCCCACGGGCAACACATCTCCACGAGTCCAGAAATTATGAAGTAAGCTAGAAGCTTAGCTCACCTTCATATTGCCATTAAAAGTAGCGGCAGCAGCAGCTTGAGTTGCCATGCCCCCGAAGCTTTACGGCTACACAAGGAGAAGGCCTCTGAGCACAGCGAAGGGAGTTAGGGTTTCCGCGAATGAGGCTCGATTTGGATTGGTGCAGTTGCAAACTTGCAGTGGATGCGTGAAATGTCTCGACTTCGAGCTCGCTTCGATGGCGCGACGTCACCGCCGAAACCAGTCGACTCCGTGAAGAGAGAGAGCGGGGGTAAACGGGCTAGGTTTTCTCTTGGGCTTCGATGTTCTCATTTCACGGAAAATGCTCTCTCTCTCTCTCTCTCTCTCCAGAAATTTATGAGTTACTTTTTCGGCCAATTATACGCCACTTTTTAAAGAATTTTTGCAAGGTTAACACTAACAAACAATCATCGCAAATTCAACACCAATTTTCAATCATATAAGAAATGTACAACTCTTATACCATAATTATTAGTTTAGTATTCCGTATACCGTTGTCGTCATTTGTTTCGCATGTTAGACACGAATAGACGTGAATCTGATGTACATGCGCTCAATATAGCATAATTACTGAAAAACATGACATTTTTTTTTTTATAACTGGATATGATTACAATATCCAAACATGACACGTGAACCGAATCGTCATCCCTAATTTTATCATGGTCCACTGTGGTGGATAACCTTAGCTCGCAGCAGCCCCGACGCTCATTCGCCATAGCCCCAACCCTTCAATATCCTCATCTAGTCGTGTTTAGCCCTAATTTATAAATGGTTTCGCTAGGAAGAAGTTGCGACCTAAAGGGTAGAATTGCTGATGTGCACATCAAAACAACAATAAAAGCGTCGTGTAACACATGAAAGGACGGGATATTAACATATGCTAAATCTTGCGTCAATGGTGAAGAGCGTGTAGCTTTTAGGACGTTTGGAAATTCACGTCGAATTTAGGACTATGGTTAAAGTTTTCGTACCTCTCTGAAATTCTCACTACAGGTTGTATTATCTTTACTAATTGGACCAACTTTTTGCAGTAACGATTGGAGGGAAAACAATCTTTTAGTATGCAAAACTCTTGTTTCTTGAGCGATTTGGGCAGAAGCATTTGTTCATAAAGACTTCAAGAATGACAGTCAGATCGGCAAAACGAGACAATCCATGGTGGTGATCATGAGATGAGAGACGAAAAACAATAGCAGAAACTTTCATGAGACGAGGGTCTCCTCATTCATAGTCCCTGCCAAGTCCTGTAACGATGCAACTATGCCAAATGATGCATTGATGGCTTTTGATTGAACAATCAAAGTAAGAACAGAATGTCCCACTGCAATGCGAGGCGCAACACGGAACTACTCGGGCAAAAGGTCATGTACCTGTAGTGAGGTCCAACTTTTATGTATAGATTCGCTGCAAGGGAACTAAAATCCTGAACCTAACCTGTGATCCGACTGTACACAGCGAAGAAAGCTCGAATTTTTTATGTGCACTAATCCTATCCTGCCCAGAAATTCGTTTCTAAGGGTACCCTCCAATCTTTACTTATGGGCCGTCAGCTCCAAAAGCTTGTTCCCATCTGGGAAGCCTCCTCACGAGAATGTCGCCATAAGCGTTCTCTTGCTCTACTTCGATGTATCCCTCGCTTTTCAGCACCTGTGGAAATGATTACAATCGTGAATGTCAGATGAAGATTCAGCAATAATCAATGCCATGCCCAAATAATTTATGCTTCGAGGACAAAAGAGAATAAAGCTAGGCTTCAGTCTTTTATGATTGTCACCATATAACATCAGTGATGGAGGAGGGGGAAAAGGCATATTGGCGTCCTTCACTCGACACAATTCTATATATATAAGACCGAAAACAATGCATACCCATGAAAATCAAGAGCTATGCATTACCAGTATTTCATAGAAGAGCCTTGCACATTCCTTTTTCATTTTCCCCTGTGAAACTTGCGACAAACGAAGCACATCTTCCTCCCCCCTTTTTATTTGTATATAGGATATCTTTTGCAAGTGTCCTGCCACAATTCTGTGACAAAAAACTGACATTTTTATCATGACAAAACCTTAAATAGTGACAAATTCAATTGAATTTCTAGTTGATATCTACATAAACGGATTCAGCCAAGTTAAGTGATCTTGCCTTGTTCTCCCCGTCCATCCACCTGACAATCAAGATATGAGCCACATAAGAACACAATGCAAACTACGCATCATTATTCAAGAGAGAGAAACCAAGAAAGATCCCAATATTAACTCTCACATTCGTCGTGGTAATGTCCTGCAGATGAGCTCATCTCCTGGCAAAAACAAATAATGTTATTGGCTGCGTCAGTATTGCTTAATACATGCAGATAAGCATTAATGTAGCAATTAATACTCTGATAAGTCCATCCTAGCAACCAAAGGCCACATGTTGATTCAGGATTTCATATGAGGGGATAAATAAGTATTATGTCTCCCATTGGCCAAGACCTTCATATACATCATAGTCCAATTGTTATAGAAGCATCAATTGCCCAAAATACAAGAAAACTGAATTCTTCTATATCTTTAAGAGAAGTCTGCTTCCTTGAGGTGAAATTGAATAGTGACTTACCTCATTCATTAGACTAAAATCAAAATCTTGATCCTCGACCATGGGCAGGTCTCGACCCAAACTTGCAATTTCATTGGATTTTTCGGGCTTCGTTCCATCTGGGGTACTAACATTTGGGCTTTCAAAGGGTCTCCTCGATGATGAGCATTGGACTGGAGTTTCTGGGGCTATTCCCAACTCAACCGTGCTATCATCAGTACGAACTTCTAGTAAATTGCCCTTTTCACAAACTCCTGCAGTTTCCTGAGGTACCAAAATCTCTGGTCCATCACCAATTTCACAAACTCCAGCAGCTTCCTGAGGTACCGAGGAATCGATATCTTTCCTAAGAAAGAGATTTCTGAGGTCTGCCGAAAAACCTGCTGAAATTTGGCTGATTAGTCTCGCGGACGAGTCAGAAGCAAGAAGACACGTATAATACCATACTCACAAGGAAGGAGAGGCTCAAAGAACCTCACACTTGCATTGGACAATCTAGTGGCTTTCCACACTGCATAAGCATTATGAGGAGCCTTCCTTCGTTTACACACCAAGTCACTTGCGTCACAAATGTTTTTCCTGATGTCCCTGTAAAAGTCGAGAACGTCAAGTGTTGCAAGAAAATTTTCGAATTCCTAACCACTTCTCAGGTTCCATCCACCTAACAACAATCTTTAGTGATGCATCAATTTCGATTTCATTTGTTCCATTCTAGGAAGCACTCCCACTGTAAATTGAGCTGTGACTAATATGCAAATGCCAAATATTCGAGAAATGGTTCTTGAAGAGACCACAAATTGATAATAGCAGAGTAAATATAAAACAGGAAATAGTCGATCAACCAAGATAAAAGGCTGGTTGGGGAGAGTAATCGGGTGTTGGTTGGGGAGAGTAATCGGGTGTTGGATGTTAATATTACTGTGCACCCTGTTCTTGATGTATAAAGACATTTTTTGTCACGATGTTCTCAGCTTGTGTGATATTCCCTACCTTTTTGGACTAGCGAATAGCATTTCTCATTCAACTTGATTTCTTTGGTGAAGATAATACTCATATGATGTCATAAGGACCTCAACTTTTACACTTCTACAGCAGCCGAACACTTCTCTTGCACAGGAAGCTACTTGGCAAATTGACATTTTGATTTCCATGTAAACAATGTCACAGAACCATTTAAAAAATAACCGACTTTCACGGGTCCCCATCATGTAATTTATATACAATATCAAAGTGGCTGTTTTATCATACAGATAAACGGATAATAGCTTCAAGGCAGTTCTAACCTAGTATCGGGTACTCGTTTTCATACTCATCAAATATGAAAAGATCATCACTTACGCATTAGGCAGTGCAATTAGATCATCATATAGGCACTTCCTTTTCCTCTTTGTCCGTGGACGCTCCTTGGGGGTAGGTGTCGGAATAAGCATGAAATCAGGTGTAGGAGCACACGCAGCTGGAAAGAAAAAGAACAAAAAATGCTAATTGGTTGAGGCGGGGTTTTGGTTATGTAATCCCAGGATGGTAGCAAGAGCCTTCCTTAATCAATCAATAGCGCCAGCCAAAAGACAAAGAAAACATAGAAATACCAACTGTTTTACAAGAGACTATGTTAATGCAAACAGTAATATGAACCCAATCGCACCTTGAACATCTTGCTTTTCTGGTGTTTTGAGAACCTCATGCTCTCCGGTTTCAATTAACAGTAGTTCAGGTAGCTTGAGTGTCTGTGGATGGGAAAGTTGCTCCTCCACAAATGTGTCAATTAGTGCTGAAGGTTCCATGCCAGTCCCATCTGTCACAGAATTCTTGTTTAGTTTCTGAAGATCTATCTCATCCTGAAGCTTCTCACCACTGGCTGGTGATACCTCCTTATGACTCATCTGCTGCTCATCAGCTTGATTGCCTTCACCAAACCACCAGTCAGGGTCTAAAGAATTTCCTCCAACGCCGAGAAAAGTGAAAGAATATGGGCGTTCTTCTTGAAATCTATCATCTTGAAGCCTCTCCACACTGGTGTAATACTGATTATCTGATGCACCCGTTCCATGATCAGTGACCATAGCATTAGAATGAGATGGAAGGTCACTGGAACACAATAAAGATGAGAATTGTAACATGCTTAGACAATATTAGGAAACTCTATAAAAAAGACAGATTTTGAGCATACTCTTTCACTGTGGTATTGTCAGAGGAGGAAGGGTCATGATTAGGGGTTCCTTCTTCCCAATGATGCTGCAGCATTGAATCAGCAATTAGCACCAACTCAGCAAACCCAAATTCCCGATTAGCAAGTCAAAAATTGAATACAACATATCTAGATTAGCTGAAGAAAACGGTTAGTATCATTTAATGATGCCAAAGTAGCTGCCTACTACGTCTATAAAAGGTCTGTTTTTCGATAGGTTTTTATAGAAGCCACTGTTATCCAACAAAATGAACCACGGAGTTCGTGACATCAGCTATACCGCTCATACCTTCTTTAGAGAGGACTGGGCTATTTCCTTGTTTCTCCATATATCATCTGCAAAACAACAACATATATGAATGAGAACAGACTAAATGAATAACAAATCGTCAAGAATAATCTGGTAACCTCGAAGGGTGATCTCTTCCGGCAGCACCAGATTACCTCTGTCAAGCACAACAACAAGTATTATGCGATGAGTTATCAGATAAGAGAAAGGCTCGATTGCAAGAAGTCAATAGAACAAACTTGCATACCCACTATCATCGTCAACAATCTCCAGATCAAAAGCATCGAGTTCGAATCTCTTTGGGAGGCTGATCGAGCTTCGAGGAGCACCCAGTATATCAGCACACAAGTCACGCTTTTTGTTCTCACTTACCACAAACTCCTTCACTTTGATAAGCACCTTATGACAGTCGTCAAACAAATACTCCACCTTCTTCGAGTATATTCTCACAACCCCGAGGAGAAAGTAGCCTAACACTCTATAGGTGACAACATGTAATTCATCCTGCAAAATCTTATCTGCAAAGGAAGAGAAGAAGAATGAACAAAAAAATGTAAGTCAAACAAAATCAGCTATAAACTGTGAGTAGACAAAGACAAAGTCCCACTCTTCGGGTCATGACGATACAAGCCAGACTCCATTCATTTTAGCTGACTCTGACCACCACAAGAACATTGTATCTAACACGTATATTTTACTCAACCCTCTTGACTTTCCTATCCACAACAAAAAATACCGATACATCACCATCGATACGATACAGAAGTATAAGCACTGGTGACTGATTTGGCATGCCACTCGAAGCAGACCATGGAAGAAAGACTCGCTGAATGGCAGAGCGAAAGCACGCAGCGAAAAACTCATGAACTGGGTCGGAAAAATGAACGTAATGTAAAGATTAAATGGGACAATTAGCAAAAGCAAAACTGTAGAAAAACTCATGAGCCATCGACGTGGATCACCGAAAGGGACTACGTTAATGTCGCCGCTCACGCGCAAACTCAACAAATTAAACACTCAAACGAGCACCCTCACCGACGGTTTCCTCTCACGATTTCTAAACCGCCCAGAAAACAAAAGAAAGCCAACAGTCATGGCGGTTCAAAAAGTTCATTCCTTTATGTCGAAAGGCCATTGAACTTCCATTTCTCGCGAAACCCAGATAAACAACAAGCCCGAATTTTTCTCCCAAATGGGAGAGATAGAGATACGAACCGACGGAGATGGGAATGTCAGTTCCGGCGACTTGAGCTTTCTTGAGGCGTTTGTGGCAATACGCAGCGACCCATATTGAGCCCAGAGGTCCCTTTCTCGAGAGAGACAGCGAATCGAACATGACGAGCCTCCTCCTCCTCCCCCTCCTTCTTCTCCTTCTTCTTCCTCTTCCTGTGCCTTGCTCGCCAATGGAGGTTGCTTGCGAGTCTTTCGCTTCTGCTGAAAGACGTCCCGAGGGAGGCTCTTTCTTTTGTAGGAGGATAAACGGTCGAGTTAGAGGAGAAGATTGCAGAGGAAGCCTGGAAGCTCTGTAATTTTTTTTTTTTTTTGGGGGGTGAATTAGAACAATGTTTAGTGTAACATCAAAGGGCTTAATGCTGATTAATTAAAGGTTGATCTTGACTGCTGGAAAGCCCGGCAAGTCATGTTTGTTTGGACCTATAAAAGGCAAGTGATATACAAATTTCTGCCTTGTAACTTTGGTAAGCAATTTAATTTTGGTAAATGCGTTGGTGATGTACAATAGGAGTGAAGACTCATATGACCATGATACCCTTTCTTTATAATTTTTTTTTTCAATGTTGACCTTCTCTTTTCAATTGCTACTAGCATTCGAGGCAGGTGCATGTTCCGAGTAGCAAAATGTGTAAACTGTAAAGGATGTGATACTGAACAGAAATAAAGTTCATAATAATTCGAATTGGATTATCAAAATTCCAAACCATTAAATCTAAAGACAATTTTCCATGCTGGTTTATTCGGTTACAGAAGCGGCTTCATAGGCTTTTGTCTTCGTGCCTTTCTAAATTGCAGTAGCCGTAGAGTTAATGTCTTCACTTTTCAATGATATATCATTGATTTCGTCTCTCAAATTTCCTTAATAACCCTCTCGCAGTGATTGATTTTTCATGTATAAATGGCTATTATAGTAATTGGACATCATGTACTTCTTCCGCCACTCTCTACATAATCAGCATTCTCACCCCCTCGACCAAAAAAAAAAAAACAACAACATTCTCACACCCTCTTTTCCCGCACTCATTAAAGGCTCTTTTTTTTTTTAAGTCAGGCTAAATTATTATTTACTTTTCACCTTGAGCATAATCAAAATTTTGACACGCTCATTTTGATGTTTTTAAAATTTTGAAATTTCTTCAAATTTCATAATATACAAATATTGACATGTTGATTCGAATATCTATTAGTGGGAAAGCAAAAAAACAATACTTTTTGCTTTTGCTAAGTACGGACGAGTAGGCCCTTGATTAACATTCATTAAGACTACAGACTGCGAACTACGTACTAGATAGTGGTGAAACACCTTTTTTTTTTTAAACTTATTTGTGTATAAAAAAATGATAATACATAATTCAAGCCGTATAAATTACTAAAATAATGAATTAATAGGTGGGCATTTATTGAAAATGAATATATTTCATTCTCCTGCCAAAGTTGATGCCCATTTTTTTTTGGGGGGGTCAGAAAATTGATGCCCATTCGCCACTCCGCATCAAGTTTTTCAAAACGAAAAGTGGAATTCTTTAACTTGTATGATTCATACGATGAAATTATTTCGTTACAACTGCCAGACAAATCAAAAGTGCACATACTCCCTCTTTCAAATTTTTCGCTAATGCTACTACACAAAGGTTCTTATCATTAGTATAAATTACCATTAACTTCAATGATCTTGTCATTATTTCGCTATAAAGTAAGATAATAGTAGTAAGATAATATGAAGCAAAATTGCTGTTTGTAAATAGGATTTTATGAATTCAGGGAAACCCTTTTTTTTCAAGGGAAGCAATAGAGAAAGGAATAAGTAATAGAGACAATTTATTTATCTAAGAAGTAATATAATCCATTTTTTTAGAGAGTGGTCTGAAAATTAAAACATAGGGGGGTCAATTTGTAAAATAGACTTTGGCAAAAAAAAAAAACAACAAGAAGAGATATTAGCAAAAAGCTGATGAAGAATAACGGTTTTATTAACATTTAACCGACAGTGGAAATCCCAGCTGTCGGCGGTGCAGTGAAAAAGACAAAAGTGGTTAAAAAGTTTTTATTTTCTTTGTTTTTTTCCCCGATTTTTTTTTTCATCTTTATCTGTCTCTCTCTAGCTTCGAAATTCAAATTGTCAGCTACACGTGTCACTCACTCTCCCAGAGAATTCGGGAACTTCTTTCCCAACATGAAATTAATTTTTACCAAGTTTAATTACCCATGCCGCCTTTGCCACGAAATATAAGAAAAGTTGAGGATTTATAATTTTTTTTAAAAAGTTTTGTTCCATCTTTAACTCTACTTTCTCATTTTTTACACAAGTGTCGAACTCCGCACCTATGATACTAGCATCCTCACCCTCCAATCCCTCTATCGGTAGAAACGCATGCTTGGAAATTTATAAATCGACCCTTCTTGTCCGTATGCTTTTTAGTAAGAGCAACTTATGAAAACACATAATTAATTTACATTAGAAGAACATATATTGGATGTAATAATAACCTAATTTCATAACAATGGCGAATGCCTACTCATGTTATAGGGCTTGCGATAATTTTAAAAGAACCATATATTAGCATATATTAAATACAGTGGTTATGTAAAGTTCACATATCATGTAATGTTAACACGAATATTACGACAGTATCTCTATATTTTGGGGCCTAATTACTTAAAAAGTGGGTATGTTCATGCCATCGCCAGGAGAGGACAACCAAGCCTCACCCAGCGACAGTGTGGCTCGACCTCGCCTGGCCATCCTGCGAGCCTCGTCGGCCTTCCCTTTGGCCAGTCGCCAAGGTTCGACGACCAGTTGGAGGAAGAAGAGGGAAGGGGAAGAAAAAAAGAAGAAAAAAGGAAAAAATATTAAAATATTAATTCGCCGATAAGATAAAATTCGTCGGACGACTGAATTGTCACAATTGCAAAAGATTTAAGATTGAACATGCAAAAAAAAAGTACTGGATTGAATTGACATAATTGCAATAGATTTAAGGCTTTTTTTTATAATTTTTTTTTTCAGATTTGAAATGGCCATGGAAGACTTAAATTGCAATTAGTTGTGGGGATATGGAGCGAGGAGTGGGATACTCATTCAAGACTTTATATTTTCTGTTGGGGGAAGGGTAATTTTACAAATAACTTCACATTATATTATGTTGATTTTTACCAATAGTAGTATGCCCTCGGGCCATAAAAAGGAAATACTTGTTTGGACCCAGTCAAATCCACGTGAATCTAATTCATCGTAGCCGTTGATCACGTGAACCATACACGCGCGAAGCCCTCGTGATTTAACTGTTTCGATCGCTTTAAATCGACAAATCGAGGTTAAAAGCAAGAGCTAATCCTAATGTTATTGTTTTTGGCGCTGGAGATATCAGAATATCACCAATTTCCCTCGGCCAGTGAACGAATTTTACCTTCCATTAATTTTCGTTTTTTTTTTTCCGATGAGCTCTTGGATTACAACCAACCATCCGCTCGAGAAGCTTTTGCATGCTCAACAGTATCAATATGGTTTACATACAATGTTAACCAGGGTGCGCATGGCAACATTTTTGCTTCAGAAACCAACCTCTGGCTAGAAATAGATTTTTCTACTTTGTTTTCGAAATTGATTTCTGATCAGAGAAATTCGCTTGTTAACGATGGAAAATTTCTACTTCTGAAACATTATTAACGCAAACTTCTATGAAAAATTACTGTCGGCGGCCGACAAATTTCTACTTCATTTTTAAACTTGTAAAGTTTCTTTAAAAATTAATAATTATTATTCAAAATGTAAATTCATTTTTTACTTCGACGGTAGACTACGGCAGCGGGCAGCGCGATGGTCGACGGTTAACAGCGAGGAGCAGTAGTGGTGGTCGGTGCTGGATTGTGTTCGGTGGTGGTGGTGGTGATCGGCGATTGGTGATCGGGGCGACGGTTGCGGCCGACGGTGGGTAGCGGCGGCGACAGGTGGCAATGGTCGGGTGTGGGCAGTGGTTGACGATTGGCAGGTGGTAATGGTCGCGGGTAGCGGTGGTGGTGAAGGTTGACGTTAGGTAGCGGCGTGCAATGATTGGCGGTTGGTGTTGGTTGAAAGCGGCGGCCGGTGGAAGTCGAGAATGGACAGCAATCGACGGTGGTCGATGGTGGGGGTGGGTGGCGGTGGTCGCGGGCAGCGAAGGTCGACGAAGGCAAATGTGGTCAAAAAGAAGATGATAGCATAATGAAAAGAGAGTGAAGTGATAACTGATAAGTACTTCATGAGTTTTTTTTTTCAAGAAGTACTTCTTAGGTTTTTTTTTTGGTCGAAAAAAATTACTTCTTGAGTTCATAAGTGATTTTTTTAACTTCTCAAATTGGGAGAAAAATAACTTCAGAAGTGAAAATTCACTTCAAAAGTAGAATTTTCTTTTAGAATTAAATTTTTTAACCCAACGTTCTTCTAAAGAAGAAATCTATTTCCAAAAGTGTTATTATGTGCACCCTAAATGACAAAAAAACACTTGTTAAACAATCAACCGGGGAAATTTTATAGTTTTCAATGCACCAATTGTTCGAGAAGTATTACAATAAAAATATTTTCGGGGCATATGTCAACAAGACTCGTACTTATAGGTACCAACAATTCCACTACCTAAAGAGTAGACTTTGTCTGTCCACAAATAACAACATTTCAAATGTTCTCCAAAGTCCTTTAGTCCAAAGTATCAGCCCAAAGTACCTCGAGATACTTTGAGCTAAAGGACTTTTACGAAATGCAACTATTTTTTTTTTAATTTTAACTTTATCACCTTCGCTTGCAGCCACCTGTCGCGTCCACCGCCCATCGCCACTCGCCATCACCCATCGACCACCGCCGCCCATTGGCAGCTGCCCATTGCCTATCGCCATCACCCATCACTACTTGGATTTTGGAAAAGACCTTTGGCCCAAAGGTATTTGCATTTTCTCAAAGTCCCTTGGCCAAATGTTGAACCAAACAGGGCCGCTATACGAGGATGCGCGTATTCGATCCTGCTTAGTGTATAAAGCTCGATATCGGACAAGACAAGTGAATTTGCAACTCACCACAAAATTCTCCTTGTAATAGAAGAGACGTCCTTGGATAGCTGAACTCGGCATGTATCAATTCCAGCATGCTGCGAGCCATACATGCAGGAAAATGAAGCAACTCCATACAGAGACTTTAAATAAATCTCCTGAGAATACCGTCACAGCATCAGATGGTGAAACCCTACTTTCATTCTGACCCGATTGATTAAGGTAAATCTTTGGAGCCGCCAGTCGAATGGATGGTGGCGTGGTGATGATCCTGCAAAAGGCAGAGAGAGGAGAGTCCTCCAGCATTGGAGACTGCAGATGAAAGCATCATCATGCAACGTCGAAGCAGTCCAGAACATGTATAATATAATACGACAAAGAAGAAACAGTTCATATTCATTCACTCGTTGATGAAGGAGTTCATCATTTTAATGAATGAGGATATTTCACATGATGAAGAGGAATAATATACACCAACACTTTCATGCTTTTCACACATTGGCAAAGTTAGGACATATACCACAGTAGCACTTGGTTCTCGCATGCATCTATTATTGATTGATCTGCACGAACAATTGCTACTGGTTGTTCAACAGCTGATTTGCTTGCTGCAAAATAGGAGTCCTGAGCAAGTCCACAATCCATACAAATATCTCATCATTCAAGCCACGCTTGGTTCATCAACTGCTACATGCAACAAACTCAGGCTTCTGCTTTGTCAGGAAGCGCTTTTCCCATTTTCTTCGTCAAAGCCTTTTCGAAATCTCCAGCAGACAGTGACAACACCTGGTTCAGCAGCAACTGAACTCCACACTCCCTCATACGAGCATACCTCGGCTTAATCCTCTCTTCCAAACTATAGCCGAAATACTGAGGGAACTTGATCAGCTCTGCTTGTGGATAGTCCATGGTCAAGAAGAAGTTCCATTTTGGTATCAAATTCTCAGCCAAGCTGAAAGTGTATAAAGCTCCATACCTGGATATCATAATATTAACATCTTCCATACTGTATCCTCTCTCCAAGAAAAATTCCGTAATAGGTTTCAAGTGAGCCTCGATACTGAGGCCAAAAGTTGATGGTGAACGGTGAAAAAGAACAGCCACATCAACCCCCATTGAGCGGAAGTATTCAGCTGTCGGTCGTAGCTTGTCCTCCACACTGTAACTTATAATGTTTGGGCAGTGAGTCAGAATCTTCCCTATGCTCTCCTCTGAGAGACCCATCTCGTAAAGGAAATCAACCGTTGCCTCAACCTTCTGCCTGCTGTAAGTGAGGAATGCAGGAAAGCGGTATATAACTTTAGCCCATCGTTTCTTATCCACGCCCAATTTCTCCAGGAATCTCATTGTGGGTATTATATTCTCTGAGAGACTAATTCCAACCAACTGGGGCCTTTTGTTGAGGATAATTGGAATTTCATTCTTTGGTATACCAAGATCAAGAAGGAACTCAACCACTGGCTTGATTTTCCCCTCCAAGCTGTAGTAAGCAAAAGCAGGGAATCTGCGAGTAATTCCCTTGATCTGCTCAGGAGTCATACCGAGTTCTAATAGGTAGACAATATGAGGAGGGAGCTTCCCAGCAAGATCAGCCTCACTCACTCTGGAGACAGCTTTTAGCTTTTTATTGTCCAGGCTTGAAGGACATGGAAGAGGTGGAGGACTAGGCACAACTGCCTTCTCTTTAAGAGGTGGATCAGGAAAATTCTCCACCACATCTGCCAGAATGTTTCCGTGTTCCTCGCGAAGGGACTCGAGGTAAGGAATTAACGCATCTCTTATTTCAAGAGTTGTGAGCTCTCGGCCTGCCATGTCAAGTTACAATTAGATTAACATGAAATGGTTCTATCTTAATTCAAACCACAGAAGTATTAACAAGTTGCAGTCGAACCTACTAGATACCGAGACTTGTGAACAGAATGAAGCCTTGATACAAGATGCTCGATGAAAAGATCGGACTTGTTGATAGTTCTCGCAGCTACCGCATTGCTTAAACCTTGTTTTTTCAAGAACAAGGTTAAGATGGCCTTGGCTTCTTCTTTTTCTGCTGCCAATAAGGTTGGAGACACCACTCTCAAACTGACAGAACCATCTACCCCAGAATCAGCAGCTGCAGTGTTCAAAGCTCAAAAGTTAGTTCATAAATAGTGTGGATCGCGATGCTATATCTGCAAGATTCTGCTGTCCCCAACTGAGAAATTGGATGGAAGTTAACAATTTTGAACATGGTCACAATCACTCACCATACTTAGCTTGGCAGGAAAAGAGTTTTACGGGAAAAGAAAGCTGCAACCTGAGAAAAGGATAAACATCAATTTTCAACACTCCAACTGTAACAAATGAGGGGCAATAGATAGAGAATGAGGATATTATTGTGCTGATACAAATGATTTCTGACAGCTTAACTATGACGTTTTCTTTAGTTGAAAGGCAGATGACATATTACTACTTGATAGCACAACACTCAGAATTTTTGTAACAAACTCTTGGCATCGTTTCCTTATCGTGATGTCATAAGAGCGAACAGTGATTCCATTGACAAGACTCCGTGATCAAGTAGAGGGAGGGAAGTAAACCGGTAGATAACCGTCCTTGTTAAAACTTATCAAGATGCCATAATCTCATGGAAGTTCTAGTTATGGATTCATGTCCACCAAATAGACTGATTTGCTTCTGCTACTTCAAAAGAAACTTAAACTGAGTGAGAGGTTGCACTTATCGGAGTTCACAACAAGCCAAAGGTTCTTGGAATTTCAAGAAAGCAATATGCAGTCCCCTTTAGTCCAGAGAACATCAAAATACACAATAATAATCGCCAAGATTCTCACAAATTCTACACTCAATTTTTTTATGCCATTCATCTACTCGAATTCTTCTTTCATCCCCAGTGAAATAAGTTTATCTTTTTTCAGATTACCATGTTACTAGACAGCTTATTGAGATGGATTTTCTGCCTTTTCCTGAATGTCACTGGCATAATAAACACATTCAACTAGCGAAATAGGAAACGAAAAAAATATAGTTTCTCATCCCTATATTTGATTGAGCTTGGGCATAATATGTCGGGTGGTCCTAGGCCACCCTCGTCCCAAAAGCGAGCTAAAAGGGCAAGGCTTTTTCGTACGGTTAAAAACCGACCACCGGCCTCTCCTGCAACGACAACGGACATGGGATAACCCAACATAATAGCTTCTCCAATTTAGATTCTGACAGACACCCATCACGCTATTGGTTCTTGAAATAAGAAACGTTTTTTTTCTCCGCAGTGGATTTTTTCAACCCGCTCCCGATTCAACACACAGATGCAAGCTTATACTCGAGGTGGGTGATAGAGAATTCAAATTCCTGCGCCGAATCCCGAACTTTTCCATGGGGAAACACGAGAGTTTCAAGAGGGTTGTACCTGGAGGAGAGAAGTGGTCTTGAAAGGAGCGAGAGATGAGAGAAGCGAAATGCGCAAAAAGCTCTCATCTTCTGATGCCGCTCTTGAAGTCCCGTGTCGCTTGCTTCAGACAATGCGCATTGGAGAGCACAAAAAAACACAGAGAAAAATAACTACTGGGGATGAATTTTGAAGCTTTCTTCGTCTTCTCCGAGGTCGAAGGAAGAGGGAAGGAGAGGCTCTTACGGGGTTGGGATAACATCAGCAGCTGTGGCGGATTCAGAGCTTCAGCGTGATTCCTAGATTTATAAGTGGAAGAAGACAAAAGGTCGAAACGAATATTGTGTTTTCTTCTTCTTCTTTTTTTGTTTTTATTCAAAAACAAATGTTGTTTTTCATGCGAGGGAAATAGTTAAACAAATGGCCTTCTTTCCTAATACTTCCATTTATTTATTTATTTATTTTCTTGAAGTAGGATTCAGGGTGTGTTTGTTTGAATTTTTCGTTGATTAGTAATCTAAAGTTTCACGTATTAATTTGCTGATAATGATTAGTCGATGGAAAAGCCATAAAAGGATGCATTCTTTAAGTTAAGAAAATAAATTCACGAGTCTCAAGAGAAGAATTTTTTTTGAATAACGTTTTCCTTAATTGTGAAATTTTTCTCTGAAACAAATACATCTTTTAGTGTTGATACCAATTTTCGTACATCTCCACTTCTGTTCAAGTCTTGTCGAAAAAAAAAATACCTTATCAAAAGTATTTCGGGAGAAAATTTGAAATGAGAAAGTGCGCGCATAAGATATTTTTGTTTATTTTTTTTTACCATTCATCTATCCTAAAAAAATTTCATTCCATATTGGTCCATTGCATTCAAAATTTCAATTCTGGAGTAATTTTAACAAGACCCGAATCCAAAATTATAAGAATTTTAAAAAATGTTCATAAAGAAAAAATGTCGAGAAAAAATCTTTATTGGAATGGCTTGTTTACACGACCTTATCAATAACGCGATTTTTGATTTATAAGGTTGCATTTCCTCGTAAATCTGAAAACAGGGGATGTAATTTTATTCCCAAGAATAATGAAGAGATGGTAACGACTTTATATATCAATGCTTGCTATTAAATTTCAAGTAAAAGTCAGACTATGAACCCCACGAGATTAATGAAATTCACTTCATCACGATTCAAGACGGGCTGCAATGAACGAACGAAGAGATGAGAACTCAACAGGCTCGAAGGTTGGCCCATGATAGGATCGTTGATCTGTTTGATGGGCCGAATCTATAATGCCCAGAGGACTCGCGCTGGTCCTGGTCCTGCTCAGGAACTCGACTCTGCACGATCGTCATCGTCTGTCTTTCTCTCTCACCATCGAAAAACCAGAGCAGTGGGGAGCGACAAGAGAGCAAAGAAATGCAAAGATGAGTTTGGCTACAGGAGGAGACATTTCAAGTAAGACTCTCCACGCTCTTTCTTCATCACAAGCAACGTAGAAAGCTCGATACAGTGTCAAAAGGGAATTGACTGGAAAATGGGGAAGAAAAAAAATCAACCTGATCGATTAAGAGCAGTAGTGTGAATGACCCATTTTGTTTTTTTAGCATTTCAAGCTGAATTTCGGAAGAAATTGTGGAGTTGCATGAAGCGCATTTCTGTCCTGATTTTTCTCTGTCCCTGCTCACGGTCAACTTCTTTGACCGAGTAACTTTGTTGTTTGCAGGTCCTGCAAAGAGAGTTGCAGTCGTCGGTGCTGGTGTTAGGTACGCAATTCATCTCCGCTTTTTTGCAGTGCTTAGTCTTCCGAAGAGTCTGCCTGGCTTAATTGTTGTGATATTGACATTCCTGTACTATTTTAACCTTTTCATTAACCCACTGGAATGCTGTCACAGTGGACTCGCTGCAGCGTACAAGTTGAAGTCAAACGGTGTGAATGTTACTTTATACGAAGCTGAAGGGAGAATTGGAGGGAAGCTGAGGAGTGTCTCACAAGGTGGTCTAATTTGGGATGAAGGAGCAAATACCATGGTAATATAGCAACGCAAACTCGTGGCCTCGCCATTCAACTTACTGAATAACTCGATGAACATGCATCGTTTGAGTAATGCATCATAAGCCTATGGTAGCAAAGCCCTGATGCTTTCATTGGTTAAAACTGTCATTATTTATATTTTGCAGACTGAGAGTGAAGTGGAGGTCAGAAATCTGCTCGATGAACTTGGAATTCGAGAAAAGCAGCAATATGTAAGAGTTTATTTCATGCATCAAGCTATACATTACTTGAATTTTGTGCCTTCGGGTTGCTAAACTGCCAATGTAGGGTAGCTGGTTCAGCTTCTCTTCTGACGCTGTTCTATATTTTGTTGTAGTAGTTCTTTTTCATGGATTATTTAACTAATCGAACAAATACTGGTACAGCCACTTTCACAGAACAAAAGATATATAGTCAGAAATGGAATGCCTGTGCTGGTGAGTCCTTGTTGTTGGTCAGATTTCTTTCAATATTAGTACCCATATACCATGACAAGAGACTATGTCCGTTTTGGTTCCTTTTCTCCTTACAATTGGTCATGTGACATGTATCATGAGCATGACCTGCACTTCACTTTTTTGCATCAGATTCCAACAAATCCCATTTCACTGATCAAGAGCAACATACTTTCTACTCGGTCGAAGGTCCGTCTCCTATAATATGACTTTCCCACATTTAGTTAATGTAATGCTTCAACAACTGAGCTCCTTGACTTTTTTTGTTCATTAATTAGGTAAACAGATGCGCTCATTTTGGTATTGGGCACATGTATCAATTGGACTTCTATTCTTCTCTAAGACTGATTTTCTTGCTGTTACGCAGAAACTCTGCACTTTTCTCTATGTATGATATCCCTGAAAAGTCATCTAAGTGAACAGCAATGCGGATTTTTGAAAAAGTAAAGTTATCAATTCTATAATTCCTTGCTTTACGAAATGCATACTTTGTAGTTACTGGTGGGTTTGTGGACAGTTAAGTTAATTATGTAGATGCTTCAGCTGTTGATTAACAATATTGGCTCAATTTTCGTCTTAAGAAAAACGTATACCGGCTGTAATTTCTAACCTTTATTTGGTCGAACATGTAATGCTAGATACGCATTTCCTGTAATCTCTCAATGAACTATTTCTGATGACTGCAGTTTAAGATTATTCTGGAGCCCCTTCTGTGGAAGAAAAGAACTAATTCACTAACGTCTAGTGATGGGCAAGAAAGGTGGCTCAGTCTTACCTTTACTTTTTTCTTTCTTTTTTTTTCAGCATCTTTGGAATTTTCTTGACCTTTCTTTGTTTTTCATCTATGAAAAATTGATCTTAGCATTCTATTTTCTCCTTCTGTTCATCAATGCAGTGTAGGTGGTTTTTTCGAGCGTCACTTTGGCAGAGAGGTAGAATTTTTTCATATTTAATCTTTGATTCCTATTTTAACTTTAGAAATTACAAAACAATATCTCGAAATTGTCAGTTTCTTGTAATTTTGACTTTGTGGCTTTTATGGTGGGAAGGTTGTTGATTACCTCATCGACCCATTTGTTGCTGGTACAAGCGGTGGGGATCCTGAATCTCTTTCTGTAAGTAACTTCCCCGAGTCTGCGAACTGACCTGTAAATGTTACAGCAACCATAGCAATATTCTAGATGTTGTTCTCTAATTCTGAGTAAACATGGGGCTCCACCACCTAGTGGGCAGACGTAATGGTTTGGGTGCATCAGTAGATTCTAGTCGAGCCGAAGATTAAAAATACTGTCATAAGAAAATCATTTTAGATGTTGCTTCATAGAGATATTAGGCATATATTAAAACCTCATGGATTGGAGAGTATGGTGAAGAAATTCCAAGAGCTTAATATCTAAAAATACCTGTTCTGTTTAGTCCATGCTAGTTCTTATTACTTATTAATCGGACTATAAATTCAGGTCTGCTTTCCATGATGATGTTGATTATATGTTACTTGGGATCTCACATAGTCTATCCTGTCTTGTCTTCCAATTAATTCTTGCCTTCTCTTCTGCACGTTTCGTGAAATTTCTGATTGCTTTTTTGCTGTTTTGAACAGATGCCCCATTCTTTTCCAGAGTTATGGAGTTTAGAGGAAAGGTACATGTTCTGTGATCTTTACAATTGTAGCTTGTGGCAAGATGCAAGAGTTTCCATTCTCATTATAGTTTGCAGAATTTGCTGGTCATCAGTTACAGTGGGAGCCTCAAATCTTTCTAATTGTTGACAGTAGCACGCTAGCTACACGTAATGACTCGTTTATTATGGCTTTTGAGTAGTTGGGTACAGTACACAGATGTTTTAACTACTTTTTAAATGAGCTTTTGTCTGGTTGAGCAATTATCTAATCCTGATGATTCACAACTGCCCATATGCAGCAATTCGTGTAGGTATAACTTATAAGTGGTTATATTGATTCTTGTCAGGTTTGGTTCCATTATTGCTGGGGCAATTAAATCGAAGCTATCGGTCAAAAGAGACAACAGAGGAGAACTAAAGAGCTCTCCTGAAAAAAAGAAGCGCCAAAGAGGTTCATTTTCTTTTCAGGGTGGAATGCAGGTCTGTCAAATATCTTAGCTTTCTTATTATGCGCATCAATATGCCCACATTGATATACCTGTACTTGTATGCAATTCGTGTACTCTTTGGGGAATGACTTCTTAGCACTTAAGGTGAGCCATTGTGGGGAATGTTGTTCTCCTTTTCTATGCTCAGAGAAGCCCATCTTAATGTGTTGTAGCACCCAATCTTATCCATTGAACTGTGTGTCTCTCTCCATCGTGCAGACGCTTGCGTACATGTTGTGCCAGAGGCTTAGCGAGGACAACCTTAAATTAAAATCAAAGGTTTTGTCGTTGTCGTACAGTCATGATGGGGTACCTGCATCAGGGGATTGGTCAGTTTCTTACTCTTCTGACCATAACAAGCATTTACAAGACTCCTCGACATTTGATGCTGTGATAATGACGGTTTGTCATCTTTGTTCTAACTGAGATATGACTGCTGTATAATTTGAGCGCTTTATTTGTAGTGATCCAGAACTTCGGCAAATGTCAAATTTCATACCTGTGCTAGCATACTTGTCCGTACTTAAAAAAGGGACTTGCTGGCTTCCCACACAGTTTTAGCTGTAGTTGAAGAGCTATAATGCTATTAAGTATCAGACAGGAATTCTATGGGTTTACAAGGAAGACTGCATTCTGCTTACATCCATGGTGACATGTGCATACTTATATTTGTTGTGCAAGAGCATCTGATGTATTATATGCCGTCAATCCAATGACTTTCGCATCTTTATTCTTTACTCCTGGCAACACTGTTGTTACTTATCAATTACTTGTCAATTATGTTTTAGGCTCCATTATGCAATGTTAAGGAATTGAAGATTACAAAAAGGGGAAACCTCTTTCCACTTAACTTCATTCCTGAGGTGTGTGATCGTAAATGCTCTAATCAAACAGTAGCTGCAGTTTGTTTTGTTGAGTGAATCTGCTACTTTTTGACTAGCAGTTACAATTTCTATAGAGAGCGAATGCTTGCTTCGGTTTTCTTGTCAAAGCTAGGCATTCACTGTTTTTCACTTCACAGTTTTGTTTGCAGTGTAGTTGTGTACACTTGCCAAAGTTGTAATGTGCAGTTAAGTAAGGCCATCACTTCCCGAACGTGTTGGACAAAGAGCAATTTTTTTTTATGTAAAACTATTGACTCGATTTTGCGTATTTTCTGTCCTCAACATCTGCCGCAAAAGTTTCGTAAAGGTTATTGAGGAACTAATTATGATCAAGACCTAGTGTTTGTGACTTTAGGAATGAATGTTCTCACGCATCATTGATTCTCTTTTTGGGAATGCTGTATTCTTTTCATAGTAACTTGTTTTATCTATCTAGTGAAGTGATTTTCTTTGGGTATGGATATCATATAGATTCCCTCTTGGCTTATTTTCAGTTCTTGGAATCTAGGTTCCTATTTTACCTAGATCACAATCTAATTGAAGGAGTGAAACATTTTCGTTCTGTTACCCTCAGCACCTTGGAAAAAGAGGCAGTCATCTTACCTCACCACATTCCCGCATCAATGTTATAGCTGATGCTCTTTTTTTGACATGCATTGTGTGACGCAGATAACTTACGCGCCACTGTCAGTCATGATTACTACCTTCAGAAAGGAGAATGTGAAGAGACCACTTGAGGGATTTGGAGTTCTTGTTCCTTCGGAGGAACAGAAAAATGGGTTGAGGACTCTTGGTAATGATTGTTTGTGGCAAGACATCTGGATAATGCGCACCTGTCGCCTTTATACCAGGGATAATTGTATTTCATTCTTTCCGCAGGAACACTCTTTTCCTCAATGATGTTTCCAGACCGTGCACCTAATGACCTGTACCTGTACACAACCTTTATTGGAGGAAGTCGAAACAGAGAACTTGCAAAATCTTCCAAGTAGGAGCTGATGAGATGCTTGAATGCTTTAATTTGCAAAGCAGTTGTTTTCTTCTAATTTTCTGTTGGATTCATGTCTGACTGAGCTCTTGTTTATTTATGATTGTTCTATTGTATTGCAAAACTTATGGTTTCCCGTCCTTCGATATTTCTAGAGAGGAGTTAAAGCAGATAGTTACTTCTGATCTAAGGCAGTTGCTGGGAGCTGAGGGAGAGCCCACATTTGTGAAGTAACCGAATGATTAAAAACTCAAAAACTTTTTCTCTCTTAAATAACTGTGTTTATTTATGTAAATGCCTCTTACTAACTTGCACACTTAATTGCAGCCACTGTTACTGGAGTAAAGCGTTCCCCCTGTATGGGCAGAACTATGACTCAGTTCTGCAAGCAATCAAGAAGTTGGAAGAAGATCTTCCTGGATTCTTTTACGCAGGTAATTTTGCTGGTTTTCAGTATTAACTTCCTACTAGTATAGGACTTTCTTCTTTCTAATATAAGAAAAATAGGACCCTAATTTGTAGAGTTGAATAATCAAAGCTATAAGTAGAGTCATTTTTCATGCGATTGGTAACTGTCCAACAACAATCTGAGATTCATTGGGCTAAGTTATAAGATTTTGATATTTCCCTAGAGAATGCCCACATATAATAACATGCTAAATTATTAAACAGAACAGAGGCAAACTAGATTGTTAAGATGTGAAAACAGACATCGAAGATGTCCAGTCTTTGGGGCAGAGTTTCTTTCTCGTTAAGGGGCTGGTCTCATTGAAACCAGGGAAGAGAGTTCTGTGGGGGAGAGTTTCATCTTATGAAGGAGAGAGATTGGCATCCTTTAAAGATCCACAATGGAGGGCGTGAGATTCACATCATGCTAATAGCACAATATCGATCGTCCATCCTCCAAGTCCTGTTGTTATCTGACCACTGATCTCATAAAATCGTCGAAGATAGATTTTTCCAACTTATCTTAACCAAGTTCCCAGGCTTAGTGGTGGTATGACAATGTACCGTTTGTTGTGATGGGCATTGTTTAACCACGGAATTTCCAGGTAACCACAAGGATGGGCTGTCTGTTGGCAAAGCAATGGCGTCGGGTTGCAAAGCAGCTGATCTTGTGATATCCTATCTCAACTCTTCTTCAGACGATCGAGAACCCCGGTGAAGAGTGAGATATCCAGAATTAGTAACATGCTCTGTATACCCCAGGCGTTGTGCACTCCTTTCTTTTTCTTGTTATCTACCTGGAAAGCAAGCTACTGAATTCACGCCCTTACCCAGATGAGACCCGGCAGAAACTACTAAATGCACCTATAATGGTGTTCAATCTTCAGAAACCAAATTTCCAAAAGATTGGTCGTTCATTCTGAATTCTTCAAATTCCTTCAAAAGGGGATAGAGTATGAAAACGGCTCGTGTTCATATGCTTCCCGTCATTTTTTTTATTCACCGAAATTCTTCTACGCTTAGCTTGCTGAAAACCAATTTCTTTGCCCTCCTCACCCCCTGTTTCTCTTTTCCTCTGTTTCTTGTTTCTGTCTGAAGTAACATTCTTTTCACTCAATCATGTGAATTGCTTGGAGTTCAAGCGCCACATCCCGGTTTTCCTAGTTTGATTAGGCAGGGAGAGGAAGACTGCTCGGCCTAACACTTCGGTGCAAATCAGGCCGTTTGGTGATGATAGTTGGTTAGTCCTTCTCTCTGCCTAGGCTTCAATCTGGTCTCCTGTCATGTCCAAACTCACTTTGGCGAAGTGGAAGTTGAGGGCAATGCCTGAACATTCTTCTTTCGTACGTCGGTTGTCTTTATTAATTTCAATTTTTGGGCATTGTCAAGGGACCATGGAGGCAAATTTCAGAATTTCTGCATTATATAATTTGTGACGGCAGAGGGGCTCCATCCAATTAATAATTTGGGACTCTTGAGGACCTTCAATTTAAAGCAAATTGCAGATGGGCCCAACTCGATTGAGACTCCGCGGCCACCCGCTAATGAGGAAGACTCACCGACGCTTTAAGCCTCAAACGAATTACTGAACACGCCAGTTTAAATGGATTATTTAACTTTGAGAAAATAGTATCTTGAAATTTCTCAATTTTATTTAGATGCTTGGTGCGTCTTAATTTTTTCATAGGGCCACGTGTCATCAATTGGATCGATGAATTTAAGTTATTTTACATTAATCTACCTGTCATATTCTTTTTTCTTTTTGCGAAAGATTCTCTCCTTAGACGGACTTGTATGATTTAAAACAATTAGCCTATTTAAATAAGTAAAAGCATAAAAGAGGGTGGGAGCCAAAATGATGACACCGTGATAAAAAGGGGTTTTAATTTTTTTTTTTGTTTATTTTGCTTTTATCTTTTAAGAGTGTTCAAAAGGATTAAAAATGAGATGAAATAGCGTTTTCTTTTCGGTCATTAAATTAGATGTGTAGATATGAGATTCGTGAATTCAACTCGGTCATTAAATTAGATGTGTCGATATAAGATTCGTGAATTCAACGTGAATGCTAAAAATGTTAAATGAATGTGCATTTAACATTTACGCTTTTGAAAATAGCTCTTACCTGAAAATATCATTGATAAAAAAAATATTATTCAGTCGGATTAATACGAGTAAATTAGGATTTTGAAAATGAAGCATAAATAAAGACCAACTCATTTGGATTGCCTCGAAATAGAGTAGACGGACCGGATGTCACTGTCCAAATTCCAATGACCTGAAAACGACACGCCGCTCGCAAAACGACGGCGCTTGGCTCGGTGCATTAGAGAATTCTTTAATTATCCTTCAAGTTACTCACCTGGAAATACTGAGGTCACGAATTTTTTTTTTTAAATTTATTTATGGAAATCCTTGCTTGTCTTTTTCCAATTCCACATTTTCTATTTATTTATTTCTTTTGATATTTCCGTGTGTTATATTGCGGTCATTGTCTCCGTCTTCCCCATTCCTCTTCACTCACACTCACTCTTGCAGTTTCTGAGCTTGGAAGCTCAGACATTGCGGTCGGAGTGGAGCACGAAACCAAACCACTTCGTTTCCTCGGTGTCTGCCCGAACTCCTTCGAGCTCCCGGTTGCTGATTTCGCAGGTGAATGTCGGTTTCTATGATTCTTGTTTAGCTGAGACATCGTTTTGCTTCGCCGTCGATTCATACCTGCATTCCGATTGTCCGATTCGGGAGATTCTAGTTCGAGGTCAGGAATGATCGCATTCGACTTCGTGGGTTGGAACTTTTGGGGTCCTTTTTGTCTGAGCTCAGTTGATGAACCGAACATAAAGAGCTCGCTTTTTCAATGTAGGCGCTGCGACATTGCCAACGTAAAGATCTGGTTTTGCTTTTGGATCTCTCGTGGGTTGGTGTGCTCGTTGGGTTTCTCTTCTTGTACTTTGCTTATTCAAATTGAGCTCAAATTATTATGTTGGTTCCTTTTCTTTGCCCTTGAGGGTACTTTTTCAGGACGGAGAGTTTACTGAGCTTATACTCGATGTTTCCTTGTTTATAGGCCGACTTATGTCTTTCGCATTTGTTGGGTTTTTGATATTGAAGCGATCTTTTTTCCATTACCGCAGAGTTAGTTACTGTGGCATAGCATTTGACTTGGAGACGACAGAAAATGGTTAGAAAGAGCGCCTCAGTTCAACTTGATTATATAATCCATGTTCAGGAGATCACGCCTTGGCCTCCATCACAAACACTCAGATCCCTCCGTTCTGTCCTGATCCAGTGGCAGAATGGGGAAAGGTCTTCCGGCGCTACGAAATCTGTGGTTCCATTTCTCGGTTCTGATGTTGGTGAGGGTAAAATAGAATTCAATGAATCCTTCAGATTATCTGCAACCCTTCTGAAGGATGTCAAGGTCAAAGCTGGGAATAGTGATGTATTCCAGAAAAATTACTTGGAGTTTAACCTGTTTGAGCCTCGAAGAGATAATATCATGAAGGGGCAGCTGATAGGCACTGCCATGATAAACTTGGCGGACTATGGCGTGGTTGACGAGCCCCTGAATATAAGTGCTGCTATGAACTGCAAAAGGAACTTTAGGAATATGGCTCAACCTATTTTGTACGTCAAGATTCAATCTGTTGATAAGGGTAGGAGTAGTCCAGTGTTGAGGGGAAGTAGTCTCTCAAAAAAGGTATCTCTAGGTACAAATGACTGTGAATCTGTTATAGATTCAGTTGATGAAGCATTTGCAGAGGAAGCGGAAATTACCTTCTCCACTGATGATGATGGTTCCTCTCACTCTTCTGTGACTGCTTCTTCTGCTCCTCTGGAGCACAATGAGGGTTCAGTGCATCAAATGCAGCTGGTAGTCAACTGTTTTTTTGGCTTCGTCTTTTTCCTTCTGTAGCCATCTTTTCTGATTATCATACTGCTGCAGTGAACTTTTTTCTTTTTTTATTTGTTGGCATTGTAGAAATGCTACAGGTCCCTCTTTGTTAATATTGGTTGTGATAGGCACACTAATAGCGTGTGCACTTTGCAAATGAAATGAGGTGTGCATGAGGTGAATTCATCTAGATATACATGGTGGGCTTAAATGTTCCTTGGAAGAACAAAAGGACAATGCATGTGAATCAATAATATATCCGTGTTTTCACTTCATGGTTTTCCAGCTGTAGCCATCTTTTTTCTATTTTATGGTTGCAGTGAAGTTTTTGTTTTTTTGACACTCTAGTGATGCTACAAGTCCCTCTTTGCTAATATTGATTGTTATAGGCATAATAATGGATTCATTGTGCATATTTTTGCGCATGAGATGAGGCGTGCATCAGGGGAACTCATCTATATATGCACGGTAGGCTTAGATTGTCCTTTGGATGAACTAACAGATTGTGCACGTGAATAGAAGACACATACAAAGGCTGGGGAAATCATGGCAAGAAAATTCATTCTATCATTGGCTTTTCTTTTTAGGAAGCCACATTACACAATTACCTCATTGGATACAAATTAGTGGACATCTTGAATCTTCCATGTTTTTGCTGATTTCTGTGCTGTGACTAATGATGGCATCACAATTAAGGCAAGAGTTGGCAGTATGTTTTCACATGTTATGACAGTACTAAGTGATAATAAATTTACCTCGGTTGTCAGAGTGGATCGGGTGTTACGGATAATAATTTAGAAAGCAGTGGAAAGGAGCATATCTTAGCTTCCAGAGCTGGGGTTAAAAGATTGAACATGATGCCAAGCATAATTGCACATGGTAAGTTCTCTCAATCGCCCTCACTTTCATCGTCAGTTGACTTGTTTGTTGAGAAGGGGAGGCCAGAAAAATAACACTGCTTCTTTTGACTCCTTTGAGCCTAGTTTGATCCCCTTCCCAAAAACAATTTCCATTGTGCTAAAATGTTATATCTATGCCTAGGTACCGAAAGAATAGCAGTAGATTGCATCCCAAGAAGAACTGAGAAAGTAGGTTCTGCCCCAGAAGTTAACCGGAAAGTTTCCTATGAAAGAAATGAAGTTAGAAGCAATGACCCAACAAATGCGGAGAATGGCATGTTGCACTGTTATTCTGCCAATGAAGATTCATCCGACGAGATGCAGGGATTTGATGACTATGCTGGTGGTGAGGCTAATGACAAGAAGCGATTAACTCCTGAAACTGCTGCCAACTTCCCAGGGAACAGAAATGGTTATTGCATAACAGAGGAAGAGAACGGAAGAGGTCCCATGCGGGATACAGGGGGAGCAAGATACCACAGTGGCTGTGACAGAAAAGTGGACAAAGTATATCCTAAGGATACGAAACGCACACTTATGGATGCCAAGCTCCAACAGCTGGAGAACAAAATTCAAATGGTGGAGGGAGAGCTGAGAGAGACTGCTGCCATTGAAGTTGCTCTTTATTCGGTGGTTGCAGAGCATGGTGGTTCCATGAGTAAGTTTCATGCTCCAGCTAGGCGCCTTTCTCGATTTTATCGCTATGCTATTAGAGAGCTACCCCAAGCAAGCGTAGCTAATGCAGGAAGGAGCATAGTCTCAGGATTATTTTTGGTGGCGAGAGCATGTGGAAGTGATGTCTCAAGGTGCATTTTTATTGCTGTTTCTTTTGCTTGTCTAATTTTTTTTTCCATGTTTGCCAAACATCATATTGTCCATTAACAGTATGTCACTCTTCGTGTTTTTCATGTGAAAAAAGTTTATTATAACTTTTTGCCTGCATTTGTAAGCAAATACATTACATGCCTGCTTTAGTCGAGGATGAGGGTACCAGAGTTTGGCTTCAATTACTATGGGAACAAGTATTAGCTTATGTTGATTTGGGGATTTTACAAGAACATCGTTTTGGTGAAAATTGAGTGGAGATGCTAGAGTTTTGGTCTCGTCATCTATACATTGCCTGCATTGCCTGTTGCATGTGGGACAAATGTTCGAGTAGAAATAGTTTTCCAACAGCTTTTATACAGCTACATTGCTATTACAGGTTAACTTATTGGTTATCAAATTCTGTGGTGCTAAGAGCAATTATAAGCCAGATGATACAAAAGGGAAATGTTGAAGTACCACTGTCGAGAGAGTCCTACCCCAGAAAGAAGGGAAATAAAAATGCCAGAACAGAGGATGACAATGAGAATGTGCATCAACTCATATTTGAATTGGAAAAAGTTGAAGCATGGATCTTCTCCCGCATTGTTGAGTCTCTGTGGTGGCAGGTTTTTACATTAGCCCTCTCTCATCTTCGCCAACTTCCTCTACTTTTCTTCAACTGAAATTTCTACCTTCCTGCTGTCAATATAATTGCAAATGTTTTGACTGAATGACCTGACGGGCATATCCTGTTTCACATTTCAGTCTTTGACTCCATACATGCAGTCTAGTGCTGCAAAGTTGCTTGGTAGAGCCAAGGGCTCCGGCTCTGTAAAAAACAACAGAAAAGTGACACATGTGGAAGATCAAGAACAAGGCAACATTTCAGTGGATCTGTGGAAGAAAGCATTTATGGATGCATGCGAGAGACTTTGTCCTGTCCGAGGTGGAGGCCATGAGTGTGGTTGTTTGCCTGTGCTTGCTAAATTGGTATCTCTCTGAATTGCCATTAATCACCTTTCTGGATGGATTAGCGTAATGAACATTGACGTCACGTGTCAATGAGAGGTCATTAGAAAGTAGAACACGAAAAAAATATTACTTTTCCAGCATTGGAACGGCGATGGATTCTTGCCTTCTTGACGACGTGGAATTACGATTGATAGAAAGAGAGAGGAATAATTGATTGATGAACTTCATCTGTCAAAAATGACAAATGTTAGGGGGTATCATAGTTAATTCAATAGCTGTTGCCATGTATTCTCTCAGCCTGTGCTTACTAAGGTGGTATCTCTGATTGCCATTATCTACCTTTCTGGTTGGATTAGCTTAATAGACATTGACAATTGAGAACACCATGTGCAATAGCAAATCAAATGTACAAATTTTCTCTAGTAAGGATTGATCAATAATTTTGAACTTTGGGTGGCAGTTCCTTGCCTGCTTGACGATATGGGATTCCACTTGATTAGAAAGGGAGGGGTGATAACTGATTGATGATCTTCGTTGGTAAAATATGGTTTGATGTAGGGTGTATCGATAATCAATTCAATAGTTGTTGCCCATATATTCTCTCAGCTGTCAGATCCCATTTGTGCATGCAACATTAAGATGTTAACTCTCATGAAAAGAAGTGATATATAATAATGGATTTTGGTCTTGGCCTCATTATTAGTGTCAAGGGTCTTGGTCGCACATTAGGGTGTCACTGTCTGAAAACTCTAAACTTATCGAATCCAATTGGGTGGATGTATTATTATACTTCATTTGGGAAAAGATATGCCTTTTACTATACAATCGGAAGGTCTAGAATACTATTGAGAGCATTACCATCTCAGTGCACGGATACTGGAATTTTTTTCTAAGTTTGACTACTATACCTTCTTTATTTGATGTTGATCATTACCCTTATTTGTTAATGTTTGCTCCAGTTTCCTTTTTTCATATGCATGGAGTCTTCACTTTTCAGTTTAGTCATATGAAACTGAAGTTAGTAATCTCTGTGCAGATAATGGAGCATTGCGTGGCTAGGTTAGATGTAGCCATGTTTAATGCCATTCTTCGGGAGTCTGCAGATGAGATTCCAACAGATCCGGTGTCTGACCCCATTAGCGATCCCAAGGTTCTCCCAATACCTGCAGGAAAGTCAAGCTTCCAAGCTGGTGCTCAACTGAAAAATGCTGTAAGTGATATTCGATTTCTAGTTCTAAGTTAATGCAAAGTATTAATCATTCTCCTCTCTATGAAGTCAAATTGCATTGCAATCAGATTATAAGCACAAGCTACACGTCATTACTCAAATAGAAAATGATTGCTTTGACCAGCATTGTATGACCTACCTTTGCCATTTCTTCACCGAATCACACGAAGAATCATGTCGTGAATCAGATATCACACAAGAGATGCATTTTGTTGCGTTCTTTTTCTTCTTCATTCATTCAAGAGAGAGAGAGAGAGAGAGAAGAAGAAGAAGAAGAGGAAGGGGAATCGTGATCTGCTTCATTCATTTGACTGGATCCGAACCATCAAAAATCTTGTATCATTCATAATTTTTTTTTTTTTTTGGGTAAGTTTGTATCATTCATAATTTGGCCCTTGCATGTTGAAGAATTAAGTTGTGTTCTTCTTCTTCTTTGTTTGGCACGTCAGATTGGGAACTGGTCTAGATGGCTGACTGACCTGTTTGGCTTGGATGATGATGATTCACATGGAGACGAGAACAGAATTGTGGATGAGGATGAAACACGAGATGCTACCTTCAAATCATTCCATCTCCTATATGCTTTGAGTGATCTTATGATGCTTCCGAAAGACATGCTTTTAAACAGATCGACCAGGAAAGAGGTATAGCCTGAAGCTCTATATCATTTAGACTTTGTTCCAGTGAGATGGTAGCTTTTTTTTTTTTTTTTTGTCAAAGAGATAGTATCGTTGACTATACCCTTTTTTGCCCCCATGAAGCTATGCCCTACGTTTGGTGCATCTCTGATTAAGAGGGTTCTCGACAATTTCTCTCCAGACGAGTTTTGCCCTGACCCGGTCCCAAATGCCGTGCTGGAGGCCTTGGCCTCTGAGGTTAGTGATTGCATCCACCTGATAGTATTTAATGATCCTACAAAAGCACACTTTGGCACTTTCCCTCTTTACTAATCATTCAAATTAGACAAAAGCCCCGTTATTGTTCTCGATGATGCAGGATCCTTTAGAAGCCGGGGAGGAACTAGTCACCAGCTACCCATGCATTGCCGCCAACCCAGTCTATCCACCACCCTCGGTAGCTTCTGTGGCAGGATTCCTCGGTGAGCTTGGCAACCAATCTCAGCTGAGAAGAAGTAGGTCGTCCGTGCTCGAGAAAGCGCAAAATAGCGATGACGAACTCGATGAATTTAATGCACCTTTAACATCAATCTTCCTAAGTGAATCCTCCTCTTCACCCACATCCGCTGAGCCCCTCCAGATGAATGGCAAAGGGCACAGCCGACATCCTCTTAGGTACCGGCTTCTGCGGGAGGTCTGGATGAACTGTGAGTAGCTGTAGAAATTCACTCCGTTATCAAAAAATGAATTGTCATTCCCCCCTCCTCCTTCTCATCCTGGCTATCCCGTGGCGTAAGTATGCCATCTGATTTTGTTTCTACCTGTACATCTGAAGCTCTTGTATAGAAAGAATTCGGCGAAAGCTCATAGTGTCAACCACTCGGAAGAGTCACTTGAACTTGGTGCAAATAAAAGAAAGCTGGAAAGAATAATTAGGAAAATTGTGACAATGGATAAATTTATGAAAAAGCGAGAAATATGCATATTTCATTTTGAAAAAGCTACTACGTTCGGGTGAGAGCATCACTGATTCACTGCTACCATCGGCACCGGGAACCTTCATGCATGGCCGTGGTCGCCGGTCGGGACGTGCGAGCAATTCCGGCTATTCGTGTGTCCTTGCTGCTCTATCTTGGTTGGGCGACGAGAGTGGTCATGATTTGGGCACGGCGACCTTTGTGAGACGATCGTTCTCATGCAGAGCAGGTCAAAGACCTCTAGGGAAGGCGACGGAATGTGGGCATCAACAGTTGTATATTTGCAACGACGGTCTCTTTCTTTTTTCTTCCCATTTTTAGTTTTCTATTTCGTCAAATTTCGGAAATTTCTTCTAATTCTGTCAAATGTTTTTAATCTAAATTCTATGAGTTTACTTCTTCTTCTTTTTTCATCGGCACCGCATTGCCAAACATGGCGGCAGCGGCGGCAGCGAAACCGAAGGTAAGCAGTCGATCATTGGCCCATAACTCCATGACACATGAGTAGGGGGTGTCAACAGTTACTCCCGTAAGTTTTTCTTGAGACGCTCCTCTGACCGACCCAGCAATTACAGGGGCGAACTCGTCATCATCCTCTCTCGACATTTCAAAACGGGGCAGATCGGTAGGGTTTGGAGATCCCGCGAACGCATCGAAAAACCCTCCTCTCACTCTCATGCGAGCTCCGCCCCCGTCTCCAAGCCTCGACGAGATGGCTGGTTCTGACAGAAGGAGCATTTCAATATGTTGTGAGTTATGATTCAAGATTTTGGGCGGGACATCAGTAGTAGGTCGTATTTTGATTCTGACAATACCTGTTAATATGGAAATATCGAGGGTCAAATGTGGAAATCGGGAGAAGGCCGGAATGGCACGACCGTCTTCGAGGGCTTCCCCATCGTCGTGATTTTGCTGCCCTAAAAAGATTCCTCAGTAATCACGTTAATGGTGGATGACGGGATTCTTATCGAAAAAATAATAAATTCCAAATAATTAATCAATAGAATATGCCACCAAAAAGACCAATAATTTATTATATGTCGACCGACCCCTGCCAACCCCATCAAGTCGAGATCCAAGGCACTTCTTTGCCTTTTCTCGATATTTGCATTTGGGTATTACTTACATCTAGCAAATTGAAATATTCAACAGGGGCCATAACAAGAAGAGATTGGCGATACTGCTGGGGACAACCAAAGCGACAACTCGAAAAGAAATAGGGGTATTGACCGGAATCCGATTTACATGTTCACATGCAAAGATTTCATGATTAATCGAAAAAAGGAGTAGCTGAGAAAAATCTGTGACTTGCTGCTTAGAGAATTCAACATCTAATCACTACAAAGACTTGTTTGTTTTTTTTTTTTTTTCCCTTTCCAGCGCTTCCGAGAGCGAGAACAACCGAAGAAAAGACTGAGTTTTATTTGTTCCATGAAATGGAATCTCACTTTCAGCAGAAGTACAAGACCATTCGACTTTATTATTATCCATTCCGGATCAGAATAGCAATAAATGTGAAAGACCATATCACCTCGGCTCAGATTGCTTCGATTTTCTTCGTTGCCCCCCACCTCACCAAATCTAACAAGGCCAGGCGGCGCCTGGGGCGAGGGCAACCTTGCTAGATCTGGCGAGGCTAGGGATCAGCCGTGCGAGGCCAATAGGAGACGCCAGCCTCGCTGAGTGTCGCCAAGGCCAGGGCGAGGCCGATCGTTGTTTGTGGTGACGAGGCCAAACTTGGTCGACCACCAGGATAGAGGAGATAAAGAAGAAAGGAAAAAAAAATAAAAAAAATAAAAAGATATATACACACGCGCGCGAGAAATGTCCACATCAGCATCGACCGTCATCCACGTAAGCAATATCTAGTCAAAATCAATCGGAATGACTGAATTGGCTCTAGGTTAAAAGATTTAGGACTAAATTATTACCATTAAAAAGTTTAAGACTTTTCGGACATTTTTCTCCGTTATTGGATGAGTCATGTGGGGTTTTCAGTATTTGTAAATAAAACTTTGCAGCAAAGGCCTTGAAATTATATTATGGAGCACGCAAATTTTCGCTAAAGATTATGAAGACTCAGAATACTTTTGAATAAAGGTATCAACGGTTCTATTCGTTTCAGATTTTCAGAAAAATCAAACGATAGGGCAAACAACTGAATCGAACCAACTCACAAACCAAATCCAATAATGTTCTGCTTGGTTCGATTCGGGTTTTTGATTTTCCATACTCTTTATTTGGGCCTTTACTTATTGTTGAGAATTTCTAAACAAAAATATGATGTTCACATATTAAGCACTTTCGTTTCTAGGCACAAAACCGATCAGTGCTACATGACAACACTTCTGCTTCTTGATTTCCCTGCTAAATCGGGAAAATCTATTTGATAAAAATCTTGTCGAAGTATAAATCCATTTGGTAAAAAAATTGACTTATGATAGGGGATTTTTAACTACCGATAGGATTTCAACTTCTGGCAAAAATTTTGGCCAATTTCGAAAAGCAAAAAAATTTTACTTCTCGTCTTTGCCGACCAACTGCCGATCACCACCCGATCACCACCGGCCGCCAATGATTTTGTTAATAATGTTTTTAAAATAGAAATTTTCAGTCGTAACCAAACGAATTTATCTGATCAAAAGTCAATCTAGAGCAGAAGTAGAAAAATTAATTAATTTCTGCTTTTGGGCATAAGTAGAGAAATCAACTTTTAGGTTGCGCATGACAACACTTCTCTATAGAACAAAATGAAGACGAAGATCCGACACAACAACAAGAACAAATGATTTCAATCACAAGATATATAGATATAAATATATGAACATGCTCCCATATTATGGTTATACATGCCAGTACTTTCTGTTCTACCATCTCTTCCCACATGAAAAACACAACACGCTGCATCTCAGCTCCGTTTGATGCCTCGAAGCTAAAACAAAATTGGAATACTTGCCAGAACTTGACTCGCTCTAGACTCGTATCTATTTACCATATATATGCCGGATTGCGATCGGGACATTGCATCCACGAACCAACTAAGAATAGACTCATGCAGTCAGCTTTTGGGAAGAGTTGACAGCATTCACGTGCTGAAGATGTAGCGCCGCCAACAGCCCGCGCCAGGTTTCTCCAGGCGCACTCGCAACTTGGAAGTTGAGAAGTTTCTTTTGCTTCTGATAATATTCTTCCAGCAACTTATTCTGTTGAAGATAGAAGGCAAGTGAGCAAATCATTTCTTTCCTCTACTTCTGCTATGTATACAGATCAACCAGAGGCCTAAAGAAGCATTTTATGCATCGCATAATACCATTGGATGGAACCCCACACATATGTAAGGATAAAATTGAGAGAAACCAGCGGCTGGCAAATCGAAATGTGAGAAACACAACTGGTTCTAATCTCACACATAGGACTTCAGAGTTATATTTAAGACTACACCCTACCTGCTCTGCATACACGATCAAGTTTTCCTTCCAGGGACCCCTAACATCAGCAGAAACCAGTTGCTCAGCCGGTGATCTTAAACCAGGTTTGGAACTGGGTATGTGCAAATTGGTAGAGTCCAGGGACGCAGGAAATGCTCCCATCCCTAAATTCTTTGCTAGAGGGTCTTGCTCTGTGGACTTGAAGTTCAAAACAAGATCAATGTCGGCAAATTGGTCGAGAATCTCCTGCGGAAAGGACCAACATTCATGAGAACTAAACATTACCAGATCTCTGTAAAAGATTACATCCAAGCATAAAAAATTTCAAATGCACGATCCTACACTCATGCAAATTTCCATTATGATCATCAGGTAGATTCAGGCTCAAAAGCTGATTAAGGACAGTGTAGAGAGCCATTCCACTTACAGCTTGGGCACTTGTTCTGGGGATACCCTCGAGAATGAATCCTGTTTCTCCTCTGCAATATCCTTCCTCTAACCTCCTGGACAGCAGTGCGAAAATCACTTCCTCTGGTACAAGCTTTCTCTCATTCACAGCATTCGCAATCTGTCGGATACACGGGCAAATAAAATGACATTGAAAAGAAAATCAACAAGCGATTACATGGGGCTTGAACAGAGTAACATGCTTCAAAATTAGTACACTTGCACAGCTTAGAAAATAAATGCACACATAAAGACCCTCTGGATACTTGCAAAAGAACGCTCTCATCTCTCGGAATGGAATGAAGATACACGACCTTGATAAGTCTCTACTTGCGACGAAGCACGAAAAACCTTTGAAGAGTCACACAATGATTTGTCCTATTCAGTGAAGCCAGCAGATCACAACGCATAATCAAGTACACTGATTCTCCTCCTAGAAGAGCAAACTTCCAATACCACAAGAAAAGGAGAATGAATGAAGATTAACAAGACCTGCTTATACAGAGAAGACCGAGGGTTAAGCTCCTGGCGAACGAGCGAGCCCATGGAAATGTGAGGGACTTGCAGGAGATTCGAGAGCATCTCCGCGTACACGTGCTTCTTCGCGCCCCGGTCCCCCATCACCACCCACTGGATCCCTCTCTCCGGCACGAGCTTCTGCGAGCCGGTTCTCGGCCGCGGCTGCGCGGCCTCGCACGGCTCGTACTCCTCCTCCTCCTCCGAGAAGTAATCGCGGAGAGCCGCGCCCGCCGACGATCCGTAGCCCCGGCCCGCCAGGACGCCGAACCGCTCCGGCAGTTTCCGCGCGGCGGCTGCGAGGTGGCGGCTCAGTCCGGCCATGGCGGCGAAGTGGGAGCCGAATTAGGGTTTTAGAAGGAAACTGGAAATGGCGATGCCAGTAGCAGAGAGTGCGGGGGAGAGCTCTTTAGCAAAAGAAAGATGAAAGTGAGGTTTTAGCGACCGCTTGGGGAATGAGGTGTGATTCGGTGAACTGCGGTGCAGCGAAACGTTTTGTGCGAACCAGTGTAGCAGCCGGATATAGGCGGAAATGCCACGTGTCTCTAGATCATTGCTCCAGCTCAGGAGAAATTGGAGGACAGAAGGCATCAGGTGATTACTACTGGTGGATTACGAGATCGGCTAGGGTGCGACGCAAGGGTAGCAGTAGCACAGCTCGGGGTTGGGGCTCGGGCTCGGGGCGTCCACAAGCCCTGACAGAGGAGATAGCTCTGATGGGAGACACGTGGATGGTCGAGAGGTATTCGAAGATTCGGATACACGTGCCACCCCAACCTACGTGCTTGCCACGAGAAAAGCCAAAGCTGGCCTGGCTGCGACTCTTACTTACACTTGAAATGGAAAATGATTCGACGCCGTGGGGTTCATCAAAATTGAATAATTTGAAATACTTGTATTCTTTCGTTGATAGCTAACTCACAAATCGCACCATGACTTTTAAATTGATTTAAATAATTTTTTTGAAAAAATGTCACGTAAGAGAGAGAAATTAATTTTAAAATGTCACGTCAGTATTTTTCGTTGATCAAGCTGGACGTGATTAATGAAAAGACTCGATTATATCAATTTGTCAAGTTTTAGAACTCGATTGCACATTTCGAAAATTTTAGAACTCAACCACACTTTGGGGGTGCATGACAACTAACCAGATATTGTTTCTGGAACAAAAACCTATTTATGGAATATGTTTGGAATAGAAACTCGTTTGGCAACGCAATTGTAAAAAAATATTTCTGGAACAAAAAAATATTCTAGAAATAGATTTGAAGCAGAAATGAGAAAAAAAAAAGTTACTTATCTGAGAAATAGAAATAGAAATAGAAATCTTCGTCGAAGACCAATCCCGCCGGTCACACCCTCCCCCGGGCTGCCGACAGTTGGTCGTCTGCCACCAGTCACCGTCCACCAGCCGCCGGTTGCCACCGTCGCCCCGATCAAATAAATTTCTATTCTAGAATCATAAATTTTATGCCGTTATCAAAAGCATTTTTTTGCTCAAAAATTCATCCAGAAATAGAAATAGAAAAAATTATTTATGTTTCAGAAATTCATTCTGGAACATAAATATTGTCATGCGCGCCCTTTGATGACAAATTTTAGGACTTTTAATGCACATATTCCAAAAGAAAAGAACGTATTTCGAACCCTACCCAAACAAAAACCCCCGCAACTCTTGTGCATACGCAGCCGATAATCTATGTAGCACCGATACTTCATATGGGCATGCGTATCAATATCGAATACGTATCGGATATCGATACTCGTCCGATACGCGTATCGACGTGTTGACCGAGTATCGGGATTTCGATACTCGGTCAACGCAAGTGATACGCGTAACGGACGTCGGACACGCGTATCATTAAAAAAAAAACGTGAACCCTAAATCCCTTCGCTCCTTCGTCTCCTCTCTTTGAGTCTCTCTCTAATGTCTCCATCTCGATCGCTTGGTGCTCGGCCTCGATCTTGGCGCGGTAGTCGCGGATGGCAGCGACGTGGTCCTCGTTGCCGCGGCTCTCCTCCTTCTGCTCGACGGAGGAGATGATGCACCAGGAGGCGTGGCGGGCGCCGATGACGTTCTTGTAGGCGACATAGAGGAGGTTGCGCTCCTCGACGATGAGCTCCTTGGAGTCGGCATTAGTGCATTGTCTGTTTTGGCTTTATTTATTTTTTATATTTTAAAAAATATATTTAATACAACGTATCCCCGACGTATCGAATTTATCTATTTTTGAGAAATGACGTATCATCGTATCGTATCGTATTGTATCGTCGTATCGGTATCGGTGTCGGTGCTACTTAGCAGATAATTGAAGGTACATTTTTACGTTAAAATCACACGGCCATTCAAGAAAAGTAACGGCTGACGAGACCAAATGAAAGAGAAAGTGTATGATAATTAATTTCGCAAAGAGATGAATTAGGACTATTACGCGCCATTAAAATCTTTACAAATTGGTTGTAAAGGGGAGGGAGTCACCTCTCCCTTATCCGAGTACGATTTGAATATATTTTGAATTGAAGATCGTTACAATTCTATAGGAGGGAAAATTGTCAAAAAAAGTCATAAACCTATTACATTTTTGTTAATTCAGTCATAAACATTTTAATTTTACCAATTCAATCCCAAACCTTTTGTATTTATGTCAATTCAGTTCTAAAATTTTTTGTGCCAATTCAGTCCTAAACCTTTTGCATTTGCATCAATTCAGTCCATCCGGTCAATTTTGACTGGCCGGCGCTGACTGGACCCGACTGGCTCTGACGAGACAATTCTTAATAATTTTTTATTTTTTCCTTTTCTTTATTTTTTTTCCTTTATACTGTTCGTCTTCTTCCTCGAGAAGGCCTCGCCAGCCACCAGCACTACTGCCGCAGGCGAGATAGACACCACCGCCACTAAGCGAGGCCGGTGCATCACAGCTGGCCGCGACCGAGCTACGCCATGGCTTGTAGAGGCTCGGCCTCGCTAGATCTACGCGAGGCCAACCTTGCCTAGCCAGGGCGCCGCATCGCCGTTGCTGGGCTAGGTCGGGCTCGCCAAGCGACAGCGACGCCATGGCTAGGTGAGGTCAGACGGCGACAGTCGAGCCTGCCGTCGCTCAACTGAGTGCCATCGTTTTTTTTTTCCTGCTTTTATACTCTAAACCCACGAAGCACTACACAACATAAGAAGCAAAAAACTTAACCCCTGGAGAGAAAAGCTATCATAAGGATTCGATTTCGTAGTCTCTCTGCCTCGTCAAATTTCAAACGGCAATTGAAAGTGGAATCATAATCTTGCTTGGCCAGTGAGCGTGCTGGTCTTGAGAGGTGTCGGGGAGGCCAGTTCATTGTGGATGGAGTTTCTCTTCCTCCCAAAGCTTCGCAACCCACTTAAAGATCCCGTCATCGTCTGACCTCACCCAGCCATGGCGTCACTGTTGCTTGGTGCTAGCAGCGGCCGAGCTTGCCCAGCGACGACAACTCGACGCCATCGCTGCGCGAGGTCGGCCTAACCCAGATCTGGCCACGTCTAGCCATGGGTGGCTTAGCCGCTGCTAGCGGCAGTTGCACCGGCCTGGCTCATCGGTGGCGGTGGCAGCTTAGACAGCGGCGACTGTCTAGCCAGGGGCGGCGTCAGTAATTGGCGAGTCCCTTTGGGGGAAGAAGATGAAAGATGAAGATGAACAACAGAAAGGAAAAAAAATAAAGGAAAGAAAATGAAAAATATAAAAATATATATATTAAAAACATTATTAAGAATTGCCCCGTCAACACTGGTCGGGTCCACGTCAGCGTTGACCTGGTGAAGTTGACCTGATGGACTGAATTGATACAAATGCAAAAGGTTTAGGACTGAATTGGTACAAAAAAAGTTTAGGACTGAATTGACAAAATTAAAAAGTTTAGGACTGAATTAGCAAAAGTGCAATAGGTTTAGGACTTTTTTGACAATTTTTCCTTCTATAGGACATCGCGCTGGATTGGATGCCATTCTCGGCCACGTCGCCGATTTCCCAAACTTGTAGATTAGCCTCTCTCGTATATGTCAACCCGAAGTGGCCTCAAATCTTAGGCTGTGTTTGGTCGTCCGTATAAAACTCGGGATATGATATGTTTTATCATATCCCGTATTTGGTAGGTGTTCCGATAGTATAAGGTCGGATATAAAGGGGATATAGCCCGGATAAAAAAATCCGGGGGAGGGGGGTAGGATAAGGCCGTATAGGATTTCTTCAACTCACTCTCCCTCCTCTTCTCCCACCCCGCCACCACCACCGCCACCATCCACCTTCGCCTCGATCTCCCCATCATCCCCTACGCCCTCGGCTTCGCCGCCTTCTTCGTCGTCGTCGTCGTCGTCGCCGCCGCCGCCGTCGCGGTCACCGTATCCCCTTTCCTTCCGGATAAAGTAGTCGGAATCGCGCCCCAATGAGATTCTCTGACTCTCGTACGTGACAAAGCGAGCCACCACCTCTCTACCTCAGACGTGTCCGACTGGAAGTGGAAAGCCTGCATTTTTATAGGCAGAGTCGAAGAAGGAAGAGATGCTGCAATCCAATTGATTGATTGGTCGAAGCTTTGCGAACAGAACGTCGGCTCTGCATTCTAAGTTGTTCGTGCAATGAGGAGCTCGTCGCCTCTCTGCCTCCGCAGCATTTGGCCCAGATGACCTCGACCCGCTTCCTCGACATTTACCAGGTTCTCTCTCCTTGTCCTTCTCGGCATCGATTCAAGTTCAATCTGGTCGTACGAGAATGTTGTTGAGCTGATTTGTTTTTTTTCCTTTACCATTTGGCTTTCCCGGGGAGTAGATGAGTGTCGCGACCCGTCCGGAAGCGGACGCGGCTAATGGATTACCGATCGCGGGCCTTGGATCGGCGCGAGCCCTCCCAGGCCCATACCAAATCGCGGCGGGAGTATTTTTGAGGGATTCGACGATAAAAGTCGATCGCTTTCGACCTTCAGTGTGGTCGTGGTGGCATGTACAAATTGTACATGCATTTGGAGTCGCCACCGGTCTTTCTTGGAGGGTAGACCGGAAACCTTATTGACCGATTGGGAGAGATCAATCAATTCTGCGGAACCAAAGATTTTGGGTTCGGGGACTTGGTTACGCTGGTGTCATTACCAACGCCCTTTCGGTACCTAACGCGAGTGATTTCCTAGCTAAGAATTCATGCAGGCGCAATTTTAGGTAGGGTAGGTTTGGTTAAGGGTTTCATGCAGATTGGAAAACTATTCCTATCAATCACAATCAATTTAAATGAAAGCGCAATCAAGTGCATAAATACATCTCATCGATGCACATCAATTCAAGTCAATGGCCTCCTAGCATAGCCATAAGGGCTTATGAAAGGTGTGATTTCGGACCGGGGTAAAATGGGAAGATTTGGAGGCGATTTAGCCCGAAGGGCAAAATCGTCAATTTTTGGAAGACTTGGATACCGAATTACCCAAAATATTCCATGGCCAGTTGATTGTGGCCATTTCCCATTTTTGAGAATTTTTTTGGAATTTCTTGATTTTTCATCAATTTTTGGAAGACAATTCGCCAAAAGGGCGAAATCGTCATTTTAAGAAGGGTCGGGGTTCAAAACACCCGGAATGAGTCTTGACCAGTTGTTTGTGGCCATTTCCTATTTTTGGGGATTTTCTTGGATATTTTTAGAATTTTTTTGGAAGATGGTTTGCCGGAAGGGCAAAACCGTCATTTCTGGAAAGATTGGGGGTCAAATGACCCAAAAAGGTCATGGCCAGTTGAATATGGCCATTTCCTATTTTCTGGAATTTTTTAGAATTTTTCTGAATTTTCTGAATTTTTTAGAATTTTTTATGATTTTCTATTTTTTATTGATTTTTGAATTTTTTATTATTATTTGAATTTTTTTAATAATTAAAATTATTATCCGGGCCGGGTTGGACCCGGCCCACGCCCAGATCCACGACCCAGATCCGGCCCGCACCCTCAGCTATCAAAACGGCGTCGTTTCGCCAAATGAGAGAGGACGCTCCAGATCCAGCCACGTGGCGCGCTCTCCACCGTCCGATCGATTTTTTAATATTATTTTTTTTATCCGCGCGGCCCCCACCCAGCTGACGTGGCTGCCCACGTGGCACGCCACGTCAGCTTTGACCGCTGAATGCTGACCACCGGCGACTTCGCCGGAGAAGACGATGAACAGTGCTTTCTCCGGCGAAGTCGCCGGAAAGCTCGCCGGAGAAACACGAACCGCACCCAAACAAAGGTATTTTTCGCCCATTCTCACGGCGATCGACTCCCCGCCGGCACGACATCGATACTCAATAAAAACATGACATATTTTACGTGGGAAAGCGGCCAAACCGACCCCACCCGGACCGGCGCCGGTGAGAAAAATGTAAAAACTTCGTTTTCGCTCAAAACTCGATTCCGCTTGATCATATAACCTTCAAATGGAGTTTGGAAACTTACCTGAGTTCGCCTAATCCTCGGCGACAGCTCGAAGTCCTCCGTCGAGCTCCCGGTCCAAACCGTGACCGGCGAAGCTCCGGCTCGCATCCCCGGCGTATTTTCAATGCAAAATGAAGGCAAACACGAGCTTAGAGTCGGTGATATAACAATTTCTAGGCTAGCTTCGCGCGAAATGGGGCCCCGGGAGGCACGGCCGAGACTTGAAAAATATGGAACTCATTCAGGCATTCTGTCGAACAAGTAGCATGCGACGGTGGAATCGGAGTCTTTAGGGGAAATACCGACCTGCTTTGGCCCGTCCACGATGGCTGAAGCTCCGGCGGTACTTTCTGGAGGTCCTCGACGCTGGTTGTCTGTCGCTCTCTCCACGAACCGCCCAAACTCTCCCTCGGCTGAGTTCCTTGTACCATCGAGATTCCTCCCCTTTCATGGCCGACCGGCGCCACTTTTTTCTCCAACAACTCGCCAAGACGCGAATATCGACGACTCCTTTTGTCCCCCATCTTCATACGTTCTTCTCTTTCCCTCTTTTTTTAAAAAAAATGGACGTCCCCGTCCTCCCCTGCTTTTCCTTCGCTGACCGGTGGTGGGTCTGCAACAAAGTTGCAGACCCGGTCGAACCGGGTCGGGTCGGGACTGACCCGACCGGCCCGGTTCGACCAAATCGGCCTAATTAGGCCCCAAATTGATCTATTTTCATGAAATTGATGGCAAAATCGGACTCCTTGACATATTTTCTATCAATTATGGGCACTTTGGAGGATCAATTGATTGAAATTTAGTGAAAACCCCAAATTGTCCCTAGGATCCGAAAATTAATTTCGCTTAATCGAAGGTGTAAATGATCGAATTAGCCCAAATTGAGGCCACCAATGGACTCAGCATGATGAAAAATATAGGTTAGAGGTGTTTAATTCGAATGGGTATGCCCATATGAAATTTAATTTCACAATTTGTGAAACTGGGGACTAAATTGAAAGAAATTTGTGCAATTAAGCCCTTTTGTTCAAAATTGATCAAATTGGAGGGTAAATTGACCCAATTGCACTTCAAGACTTTAGAGCCCAATGTCATAGCTTATAAAAACCAAGAATTGAAAATTAAAAGACTCGAAAAGGATTTTTTTTGCTCGGTTCGGGTTTATGTTTGTGAAGAAACATAGTGACCCTAGCCGAATTTTCAAGATTTAAGGTGACACACTTGAAGATGAAATTAAAACAAAATTATTGAATATTTTTGTGTATTTTTCTGACCACGAATGTTATTTTTCTGATTTTTTGGGTATTTTTATAATTAAATAAATTCGAAAAATATTATAAAATACCAAAAATATTTTTTGTTCAAAATTGGTCTCTGAGACTAGGCCAAGGCTTTCAAAGTTGATTTTGTGATTTTATGACCTTTTTTGATATTTTTAATTAATTTTAAAGAATAAAAATCACAATAATAAATGGTAAAAAATCAGGTGTCAACAGCTGCCCCTCTTTGAGAGGAATCTCGTTAGAGGTTTCTCTCAAAGATAAGGTGGCACCTGATTTCTAACCGACTCAACTGGGAAAATGAGAGAAGAAATGCTACGACATTGAATCGCTTAAGGCCCTTTGATGAAAGCTCAAATTAATCCCCGGTTTGCTTTAACAATTTGAACATGGGCCGGAGTGAGAGAGGCTTACCTGAAGCTTACCTGCCCGATGCTGCCCACTGTGACGACTTTCAAGAAGATACCTAGGACTCGTCATTCAGAATATCCTAGGGAGATTAGGCTCTGACCTGTATGGTAGGTCATACCATCATGGAATTCCTAACTGTTAGGAACCTAAGGAAGGCACATTCTTTCTTTGGGAATTTGCCAAGGATTTTGATCCGTATGGTGGATCGGACCTTTGTGTCGATGCTTATGGCGGTATTTATCAATGAGTTGACCTTTATGGCGGTTTCTACCATATTTTTGACCCTTTAGGCGGTTTCTACCTTTGTTTTGACCCTTTAGGCGGTTTCTACCTTTGTTTGACCCTTTAGGCGGTTTCTACCTTTGTTTTGACCCTTTAGGCGGTTTCTACCTTTGTTTGACCCTTTAGGCGGTTTCTACCTTTGATTTGACCCTTTAGGCGGTTTCTACCTTTGTTTGACCCTTTAGGCGGTTTCTACCTTTGATTTGACCCTTCAGGCGGTATCTACCTTTGTTTTGACCCTTGAGGCGGTTTCTACCTTTGATTTGACCCTTCAGGCGGTTTCTACCTTTGATTTGATCCTTCTGGCGGTTTCTACCTTTGTTTTGACCCTTCAGGCGGTTTCTACCTTTGTTTTGACCCTTCAGGCGGTTTCTACCTTTGTTTTGCTTTGAAAAGGGGTCTCATGACGAGGGTTCTCCACGTCCGATGAGACTGTCTGATTTTTGAAAAGGGGTCTCATGACGAGGGTTCTCCACGTCCGATGAGACTGCTTGATTTTTGAAAAGGGGTCTCATGACGAGGGTTCTCCACGTCCGATGAGACTGCTTGATTTTTGAAAAGGGGTCTCATGACGAGGGTTCTCCACGTCCGATGAGACTGTTTGATATTTTTGAAAATGGGTCCTAGGACGAGGGTTCTCCACGTCATGCTAGGACTTGGGTCTGTTGAGGCGACATTCTGGGAGCTGGGTTCTCCAGGTATCCTGCAGAAAGTTCAAACCTGAAAGATTTTTCTTCACCAAGAAAGTGTTAATAATCTTTGGGAAGACAATAATTGTCCAATTGACAAAATTTTATGACTTAAGTTTTAGTCATGAAATGTGCATTTTGATGCTGGAGGTTATCCAAAGCATTCTTGCAATATGCAAATGTGATCACAAATCCCTTGCACGGAAAATCTGGATCAAACAATTTGAAATTTCCAAAGAGAGTTTGTTCAAAACATCTATTGGAGAATTTCTCATCCAAGAGGGCTCCTCACCGCTCTGTGATAATGGTCTTTTGTAAGGAATGCGCTCAACTTCCTACTAACTTGTGCCTAGGTTTTAGGATCATTCGCAGCGCATACATTTTGATCGATCGGGAGGTCTTCCACGGGACCGTAATGTTAGGTTTGGATATTGGTTTTCAAGGGGGACCCGCTTTGGAGTCGAGGCCATCGAATGAAAGTCTTCACCATCTGCTCCGGGTTTACAAGTCAAGAACCCTGCAAAATGAGAAAGAAATAGTCTTGCTCGTACTTCTTCGAGCTAAGCTATATGTTAACCCAAGTGTCTTAGTCGGAGAAGACTGTTTCGGGGTTGTAACATTGGTAGGATTGGGGACCGAAAAAGGCTTGTTTTTGGCCCAGAATTCGTGACGGGTTTGACATTGGTGATCATTGCTGATTTGCCTCCTGTCATTTCCTTTCTGCATCTTTAGTCTTTGAGGTGCGCAACCGATTTTGAGGTGTGCATCAGCTCTTTAAAGAGCGTCTCTTGTTGCATTCAGAGACTGACTCTCTCTATGTCTTTGTTCTGCGCTTGACACCATTTGGGGGGTAGTCTTTTTGATCTGACTCCTTTAGGGGTCTTTCTCTCTTCCCAACTAGGCTTCATTGGGGATCAAGCAAACAGCTTGCACGGGCATCAGCCTTGCTTTTACCAGCCACTTCGCTTTTTCTTGATGCCGGGGATTTTTTCTCATTCTCATCTCTTTTTTTTCTTTTGAAACCCCATTTTTCTCATCTTCAGGAGATCACTTTAGACATATGATCGAAAGTCTAAACATGCTTTTATCATAAACCCAAGAATTTGTTTGTAATCCCTTAGTCTTGAGCTCTTCCATTTCTAAAGTGATGCTGCATCCATCTTGAAATGTGCAATGATCACCAACGGGTTCATGAAACGATTTTGCAGGCTCAAGTTGGCTGTGCAAAGGATTCGGTGTGTGGGATAGAGAAATGAATGCTTCTCATCATCCTATGGCACTTGGATTACCATATAAACAACACACAAAGATTAATGTTAGTCCGAGCAAGAAAATTTCTAACCATTTTCTCCTGATGCTGCTGGACTCATCTCCATTTTGCCCCGATGTGGGGTGGTTCTTGACAGGGTTAAGAATGAAAACCGCCGTTCAAAGGGGTTATCAACGGTCACCTGCAGTGTTTGAGGGATATGAAACGAATGCCTCCGTCGTCCCAACCCATGTAACCGCTGCGAATAATCCCTACTTCCGTAGGTCCAGATTTTGCTATCTGATCCGCTCCACTCATTTCTCAAGTGTGTAGAGGACGTGTTTGGATTTAGGCATGCCTCTCTTTTGAGTAAACTTCCTTTTGAATGGTTTGACAAATAATCATATTTGGAGAAATCCATTTTTTTTCTTTTCCAAAATTTATCCATCGAGGGGATTTTGTGACGTGTCGTGCATGTTCTTATTCACGTTCAGACAACCTCCTGTTTTAAAATATGAATGCCAATGAATTTTGAATTCTATGTCTTTTCTAGACATTAGATTTTGAAAGTTTTAATTTTTATTTAACACCTTCAATGGATTGGGGAAAAGTATACTTACCTTTCCCCCGCGGCTGAAAACCCCTGAAAATGTGGAAGAAACATGTTATTGTATGTTCACGAATTTTTCAAAAAATTAGAACGATACATCTTACCCTTGGTCATATACTCCAACGAGTATACCGGGTTTGTAGGAAATCTGCTCGCCTTGATGACGAGTTCCTGTCAAGGATAAATAATAAGTGTCAATTCATGTTCCCAAATTCAAGATAAATTGGGACGATACAACTTTACTCTTGGTTCTCATCATGTTCTGATGTTGTGTTTTGATATGAATAACATCTATCGAACCCGCCTATCCATGCTTGGAGTGTTTGTAACATCGATGTTTCCTCTGCCCCCAGTTAGGCAACGTTTGTTCTGTTATTTGAACGCCTGGCTCTTTGAGTGCTTTATCCATGTTTATCATCAAATGGGAGGCTTTGTGACCAAACGTATTTCGTGCTGAAAGGGGGTAGATCCCACTATGCTCCTCAGGTGATAGTCATCGTTCATGGAACTTGCTCTACGGATTAAGTAATTAATCCACGGCTCTTGGCTCGAAGATGCTCAAAGGGTAATACTGACACTCAGAGCGGTTAGCTTTAAGCGTTAATTAAAATGTTCCCGTGGGAACTTTACAACGAGACCCGTAACACATTCATTCGACGTATTCACCTCTCACTCTCCCGAGCCTTCTAATGATTTAGCACACGAGCTTCGAACCAGATGTCCGGTCGCCGGTACCGGTCACGACTGCGAAGATGCACTTGTTCCAAAATGCTTGACCCATAGGCTGAGTTGCTCATTCAGGATATCGTCTGACTGTTCGAGTCGTTCAAGTTGAGCATCCTTAATTGCGGGTGACGGACTTCTCCCATTTTCGGCATGAACCACCTGGTTCCTCGGTTTATGCGTGATCCACACGCCGAGTTGCTCACTGAAGGACTCACTTGAAATTTCAAGCCATTGACGCCCAAGTCAGGCATCCTCAATCGTTGGCGATGGGTTCCTCACACTACTTTCGACATGAACAACCTCACTTCTCGAGTTGGTACTTTCATCGTTGTCCAGTAGGTTTGTACCCAATGCTGGATTCGCCGTAGGAATAACACTAACGATCGGTTGGTGCTCAAATTGGGGAGTCCATACCTGCTGAAATTGTTGTACATACTCTTGAGGAGTACCAGGGTAACTCAGGGGGGAATTCAGCCGATCGAACCAAGAATAGATGTTTTCAAGGAGATCGTCTGAACCATCGAGCGACTGACACTCAGGTTGAGTATTGTCGACTACTGGAGAAGGAATCTTTTCGCCATTTTCGTCATGGACCACCTGATTCTTCGAGCCGGAATCTCCGTAATCGTCTCGCAAGATTGTACGTGCATCTCCTGCCAATGTTAGATCCGCTGTAGGACTAGCATTAACGGCCAGTCGGTGCTCAGACTGGGGAGTCCCGATTTGCAGAAATTGCGGTACATACTCCTGAGGAGTACTAGGATAACCCAGGGGAGTACTCTGATTGATGCCTGAACAATCGACCGTGTAATTGTCAGTCCCATCGGTGTTAAGAGGTGATTGGATGCTTCCTGCTTCATGAGGATTGCGATCACAGCCATGTGTTGACACCTGATTTTTGACCATCTTTTATTTTAGTTTTTATTTATAAAATTAATTAAAAATAGCAAAAAAGGTCAAAAAATTGCAAAATCAACTTTGGGAGCCTTAGCCTAGCCTTAGGAACCAATTTTGAACAAAAAATATTTTTTGAATTTTTTAATATTTTTTGGAATTTATTTAATTATAAAAATACCCAAAAAATCAGAAAAATACCATCCGTGGTAAGAAAATTACAAAAAATATTCAGAAATTTTATTTTAATTCTCTCTTTAATATTTTCACTTTCTATTAGGGAAATTCGGCTTGGTTCATTGGGTTCCTTCACAAACCTAATCCCGAACCGGGCCTAAAAAATCCTTTTCGAGTCTTTTAATTTTCAATTCTCGGTTTTTATAAGCTATGACATTGGACTCTAAAGTACTGAAATGCAATTGGGTCAATTTGCCCTCCAATTTGATCAATTTTAACCAAAATGGCTTAATTGCATAAAAATCTTTCAATTTAGTCCCCGGTTTTACAATTTGTGAAATTAAATTTCACACGGGCACACCCATTAAAATTAAACACCTCTACCCAACAGTTTTCATCATGCTGAATCCATTGGTGGGCTCAATTTTGGCTAATTCGATCGTTTAGGCCTTCGATTTGGCAAAATTAAATTTCGGATCCTAGGGACAATTTGGGGTTTTCACAGAATTTCAATAAATTGATTCACGAAAATACCTATATTTGATGGAAAACATGTCAAGGAATCCGATTTTGCCATCAATTTCATGAAAAGAGGTCATTTGGGGGGTCAATTTGGCGATTTGGGCGATTTGGCCGAACCGGGCCGGTCGGGTCCGACCCGACCCGACCCGGCCCGACCCGGGTCTGGTGGACAGCATGCACAGAATGTGCAGCAGCGTGGACAGAGCAGGGGCGGCATGGGCGACGCGGCTTCGGGAAGAAAAAAAGGAGAACGGGCGTGGGGGGACACTGGCAGACTTGGGTGGTCGTGCCTGGCAGGGGAATGGGCGTCGGCACGCCGGTCGGCCACGCGGAAAAGGCGGGGAGATCTCGGTTTAATGCCGAGCTCGCACGAGAGAGGGGAGGATTTTTTTTGGCGAAGACCGGACGAGAGGAGCTTCGGCGGAGCTTCAAGCATCTTCACGGATCATCACCGGGTACTCAGTGGCCGTCGGCGAGCTCCAAGCAGGTCGGTATTCTCCTCCGACCACCGTTTCTCATACGCACGCCATGTGTTCGATGAAATGCCGATGGATGTCTCGGCTCGGTTTTGCCTCGGCCGTGTCTTCCCGAGCTTCATTTAGCACGAATATGGCCTTGAGTCTCCACTAGAACTATCCCTAAGCTCAACTTGCCATTTATTTTGCATTAAATCTCGGTGAAAACCGGACCGGAGCTTCGCCGGCGACGGTTCGGACCGGGAGCTCAATGGGGAACTTCCGGCGGTCTTCAAGCTCGAAATGAGCTCAGGTAAGCCTCTAGACCCTCCTTGGGTGTTGTTTGATGGTTTAGAATCGAGTTTTGATAAGAAAAAAAATTCGGAAAATGCCTCGCCGGAGCCGGGTTCGGGGAGGCCCGGTTTACTTATTTTTCGGCGTGTTCACGGCCTTCTTTTTGTTGTATGATGATGCTGAGTGTCTAATGAGTCGAATGCCGCAAGAACGGGCGAAAAATACCAAGTTTCGGGCCCGTTTCGCAATTTTCCGGCGACCTCGCCGGAATTTTTACTATTCCCCGCCGGATTTTGCACTGTTCATCGTCTTCTCCGGCGACCCTCCGGCCGGTCAACGGTCAACGGCCGACGTGGCGTGCCACGTAGGCAGCCACGTCAGCCGGGTGGGGTCCGGTCCGCTTATTTGTAAATAAAATAAATTAACGGCCACGATCACGACACGTGTCGCGATCCTAGAATTTTTGGAAAATAAAATAAATGATTTTCGGATAATTAATTCAAATCAATCCGACGGCCGAGAATGTGCCAAGTGGCTTTCTGTGGATCGTCCGATCTTGTCCAAGATCGGACGCACCAGGAGTAGCCACGTGGCACAACGTGGAGCGTTCGATCCGAAGGTTTTTCTAAAAAAGAAAATAATTGATTTTTGATCCGACGACTATTATTGAGCCACGTGGCTCTCTGTGGGTCGCTCGATCTAGTGGAAGATCGGACGCACGAGACGAAGCCACGTGGCACAACGTGGACTGTCGGATCCGGGGAATTTTCGGATAATTAAATAAAATAGATAAAAAATCAAAAAATTGTTAAAAAATGGAAAAATGTTTAAAAATATAAAACGGCGTCGTTTTAGGCCGGTTTCGACCCCTAGGGTCGGGCCGGGCGCCCGAGAGGCGTGGGCCGGGTTTGACCCGGCCCGGAAAATATTTTTAAATATTAAAAAAAATTCAGAAAATAATAAAAAATAATAAAAAATTCAAAAAATCAATAAAAAATAGAAAATTCATAAAAAATTTAAAAAATTCGGAAAATTCAGAAAAATTCTAAAAAAATTCAGAAAATAGGAAATGGCCACATTCAACTGGCCACAACCTGTTTCGGGCCAAATTGACCCCCCGATCTTTTCAGAAATGACGGTTTTGCCCTTCCGGCAAACCGTCTTCCAAAAAAATTCTAAAAAATCCAGGAAAATCCCAAAAAATAGGAAATTGCCACAAACAACTGGCCAAGGCTCATTCCGGGTGTTTTGAACCCCGAACCTTCTTAAAAATGACGATTTCGCCCTTTGGGCGAATCGTCTTCCAAAAACCAAAGAAAAATCAAGAAATTCCAAAAAATTCTCAAAAATGGGAAGTGGCCACAATCAACTGGCCATGGAATATTTTGGGTAATTAGGTATCCAAACCTTCCAAAAATGACGATTTTGCCCTTCGGGCTAATTGTCCCCGAATCTTCCCATTTTACCCCTAGCCCTAAATCACATCTTTCCTGAGCCCTTATGGCTATACTAGGAGGCCAATGATTGAAATTGATGTGTATTGACATGACTTATTTATGCACGTGACTTGCGCTTTCATTATATTGACTGTGATTTGATAGGACCAGTCTTCCAATCTGCATAAAACCCTGAATCAAACCTATCTCACCCAAAATTGCGCATGCATGAAATCTTAATTAGGAAAATCACTCGCGTTAGGTACCGAAAGGGCGTTGGTAATGACACCGACGTAACCAAGTCCCCGAACCCAAAATCTCTGGTTCCGTAGAACTGATCGATCTCTCCCAATCGGTCAGTAAGGTTTCCGGTCTACCCTCCAAGAAAGACCGGTGGCGACTCCGAATGCATGCACAAGTTGCACATGCCACCATGACCACACTGAAGGTCGAAAGCGATCGACTCTTATCGTCGAATCCCTTAAAGATATACCTCCGCCGCGATTTGGTATGGGCCTGGGAGGGCCCGCGCCGATCTAAGCCCCGCGATCCACATTTCAGAGTGGGGGCCCGCGATCGGTAATCCATTAGCCGCGTCCGTTGATTTCGGACGGGTCGCGACACCATGCTCATCGTTTAAACTTGAACTGCCTCTATCTTGGTCTAGCGCCACTCGTCCATCTCTCAGTAGTCTTTTGTAGCACCAAAGGTGGTTCCTGACTTTATTTCTATCCAGTTCCGGCATGTTCATGATCTCGAGTATGCGCGATGGGCGAGCCAAACTGATCCCTAACTGTTGAACTGCATCAACAAATTTGCTATGAAGCTCCGAGGTCCAATAAAACCTTGTTTTCTTGCTAGCCGAAGTAAGGTTGGCAACTCGGCGGCTACTCTTCGCGGAATCTGGTCGTGTTGAACCGCCTCTATCTTGGTCTAGCGACGCTCGTCCATCTCTCAGTAGTTTCTTGTAGCGCCAAAGGTGATTCTTGACCATATTTTTAGTCAGTCCCGGCACGTTCATGATTTCGAGTATGCGCGATGGGCAAGCAAAACTGATCCCTAACTGTTGAACTGCATCAACAAATTTGCTATGAAACTCCGGGGTCCAACGAAATCTTATTTTCTTGCTAGCCGAAGTGGTGTCAGCAACTTGGCGGTTACTCTTCTCGGAATCTGGTCGTGTTGGAGGTTGCTCTGGAGGGGATTTAGTGGTCTCAGATCGGCTGGTCATGATGGTGAGTTCATCATTGAGCGGACCCGACTTGTCATGACGCATGTTCCCTTCCACAATGGGCGTCGACTTTGACCTTATAGCACTAGTTTCCTCTTGTAGATCCTCGGCGGTACCCGCCTGTTCCGAAAGATGTTGCGAAGGGCATTGCAACAAATGAGCATTATAAACCCCCAGATCTGGCTCTTCAGTGAATACTCCGTCCGTGGGAACAGGGTTACCGCACTCAAGGCAAATAGCGATGCTTAGAGCTTTTTTGTACTGAATGTTTTTTATTCGAAGCTTTTCATTTTCCTCCCTCACAATCGCTAACTCGTGCCGATCGTGTTGCTGCTTCAGCCGGGTTCGTTTGTTTTCAAACCAACACTTGACCTTCCGAGGCTCCCACCCTATCTCCTGGCCCATTTTGATTTTCTGTTCCATGTTCGGATAGGGGTACTCCCTGAAAAACAATTCGAGTTTATGGACTTGACCTGAAGTGTTGCGTTGGAGACATTCCCCTTTCTGACGCTGATCACCGTCGCGGGTACTGTTCTCGTTAACCAAGCCGCGGGTTTCATCATTAGAAGGATCGGTCTCCATGGCCCTCGTGTCAGGTTCGGTCCTGAGATCTTCAAATTCTTCCAGCAGCTTAAGCTCGGAGACCTCCAAGTCTGGCGCTTCCAGTAAATGACAGAATCCCTTGAACATTTTGACCGGAATATCACTGCTTGATTTTCCGTTAACTCAGCTTTCTTTGTTCCTCCTTGGATCCTCACTTTCTCTGCAAATTCTGAAAGGTTAAAGGAGCCGGATCACCGTTCTTTGATCAAAGGTGATGGCTACCCGACGAGCGCTCTTCTCAATGTTTCGAGATTCCCACTTCATCCTTTTGTGATGGCTACCTGACGAGCATTCTTCTCAAGGCTTCGTAATTCTCACTTCGTCTTTTGTGATGGCTACCTGACGAGCGTTCTTCTCAAGGCTTCGTAATTCCCACTTTGTCCTTTTTTGCTCTTTTCTACGTGAACGGAGCCTGAAGATCTCTTGCGTTGATTTCGCTTTGTCGAGCACTACGCTTGTCCCCCTGGCCCAGTCTCTAGAGTAACAAGCCTGCCCACCTTTCGGCGCCATTATGTTTCGTAAAACCCGAGATCACAGGACGGTGGTGGATTCGTGACTCATCGGGGATGCATTAACGAAACCCGCTTGGCTCTACTGCACATAAAATATTATTACCACTTCTCCCTGTTTACTCGAGCATTTATAAGGTGATAGATTGATGTCAAGAAGATTAACACTTTAGCCTTATCAGACTCAGCCTCTCAAACACTCTTCACATTCCCACTCTCCTCTCCGTCATTCCATCGCATATGGATTCCTCCTCTGTGCCTGCTGCCTTAGCTGAAACTTCGACCCAATGGGAGAGATTTTACCACCTCTTGGGTAGAGGTTATGGCTACATAAACAATCATCCTGAAGCTGCGGTTGAAGTTCGTACTCTGATTCCGGCCCTGGATACTGTGTGTATTGAAGGTACGAAACTGCAAAGGGAGTTTGTGATATTCCCAACTCTCTTCAACAATTTCCTGCAGGCTTATGAAGTTGCTAGCCGGGAGGTCACTTTGGCTGGTATCGTGCGAGCCCGTTATCAGGACCGAGCTGAGTCCCTGATGTTGGCCATGCTGACGGCCGATAACCATAAAAGGGCTGTTGAATACGCCCACGCCCAGGTTTCGATGCTGGTCCGTGAGAGGGACAACTTGGTGGAGCGTCTGGCTCTTTTTGACACCGCCTTTGAGCAAGACCGGCACAACCTCGTGCTGAGGTTCCAGTGTGCCTGGTTGGAGGAAAGGCTTGAAGACCTGAGCATGGATATAGCTCGCGGGAGGGTGTTGGCTCAGGACTTAGAGCTTGAGTTCGAGTACTATGAGACCAAGGTGAACGAACTTAAGGAGAAATGTCGTCTCCTTTTCTTCAAGCTTGTAGACCTCGATTCCCAGAGTGTGGGTTGTAAGCAAGGCATGGATAGCATGGAGAGTCAGTTAAGCTTTTTTGTGATGCTTGTCAGAACTCATTTTGGGTTTACTGTTCCCCCTCAGTGATCCACTTGTAAACTTTCCCGCTGAATGAAATAAATGCGAGTTTGTTTATATACGCTCTTTCATTCTGCATTGTTGACTAGCCAAGAAAGGTTTTTGCTTTCGGATCTACGCGACTCCTTTTCCGCATGTGTCAACAGCTTGACTACGCATCATTCTCACAGCCCGACGCTTTATATTTGATTGACTTGAATGCCTCGTGAGAAATAGATTTGTAGTTGCTCGAAACTTAAATATTTCCCCTGATTTTGTGGTCATAGCGTTTGGGGCCGCTAGCAATCTTTCATTTTCGAGCTCGATCGCATTCTGCTAGTAACTCATGCCATCAATTCTGCCTTCACGCGTCGGGGCTGATTTTACCTTGAACTTAATAACAAGGAATTACCGTATACACGCGAGATGACGTTCGCAGAAAACATTATGCAAAATCAACTCTAGCTATTGAAGAAACAAACGCATGCACCGATGAGGACTTTACAATAGGAGAGACATCCTTCTCGCGTACATCCCCTTCTTTCTTTGGGCATGTGCAATGACCAACCAATTTGGCCTTGGCTTAGGTGTGCCATTACCAACTGCAGATCATGGTTGCCAACCTTTAATAGCTTCCAACTGATCGAACCGGGTATCAAGTCCTTCATCGAAGAAATCACCCGACCCCTCGAACGATTGATGTGTAGGTTGAGCTGCATCGCCCGACGGGTTCTTCGAACTGGAACCTCCATCTTTGTCTGGGATTATAAGAGGAGATTTGATCGATTGACTATCACAAGCATCTCCCACTTGGGGATTAGGGAAATAAGAATGCTCCAAGCATTCTCCCATTAGATCATCTGAAGCCACATGCTCTGATTAGGCAAACCCTTGAGCACTGGGCGTGGTGGGCTGATCTGCGACAGGATGAACACTGACTAGCTGCTGCTCGGACGGAGGAGTGCTTACTCGTTGCACTTGTGATGCGTTTTCTTGAGGAATATTGAAATGACTCGCGAGGATATCCTGATCAAATCCCCAATAGTCGTCCAAATTCGACCGGGCCTCATTTGTCATAAGGGTGCTGGGTTCGCAGCCGAGTCTATTGCTCGGATTCAGTTCTGCATAACGCTGTCCTAACGCCCTTCTGTAGCAACCAAGGTGATTCGCGACTAATTGCTTGGTAAGTCCCGGTACGTTCATGACCCTAAGTATGCTTGTCGGACCTATGAAGTCGAGTCCTATCTGTCGAACTGCGTCCAAGAACTTGAGATGAAGCTCCGGGGGCCAAGTGAATTTCTTCTTCTCGTCGTCCAGAGTGGCGTTGATAGCCTGCCGACTAACCTCTAACTCCTCTTGAACCGTATCTGATCTTACCGGAAGCTGTTGTGGAGGAGATTCATGGGCTTCGATGAGGTGACTCCGATCATAACGACACGTATCTTCTTCCTCCGAAGACACTGGTATAATTTCTGTAGGATCGATCTGCTCATGCGCGCCATTAGCAGGATCTGATTGTACCGGAGATGGCTCAAGGGAGCAGGGGGATAAATGAGCACCTTCCATCTTCGTAGAAGGCTTACCGGGGAACAATTTACTGAGGGTGGTAGGGCCACCGCAGTCAGGGCAGGTAATAGTACTGAGGATTTTCTCATACCACATGTTTTCCATTTGAAGGTTTTGGTTCTGCTCTTTTAGGGCCGTGATCTCCTTACGCCTGTGTTGGACACCTAGTCTGAAACGTCTATTCTGAAACCAAAATGGATTCTCATAGGATTCATTCCCAGCTTCCGGCCCAATTCAATCTTTTGTTCCTCGCTTGGGCAAGGGCATTCATCGAAGAAAGCTTCAAGCTCCTGGATTTCTTTCCGAGCGTAGCGCTGGCGACTTTTTCTTTTCCGGGGTTGAGCGTCGTGGCCACTGCCGTCGTCACCACTGCGATCTTGATGTTCGTCACCGGCAATATTGAGTTTCATGGCCTCGATATCGAATTTGATTCTGGAGGATTTGAGGTCTTCCACGAACTCGTCACTCGGGGTTCTCTGTTCTCTTTTGTATACTCGCTCTTTCGATTTGTTGCCTCCTTTTCCTTGAAAGCTAGGTCTGTTCAGCGTTCCGTTTTTGAAACGACGGAACTGTTTACCTCTTGCTCAGCTTTCCGACACGAAGGGGTAACCAAATCCTTCCGCGGTTTCTTCGATAGTAGCGCTCGCCTTTCACTTTTCCTCAATAGTCATGCATGTTCAGCACTGTCTTCCCTTTTTTAAGTGGCAGATCCGTTCACTCGCCGCCCAGCTTTATGCGTGATGGAACAACCCAATCCTTTCGCGGCTTCTTCGATAGTTGCGCTCGCCTCTCACCTAAAATCAATAATGGTGAGACCAAAGGATCTTTTGCAGCTTTCATTTGGCTAGCCTGAAATCACGGACCAGGACATGTCTGATGATTCACGGGAGGAGCAGCCCCCGCTTTACATTAATTAACCCGGCTCCACAAGCATTATTGCTGCAACTTTTCTCCACTCTCGAGACGCTATAAAATGCGGAGTTGGTGTTTGGGAGATTAACGCTCTCATATAATTTGCTTCCATCTTCTAATCGCTCCATTACACACCTCTCCGTCGAAAATGGCCTCTTCCCATGTTCACACTTTCTCAGCAGAAGCTTTGGCTCGATGGGAAGAGTTCTATAACCTCTTGGGTCGAGGCTATGCTCACATAGCTGATCATCCCGAAACCGAGGATGAAATCCGAGTCATGTTCGGGGACCTGGACATCACCTCCCTCGAGGGTACTGCGCTGGGGAGGGAATACAGAATTTTTCCAACGCTCTTTACAAACTCTTTGGAGGTCTACCGCGCTGCTCACCGGGGACTTACCGTGGCTCGTGTCCTGCGAGCCCGTTATGAGGATCAGTCCGACCGCCTAGCGCTGGCTGACTACCTGGCTGACAGTCACAAAAAGGCTGTTGAGTTCGCCAAAGAGCGGGTTTCGACATTGCTTCGCGAGAGGAGGAACCTGGTGGAGGACTTAGCTCTATCCTTGGCTACCTATGAGCGCGATCGTCGTAATGCCTTGCTAAGGAATCGAAGCGAGTGGCTGGAAGAAAGGCTCAACGCCATAAATGAGGATATAACTCGTGAGAATGGACTTGTTCGGGACTTGAAAGCAGTCGCGGAAGATCACGAGACTCAGGTTGTTGCAGTCAATGATGAACGCAAACGCCTTCACCTCAGGCTTGCGGACCATGATACGCGGAGTGGTGCGTATAAACAAAGCATCCAAAACCTGGAGGGTCAGCTGGGCTCCTTTGTGTCTTTGATCAGGGCTCACTTCTGCTTTACTTTTCCACCCCGATGAATTATATGATCTGGTTTAGGCGAGAATGAATGAAAGCCCCTGTGTGTTTGTTTCAGCTTTTATATGATCCATTTCTTCGAGTATCCGGACATCTTAGACTTGGATGAGCCGATCCATAATAAGTCGAGTAGATGTGTTCTGATTTTCTAACTCGCTCATGATCAGATGAAAGAATAGCCTCAGACTTATCCAGGAAAAGATTTCTCTCTATTACCTATTTTTTACGTGCAAATGAAACGACCGAATCAGAAGGAATAATTTTGAAAAAGAAAGCATAAACCCCTTTCAATCTTATGCTTGCTCGTGATTAATAAAGACAAAAACTTTTACAAGGATTAATCTTGTGCGAAAAGTTTTTATCAATATTCCTCGAAGGAAAGCATACTATTGAAAGGAATGTAATTCACGATAATCGCTTTTGACCAATTTTGAGAAGAGAGAATTAGTCAAAAGTACGAGACATAACGACGCGCTTTAAATTTAATTGAAGATACGGCATCCAAATCAAAGCCGTTTTGTTAAGAACGAGGGCAATTTGGACATCTATCTCGTCATTAAATTCGAAACAATGCCGATACTCTTGATCAATTATCATGGATTACCAGTGGCGTAACACATGCATGAACCGATTCAAGTGTATAATTCCTTCTAGCGAAATTGGGGTTGGATTACCCTATACGACCAAAAGGTCGTGCAAGACTTCCAATTTTAATTTCCTCTAAAGGAATTATAAACTGGACTTGGGAGTATTCGGATGATTAGAGAAAATGCCACTATCATATTCTAATGATCCGTCAAACGAAATACAACAAACTTCCCATCTGGATGTATACACCAGTAGATCCCTAATACAATCACTCTAAGGGGTGAGATAGAGAAAAACCTCAGTAAAAATAAACCCTATACAAGAGGATTAGTAATGGAAAATAAAACAAAGGAATGTGATCCTAACGTTCAAGGATGCCCCAAGCTCGATCTGTGACTTCCGGATCACTTTCCCCAACTCGTCATCTTCATTGGACGATATCTCAATAATGTCCATAGTAGGCTCCTTTGTTGCTCACTCGGTGTTCGCCATGGGATATCAACCTCCTCGTCTTCTATCAAGGACGTTTGGGAAAAAACACACACATCTATCCTTGAAATGGCATTTAATCTAATCACCAGAATGCAATGAATGAAATGCCTATATTTATATGAACTGTAATAGATTTGAGGGATAGAGAGTCTTACCAACCAAACTCGTCGACTTATGTGCGGTTTTAGGTGTACCAACCGCCCAAAGACATTCGCATGAGACAAGTGATGGTAAACTTCTAAAAATCAGAGGGTTTGGCACCTAAGGTTAAGGTTCCCACCTCGAGTTCTAGAAAGAGCCGATTCCATTGCACAGCTATCGTTGCATTGGGACTCGATCAATAGTTCGAAGCGAGCGGAATTGAAAAGTGGATTACCCCGTGTTTTTCCTCACGGAGATTCCATTTTCAATTCCTTCTATTGTGTTCCTAAAGGCGGCGCCTGAGGTTTTAGGGGCGGTTGTGTGTGTCCATGTGTCGTGATCATCACAATGCAAGTCATGCACAACAGTTTATCAATCAGCACTTCAAATCATCCACACAACATACATTCCTACGCCCAACCTGCATAAAACAAAGTTAATCACAGACTACCCCCCTTATTACTCCAATCTGCAAAAACATATAACACCTATCATAAGCGGACTTACCTCACCTTTGAAAGCGCCTGCATGGTTAGAAAAATCACTCAGCGTTTTAATTACGGTCTAAGTCCACATGAGGTCTAGAATTATATGTTCTAGAGCAAGGTCCCCAGCGGAGTCGCCAGCTGTCGCGACCCGTCCGGAAGCGGACGCGGCTAATGGATTACCGATCGCGGGCCTTGGATCGGCGCGAGCCCTCCCAGGCCCATACCAAATCGCGGCGGGAGTATTTTTGAGGGATTCGACGATAAAAGTCGATCGCTTTCGACCTTCAGTGTGGTCGTGGTGGCATGTACAAATTGTACATGCATTTGGAGTCGCCACCGGTCTTTCTTGGAGGGTAGACCGGAAACCTTATTGACCGATTGGGAGAGATCGATCAATTCTGCGGAACCAGAGATTTTGGGTTCGGGGACTTGGTTACGCTGGTGTCATTACCAACGCCCTTTCGGTACCTAACGCGAGTGATTTCCTAGCTAAGAATTCATGCAGGCGCAATTTTAGGTAGGGTAGGTTTGGTTAAGGGTTTCATCCAGATTGGAAAACTATTCCTATCAATCACAATCAATTTAAATGAAAGCGCAATCAAGTGCATAAATACATCTCATCGATGCACATCAATTCCAGTCAATGGCCTCCTAGCATAGCCATAAGGGCTTATGAAAGGTGTGATTTCGGACCGGGGTAAAATGGGAAGATTTGGAGGCGATTTAGCCCGAAGGGCAAAATCGTCAATTTTTGGAAGACTTGGATACCGAATTACCCAAAATATTCCATGGCCAGTTGATTGTGGCCATTTCTCATTTTTGAGAATTTTTTTGGAATTTCTTGATTTTTCATCAATTTTTGGAAGACAATTCGCCCAAAGGGAGAAATCGTCATTTTAAGAAGGGTCGGGGTTCAAAACACCCGGAATGAGTCTTGGCCAGTTGTTTGTGGCCATTTCCTATTTTTGGGGATTTTCTTGGATTTTTTTAGAATTTTTTTGGAAGACGGTTTGCCGGAAGGGCAAAACCATCATTTCTGGAAAGATTGGGGGTCAAATGACCCAAAAAAGGTCATGGCCAGTTGAATATGGCCATTTCCTATTTTCTGGAATTTTTTAGAATTTTTCTGAATTTTCTGAATTTTTTTGAATTTTTTATGATTTTCTATTTTTTTTATTGATTTTTGAATTTTTTATTATTATTTGAATTTTTTTAATAATTAAAATTATTATCCGGGCTGGGTTGGACCCGGCCCACGCCCAGATCCGGCCCGCACCCTCAGCTATCAAAACGGCGTCGTTTCGCCAAATGAGAGAGGACGCTCCAGATCCAGCCATGTGGCGCGCTCTCCACCGTCCGATCGATTTTTTAATATTATTTTTTTTATCCGCGCGGCCCCCACCCAGCTGACGTGGCTGCCCACGTGGCACGCCACGTCAGCTTTGACCGCTGAATGCTGACCACCGGCGACTTCGCCGGAGAAGACGATGAACAGTGCTTTCTCCGGCGAAGTCGCCGGAAAGCTCGCCGGAGAAACACGAACCGCACCCAAACAAAGGTATTTTTCGCCCATTCTCACGGCGATCGACTCCCCGCCGGCACGACATCGATACTCAATAAAAACATGACATATTTTACGTGGGAAAGCGGCCAAACCGACCCCACCCGGACCGGCGCCGGTGAGAAAAATGTAAAAACTTCGTTTTCGCTCAAAACTCGATTCCGCTTGATCATATAACCTTCAAATGGAGTTTGGAAACTTACCTGAGTTCGCCCAATCCTCGGCGACAGCTCGAAGTCCTCCGTCGAGCTCCCGGTCCAAACCGTGACCGGCGAAGCTCCGGCTCGCATCCCCGGCGTATTTTCAATGCAAAATGAAGGCAAACACGAGCTTAGAGTCGGTGATATAACAATTTCTAGGCTAGCTTCGCGCGAAATGGGGCCCCGGGAGGCACGGCCGAGACTTGAAAAATATGGAACTCATTCAGGCATTCTGTCGAACAAGTAGCATGCGACGGTGGAATCGGAGTCTTTAGGGGAAATACCGACCTGCTTTGGCCCGTCCACGATGGCTGAAGCTCCGGCGGTACTTTCTGGAGGTCCTCGACGCTGGTTGTCTGTCGCTCTCTCCACGAACCGCCCAAACTCTCCCTCGGCTGAGTTCCTTGTACCATCGAGATTCCTCCCCTTTCATGGCCGACCGGCGCCACTTTTTTCTCCAACAACTCGCCAAGACGCGAATATCGACGACTCCTTTTATCCCCCACCTTCATACGTTCTTCTCTTTCCCTCTTTTTTTTAAAAAAATGGACGTCCCCGTCCTCCCCTGCTTTTCCTTCGCTGACCGGTGGTGGGTCTGTAACAAAGTTGCAGACCCGGTCGAACCGGGTCGGGTCGGGACTGACCCGACCGGCCCGGTTCGACCAAATCGGCCTAATTAGGCCCCAAATTGATCTATTTTCATGAAATTGATGGCAAAATCGGACTCCTTGACATATTTTCTATCAATTATGGGCACTTTGGAGGATCAATTGATTGAAATTTAGTGAAAACCCCAAATTGTCCCTAGGATCCGAAAATTAATTTCGCTTAATCGAAGGTGTAAATGATCTAATTAGCCCAAATTGAGGCCACCAATGGACTCAGCATGATGAAAAATATAGGGTAGAGGTGTTTAATTCGAATGGGTATGCCCATATGAAATTTAATTTCACAATTTGTGAAACCGGGGACTAAATTGAAAGAAATTTGTGCAATTAAGCCATTTTGTTCAAAATTGATCAAATTGGAGGGTAAATTGACCCAATTGCACTTCCAGACTTTAGAGCCCAATGTCATAGCTTATAAAAACCAAGAATTGAAAATTAAAAGACTCGAAAAGGATTTTTTTTGCTCGGTTCGGGTTTATGTTTGTGAAGAAACATAGTGACCCTAGCCGAATTTTCAAGATTTAAGGTGGCACACTTGAAGATGAAATTAAAACAAAATTATTGAATATTTTTGTGTATTTTTCTGACCACGAATGGTATTTTTCTGATTTTTTGGGTATTTTTATAATTAAATAAATTCGAAAAATATTATAAAATACCAAAAAATATTTTTTGTTCAAAATTGGTCTCTGAGGCTAGGCCAAGGCTTTCAAAGTTGATTTTGTGATTTTATGACCTTTTTTGATATTTTTAATTAATTTTAAAGAATAAAAATCACAATAATAAATGGTAAAAAATCAGGTGTCAACAATGAGAAACAACGCAATGATCGAGAAAGAACGTGCCCTGCTATAAGCTCTTTTTTGCTCTTGTCCTGTTTCTGTAAATCTTGAGTTCTTATGACCGACGATGTGTTTGAAATTCGATGGGTGGTGTGCGATGTGGTGTAGGACAGTGCGGATGAGATGAACATAGGCTATTTTACTGTGTCGGAGCTTCAGAAGCTTGGTGGTAAGGTAATTTAGTGATTCGTTGGTATCGAGCTCACTTCACAGCCTTATTTGTCGGTTTTGTACTAGGATTTCATGTATTGCAAGGGGTGATCGACTGATGTATTCGACTTTAAATCCGTAGTTCACCAAACAGTAGATAGGATATGGAGAAATCCCTGGATTTCTTATCCTATCCTATCCAATCCTATCCTGATCAGAAATTCCGACCACCAAACGCAGCTTTAGTGTAAAATCCATATCTGCCCCCAAAAAAAGCGCAATGTCAACTGCGAGCTGATCTGGGTATAAGCTTTTGGTTGTAAAATTCGGTTTTGGTCAAAGTACGAATGGGAAGGAGCCACCGAGGTTGCCCATCCCAGAAAACACAATATATATTGCAATTGATAAGCATGTGCCTGGGAATAATTAAGCGCAATCTTGATTGAACTCGTCCAACGATCACCCTCACTCACAAGTCGCAACTACGCGATTCTGTGTCTAAGCGAATCTCTCTCTCATTTTAACGCCAAATGTAGAGGGATCCATCATCGAATCCGGATCGTCTGTCATTGGGATCCGGGCTATCCGTTTTTAGACGGACGGTCCAGATCTCCTATTTTTAGGGAACAATTTTTTTGGATTTTTTTTATATTTTTCATGTTTTTAAGTGATAATCTGTGTCGTCCATTCATAACACAGACACTGCCCTTTCGAGGAAAGGGCAGAAGATCCCTTCACCCATCAGAGATTTGAAGTTGATCTTGAGGACTAGAAAATCTCTCCCCCCACAGCTGACTTCCTTGAAAATGGGAGGCCTCCTCCTTTTATGGTGGTGCTTCATTGTCGGCGACACGAATCACAACGATCCGACGGTCAATGTAAAAAGGGGCTCCGCCCGCTTTCTTGTCTTACGGGTGGGTTGGGGTGGTCCGCTCCATACGTTTTTTTATTGTGCATGATGATGCATCGTTTCATCTTCTAGAATGTTCTTCTCTCCACTTCCTTTCCGGGCCCGTTCTTGGCCGTTTCCCCTGGCCCATTGAATGCTCCAACGTCTTTTATGAATATAATGACGTCACCCTGGTCGTATGATTTTGCAATTGTCGTGCCTTATTATTGCTAAAGTTGGCAGCCAAAAAAAAAAAAAATTGGTTAGGCGATTATCAAAAGAAACTCGAAATTCCGAACAAGGACGTGCATGAAACATGCATCGAAATACCTACAGATTTCAGATGAATCGTACCATATACTCGAGTTTGCATGCATAAGGACTCTTTCTTGTTTAGACGGGTGCGGTCTAGGATAGGAGGTCAAACAATGTCGACATATGCTTCAAACAACAAAACAATATGCAATTAGAAGCACACTCTCGTCCCTCAAGAACAGATTTATCACCGTAAACAATTGGCGACCGATCATCATATTCAGTAATGAGCACACGTCGAGATCTCCCACTTCATTGACAGCTGCTCGCGGTGTGCATCTAGATTCAGATACCTACAACGGTATATTGAAAGAACACGGATCGAATACCTGTAAGGAACTTCCAGATCTATATCTAGATATAATTCGGGGGTATAAAAACCCCCCCTTATCTTGATTTAGGCATAAAAAAATTTACTAATTTTTGATGCAATTTTCTGAGGACTAGGAGGCCATGGTCTCATCTACGACGTGAGAGTAGAGTTCCCGGACTTGTTGCTCCATGTGTTCTTTGGGCCCGTGTCATTCGGGACACCATGTTTCAAACAAAGAAGAACAGCCACATCCCAATTTCTGAACAGCTAACTGACATCCTAAACTCTGTCCCTTCTATACTTAACTAGCAAACTTCATATGTAGATTGATGCATAAGTAGCACTAGACGGACCGACCACAAATTATTTCAAATTCTTCTAATACTTGGATATCGTACATCTATGCCGCGTTATGCATTTCCCAAACTAGTAGATGAGCCTCTTGCGTGCGTCGCATGATGTTAGCTTCAAACTTCAATGTGAAACATACCCATTTCTCTTTTGTCCCCCCACGACAACCTTCCTAGGACACTTTCACCCATAATAGGGAAAGAACTGCAATCGATGAAGGAGACTGATTTGTCGAGTCTAATGACTCCTTCCTCGCATCCGCTTGTTAGAGAAGAGAAATCGCGTTTTTCCTCAAGAATTTGGTCGCATCTCCCCAAAGCGTAACTCATCGGACTGGGCTCGAGAAACCTGCACAGGCCAAATCATCTCAGGAGGAAAATAATTGGACCGGTTGCTCGGCAACAGATTGTTCCAATCGAGAAGTAACTAGACTTACAGGCCCGTGTGGGTTCATCAAGACAAGGCCCCTAAATGGGCGCAACGACAACCTTAGACTGATCTGGATAAGAGCATTAAGTCGTACACTCGATTTTGTTAAAGTGTGAATGGGAAGGAGCTAAGGTTGCCCATCTCGAACAACACAGTATATATACCATATTCGATAGGCAAGCCTGGGCAACAGGTTAAGCGCAGTCCCGAATCGAAACTCTTCCGACGATCACCTCTGCTCGCGGTCGCACGATCTCGAGAAGTTTCCCCTAATGAAATGGGAGTGCACATACCACAGACATAGACTCCATCTCCAAGGGAATCTTCTAAGTCCTCCCGCCCCATCTCGCCTTCATGGAAAAAAGGTCATGTGTTCACCACTCACTCACTCATGAGAGAAATGAAAGTTCAGTTAGGGTCACAAAAATTCCAATTGCTGACTTCCTCGAAAATGGGAGGCTCCGCTCCTCTGGTGGTGCTTCGTTTGTCGGTGATGCGAATCACCGGTCACCACAACGCGACGGTCAATCTGGGCCCCACTTTCTTGTTGCATGGGTGGTCCGCTCGGCGCTCCACAACAGTTTTTTGACCGTTTTGTGGTGCCTGAGACAATGTCGTCCCGGCTTCTAGAATGTTCTTCCCCACTTCCTTTTTGGCTTCAAAAACTTGCGGGGCCTTGGCTATTTCTTTCCACTGACCCCTTCAATGCTCCCTTTGTCTTTTCAGGGAAAATAATGATGTCTCTTGGTCATAAAATTTTGCAATTGTGGTTCCCTCATTGTCCCTAGAATTGGCAAGGAAAAAAAAAACTTCGATTTGCCCGGCAAGAAAAACTCGGAATTCGAAGCGAGGATGTGGCCCGTGATGTACACTGAAATACATCTAGATCATCAGTCTTGCGATTCAAAGGAATCATAATGGATACATGTCGCGATTCGGACAAGGGCTCGCCATGCGCAAGACTCTTCCTCGTTTGAATTGACGCAGCTCGAATGCGAGGTACGAGATGAAACGACATTCGATCGACGCTCCGTCCGAGTTAACCCTCACCTTACCTTTACGACATGCCGAGTACAGTATCTCGTTGAAAGTATCTTCGCGAGGCGTGCGTGTGGGGTGTTGAATGGTTATTAATTTGCAAGAAAAAAAATGTTGTGAACAGAGAAGAGTACTAGGGCAATTGTCTCAGCTATGACGTCGAAGAAGAGTTCTTTTGACTTTATTTTCCCTAGTTTTCAAACAAAGAACAAAGGCAACATCCCAATTTCTTCCTCTCCCGAAAGGCCAATGGAATCCCCTTCTTCAAGTCATAACTCAGGCGGTCAACGCACGACACGCGTCTTCTTCACCACTATAAATTCACTCTCCTTCCTCAAAAACTGTCCCATAACATCGTCAACGTGAAAACCCATCTTAGAGCTTCGACGTTCAGCTTTTTCTGTAGCTACATAAGGCGGTAAGAAGAGTTCCATGGACAAGCACGAGCAGTACGAGCGCGTGTTCAGCCACTTCGACAGGGACAAGGACGGCAAGATCTCCCCTGCCGAGCTGCGGCAGTGCGTGGCCGCCATCGGTGGGCAGCGACCATCTCGCTGGAGGAGGCGGAGGCGGCGGTGGAGGCCCTGGACGGCGACGGCGACGGCCAGCTGGGGTTCGAGGACTTCGTGGCGTTCGTCGAGGGCGGCGGGGGCGGAGGAGAAGGCCGCCGACCTGAAGGAGGCGTTCAAGATGTATGAGATGGACGGCGGCGGGTGCATCACGCCCAAGAGCCTGAAGAAGACGCTGAGTCGGCTTGGGCAGTCCCGGAGTCTGGATGAGTGTAAGGTGATGATTGCCAAGTTCGATCTCAACGGGGGACGGGGTCATCAATTTTGATGAGTTTACAGTCATGATGTCGTGACTTTGTTTGGATTTTTATCAGTGTTTAGATTCTTTTGGCCATCCATTCTTCCATGAGATGAGTAGACAGTTTAGTGAGTTGAGTCACTGGCATTCTCTTGATTTTGGAAGAAATTACTAAGAAAGCCATCAATACGTTATACTTGTACCAATTCAGTTATAAATATTTTAATTTCTTTGTTGCCACCGAGCATAAGCGATGGCCAGCAAGGGTTGGCCTCGCCTGGGCTCGCCTGGGCGAGGGTTGCCCATGCCAGCCATAGGGTGAGGGTTAACCTTGCCAAGCCTCATTCGAAGGGTCCTTCTCGCCAGCGAGACCAAGTACTGCTACGAACGTATCTGTCCGTTTGAACCGCGAGCATAACCATGGGGTCGCCAAGCTTGTGTGACCTAGATCTATGGCCGCGTGAGGCCGAAAGACCTCCATTGAAGCAAATCGATGGAGCTCGTGACCTCCATTGCCATGGCTCACAACCTTTGCGCATGGTGACAGAGAGAGTTGGAGAACACAACGATGACTCAAGCGGACGAGGGGCTGGCGTTGACAGCGTAAGGAGGCGCAATGGCGAGGCCTTGTAGCGGCGATGGTCAGGCGACGATGCGACGGCGTGTGAGCAATAGATCTATGTGGCCAAGGCCGGGGTCAGGGAGGGGAAGAAGAGGAATCAGGAAAAAAAAAAGCCAAAAGAAAAAATTAGAAGTTAAACAAAAACTAAAAACTTATTTAGTTCAATGTCGACTAAGTGTCGTAGGATGACCAATGTCCGCGTTAACGATTTTCGCCCAAAATCGACTGCATGAACTTCAATGGCAAATTGTCAAAAAGTTTATGATTAAATTGATCAAATTATCGACAAAAAAAAATTGATCAAATTAAAAAATTTAGGATTGAATTGACATAAATGCAATATGTTTAAGACTTTCTTGGTAATTTCTCTGTTGAATTTGCATTTAAGTTATGTTTTAATCGCATGAACACTAAAATTTCATTTATTCTTAGTAGCTGATATACTTGAATCGAACTCTTCGATCAATGATTTGGACAACCCACACACGGAGAGCCATTTGACACAACCATCGTGAGGTGGTCATGTCATGGCGGCGTGACCACCATCATGAGATGGTTGCGGTACTCAAGCACACCACATTCGGGGTGAGCAAACTGGACTGGACCGGACCGGCCGAGTTGATCTTGTCCTTGAGGTTGGCGGTCCAATCCCTGGTCCCAATAAGTGAGATCGGTGATTGGGCGGTCTGGTCCCCAGTTCCATGTTGGATGGACCGGACCAGACTACCTGAACTGGACCGTATAGAATACATGTTATTATAAGTTAGGTTTAAAGTCTGAAGAGAATAATATTCTACGACTAGTAATTCATCATACATATGTGTGTGTGTATATATATAATTAGAAAAAATATTTTTTTTTTAAGAACTAGTTGATCTAATTTTTTTCATCTTTTGCTTGACACTCACTTCTCTCCTCTCGCTCGAGACTCGTGTCTCACCCTCGTAGCCCATCTCTTCTCGGTGCTCGCTCCTCTCTCCTTCATCGCTCCTCTCACTTGTTGGTGTCGCCGCTCTTCTCGTGTCTTGCAGTCACTGGCGAGACCTAGCGCGGATCTCAAAAATTTGAAAACCGGGGACTATCGGTTCGGTCCTCTGTTCCATACCAAGATCGGGACTATCGATTCGGACCATGCACACCCCTACATCACACTACACTCTCTCTCTCTCTCTCTCTCTCTCTCTCTCTCTCTCTCTCTCTCTCTCTCTCTCTCCTCTCTCTCTCTCTCTCTCTCTCTCTCTCCTCTCTCTCTCTCTCTCCTCTCTTCTCTCTCTCTCTCTCTCTCTCTCTCATTATGCTTAGTTTATCTAATTTCTAAATCTCATCGAATGTAGAGATAATTCTCTAAGAGCCCTAACTGTATTAGCCCTTGTGTAGCTAGTACATCTAGATGGGGGACTAAAGGCCTGCATGGTAATCATTCTGATTATCTTATTCTCATCTCATGAATAGTAAAAAATGAGAATGTTGCTTGGTAACGTAAATAATTCTGATTCTGTTCCCAAAATCAGTTTTGGAGAATCAAAATCAATTTTAGAGTAAAATCCAGAAGCAAAAAAGATTTGTTTCTGAAAAAAAGAATCACTTTTTGAAAATAACAAAATAGAATGAAGTCTCACATTTCTCACGTTTCCCTTGTAGTTTTCTCGTCATTTTTCCCTCTACCTAATAAAAAAGAATAAAATAAATAAAAATAGATTTTTTTAAAATAACAAAAAAATTTAGAAAATCCCAAAAAATAGAAAAAGCTTAGATTAGGCTAGTGTGGACCTTATTTTCATAAAGTTGGGTCTAAATTTCATAGATTTCACTCTCCTACAAAGAATGATGTAGAAGATGAGAGCATCCAACGTGCAATACTCGTAACCGTGCGTCACAAGATGTTTCTATGTATTTAGACAACGCAACAATCAAAGAAAAAATGAGTCCTTAATATGGGAATCTGTCCCATGCTTCATCGAACTTTAAACATCATATATTAAAATTTGTATTTTATTCATGACATGCTAAAAAATAATATATTTTAGATTAATTTAGTGTGCATTGAAAATTAGTCTTCAATTTAGGATGAAATTTTATAAATTAACTACATAGTTATTTGACTTAAATGAAAAAAAGGAAAAGAAGCATTTTTTTGAAACGAAAATTTTGTGCAGTTATCAAACACGTTCTGATTCTCTAAAAACTTATCCAGGAACAGAATAAAAAAAATTCAATTTAACCAGAATCAGTTTTCGGAATCAGATGGTTACCGATGCGCAGCCTAAGCGAATGATAGATATGTCGTCTCGGCTTTTCATATGGGTTATCAAATTTTACTCTCTATTCCCTTAAATAATTCGGATGATAGATCTCTCCATGCCACGAGATATGACTTGGGCAGTGGTAGGGCGGGCCACCGATGCTCGAGCTTTACTTGGCTCACCTCGGCAAGTTTGCTCGAGCGAATATCGATTTTGAGTACGGCTCATGACTTACTTGCACATTTCGATTGATCTAACTCGATTTAGTCAGTTAATTGCACATCACTTATAAACTCGATTTTTTTTATACGATATTGCAAACACTAATTCGATGATTGACTTAGAAGTCCAAATTCCAACAATCAAAAGCAATTATACAGTCAGTGCATCATGTGCTCTCAATCGAATTTCTATGCGAGTACAGGAATTAAAACGATAGATTCACGTTACGATTTGTAAGAACCGGTGCTTGGTCAAATCCCTCATCGAGCTATGAGTCAATTTACACACGTTCGATCGGAAAAATAAAATAAAATAAAAATAGCATAAATTACGCGTGGCTAGAAATGTGCTCCGAGGAAGCAGATCGAATGATGTTGTGCTCTAGTCGTTACAATTTTAGGTGCATATAGAATCCCATCTTCTTCCAACAAAATACGATGCCTAGTCAAGCCCAAACCGACTAGCCAGGTTGGCACAGGCGCGGCCCGAGTAGCAAACACTCCATGTCAATTCGCGAGGGAAGATTTTTGAAGGTACAACAGCGCACCAACCGGTCCAGCCCCAGATTGTCGTAATCTAACCGCTGTAATTCGCCAGCCAATTGACTTTTCCTTTCCAAGTCGTGCCATCCAACGGTCGATAATGGAATACTGCACAATCCACGACGTCGCATCGTCGGTAGACGTCCTGTATGCCGGCACTGGGTGGCCGGTCCGATCAGAACGTCAACTCGTTTCCCAAAGAAGGAAAAGTGGGAACGAAGACAGACAGCGGGGACCAAAACCGAATTCCCGTGAAGGAAGCGACGATAAGGCCAATGGATGACTTCACTTTCAAGGCAAATCTCTCCCATTTTCCCCCAACTCTTCCTCCCTTACACGCCCAGTCCCTCCATCCCCTCCCTCCCACATGGCCCGGATTCTCCTCCTCAAGCAATTTCCGCCCTCTTCTTATGGCCAACGCCACGGGTAAAAGAAGAAGGGAAGAAAGAAACCAAGCAAGCGCCTCTCTCTGGGTCTCTCTCTCTCTGCCATGGCGTGACGGGCATTACACCTCACCGAGCGCCGTCTCGCGAGGACTTGGGATATGGGTTCGTGCGTTTCTGCCCAGAGGAGCTCTTCCTTGGAGTCCGCCGTGAAAACACAGCCTGTCTTCCGCCTCCCATATGGGAGAAGCCTATGGGTGCTCAATCATCCGCGCCCCGCCGCCGGTGAAGTCCCGGTCGCCGCCATTGGTGTTCCTCTCGGGTACCGCCGGACGCCGACTTTCTCCGATTTTGGTACGTTCGGGCTTCTGAAGTTAGCTGGTGCTCAAATTCCATTTGTAGTTCTGCACTGTTTCTTTCGCGTGGAGCGACTATTTCTTCGTCTGGCGAAATGATGTGGTGGGCTTATGTTGCTGCTGGGGGGGCACTGATCGGGTGGGGCTTGTTTTGTATGACAGAGTCATGTTCTGGAATGGCGAGTGTTTCTTTTCAAGTCCCTTGCGTTGATCCAATGACTGATTCAGTATGCCGGGCACCGATGTAGGGGTCCTCGAATTTAACGTTAAATGTCGTGGCCGCCATATTTCGCAGTGCCTCCTAGAGTAGGATCATGAGTGTAACTAGGAGTTGTCCTCCATTTTGTGGACTTAACTCGAGGAAAAAATGATCATCCCTGCCCACACATGTAATTCATTGTTCACTTGGTCGACACAAGTGATTGAATATTGCTCCATTCCTTCAAACCGAGAGCTATTATAAGTCTGGTGGAACCTATATGGATGATGTAGCTCTTGATTTGTCCGGTGGAACTTAACCGGCTGATGCTGCAATTGATCATCTTTAGCGATGTCTGATGAGTGACTGTAATTTTCCGTTGCTTGCGATGCACCGCATCTCCTGTTTCTTGGTGCTCGAACTTGATTCACATTTTTCTGTGCACAGGCAGCAAAGAGGATAAGTTTTTTGATTCTCAAGCCTGGATGGAGTCGGACTGCGAAGATGAGTTCTTCAGTGTAAAAGGCGGTAAGGGGAAAGGTTTTTCTTTTTATGCTATTCGGTTGATATAACTTCTGTAAGTTGGATTTGACGATGATTGCGTTCCAACTTCCAAGTACGAGGTGAGACATCGCATCAATACATTAATTCAGCTCTTCACACTATTAAACGCAGATATGCGCCTAAAGTTTTTCCTCCTGCTTGGTTCATATTTCAACTTTCAATTGGATACAGAACAAGATCAACATATTCGCTTCTAATGTTAATCGCATTGCAGTCTATTCTTGAAAAATCTCTCTCCATGTCTTGATCAAACTGCATCCTTCCTGGTGTGAATGAAGCAGAGTTTGCTTTAAGCACTACAACTTAGTTTTCTGTCGGGACCTCGCAACGATTCGATCAGAAGAAGATTGAACTCTCTTCTTTCTGTTTATGCTCACTGCAGATTTCACTCCTTCTCGCGGCAGTACTCCTGTCCATGATAGCTTGTTTACTAGCACACCTCAAAGAATCACAACCTTTTCTAAGGACGAAACACTGGGTTCCATTCCCAAACCAACCCCAGCTGGTGGCAAAAAGAAATTAGCTGAACTTTTCGAGGAGAGTTTCCGAGGCCGCCAATGTCTCACTGGCGACAATAAATTTTCCAATAACCCCACAAACCCGGCAAGGGGGATTTCTAGCGCGTCCAGGGCTAACTCTGTTCACAGCAGCAAGAAGACTGCTGGTGGAGGTTCGACGATCATCGAGGAGAAACAAGTCACTCCTTTTCAGGATTGCCTTTCGAGCTTGGTATCCTGTGGCGGTTCAAGTAAAAGGAAAAGGAAGATGACCCCTGCCATGGCTATACATGGTTAGAACCTTATATCCTATACTCCGGTTACCACTTCAATATATATACACACACACACACACTTGTGTTTGTGTACATATACTTGTACATAGTACATACACAAAGTTCCTGAGATGCTTGAATTAAGTTCTTAAAAAGTATGCGGTCTTGTTAGCACACGTATTCACGACGATGGTGTATAAAATGACTCGTACAGATTTTTGGGTTCTGCAACTTGTTTCCCTCTCCGTTTTCTGTGGTCAATTTGATACTTTAAAATCATATGCATTCTAGAGTCAAGCAAAGAACTTACCTATCCTTCACTGGACAACCACATCGATCGGCCAGGGCTTACATCAGTTACCGAAGTTTCGTGTTTTCCGCAGCCCTTTTCTGGGGGCATTCGTACCTCCATGTCAATCGTTTCTTGAACTGTAATCTGTTAAATTAATAAAAACATTATGCTGACCGATAAATTGATATGCTCAATAAATGTTTTAGGTATGGTGAGATTTGCAGGCTTGGCCTCAGGCCCTCAGCCCTTATATGTTGGGTTACAATTGTTTTTCAACAGTTGCAAAACGTGCACGTGGCAAGCGCATGTTCGTCGGCTACAGCCGTTATTTCCGACGGGGCCATGAGCTCGGGAAATTTAACAGGTAAAAAAAAAGAACAAAAAAGGTGAAGTCTATGGGGGGGGGGGGGGGGTTGGAGAGAATCTATACAGGGGAGTCATCGAGTCAAAATGATCAAGTTCAGAGAGTATATTGATAATAGAGGGGTGATCTTACTATGTAACGAAAGGGGTCAATGTGAAACGAAGGCACTCTAATGCCAAAAGCAGAGCTTACCTAAGTTTTAGGACAATGTGCCATTCCTATTTCGAAATATGCTTCTTGCAGAAAGGCCTCACGAAACATCCTCGGAATCTTCAAAATATTGCTATCTCGTCCCACACCATGACCCGATGAACAGAGAGCCACATTCTTAGAAATTGATGCGCGTCTCCTCGCCATCGCCATCCGCTGCTCCATATTCGCACTTTGCCTTTTCGGGTACGCGGTGTTGTAAGGTATTCACAATGGCACTGGCTAGAAGAATTTATAATCAAATGGCAAATGCACAAAATTAACTTTGGCAGAAGCACAAACTCTGAATCAGTAGAAGCACAATACTAAGTCGGTAGAAGCACAACACTGGATCGGCAGAAGCACAACACTAAGTTGGTAGAGGCACAACACTGGATCGGCAGAAGCACTAGCTCGATGAACAGTACATCCGTTGATATTAGATTAGAACTAAAACACACTGAAATTATAATGACAAGTCTAAAAATTGAAATTGATACAAATACCGAAGCCTCTCTACACAGTTTCCTTAAGACAGATTCGTCCCCTCCCGTATGTGCTTTGAGGTTTCGTAAGCATTTGTCTCCCAGGATATAATGGTATAACAGCTACAGAGGCAAGCACAGCACTCCGGAACTTTCGGCGAACTTGACCAAACGCGAACACTATCAAAACCGATGCAGATGCAAAGAATAAAAAAAGATGGAAGTTTTTCTTTTCGAAAATCTCTCTCTCCGTTCGTAGAATGGGAGGCCATACATATACATATATATAAGGTCAGTGGGGGCATTTCGGAGATAAGAAATAACGGCTAAATAAATCTGCCGTTATAACTTTAATTATGTAACAACAAATCCATAACGGGTAGAACCATAATAGTAGAACCGTTATGCTTCTGTTAACAGCAGAGCCATAAATGACAGAATCATTATGCTTCTGTTAACAGCAAAGCCATAAATGATAGAACCGTTATGCATTTAATTCTGTAACGGCAGAGCCATAACGACAGAACCATTACGAGTTAATGCTATTAACATGCTGTTAATTAGCTCAACAGCTGTTACATAAATTGAGTTGAAAAAAATTAAAACAGAAAGCAAAAATAGGCTTGTTGCGGGGTAGGCTTGTCGCGGGGCCCATTATCGGTCATGGATTCGCGTACGCAGGTCGTGCGCTCGCGCCCAAGTTTCCACTTGTCGAGCCTTCGTTGGGGTTTGGGATTTGCACCCCTCATGCGCGTGCGCGCGAGGCATAGCGCATGTAATATGAGAGTTACTACTTTAAAGGAGTGTAACTCTATATAAAGCATTCCAAGACCTTCCTCCTTTCCAATGTGGGACTAGTGCACTTCACTTCCCACTTCCAACTCAATGGGTGTTCTTTGAGAAATAATTTCTCATTCACTCACCCATCAAAATACCTCATATTTTCCAACAATCCCCCACATGAATGAAAATTATTTTTGGTTTTGACTGTGTGATAGTGTTCAACAAATGAAACCTGCATAGGATAGGTAGGTATCATCCTTTGAACCTTTCCTTATGAAAGTATATTTAATTTACCAGCTGTCCAGTAGATATGATGTCCTTGAACTGTCCTGCTTTCTTAGTAAATGACCCATACACTTCACACAGGAATCATCTAAACGTTTGTTCAGTTCTCATGAGTATGTTCGTTTTGGCCATGAACATCGTCCTGGTACTGCGAGAATTTCTAAAGAATTCGGCCCTCAATAATTCTCCTTTGAAGCGACCCCACTTCTCTCACACATAAGTGATTATTTAATCTTGAGTAATTGGTTTACTCTATTTAAGAATCATTAAAGCATAATTGCTATCATTTTTCCTGATAAACCCCCACAACAATTGATTTTTCTCCATATATGTGAGGGATATCAAATCACTGTTTCTTTTATAGGAATGGTTTGAGGGATAAACCTTCACAGTGATATCATTTAGTTCATATAATTAGGTTGTCTCTTTGAACCTAGATCTTGGGATCTCCAGTCAGCTAGGTTGGGTTTTCCTCTATATCAACTTTTCTGTAATGGTCTTCAATCCCATTCCTATTGTTGACTTTTCAACTAACTCTTTGTTTAACCCTTTGGTTAGCGAATTCGCAATATTATCCTTTGACTCTACGTAGTCAATAGAGATAATTCTAATTGAGAGTAGTTGTCTAATGGTATTGTGTCTACGACGTATATGTCTAGACTTACCATTATACATGTTACTCTGTGCTCTTCCAATCGCAGATTGACTTCACAATGTATACAGATTGGTGGCACAGATTTTTGCCATTTTGGAATATCCTCTAGGAAATGGCGTAGCTATTCAGCCTCTTCACCACATTTATCTAAAGCTATAAACTCGGATTCTATTGTGGATCTAGTTATAACAGTTTGTTTACATGATTTTCAAGATACAGCCGCACCTGCCAGTGTGAAAACATATCCATTAGTAGATTTTGAGTCTTTTATATCAGATATCCAGTTTGCATCACTGTATCCTTCTAATACAGATGGATACCTGGTATAGTGCAGACCATGATTCCGAGTATACCGTAGGTACCTGAGTACTCTCACTATTGCTTTCCAATGGTCAGCACTTGGATTGCTCGTATATCTACTCAATCTACTAACCGTATAGGCAATATCTGGTCTAGTACAACTCATTAAGTACATTAGACTTCCAATAATTCTAGAGTATTCTACTTGAGAAATAACCCTCTCCTCTATTCTTGGATAGATGAAGACTATTGTCTAATGGTGTTCTAGCAATACCAGAATCATTCTTGCTGAATTTTTCAAGAATCTTGTCCACATAGTGTGATTGGTTTAAAACTAAACCTTCTGACATTCTTGTGATTTTAATCCCTAAAATCACATTAGCAGGTCCCATATCTTTCATGTCAAATCTTGAATTCAACATATTCTTGGTAGATTTGATCATTTTGTCATCACTACCAACAATGAGTATGTTATCTACATACAGACATAGAATAACATATCCATTCTCTGTCTCTTTAATGTAGACACATTTATCACATTCATTGATTTTAAAACTATTGGTAATCATTGCATTATCAAATTTTTCATGCCATTGCTTTGGCGCTTGTTTTAGACTATACAATGATTTTATCAATTTACAGACTTTCCTTTCTTATCTTGGAACTACAAAACCTTCAGGTTGTTCCATATAGATTTCTTCATCCAAATCACCATTTAGGAAAGCTGTTTTTACATCCATTTGATGTACTTCTAGATTTCGCAATGCTGCAATTGCAAGTATCATCCTAATGGAGTTTATTCTCGTCACAGGAGAATAAGTATCAAAGTAATCTAAGCATTCTCGTTGTCTGTATCCTTTGATTACAAGTCTAGCTTTATACTTATCAATGGAGACATCTGCTTTCATCTTCCTTTTAAAGATCCATTTGGACCCTAAAGGTTTACAACTAGGAGGAAGATCCACTAGCTCCCAAGTATGATTATGCAAAATAGAATCAACTTAACTTTTTATTGCCTCTTTCCATAGAGGTCCCTCAGAAGAACTCACAGCTTATGTATAAGTTAGTGGTTCTTTTTCTAACAAATAAGTTAGAAAATCATTTCCAAATGATTTTTTCACTCTTGCTCTCTTGCTACATCTTAGTTCATGATTTGAATCATGACTTTCATCATTCATAATTTCATTCATTCGTTTAGACGAACTTGAATCATCATTGGATTTATAAGGAAATACATCTTCAAAGAATGAAGCTTTCCTAGACTCCATGATCGTATTCTTGTGTATATTTGGAATCTTAGATTCATGCACAAGAAATCGATATGCATTACTGTTATGTGCATAGCCTATAAAGATACAGTCCACTGTTTTAGGACCTATCTTAGTTTTCTTTGGTGTTGGAACAATTACTTTAGCAAGGCACTCTCGCACTTGTAAGCAATTGTAGGATGGTCTCCTACCTTTCCATAGCTCATAAGGGGTTTTATCCTCTTTCTTTCGAGGTACCTTATTTAAAAGATAATTGCTTGACAAAATAGCTTCACCCCATATATTTTGAGGTAAGCCTGAACTTATTAACATCGCGTTCATCATTTCTTTCAATGTGCGATTTTTACGTTCAGCAACACCATTTGATTGAGGTGAATAGGACGCAGTTACCTCATGTATAATTCCGTGTTGTGTACAGAATTCATCAATTGGTACTTCATACTCACCGCCTCTATCACTTCTCAATCTCTTGATTTTCTTATCAAGTTGATTTTCAACTTCATTCTTATAGAGAATAAATTTCTCTAAAGCTTCATCTTTGCTTTTAAGCAAATACACATAGCGGTATTAAGTACTATCATCGATAAAGGTAATAAAGTATTTATTACCACCTCTTGTTTGTACGAATTTCAAATCACAAACATCACTATGAATCAATTCAAGAGGTACGGTACTTCTGTCAATCGATTGAAACGATGATTTCTTTAATTTTGTATCAACACAAATTTCACATTTGTGTTTTGAATCAATTTCGAATGAGGGTATATGTTCCAAGTTAATTAATCTACGCAATGTATCATAATTAACATGTCCGAGTCTACCATGCCATAAATTGGAGGACTCAAATGGAAAGCTTATTATCTTTATTGATAATTATCATAGCATTGAGCTTAAACAACCCATCAGTTACATATCCCTTCCCCACATACATTCCAGATTTAGACAAAATAACTTTATCTGACTCGAATACCATGCAAAATCCATGCTTGTTCAACAGTGATCCGGAGACCAGATTCTATCGAATTTTCGGCACATACAAGACATTATTCAGAGTCAGCTCTTTCCCAAAAGTCATTTTCAGAAGCACCTTTCCTTGACCTTCAACTGCAGAAGAGGCAGAGTTTCCCATGAACACTTTCTCCCCATCAATTGGTTCGAAAGTTGTGAACAGGTCCTTATTGGAGCATACGTGCCTAGTTGCCCCAGTGTCAATCCACCATTCCTTTGGATTGGACCCAATTAAGTTCACTTCAGAAATCATTGCAGAGAATTTTATGTCCGACATATCTTTTGTCATGTCATTCACCATATTTGTCTCATAACTCTTCATCTTTGGAAGTCTGCAATCCACAGATCTGTGACCTGTCTTGCCACAGTTGAAGCATTTCCCTAAAAACTTGTTCTTGGAAACTCCTCCTTTTGGTCCCAACTTCTGCTTGGCGACCTTCTTGTTCTTGTGGCCATGCTTATGCTCCACAACATTTGCCTTAGCTGTAGTGGGATTGAATCCTTTGCGTTCAGAGCTTCTGTTGTCTTCTTCTATTCGAAGTCTAACAATCAGCTCCTCTAGGTTCATTTCCTTTCGCTTGTGCTTGAGGTAGTTCTTGAAGTCCTTCTACTCAGGAGGTAGCTTCTCAATAATAGCAGCCACTTGGAAGGTTTCACTCAAGTTCATTCCTTCAACTTGAATCTCATGCAAGATCACTTGAATTTCTTGCACTTGACTGATCACAGTCTTGGAATCCACCATCTTATAATCAAGGAATCGGCCGACAACAAATTTCTTTGCTCTGGCATCCTCTGTTTTATATTTTCGATCCAAGGATTCCCATAATTCCTTTGACGTCCTTTTTGCACAATAGACATTGTACAATGAGTCATGTAAGCCATTCATGACATAATTCCTACATAGGAAGTCAGAATGCTTCCAAGCCTCAACAGCGTTGAAGGCTTGCTTATCCGTTTCTCCATCGGATACCTTAGGAGGTTCCTCAGTCAAGAATCCCGCAAGATTTAAAGTTGTTAAATAAAAGAGCATCTTTTGCTGGCATCTTTTAAAGTTCGATCCATTGAACTTCTCAGGTTTCTCACCATGGTGAATAGAAACTGTGGCAGAGGCAGCGGATGATCCAAGCAAAGGCATCTGGACAGTAGAGGTAGAGATGGTTTCAAGCAGAGGCAGTTGCACTGCAGTGACCGAGCCTTTGGTAGTCTCGTCGGCAGTCACATCAAGAGCTTCTTTTCCAGTAGCCATCGAATTCAAGATACGAAATTCTGTCTTAAGATTGTTGTAAGGTATTCACAATGGCACTGGCTAGAAGAACTTATAATCAAATGGCAAATGCACAAAATTAACTATGGCTGAAGCACAAACTCTGAGTCGGTAGAAGCACAACACTAAGTCGGTAGAAGCACAACACTGGATCGGCAGAAGTACAGCACTAAGTCGGTAGAGGCACAACACTGGATCGGTAGAAGCACTAGCTCGATGAACAGTACATCCGCTGATATTAGATCAGAACTAAAACACACTAAAATTACAATGACAAGTCTAAAAATTGAAATTGACACAAATATTGAAGCCTGTCTACACAATTTCCTTAAGACAGATTCGTCCCCTCTCGTATGTGCTTTGAGGTTTCGTGAGCATTTGTCTCCCAGGATACAATGGTATAGCAGCTACAGAGGCAAGCACAGTACTTCGGAGCTTTCGGCGCTTTCGGCGAACTTGACCAAACGCGAACACTATCAAAATCGATGCAGATGCAAAGAATAGAAAAAGATGGAAGTTTTTCTTTTCGGAAATCTCTCTTTCCGTTTGTAGAATGGAAGGTCATACACATACATATATATAAGGTCAGTTGGGGCATTTCGAAGACAAGAAATAACGGCTAAATAAATCTGCCGTTATAACTTTAATTATGTAACAGCAAAACCATAACGGGTAGAACCATAATAGTAGAACCGTTATGCGCTATTAACATGCTGTTAATTAGCTCAACGGCTATTAACATTACGAGTTTCCACTTGTCGAGCTTTCGTTGGGGTTTGGGATTTGCACCCCTGCGCGCGCGCGCGAGGCATAGCACATGTAATATGAGAGTTACCACTTTAAAGGAGTGTAACTCTATATAAAGCATTCCAAGACATTACTCCTTTCCAATGTGGGACTAGTGCACTTCACTTCCCACTTCCAACTCAAGGGGTGTTCTTTGAGAAACAATTTCTCATTCACTCACCCATCAAAATACCTCATATTTTTCAACACGCGAAAGCGGACCATCTTTTTCGTTGGGCTCGTCCATGTGTCTCAGATCGACTTCCGCCATCGACAACGATGACAACTGCGGAAGGAGCTAACAATCCCAGCCGCAATTTCTCTTTTTTTCTTTTGCTAAGCATTGCTGCCGTTCAGACAGTCTTCAAAAATCAGTGGGAAACGGATGATGACAAGCATCGAAAGAATAATTGAGCCATTATTGGAGAAGAGGAGACAGTCATGGCCATGCGGGGCAATGGAGATCGCTCGCGCTGTGTTCCTGGAATAGGGTCAAAACCCACCAGCTTCGGTTCACACTTAAGAGTCTCGATCCTTTCAAGATAACTTGCTATGGCCATGCGTGGAATGTTGGTCTCGTACCCCTTTTTTCCCGCTAGCTGAGCGTAAGGCCGCTGATGTCGAGCACGGTGAGTGCATAAAGCATCGCGAGAACAGTCGCCTCGGATCCGCAATGGGAAGAAGTGAAGATCTCATCGTGGGTGATTCGTGTCTGTTTACTTCGAGTTCCATATGTGCAAGTGTGTATAATGAGGATATAAACGAGCCCTTGTTCTCGACGAAATTCATGGTGGATGACATGCTACTATTGTCGATAATAGTTTGCCATAATTTCCGAGCTATGTTAGCAGTTCGGTGATCGATCTCGTCAGTGTGCTTGTTTCATGTCAGTTTCGTGTGACGTCGGCCGAAGGTATTGCAGCTATGAATATCTTCGCCAAAAACCTTATAAAAAACAGCAACGCCGATGAAAACTGTTGAAATTCATGCGGGAGAACCGTGTCACATAAATTCTCGAAATCACATCAGCTCGGCAAACAAAAAAAGAAGAACGAAAGTCGCACAAACTTCCCTAGGAAAATCCGATGTGCGCTTAGCAAAATTTAGGGTTTTTCGTTATTTCAAAAAGAAACAAGAAACAATTGGATTCAAACTTGAGGCAGTGATGCAAATGTTGGGTAGTCCCACATCGGTTGTGGAAGGGGCTGGTGGTCGGTTTATAAGTGTGAGGGAAAGCCTCAACCTTTGAGCTAGCTTTTGGGTTGAGAGAGACCCAAGACCACCCAACACTGGTATCAGAGCCCAGGTTACCAACAAGTCTGTGTGACACCCCAAAAGTCACACGGGAGAGCGGGTTGTCGCGGCCTCCGACCCATGGCCCGATGTGTGAGCGGAAGCGTTTTGGGCCCATTTAGGGCATATATATTTTGCTCGTTTTATGCTGATCATTGTAACGAGTTGAGAGGCTGTAAACAGAATATCATAGTGAAAATCTCTTGCAGGACGTAGCCCTATTCTGGGGTGAACCTGGGTAATCTCGTGCGTCATTCAATTTTCTTGATTTCTGTGTGATCGTTCTGATTCGGTGTGCGATAAATCCCATCAATTGGTATCAGAGCCTTGTGTTCGAGGAATTAGGGTTTATCTGAGATGTCAGGAGGGTCACGGATTGAGATCGAAAAATTCGATGGGACGCGGTTCGATCTGTGGAAGATGAAGATGGAGGATCTACTTTGTGATCGAGATCTTTGGTCGGCAATCGTAACGGAAAGGCCTGATGCTGCGATGCCTGGTATCGCGATAAAGGAACCGGGGAAGAATGACGATTCATCCTCCAAAAAGGCGGATCCAAAGGAGATTGAAGACTGGGATCGGATTGATCGGAAAGCAAAGGGTTTGATCCGGCTTTGTCTCGCAGACTCAATTCTGACAAACGTGATGAGCGAACCTACAGCCAGGGATTTATGGCAGAAACTGGAGTCGCTATATCAAAGTAAGTCGTTGGTTAATAAGCTGTTTTTGAGGAAAAAGCTGTATAATCTTCGAATGCATGAGGGCGACTCGTTTTCTACACATCTGTATAACTTTAACACGTTGATTAGTCAACTCGTATCAATTGGTGTTAAGTTCCAAGATGATGACAAGGCGATAACACTACTCTGTTCACTGCCGGATTCGTGGGATAACTTGATTGTGGTGATCGGTGGTGGGGATAAAGAATTATCTTATGAGAGCGTGTGTTCGGCCTTGTTATCAGAGGAGACACGAAGAAAGGGGTCAGGAAATTCTGGTAGAGAGGCACTGACTGCTAGGGGTAGGCCAGCAGAGAAGACTCTAAATCGGAGAGGGTCCAGATCCAAATCTCGTGGGCGATCAAAGAGTAGAGAGAGGAGGGTACAATGCTGGAGATGTGAAGAGTGGGGCCATGTAAAGCGGGACTGTAAAAACAAGCCAGTTTTTAAGAAAGAAGCTGAATCATCCTCAGGGAAGAAGGAGGTCGATGCAGGAGATATGTATTTGGCTGCTGCATGTATGGCACAGTCAGATCAGGATGTTTGGTTGATCGACACCGGTGCTTCATACCACATGACACCTCATAGACACTGGTTCTGTGAATATGAGCAATATAATGGTGGAGATGTCATGCTCGGAGATGATACTGCAGTTCAAATTGTCGGGCGTGGCAGGGTGAAGCTGAGGATGAGTAATGGCACGATGAAGACTCTTCCAGACGTGATGCACATACCCTTGATGAGCAGAAACCTATTATCAGTCGGTACGATGGCTGATTCAGGAGTTACTTTCAGCTGTGATAAAAATTCGTGCAAGATGACTCGGGGTTCTATTGTGATTGCACGAGGAGTCCGTTATGGGACATTGTATAAGCTGCTCGGGGAAACGGTGACTGTTGGTAGTGGTTTCGTCTCTGAAAAGATCAAGGAAGATGGATATGATACGTCCATGTTGTGGCATCAGAGGCTAGGGCATATCGGTGAAAAGGGACTGTCTACCTTAGCTTCGAGTCAAATGGTAGAAGGAGTACCAGATTGCTCTATAGGCTTCGGGTTCTGTGAACACTGTCTCCATGGAAAACAGAACCGAGTTAGTTTCCAACACACCGGTACGAGAGCAACAGAGGTTCTCGAGCTGATTCATAGCGATGTCTTCGGGCCTACTCCGACTCCATCTATTGGAGGATCCAGGTACTATGTATCGTTCATAGATGATTTTTCGAGATATAGTTGGATTTATTTTATCAAAAGTAAATCATATGTATTCGAAAAATTTCGAGAATTTAAGGTTTTGGTTGAAAACCAATTGGGCAGGAAAATCAAAATACTTCGAACAGATAACGGAGGTGAATTCTGTTCGGACAAGTTCGAGCAATTCTGTGTGGATAATGGTATTGCAAGGCAGAAGACGACCCCATATACGCCTCAACAGAACGGTGTGGCTGAGAGATTAAATCGGTCACTCATAGAAAGGGCAAGATGCATGCTGAGTTGGGCAGGTTTGGGGCATGAATTTTGGGCAGAAGCTGTAGCCACGGCCAGTTATTTAAAGAACCGGTCACCGACCTCATCAGTAAAGGACCGTACACCATATGAGGCAGTGTTTGGGAAGAAGCCGAATTTGTCACATGTTCGGGTGTTCGGGTGTGGCGCTTATGTTCATGTACCCAAGGAGAAAAGGGGTAAGCTTGACAATAAGTCTGAGAAGAACATATTCGTCGGGTATAAGGAAGGGGTCAAGGGCTATAAGCTGTGGAATCCAGAATCAAAGACCATTGTATACAGCAGGGATGTCGTCTTTCGCGAATCACAATCCCAGATTGACACACAGAAAGTTGATGAGCCCAAAAAGGTGGTAGTGCTTGAAGAAAGTCCTAAAGCTGAAACGGTGGAGATGATTTCACAAGGTACGCTAGTAGAGTCTGATTCAGAATCGGAGCAAGGGGACTTGGTTAATGAATTCGAGGATGCAGATTCGGATGAAGACTCGGATACAGATAGCATGCCGGCTCTTAGGAGATCGACGCGGGAAAGAAAGGTACCACTTCGATACTCACTTAGTGCATTGAGTACGTTTCATGCTTTGAGCATTACCGGAGATGATCCTAATTCTGTAAAAGAGGCGAGATCCATGAATGATGCGAATCAGTGGGAGCTCGCAATGATAGATGAGATGCAGTCGCTTGATCATAATGAGACATGGAGTTTGTGTAAGTTGCCTAAGGATAGAAAGGCAATTGGGTGTAAATGGGTATTCAAGCGAAAGCTGAAATCGGATGGGACTGTAGAGAAGTACAAAGCTAGGCTTGTAGCCAAGGGGTATTCTCAGATCGAGGGAGTTGACTATGACGAGATCTTCTCTCCCGTGGCGAAATTGACCTCGATACGGTTTGTTCTGTCCGTAGCAGCTGCATACGATCTTGAGGTGGAACAGATGGATGTAAAGACGGCTTTCCTTCATGGGGACTTGGAGGAGGAAATATATATGAGGCAACCAGAAGGCTTTCAAGTAAAGGGAAAGGAGAATCTGGTGTGCAAATTAAAAAAGTCCTTATATGGGCTGAAGCAGTCACCGAGGATGTGGTACCAGAAGTTTGACATGTACATGCTCCAGCTTGATTTTGTGCGTTCAAATTCTGACCATTGTGTTTATGTGAAGAGGACGGGCGATCAGTTTGTCATTCTCACACTATATGTGGATGATATGCTGTTGATCGGGAATAGCATGAAGATGGTGAGATCTGTGAAGAGTTTGTTGGCCAAGAAGTTTGAAATGAAAGACTTGGGGCCTGCAAATTTTATTTTGGGCATGCAGATTAGAAGGGACCGTGAGAAACGGAAGCTGTGGCTAGGGCAGGAGAAATACATCAAAGAAATATTGAAGAAATTCAATATGATAGACTGCAAGCCTGTTGGTACCCCTATACCTTTAGGGACCAAGCTATCTGCGGAACAATGTCCTAAAACGGGTGAAGAAGCTGAAGAGATGGCCCGAGTTCCATACGCGAGTGCAGTGGGTAGCTTGATGTATGCTATGGTGTGCACACGTCCGGATATAGCCCAAGCAGTGGGAGTCTTGAGCCGATACATGTCTAACCCAGGTAGAGAACACTGGAATGCGATCAAAAGAGTTTTCAGGTATCTTCGTGGAACTTCGAATTTTTCTTTATGTTTTGAAGGTACAGGGAATGGAAACATGCTTGATATCGTAGGCCATGTAGATGCTGATTGGGGTGGAGATATTGATAGTAGACGGTCCACTAGCGGGTATGTTTTCACATTGTTTGGGGCTGCATTGAGTTGGATGAGTAGAAGGCAAAGCGTGGTAGCACTCTCTTCTACGGAGGCTGAGTACATGGCTCTTACTCATGCTGGAAAAGAGGCCGTATGGTTACGGCGGTTGTGCTTGGAGCTTGGTTTTGAGCAAGGTGCCGTAGAGGTGAGATGTGATAATCAAGGAGCTATTTATTTAGCTAAGAATCCAGCATTTCACTCACGTACAAAGCACATTGATATACAATATCATTTCATCCGAGAAAAAGTGGAGAAGAAAGAGGTTCGGCTTGTAAAGGTCGACACGGTGAAAAATAGTTCAGACTTCCTTACTAAAGCCGTCACAGGTGCGAAGTTTGAATGGTGCTCTACTGCGATTGGGTTGAAGAAGAATGATATGGCAAAGGCTCTCATTTGCGAGAAGTATCCACCAAGTGGGAGAATGTTGGAGTTGGCGAATACTTCGGGGACCCTTGTTTCTCACACAGGGTATGCCCACGTGAGCTTAGGGAAACCAAAGTGTTATCCGACGACATGTGACCCATGCGCGTGGGATGCGGGGGTTCGGGGGCAGCGCCCCCGACACGGGTGTCCCGCTGCCCGGTCAGCGGGCGGGGCTTCCGCTGCCCGGTCAGCGGACGGCTGCCCCGCTCGCCGGTGAGCGGGCGGGGGTTCGGGGGCAGCGCCCCCGAAACCTCAACGGGTTTGGACTTTTATTTAAGTTAACCCGTATGTTATGGGCTTAATAGAGGTTTCGCTAGGTTTAGGTTTTTTGGGCCCATTTAGGGCATATATATTTTGCTCGTTTTATGCTGATCATTGTAACGAGTTGAGAGGCTGTAAACAGAATATCATAGTGAAAATCTCTTGCAGGACGTAGCCCTATTCTGGGGTGAACCTGGGTAATCTCGTGCGTCATTCAATTTTCTTGATTTCTGTGTGATCGTTCTGATTCGGTGTGCGATAAATCCCATCAAAGGTCTGACTATATCTCTATCATCTCATCATGGGGTTCATATGAATCACGACTATCCATTTCCATTCCAGTTTGGTTGCTGCTGTGAAGTGATGAGGTCAATTGGGACCCACACGCGATCGATTCCTTCTCTGTCCTCAGTCTCTGTTTCTAATTATCTCTTCCTCTGTTTTTCTTCCGGCTTATCATGATTTCCCTCGAAACGTGAAAAACCCGACCCACTTTCGGGCAAGAAATATCCTGGTAAGTGGATCCGACACCCTTTGAGCAGAGACCCAGAGACGAACGCAAAGCCCTTTTCCCACTCTTTTCCGCCTCCCCTCCCTCTTTCTCATCTCTCTAGAACTTCTTATATAAATGGGGGGTCTGCGCGCTCGTTAGTTTCAGGTTTTCATCTTCTTCGACCCAAAAGAGCAGTAAAAAGCAAAAAAAAAAAAAAAAAAAAAAAAGGAGTTGAGGGAACTTGATGATCATGAGCGTGAGTGGCTTCCTGAGCTTGGCTTCGGGCTGCTTCTCCCTGCTCCTGTTGGTCGAGCCGCATGTAGCCCGTGCCTCGAGCCGCGGCTCGACCCTCGGCGGCGGCGGCAGCGGCGCTGTTGACACCCCGGCTGCTGCGGGCATATGCGCCTTGGCTGTCACGATACATGGTTACAAATGCGAGGAGTTTGATGTAATTAAGAGCAGCTCGCGAAAAACCCATGAAAATCTTGATTAAGCTTCAAAGAGTGTTTTCTGATATTCGAATAAACGAGTAACGTGCGGATAGCTTTCTGTTTTTTTATCTTTGGGGGCGTTCTTTTTTCTCAGGTGATCACTCGGGATGGATACATACTAAACGTGCAAAGAATACCGGAAGGCCGAGCCGCGGGAGGCGGCGGGGGGGCCACCAACAACAAGCAGCCAGTCCTAATACAGCACGGCGTCCTCGTGGTGAGTGGCATTATTTCTCCGGCTCGAAACCCGCCGCGCACACACCGTTCACTTGTGCTGCTGCATATTGTCCATGCGCGATCGGCTAGCGTCGAATCAAAACCCGAGATGCGCACGAGATTTTCGAATGCGCTAGCCAAACTTGGTGTGCATAAACTTATGTTGACTCCTGGTCGCTCTCCCGCTAATACTTACGCCCACTCGTTGAAGAAGTTTAGCCGGAAAGCGAAGACCGGGAAATTATTAGCTGAGTCGGGGAGACCTCTCCTTTGACCATGGTCTCCGTGTGGCAAAATGGATATTTTTATCAGGAACGAGCTGAAAATTTTCAGTCCCTAAAAATTTGTTAATGAATTAATTGGCTATATAGATGGATAGATAGATAGATAATAGTGTGAAATTGACGCTCTACGCTTGACGGGAGGATAAAAAGTGCAAGAACATGTTTTTATCATTCGTCACACGCGTCGCGTCTTGTATCACTTGTGTTTGACGATGGCTGAGTATCAAATCAATCCGCTTCGAGGGAGGACACCACCAGCGAGTGTACGGTGTACCACTACCACGTATCACTTTTTCTAAATTTCCGAAAGGTGAGCATGATTCACGCCAATTAACATTATTCAAGACGATACTTACACCTCGCTCTCTAAAGTCATCCCACTTAATTGAACACGCGTTTTCTAAATTAACGTAAAGTCACCAATTCGGAGACATCAACCGTCGAACTAATGGACGGCTCTTTGGATTTCTCTCTTTTCTCTCCCCTGTTTCCAACCTCCGCCACACGACCGCGCGGGCCCCGCCCTCGCCTCCCCGACTCCTGGACAGATCACGACAACCAGATCGGGGCCATCGGGTAGGGCTCGCGGTGCATCTCCCCCTGCCTCTAGACCTTACCCCAATCCCGGCTCGGGTCAGGCCTGGCGTCGGCACAAGCTTAGGCTGCCCCCGGCATCCCCGCCACGGTGGCCACAGTTCGCAACAAAATGAAAAAAAAAAACGCATTTAAATAACCCATGAACGGTCCAATTTGATCTTGCCTCTCTTCGGCCTGCAACCGCATCAATATTTACCAAATTAAGGCTGAAAAAATTCGGAGCATCCGAGCGGCAAGCTTCTTACCATAACCCGATATGATCCGCAAGAAATTTGTGCAGGTGGTGTCAGGCATAACGCCAATTGGTGCATGCAAAGTTCACTGATGTGTCTCCTTTGTAACGTGCCACGATATTTTTATGACATGGGGCTAGCCTAGGACATAAGCATTTCAGTTTCCTCATTTAAAAACAGGGGAAATTATTATTTTTGTGGTGGATGTATTGCGCATGCAGGACGGGATGACGTGGCTGCTGAACCCGCCGGAGCAGGACCTGCCCTTGATTCTCGCCGATAACGGGTTCGACGTGTGGATTGCCAACGCCCGAGGCACCCGGTTCAGCCGGCGCCACACTTCCCTGGACCCCGCCAACCCGGTCGGTACATCTCTCTCGCTCGACTGTCGAGATTATTGCAAGCTTATATAACTCTTATCGAATTCGAATTGTGGCATGCTTGTAGCTCTGTCGGATTCAAATTATCGAAAGTGATGGATCTCGTGTGAATTTCATGTTATCGCTATCAGGGCTGAATTTAGTACATGCACTAGAATAATTGAGAAGATTCATCATCTATTAGAAAATACTTAAGTGAGCCCGGTGGTCCATATGGATCTCGCAATAACATACCTTACTCTTCGATTGAAAACTTTCTGGGTTTTGAGCGTTACGTACGATCCATGGCGCCCCTCTATTAGAACAAACGAGTTCATGATACGATGCCTCGCGTGGATTGTAGTAGTTAACAAAGTGAATGCAGTTAATTTGTCAACTGAACTGGTAATTAATTGAATTGCTGACAGGCTTTCTGGAACTGGACGTGGGACGAGCTGGTGACCTTCGATCTTCCGGCCCTGTTCGACTTCATCCACGGCCAAACTGGGAAGAAGGTCGATTACGTCGGCCACTCTCTGGTGAGAAAACTATTTTCCGGGTTCACTTCATGGAATTCGGGCCGGACGTCGCGCGGTTGTTACATGCCTTGGCCAAGATGGTTCTAGATGCAATGGATGTGCCTATCCTTTTAGGGAAAAAAAAAACATAATTTGTACTGCAAATCTGATGTTCTTGGGTAAATTTTGCTTTCTAATTACAGGGGACTTTGATAGCTTTGGCGTCCCTATCGGAAGGGAGGCTGGTGGACGAGCTGCGATCGGTAGCTCTGTTGAGCCCGGTCGCTTATCTCAGCCACATGACCACCGCCCTCGGCGTCGTCGCGGCCAAAGCCTTTGTCGGCGAGGTGAAACAGACTATTCCATTGGCTATTCTCCCTGTAATTGCAATCAGAGACCTAGGGCATTTTGATGGTTCTTGCATTATTCGCAGATCACCAAGTTGGCCGGACTTGCCGAGTTCAATCCCAAAGGGTAAGACGAAAGAACCCGCAAAAGATTTCTGACGAGTTCTTACGTTCTATTCAAAGCTTCCCCCGATCTTCTCTTTTCTCTTGCATTATGATTGCGCATTCGTGTCTGGTCGCAGCGAGCCCGTGGGTAACTTTCTCCGGGCCTTGTGCGCTTATCCTGGTGTCAATTGCTACGACTTACTGGCTGCATTGACCGGTATCTCCGACTAACTTCACCCCGCGCGAGATATGTTCTTGAACTCAAATTGGGAAGAAACTGAGCTGATCACGTTGATTTCGACTGATCCGTTTCAGGAAAAAACTGTTGTCTCAATGTTTCTACTGTCGATCTATTTTTGAAGAATGAACCGCAATCGACGTCGACCAAGAACATGGTGCATTTGGCTCAAAGTAAGGTTTAGTGCCCGACCGATCCTCTTTTCTCCCAAGCGGATAGCACATGTTATTGATCGATGCTCATTCAAATTGACTGCTTACAAAAACGAACTGGTGTATCGTTGCTCACAGCGGTTCGGGACGGCGTGTTGGCGAAGTACAACTACGGGATCGCCATCTTCAACATGATGCGCTACGGGGACGTAAGGCCGCCGGTCTACAACCTCTCCAACATCCCTCGCGACATCCCGATCTTCCTCAGCTACGGAGGCCAGGACGCGCTCTCCGACACGCTGGACGTTCAGCGTCTGCTCGATAGCCTCAAGCTCCACGACGTTGGCAAGCTCACCGTCCAGTTCGTCGAAGATTACGCTCATGCTGATTTCATCATGGGAGTGAACGCCAAGGACATCGTGTACAGTCAAGTGCTGTCTTTCTTCCAAAACCAACAGTAACTCGCGGGGGCTAAGCCAATTTTAGGGTTTTTCTTTCAAAATAGGTCCAAAAAAAAATTAATTTACAAAAAGGGGTCGATTTTTTTTTAATTACCAAAATGGGTCCCGTGCGGAAGTGAGAGACCCGCACAAATCCGTGCGGGAGTCACTCTCCGGTACGGGACGCTGACGGGTCCCGTGCGGAAGTCTGACACCCGCGCGGCTGAGAGCACGAGCCGTGCGGATGTCAGACATCCGCACGGGACCTACCGTGCGGGAGTATACTCCCGCACGGAGGTGCCTCCAGGCTCTAGCACCGTAGAGCCTTTTCAGGCTCACGGGTGTGATAGAGCTTGAATTTGGGGCTTCTCTGTAAGAATTCCTTGCTTTTGGTACACCATTTATCTGCAACTTTCTTCAAGAATATGCGATACTTCTGCATTTTTTGGAAGATAACAAAATCATCATGAGAACTCTTTTAAATGATGAAGCCGCCAACATGTGGGAAAAAAAATACATAGCTGAGTTAATAGATGTAAATGTGAACTTTGCATAGGAATAGTTGATGATTAGGCAGAAGGAAGTGATAATGGATATATACGCGTATATGTACATTTTGTGAGCATATCTGCTTCTCTTGCATTCATGTATAGACTAGCTTGTATGGAAGTTTGTCGGGTGTGGTTTTCGAGTAAAACGGTATGCAAAACTCAAGTTTCATATTTGTCCTGGAAATAACCTAAAAATGATTTGAAGGACATGATATGATAATGCTAGAAGTAGTACTAAAACTCATACATGCGCCAAATAGTTCAGACAGTAATTGATCTGAATTTTTCATATTAATTGTCATTGTATTGTTGGTTTAAATTTTCCTTTTCAAGACAATTCCAAATGGACCTTACGAGTCCTCTATATGTCTTGATCACTTTGTGAGTGATGACATTAATGCATCATTATATGAACGCACACTCATAAATAAAGAGATAAAGATAATTGGTTACATAAAGAAGCTAGCATGTGGAATACGTACCCACCTCTTTTTTAGGTTCATAGCTTGCAGCGAAAAGCTATGTTCATACTTTAGTTCATGTCAACTAGCTAATGATGCATAAACAAGACATCTCAAACTATATATTCTTAAAGCCCTAAACCTATGCGGATATATAACAATCCTCAACTCCAATTACATTAGCTAAAGATGTGATCCTCCTACATGCCCTCCTGTTCCACAACTCGGTGGTCTCCGTCGTCTGGCGGGTCTAGGATTGTGCCGAGAACGAGGTTCCGGATGAGCAGGATGTGTGGATGATGAAGGCATATCTTGTGATGGCCAACGTGGCTGTGATATGGAGGCATCATCAAAGTGAGCAAATATCCCATGCTCAGAGCCTACACATCCTACTGAAGGAGGGCATGGAAAAAAAGGTGAGAAATCAAATCCATGAGAACTAGAAGAACTAGCATGAGTCTGCGACTGTCGAATGTCATGGAATGAAAAAGCAGGTCCTTCGTGAAGTGGGCTGGCAAACTGATTGAACCCTGCATGGTAATCTGCCTGGCTGAACTCTAGAGTGAACCCCGAAGTGAAATTTGCTGCACGATAGGCGAAAGGGACATCATCAACTGAATGATCTCTACTGGTCCTCCGAGTCAAGGGAACAGTCTCAGGTGGGTCATCTTCATGAGACCCAATGGGTGTTCCTGTAGATGCTGGTTGGGGGTGGTGTCATCATTGTCATCCGCCTCTCCTCTTCAAAGCCGTATAGCATTGCGGTAGCTATCCTCGTCATAGCCCGCATGTTCTCCCTAGATAACCTGGAACCTAATCGTACGATATTTTCCGCGCCATCACTCTATTTATGAAATCAAAATCAACAGAAGTAATCAAATGTCAATAATTTATGTTACTAAAAGAGTAATTAATGAAATAAATTAAAAGCGTTTGCACGAACCGCTGCACCCACTGCAGCTCCCCTGAGAGAAATCCATCTTCTCGTGCGTGTACGATACCACTCCATATATTTTGAATGATAGTGAAGTGGTTCTGTTCCAGGAATACCATCGACTATATGGTCAGCACGATCGTCCCATATATCCATCAACTGTCTGTGCAAAGAAACCCAATCTTTTCCAATCGGCCTTAAGTTAATATCATGATAGGCTGTATGATTATGGGGAGGATCTGGTATTGCCTGCTGCATACCAAACTGATGAAGTACACGCTCTGGATAATGCCACTCGATAATGTGGAAACAGATGAGTGGAACACGAGCCATCCAAATTTGTTGTCCCTGCAGGCAATAATCTGGTAGAGCTTGGAGAATGTGACCGATATAGGGCTCCCAAGTAATCTGTCATTGTATTTTATTTATATCAAATTAAATGAAGAATTAATTTAAAAGCTAACATGACATATATAACTCGTTGGTTGCCATCATTACTTACATCTTTGGATGCCATTCTGTCAAATTGGTACCGCAAATGTGTCAAGGTATGCGTAGGGACCTCTGTTGTCTGTCGGGCAAGACTCCAGCTAAAAAAAAAAAACAAGAAGAGTTATATATATATATATATATATATATATATATATATATATATATATATATATATATATATATATATATATATATATATATATATATATATATATATATATATATTAAATTTTACAAAAAAATATTATGGCTCGCGAAATGAAAAAGCAATAGGTTACATACCTACTACCAAAAGGTGCATCTGCTAAAGGGTGACGGCTTCCAATGGATGGGGAGACACAACGGAAACGATCCCATGCCCAAATCTGCAATATGTGTAGGGCGCCACCGATTTGGTGCGCCTCTGGATCGGTTGCATGACATAATTCTCGATACAACCACGCAAGTGCCGCTGAACCCCAACTATACTGCGTAGGATGCTCGAGGTCCTCTAGTAGTGGAAGAAAAATCAAACTAACCCTAGCGCCTGACTTGTCTGCGAAGATAGATCCTCCAAGAAATCGAAGAATGAATGCCCTAGAATGCCGTAGTACGGTTACCTCATTGGCGTCGACAGGAATTTGACCAAAGCGTTGTTTCAGCCATGCTAACTTTACCACCGAACCACGCAACTCAGGTGGGCGCTCACCAAGTAAATCCTCGCAAAGAGTACCCCAATTCCAATTGGTAGGGCCAGTAACTGCATTTCCATCTATAGGAAGTCCTGTGAGAATCGCGATATCCTGCAGTGTTATCGTGCATTCACCTTCCGGCATATGGAAGGTGTGAGTCTCGGGCCTCCACCGCTCAACCAAAGCTGTAATCAAGTGCCAATCGAGTTGCCAAAATCCCATGGAATAAATTCCGTAGAATCCCGAAGATCGAAGATACGGTAGGATGCGCGGATCAAGTTCGGCTGCGTGTAGTGTCGATCCACCTCGCTGACATTTAAGAATTTTATTCTCGAAGTCCTGTAAGATGTTGCATTAACTGTTAGTAGCAATTTCATGACAATACAGATGTTACAAATGACATATCAAGGCTAAATTTCTTAAGTACCTAATCGTTCCATATTTTCTCTGATCTATGTTGGGTTTGCTGTGTAAGCAGTGAACTATCCTGAGGTCCCAGATGAATGTACTTCCTTTGTTCCATATCTACAAATGGAATAGAGAAACCTAATAAATATCGCATAATTGAGATATTATAACATTACAATAATTTAGATAACTCAATTTTCTATGGAAATCAGATGTATTACATTGTACGCTGGCACACCATGTAAATTTTACTGTGTCGTCGATCTATATGCACAAGTTTGTCTGTTGTGCCCTGATTTCCTACAGTTCGTACAATGGTTACGCGAGGTGTCACTACTTGACGTCCCCCAGTCCATCTCATTACGTATTCGTGATGCACGAGGCCTTCCTTTCTTCCTAATACGGTTTGGGTCTGGCACTAATAGCATCTTGTCAGGTTCGGGCCAGTAAGTAGAATCTCCCAATGGACGAAACGGGTATCGATAACACTGAAGCGTTTTATCCAATGTATAGAATTCATCCATTAACGCACGATAATCAACTACATGTCTTTGACATGCTGCAATTACGTGGGAACAAGGAATTTTCATCTCTTGAAATTTCCCACATTGCATGTTCGCAGGTTTAGACTTACTACATATATCCGGCCCCCCGGCCCCCCGATCCTCTGCATCTCTTATTTCTAGTTTTAACTTCAAAAAGCCCTGTGTCAGAGTCGAACCGTATCACTTCATGGCCATTCGCTTTTTCTTCGTTTTCCCGGAGCGTGTCACTCGCAAACTTAGTATACAAATATCCCTGGTGCTGCTGGCTCCTGTATGTCGTTCTTCTGGTATCAAAATAATGGTTCAACTGATACAATATCTTTTGAACCATAGCTGTTATTGGCAGAGCACGCAAATCCTTCAGCATACCATTAACCGATTCAACTAAATTCGTTGTCATCGCTCCATATCTCCTCCCTTCATCATAAGCCTTTGTCCATTTTTCCTTTGGAATCTGGTCACACCATGATGCTGTGTCTGGATCGAACTCTCTCATTCGGTTCATGATGTGTATGAACTTCCGCTCTTGATTCGCGTAAGCTGTACATTACAACAATAATCAGTATTTAACGAAGTAAATTTATGAACATGTATTTGTTGACACCTGATTTTTGACCAATCTATTATTGTGATTTTTATTCTTTAAAATTAATTAAAAATATCAAAAAAAGTTCATAAAATCACAAAATCAACTTTGGAAGCCTTGGCTTGGCCTTAGGAACCATTTTGACCAAAAAAATAATTTTCATAATTTTCATTTTTTTATTATTATTTTCGAAAAATACAAAAAAAAAGAGAAGAAAATCGAGAAAAATAATATTTGAGGTCACAAAAATTATATAAAAATAGTCGGTACTTTTATTTTTATTTTATCTATTTTCCGACCTCATAAAACAGTAAAATTCAGGTTCGATTTTAGGTGTTCTCTGATCACCATAAAATTGAATTTGGCAAAAATATTAGCAATAATTAAAAGGGAAAAGAGTGAAACATCATCATTTAAAAGAAAAAGCAAAAGAAAAAGTATATGTTTAATTAACAATTTTATCTCTCCTTTTCATTATTATTACTATTATTATTATTATTATTATTATTATTTTATTTTTTTTACTATTTTTTATTTTCCCTCTCTTTCCTTTTTATTACTTTTTCTTGGTTCTTCTTTCTACGGACGGCGGGCTTTTTTTTTTTTCTGTCGACTCCCTGGGTCCTCTTCTTTTCTTTCATGGAACACGACCATCTCTTCCACCCTTCCTCCGCCGATTGAATTTCGTGCGACTACCACCACCGAGCACCCCCCACTCCTCCGTCCACCTCTGCTCGCGACCACCGCCTCCACTATGACCGTCGTCGACGCCGGATGGCCGTAGAGCCGCTCGCGGGCAGCCCCCCCTACCCTGTTTCGCGTGACATTCGGGTTTTGGCCCACCAGCCTCCTTTCAGCCACTCCCGACCACCATCTTCCGCCTCACGCAGCTTCCTTCGAACCCCAGACCACCCCACAGCCTTCTTGCGCCGTCGAAAGCCATCCTGAAGCTGCGGAGACCCCGGTTGCCCTGTTTTCGTCCCGACGCCCCTGTTCTTGGTCGTGAGGCTGTTCCACCGTCCTCAGCCCCTCTCCGCTGCTACCTGCCGCTCACCATCACCTCCATTAGTCCCCCTTAGATCCCTTGTCATCCCTCGAGATAGGTGCGAACCATTGGAAGCCGGAGAAGCTTCGAGCAGTCCCCTGTTCACGCCGTCGTCCTTACCTTATTCTGTTCCGCGGACTCATATCGGCACAAACGGCAGTCACCGAAGATGAGGTGACCTCAGGTAAGTCTTCAAACTCCCTTTGGATGCCACGCGAATAATCAGAACCGAGCTGGAGTGATTTTTTTTACTACGGATCGCTCGCCGGAGACGGAACTGAGGAGGTCCGGTTCGTTGGTTTTGACGTGCACATGGCGTCGTTCTTAGTTGCATGTTGATGCCGAAGTCTTAGGGAGTCGGAAGCCAAAGAACGGGCTAAAAAAATACTAAGTTTTGCGGCCGGTTTGCTTTTTCCGGCGACTTCGCCGGAAATTTCACTATTCATCGTCTTCTCCGGCGAAGTCGCCGGCGGTCAACGGTCAAAGATGACGTGGCGTGCCACGTGGGCTGCCACGTCAGCGAGGTGGGTCCGGGCCGGTTTAATCCAAGCCCAGATCGGACGGCTGCGGCTTTGCCACGTGTCGCCATCTGGGACGTTCGTTTCCTTTGAACGAAACGACGCCGTTTCGTCATGGAGGGGGGCGGGCCGGTTCATGGGTCGCGGGCCTGGGCGTGGGCCGGGTCATCCGACCCGGTCCGCGTAATTTATATATATATATATTATTATTTTTAATAAAAAAAAATAATAATAAAATTTCAAAAATCAATAAAAAATAGAAAATCATAAAAAATTCAAAAAAATTCGGAAAATTCAGAAAAAATTCTAAAAAATTCCAGAAAATAGGAAATGGCCACATTCAACCGGCCATGACCTGTTTCGGGTCTTTTGACCCTCGAACCTTCCAGAAATGACGGTTTTGCCCTTCCGGCAAACCGTCTTCCAAAAAAATTCTAAAAAAATCCAAGAAAATCCCCAAAAATAGGAAATGGCCACAACCAACTGGCCAAGACTCATTCTGTGTGTTTTGAACCCCGACCCTTCTTAAAAATGATGATTTCGCCCTTCGGGCGAATCGTCTTCCAAAAATTGAAGAAAAATCAAGAAATTCCAAAACAATTCTCAAAAATGGGAAATGGCCACAATCAACTGGCCATGGAATATTTTGGGTAATTTGATATCCCAGTCTTCCAAAAAAAATGATGATTTTGCCCTTCGGGCCAATCGTCCTAAAATCTTCCCATTTTACCCCTGGTCCGAAATCACATCTTCCCTAAACCCTTATGGCTATATTAGGAAACCATTGATTTGAATTGGTGTGCATTGAGGTGATTTATTTATGTACTTGATTGCGCTTTCATTTAAATTGGTTGTGATTGATAGGAATAGTCTTCCAATCTGCATGAACCCTGAATCAAGCCTACCTCGCCTAAAATTGCCCATGCATGAACTCTTAGTTAGGAAAATCACTCGCGTTAGGTACCGAAAGGACGTTGGTAATGACACCAGCGTAACCAAGTCCCCGAACCCAAAATCTCTGGTTCCGCAGAACTGATTAATCTCTCCCAATCGGTCAGTAAGGTTTCCGGTCTACCCTCCAAGAAAGATCGGTGGCGACTCCAAATGCATGCACAAGTTGCATATGCCATCACGACCACACTAAGGTCGAAATCGATCGGCTCTTATCGCCGAATCTTTCGAAAAAAACACTCCCGCCGCGATTTGGTATGGGCTTGGGAGGGCTCGCGCCGATCTAAAGCCCGCGATCCGCACCCTTGTGCGGGGGAAGGCCCGCGATCGGTAATCCATTAGCCGCGTCAGCTTCCGGACGGGTCGCGACAGCTGGCGACTCCGCTGGGGATCTTTGTTCTAGAACCTATGGTTCTAGACCTCAAGTTGACTTAGGCCGTAATTAAAACGTTGAGTGATTTTTCTAACCCTGCAGGCGCTCTTGAAGGTGAGGTAAGTCCGCTCATGGTAGGTGTTATATGTTTTTGCAGATTGGAGAGATAAGGGGTGTAGTCCGTGATTAACATTGTCTTATGCAGGTTGGCGTAGGAATGTATGTTGTGTGGATGATTTGAGGTGCTGATTGATAAACTACTGTGCATGAATTGCATTATGATGATCACAACACGTGGACACACACAACCGCGCCTAAAACCCCGGGCGCCGCCTTTAGGAACACAATAGAAGGAATTGAGAATGGAATCTCCGTGAGGAAAAACGCGGGGTAATCCACTTTTCAATTCCGCTCGCTTCGAACTATGGATCGAGTCCCAATGCAACGATAGCTGTGCAATGGAATCGGCTCTTTCTAGAACTCGAGGTGGGAACCTTAACCTTATGTGCCAAACCCTCTGATTTTTAGAAGTTTACCATCACTTGTCTCATGCGCATGTCTTCGGACGGTTGGTACACCTAAAACCGCACATAAGTCGACGAGTTTGGTTGGTAAGACTCTCTATCCCTCAAATCTATTACAGTTCATATAAATATAGGCATTTCATTCATTGCATTCTGGTGATTAGATTAAATGCCATTTCAAGGATAGATATGTGTGTTTTTCCCAAACGTCCTTGATAGAAGACGAGGAGGATGATATCCCATGGCGAACACCGAGTGAGCAACAAAGGAGCCTACTATGGACATTATTGAGATATCGTCCAATGAAGATGACGAGTTGGGGCAAGTGATCCGGAAGTCACAGATCGAGCTTGGGGCATCCTTGAACGTTAGGATCACATTCCTTTGTTTTATTTTCCATTACTAATCCTCTTGTATAGGGTTTATTTTTATCGAAGTTTTCTCTATCTCACCCCTTAGAGTGATTGTATTAGGGATCTATTGGTGTATACATTCAGATGGAGCTTGGTTGTATTTCTTTTGACGGGTCATGGGAATGTGATAGTGGCATTTTCTCTAATCATCCGAATACTCCCAAGTCAAGTTTATAATTCCTTTAGAGGAAATTAAAATTGGAAGTCTTGCACGACCTTTTGGTCGTATAGGGTAATCCAACCCCAATTTCGCTAGAAGGAATTATACACTTGAATCGGTTCATGCATGTGTTACGCCGCTGGTAATCCACGATAATTGATCAAGAGTACCGGCATTGTTTCGAATTTAACGACGAGATAGATGTCCAAATTGCCCTCGTTCTTAACAAAACGGCTTTGATTTGGATGCCGTATCTTCAATTAAATTTAAAACGCGTCGTTGGTCAAAAGCGATTACCGTGAATTACATTCCTTTCAATAGTATGCTTTCCTTCGAGGAATATTGATAAAAACTTTTCGCACAAGATTAATCCTTGTAAAAGTTTTTGTCTTTATTAATCACGAGCAAGCATAAGATTGAAAGGGGTTTATGCTTTCTTTTTCAAATGATTTCTTCTGATTCAGTTGTTTCATTTGCAGGTGAAAAATAGGTAATAGAGAGAAATCTTCTCCTGGATGAGTCTGAGGCTATTCTTTCATCTGATCATGAGCAAGTTAGAAAATCAGGACATATTTGCTCAACTTATTGATATTATAGTTCAGCTCACCCAAGTTGAAGATGTTCGGATGCTCGAAGAAATGGACCATATAAAAAGCTAAAACACACATACATGAGCTTTCATTCACTTTCGCTCAGTCGAAAGACTTTCAAAGCAGATTAATACAGATTAGCGAGGCGGAAAAGTAAAGCCGAACTGAGCCCTAATCAGCAGCACGAAGGAGCTCAATTGGCCCTCCATATGGTTGATTCCCTGCCTACACTCACCGCTCCGTATATCATGATCCGCGAGCTGGAGAAGAAGGCGCTTGTACTCATTCTTAAGGTCAGCAACCTTGGCCCTGTGATCTTCAGCAGCAAGTTCCAAGTCCCGGACCAATTCCCTCCCACGGGATACATCCGCCGTAACAGTATCGAGTCGCTCTTCCAGCCAATCGCTCTGAAACTTCAACATGATGTTACGACGATCGTGCTCATAAGTGATCAGGCACAAGGCCAAACGTTCCACCAAATGTCCACGTTCACGAAGCATCGTCGAGACCCGCTCGTTGGCAGTTTCCATAACCTTGTTGTGGCTGTCAGCCACGAAGTTAGTCAACGTCAGGCAGTCACAGCGGTCTTCGTAGCGGGCTCGCAAGACACGAGCCACGAGAACTTCACGGTGAGCAACGCGGTAAGCCTCTAGAAAGTTTGCAAAGAGGGCTGGGAATGTTTTATACTCCTTCTCCAACTCAGTACCCTCGATGGAAGTAGTGTCTGTGGCCGCAAATAGAACGCGGATCTCAGCCTCGATCTCCGGATGATCGGCTATGTAAGCATAGCCTCGACCCAAGAGATTATAGAGTTTTTCCCATCGGGCCGGGACTGCGATTGAAAAGACGCAAGCATGGGAAGAGTCTGAGGAAGAAGCAGAAGACGAAGCCATTTCTTGTTGGAAGGATGGAGAGGAAGACGAGTGCGATGGAATGAATGAAAGTGAAAGCTGGGCAAATGAGAGCACTAACCTTCTCCTCGTTTCATAGTAGCTCAAAAATGGAGAAAAGTTACAGCAATAATGCTTGTGGAGCCGGGGTAGTTAATGTAAAGCAGGGGCTGCTCCTCCCGTGAAGCATCAGACATGTCTCGATCCGCGATTTCAGGCCTGACGAGTTTGAAAAGTTGTAAAAGAGTTGTCTATTTCACCATTATTGAGATGGAGCGGGAGTCGAGCGCAAATGTCGAAGGAGCCGCGATAGGGTTGATAGCTTTGTCATGATGAAAAGCTGAGCGGGTGGTGGACGTAATTTAGTCTTTTGAGAGATAGTGGGGGACAGGTTCGGCTATCGAGGAAAGAAAAGTGATCCGTGATCTCTCCACCATGAAAAGGAAGGAAGACGACAAGACGAGAAACTCAAAATCTCTAGAAGAGCGCTCGCCTGGTGATCGTCTTCCATGCTCGAAGAGCGACTCCTGAGTACGCAAAGTCACTCAAAAGAAAGTTTAGAGAGAGTAAACATAGGAAGAGGATTACAAGACCTTGAGTGAATAAAAGAGGACGAACAAACCTTTTCTTGATCTAGTATGTTTAACAGTCATAGTCATTTGTTGGAGATGACTGACCCAAATGTCCTAGGTAATGTGCAGTTGGGAGACCTCGAAGTCTTTGGGATCGAGCCAGATGTCGAAACCATACTACCCAACCCTGCTGGCAACGAGGTTCAGGATCAGGGCAGCGACGATGACAGTGGTGGCGACGACAACAGTAGCAACAACAACGACGGCAGCGGCGATGTCTCATCTCGTGGAAGAAGACGTCGCCGGCCCTATACTGAGAAGGAAATCCAGATACTCGAAGCCGCCTTCAATAAGTGCCGTTACCCGAATACGAGACGAAGAAGAAAATTAGCCCGGAAATTAAAGATGGAACCCTTAAGGGTCAAGCACTGGTTTCAAAACAGACGGGCCAGATCAGTGGTTCGGGGAAAGTGTCAAGAGCTCGAAACTCTAAAAGAAGAATACGCCAAGCTTCGAGCAGAAAACATGTGGTATAAGGAAGTCCTCATCAACGCCGCTTGCCTTAACTGCGGTGGTTCTATCGACACTCGCGAAATGTTCCGTGATAAGTTTTCTATGAGAATCGCAGGTGATCGTCCGCCACCCCACTCCCTCAAACCATCTTTTGAAAGAGGGGAGGCGCGTTACTACAATTTCCCTGACAATGGGCTTACTATCACCACAGACCAGTTCGAAGTCAACCAGCTTCCTCTGCAACAACCTCTGGCACAACCAGACCCCGCCGAGAGTAAATCGAGGAATGATCGCCGAGTCACGGATGCTATCCTGAGTCGCCAAAAGAAGTTCATATGGTCTCCAGAGCTTCACAGAAAATTCCTTGATGCAGTTCACCAAATAGGGAATGACTCATTATGTCCAACACGCGTACATGAGGTCATGAATGAACCGGGGCTCGCTAGAAGGTTAGTCGCAAACCACCTTAATGGTTACCGAAGGACGCTACGACGGCGTCATGCCTCACGACGCCTAGAAGAGCCCGACTCGAACTTGAACATTAGGTACGGCTACGAACGCAACAGCCATGCCTCAAGAAGAGCCCTGCCGAGTCTCGATACCAACCAAGCCGGTAGCTCTACCACCAACTGTTGGAGAATTGGTCAATATAGCCCTATCAGTCATCTTAATGTTCCTCAAGAATACGTGCCACCGGTGCAACAAATATACACTTCCCCGCTCGAGCAGCAGCCGTCCACCGGTGCTCTTCCTGCTGCTGATCCACCCACGACGTCTAATGTTCAGGAGTTCGCCCAACTAGGGCATATGATCTCAGATAATCTAGTGGGGGAACACTTCGAACAATTTTGCTTCCCTGATCTCTGAGTGAGACACGCTTTTGATAGGAAAGAGGTCGACCCTCCTCTTTTCTTCTCAAACAAAGATGGTGGTCACAGTTCGAAGAATCCATCAGGAGGAGGCTAGCAAACCTTCACGGTCATGATCTGGAGTCGATGACCGCGCACCTGAACCCAGATATGATGGGGTGGTGATCGAACATACCCAGAGAAAGGGGGGGCTTGTACACAAGTAGAACTTATTTCTTATTTGCGCATTGTAAAGTTTCAATCGGAGCAGTTCCTTTCTTCTTTAAGGCATAGGGTTGATTTCACACAATGATGCTTGCTAACATCATCATGTTTAGCTACAACAATCTTTTGTCACAATGGGTTCGAGGTAAATCGACCAAGCGCACGAAGGCAAACGTGACAACATAGGTTACAAACATAACGTGAGCGGGCTCGAAAGCGGAAAGATCGTCAGTTGCCTCAAACACTATGATTGCGAAACCAAGGGCAATATTGAATCTTGCGAAGGATAAGCGGAAATGTACATACACTCTCATTTATAGCACTTAACAGGAGACTTTACAAACAGACTACTGAAGAGGAACCGTAAATCCGAAGTGAGTTCTAATGAGCATCACAAATGAGCTCAATTGATTCTCCATGCTATCCATGCCTTGCTTACAACCCACACTCTGGGAATCGAGGTCTACGAGCTTGAAGAAAAAGAGACGACATTTCTCCTTAAGTTCGTTCACCTTGGTCTCATAGTACTCGAACTCAAGCTCTAAGTCCTGAGCCAGCACCCTCCCGCGAGCTATATCCATGCTCAGGTCTTCAAGCCTTTCCTCCAACCAGGCACACTGGAACCTCAGCACGAGGTTGTGCTGATCTTGCTCAAAGGCGGTGTCAAAAAGAGCCAGACGCTCCACCAAGTTGTCCCTCTCACGGACCAACATCGAAACCTGGGCGTGGGCGTATTCAACAGCCCTTTTATGGTTATCGGCCGTCAGCATGGCCAACATCAGGGACTCAGTTCGGTCCTGATAACGGGCTCGCACGATACCAGCCAAAGTGACCTCCCGGCTAGCAACTTCGTAAGCCTGCAGGAAATTGTTGAAGAGAGTTGGGAAGATCACAAACTCCCTCTGCAGTTTCGTACCTTCAATACACACAGTATCCAGGGCCGGAATCAGAGTACGAACTTCAACCTCAGCTTCAGGATGACTGTTTATGTAGCCATAACCTCTACCCAAGAGGTGATAAAACCTCTCCCATTGGGTTGAAGCTTCGGCTGAGACAGCGGGTACAGGAGAGGAAGCCATTGTTGACACCTGATTTTTGATCAGTCTTTCATAGTTTATTTTTAAAAAATTCATAAAAAATCTATAAAAAGTTAAAAAAAAATTAAAAAATCATCTTTGGTAACCTTGACCAAGCTAAAGGAACCATTTTTGATAAAAAAAATAATTTGTCATATTTTTTAATATTTTTTAATATTTTCCAAAAATAGAAAAATACATGAAAAATGAAGAAAAATAGCGTTCGATGTCGTAAAAATATAGAAAAATAGTCAATATTTTTATTTTAATTTCTTTTTCATTTTGAACTCATAAATAGTCAAAATTCAAGTTCAATTGCATGTGTTTCTTCACGACGCATAGAGTTGAATTTGGCAAAAAAATGTCATTCGAGTATTTTAATTTGTAAATTTCTACATATTTTTTAGTCTTGATGTCCAATTAGATCGACCACCATCTACAATAAATTCTCCTTGCTGAATATTTTCGTTTTTGTTTCACATGATTTCATGGTGTAAAACGCCGAGTGGATCCCCAAATATAATCGGGTCGGCTCGTCCAAGACCAAACCAGGGCACGGCGAACCCCATGTGAGTACTCTCGAACTCCTTCGATGCTTCCTAATGCTTTTCTTAGGTTAGATCGTGTGTAGAATGACTAGGACAGCTAAATCATTCTTGAGCTGTGATTGATAAATAGGGCCTTACTAGGAATGCCAAGTGATTTATTTGCATATCTAGAATCCTTGAGTTGCGCATTTTATTACTGATTGTGATTGCTAGGATAATCACTCATATCTGCATGAATTTCTAGATTTAGGGTTCATACCTTACTCATCCGCATGAATCTCAGGCTAGAAAATTCAGTCAACTTAGGTACCGAAAGGGCGTCAACTCTGACAGTTGGTGTAACTAAGTCCCCGAAACCATTTCTCTGGTTCTCGCAGAATTGAATAGAAACTCCCAACTATTCGATTGGGTGGTCCAATCACACCCTAAAAAAATGATTGGTGGCGACTCCATGGCATGCACACTTAGCACATGTCACTAGACCACACTGAAAGTCGATCACGCATACCTCCGTTGCGATTTGGGTAATGGGCCTTGGGAGAGGCCCGCGTCCGACCAGATAGGACGGCCCATTAGCCCTCGAGAGCCCGACAACCTCAAGAGGGTCGCGACAGCCATCTGCGATTCAACGACAGAGAAAAGAAGGAATGATGGAGGAGTGTTTGAGAGGTTATATCGAAATGTTAATCTCCTCGATGTCAACCTCTCGCCCTTTAACGCTCGAACGAGAAAGGGAAAGCTGCAATAATTTTTCTATACGCAGCAGGGCTAATCAAGCCTCGTTAATACATCCATGGTGAGTCACAGATCCACCTCTGTCCCGTGATTTCGGGCTTAGAAAAGGTAACAACACCTAAAGGCCGGCGGACCTATTACTTTGGAGACCGAGCTAGGGGGACAGGCGTAATGCTCGATAAAGCAAAAGTCGACACGGGAAATCTGCACGCTCCACTCAGGCAAGAGAGAGTAAGAACGGACGGGGGGAATCACGAAGTCTCGAAAGGAACGCCCGTCAGACGCTCGTTACTCGATTTCAAAGGGACGCTTCTTGGAACACGCCTAATCTCTGATAATTACAGAAAGGGCGAACATCTGAGAAGGGGTGGAGAAGATCGAGCGAACGAAGACCAGGAAAAGACATTTCGACCCAAAATGTTCAAGGGGTACCGTTATTTGTTGGAAACGCCTGACCTAAATGTTTCCGAACTTGAACGGCTAGAGGAATTTGAAGACCTCGGAAACGAATTCGTCATGAAGGATATGGAAATCGACTCGACCATCCAGGAGACTCAAGCCCTCAGCGACCAAGGCGCCAGCGACGATGATCCGCGCCAGAAAAGAAAGCGTCGCCAGTTCTACACTCCGGATGAGGTCCAGGTACTTGAAGCTATCTTCAGGGGATGCCCTTTCCCGGACACAGAACAGAGGAAGAAGTTGGGTCAAAAACTAGGGACGAGCCCTTTGAGGATCTTGAATTGGTTTCAAAATAAACGAACCAAGCTGAGTAAGCAGTACAAACGACGGGAGACCGCATTTCTAAAGGAACATAACGAGAAGCTTCGAACAAAGAACGTGAGGTATGAAGAAGTTCTTAGCACTATTGTCTGCCCTAACTGCGGTGGCCCTACCACTCTCAGTAGATTGTTTCCCGTTAAGCCTTCTGCTAGGATCGAAAATACTGGTGATGTGCATGAACAAATCAATCCCACAAAGATAGTGCCAGTGCCTTCTGAAGGAGGGAATATATGCCACTATGATGAGAGTCACCACGTCAGAGCCCAAGAGTCTTCTCCACAACGGCTTCGGGCAGGATCAGATCCTGCTCGAGAAGGGTTAAAGATCAGCCGTCAAGCTGTCAACGCTATTCTGAACCAAGAGAAGAAGATTTTCGCGTGGCCCCTTGAGCTTCACCGCAAGTTCTTAGACGTGGTTCGGCGAATAGGGGTCGACTGTGCACGCCCGAAGAAAGTAATGGAGGCCCTGAATGCACCAGAACTTACCAAGGCTATGGTCTCAAATCACCTCGGTTGTTACAGAAGAGCGCTAAGACAGCGTCATACTAACCTCGGTTGCAAATCCAACACTTATTGGGAAATTGATCAGAATATCCATCTGAGTCATCCCAATTTTCTTCAAGAGTGTGTGCCACAGATGCAGCAGGTGCAGCACCCATCCGTCGTTGTTTTTCCGCTTACTAATGAGCTTTCTACGCTTAGTGCTCAAGGACTTGCCGAACTAGGGCATGTGGTTTCAAAGGATCTAACAAAGGAATGCGTTGAGCATTTTTGTTTCCCTAATTCCCAAGTAGAAGATGCTTATGGGGATCAATCAGTCAACTCCCCTCTCATGTTCTCGAGAAGGGATGGAGGTTCCAGTTCGAAGAACCAGTCGGGTGATACTACCCAACCCATACATCAATATTTCGAAGGGTCAGATGACTTCTGCGATGATCAGTCAGTGATACTTCGATCCAAAATGTTCCAAGGATACCGTCATTTGTTGGAAACGCCCGACTTAGAAGTCTCCGAGCTCGAACTGTTGGAAGAATTTGAAGATCACGGGACTGAATCCGGTATAATGGTCATGGAGATTGACACTGCCAACGATGAAACTCAAGGTTGTGGTAATGAAAACAATGCCCATAGCAGTGATCAGCGTCAGAAAGGAGAACATCCCCTTCACCGTACTTCAAGTCGAGACCGGGAGCTTGATTTTTTCTTCGAGGAATGCTCCCATCCAGATGAGAAGCAGAGGGCTGAGCTAGGTCAAGAGTTAGGGTGGGAGCCTGGGGAGGTCAATAATTGGTTTCGTAACAAACGAGCCCGGCTGGGGAATCTACATAGACAGCAAGAGCTAGCGATTCTGAAGGAAGAAAATGAAAAGCTTCGAACAGAAAGCGCTAGGTATGAGGAAGCGCTGAGCAGTGCCACTTGCCTTGATTGCAATAACCATATTTTCATCAGTGAAATATTCTCCGAAGAGCCACTTCTAGAGATTGGTAGTGCTCATATGTTACAATGCCTTTCGCAATGTCTTCCGGTGCAGTCAGATACCGTCGAAGGCTTACAAGAGCAGTTTCCAACACAATCAGATCTCATAGAGATTAGTCGGCAAGCTGTTCTTGTTGACAAGAAAGCGCGATTTTCTTGGACTGCTGAACTCCATCAGAAATTTGTTGATACAGTTCGACAGTTGGGGATCGACACGGCACGATCAACGCGCATACACGAACTCCTGAACGTGCCGGGACTCTCTAAAGTTAACGTCGCGAGCCACCTTGGATATTTCAGGAGGTTGCTAAAAGAGGGACGGGTGACACTAAGCTCGGATGGAGCTGGTTCGAACTTAAATGTTGGTCATAACTGCAATCACGATGATTGTAGAGCCGGGAACACCCAACCATGTTTCGGTGTTGACGAGACCAGCAACCATGTCACCGACTCCTCTAACCCAAATCAGAACGCTCCACCAAGCAGTCTCAATACCCCTCAAGTGTATATACCGCAGTTCCCGCAAATAGGAGCTCCCCAATTTGAGTACCAACATGTTGCTAGTGCTCTTCCCATGGCAAATCCAACATTTACATGGGACATGTCTACATATTTGCCGGTCAACAAGGGAGGTTCCATCTCGAGGAATCAAATCATCCAAGGCGAGAGTGATCTATCGCCAGCGGTCGGTGATACTCGACTTGAGCATCAATGGCTCGGAGATTCGAGCGATTTCCTTGGAGAGGAACTCAATTTCTGGCTCGATCAGTCTGAAGCTGGCGGACTCTTGCAATAGTGATACAAAGCCGACGATCAGGTGTTTGATTCAAGGCGCGATTGTAAAAAAATGTTCGGAGAAAAGAGGTTGAATAGCCTGAATGAATGTATTGGCAGTCCCATTGTAAAGCTCCCTTGGGGGCATTTCTCATTTACGCTTAAAACTAGTCGTACGAAGATCCGCCTTACCTTTTGAGCATCTTTAAGCTCAGGGGCGAGCTCCCCAAGCAATGATCATCGTTCGCAGAGCATAATGGAATCTACCCCTTCAGTACGAAATACGTCTGGCCGCGAAGCCACCCATTTGGTAAAACGATGTATCGTTCCTAAACGATCTCCAATCGGATACCGAAATCATGTCTTCTTTCTTTTCATTCTCAGATGATAAACGTGGATAAATCACTTAAGGAGTCATGCGTTCAAATAGCAGAACAGACGCTGCCCAGCTAGGGGCAGATGAACCATCGATGTTACAAACACTCCAAGCATGGATAGGTGGATTTGATAGATGTTGTCATATCAATACGCAACATCAGAATGGGATGAAAATCAAGAGTAAAGTTGTATCGCCCCAATTTGTCTTGAATTTGGGAACATGAATTGACACTTATTGTTTATCCTTGACAGGGGAGTCGCCTTGCAGACGAACAAGTGCTTACATCCCATGTACTACTCGTTAGAGTACATGACCAAGGGTATGATGTATCGTTTCGATTTTTGGAAAATTCGTGAGCATACAATGATATGCTTCTTTTACATTTGCAGGGATCCGCGGCTGCGACGGACAGGTAAGTATCCCTTTTCCCAGTTAGCTGGAGATAAAAAATGTCAGAATCCTTTCAGCCGGCATAAAGATTTTCCAATGCATCGATATTCATGATTTAAATCGGGAGGTTAAATTTTGGAGAAAAGAAAATGAATTTTTCCAAACATGATTATTTTTCAAACCATTCGAAAGGATGTTTCCTAAAAAAAGAGAGGCAAGCTCAAATCCAAACACATCCTACATACACTTGAGAGATGAGTGGAGCGAATAAAAAATCTGGACCTACGGAGGTAGGGACCATTTGCAGCAATTACATAGATTGGGACGACGGAGGCGTTCGTTTCATATCATAAAAACTACAGGTGACCGTTGGCAACCCATTTGAACGGCGGTTTTCATTCTTAACCCTGTCAAGAACCACCCCACATCGGGGCAAAATGGAGGTGAGTCCAGCAGCATCAGGAGAAAATGGTTAGAAATTTTCTTGCTCGGACTAACATTAATCTTTGTGTGTTGTTTATATGGTAATCCAAGTGCCATAGGATGACGAGAAGCATTCATTTCTCTATCCCACACATTGAATCCTTTGCACAACCAACTTGAGCCTGCAAATTCATTTCATGAACCCATTGGTGATCATTCCAAGACGGATGCAGCACCACTTCAAAAATGGAAGAGTTCAAGACTCAGGGATTACGAAGAAGATTCTCGGGCTGATATTTAAAGATGTTTAGACTTTCAGACATATGTCTAACACGATCCCATGAAGATGAGAAAAGTGGGATTTCAAAAATAAATGAGAAAAATCCACGGCATCAAGAAAAAGTGAAGTGCCTGGTAAAAGCAAGGCTGATGCCCATGCAAGCTGTTTGCTTGATCCCCAATGAAGCCTAGTTGGGAAGAGAGAAAGACCCCTAAAGGAGTCAGATCAAAAAGACTACCCCCCAAATGGTGTCGAGCGCAGAACAAAGACATAGAGAGAGTCAGTCTCTGAATGCAACAAGAGACGCTCTTTAAAGAGCTGGTGCACACCTCAAAATCGGTTGCGCACCTCAGAGATTAAAGATGCAGAAAGGAAATGACAGGAGGCAAATCAGCAATAATCACCAATGTCAAACCCGTCACGAATTCTGGGCCAAAAACAAGCCTTTTTCGGTCCCCAATCCTACCAATGTTACAACCCCGAAACAGTCTTCTCCGATTAAGACACTTGGGTTAACATATAGCTTAGCTCGAAGAAGTACGAGCAAGACTATTTCTTTCTCGTTTTGCAGGGTTCTTGACTTGTAAACCCGGAGCAGATAGTGAAGACTTTCATTCGATGGCCTCGACTCCAAAGCGGGCCCCCCTTGAAAACCAATATCCAAACCTAGCATTACGGTCCCGTGGAAGACCTCCCGATCGATCAAAATGTATGCGCTGCGAATGATCCTAAAACCTAGGCACAGGTTAGTAGGAAGTTGAGCGCATTCCTTACAGAAGACCATTATCACAAAGCGGTGAGGAGCCCTCTTGGATGAGAAATTCTCCAATAGATGTTTTGAACAAACTCTCTTTGGAAATTTCAAATTGTTTGATCCAGATTTTCCGTGCAAGGGATTTGTGATCACATTTGCATATTGCAAGAATGCTTTGGATAACCTCCAGCATCAAAATGCACATTTCATGACTAAAACTTAAGTCATAAAATTTTGTCAATTGGACAATTATTGTCTTCCCAAAGATTATTAACACTTTCTTGGTGAAGAAAAATCTTTCAGGTTTGAACTTTCTGCAGGATACCTGGAGAACCCAGCTCCCAGAATGTCGCCTCAACAGACCCAAGTCCTAGCATGACGTGGAGAACCCTCGTCCTAGGACCCCTTTTCAAAAATATCAAACAGTCTCATCGGACGTGGAGAACCCTCGTCATGAGACCCCTTTTCAAAGCAAAATCGAGGTAGATACCGCCTGAAGGGTCAACACGAGGTAGATACCGCCTGAAGGGTCAACACAAGGTAGATACCGCCTGAAGGGTCAACTTATGGTAGAAACCGCCTGAAGGATCAGCCTAATGGTCCGATCCACCATACGGATCAAAACCTTGACAAATTCCAGACACGGAAAGATTCGTTTCCCTAGGTAAACCTTACAGTAGGTGAACCATTTTTGGTTCGATCCACCATACGGATCAAAATCCTTGGTAAATTCTAAAGCGCGGGATGCGCCTTCCTAGGGTTCCTGCCAGTTAGGAATCCAATAATGGTATGACATACCATACAGGTCAGAGCTTAATTTCCCTAGGATATTCTCAATAACGAGTCCTATGTATCTTCTTGAAAGTTATCGCAACCGGCAGCATCCGACAGATGAGCTTCAGGTAAGCCTCTCTCACTCCGGCCCATGTTCAAATTGTTAGAGTAAATCGTGGATTAATTTGAGCTTTTATTAAGAGCCTTAAGGGTCCGATGTCATAGCATTTCTTCTTTCATTTTCCCAGTCGAGTCGGTTAGGAACCAGGTGCCGTCTTATCTTTGAGAAAAACCTCTAACGAGATTCCTCTCAAAGAGGGGCAGCTGTTGACACCTGATTTTTGACCAATCTATTATTGTGATTTTTATTCTTTAAAATTAATTAAAAATATCAAAAAAAGTTCATAAAATCACAAAATCAACTTTGGAAGCCTTGGCTTGGCCTTAGGAACCATTTTGACCAAAAAAATAATTTTCATAATTTTCATTTTTTTAATTATTATTTTCGAAAAATACAAAAAAAGAGAGAAGAAAATCGAGAAAAATAATATTTGAGGTCACAAAAATTATATAAAAATAGTCGGTACTTTTATTTTTATTTTATCTATTTTCCGACCTCATAAAACAGTAAAATTCAGGTTCGATTTTAGGTGTTCTCTGATCACCATAAAATTGAATTTGGCAAAAATATTAGCAATAATTAAAAGGGAAAAGAGTGAAACATCATCATTTAAAAGAAAAAGCAAAAGAAAAAGTATATGTTTAATTAACAATTTTATCTCTCCTTTTCATTATTATTACTATTATTATTATTATTATTATTATTATTATTATTTTATTTTTTTTACTATTTTTTATTTTCCCTCTCTTTCCTTTTTATTACTTTTTCTTGGTTCTTCTTTCTACGGACGGCGGGCTTTTTTTTTTCTGTCGACTCCCTGGGTCCTCTTCTTTTCTTTCATGGAACACGACCATCTCTTCCACCCTTCCTCCGCCGATTGAATTTCGTGCGACTACCACCACCGAGCACCCCCCACTCCTCCGTCCACCTCTGCTCGCGACCACCGCCTCCACTATGACCGTCGTCGACGCCGGATGGCCGTAGAGCCGCTCGCGGGCAGCCCCCCCTACCCTGTTTCGCGTGACATTCGGGTTTTGGCCCACCAGCCTCCTTTCAGCCACTCCCGACCACCATCTTCCGCCTCACGCAGCTTCCTTCGAACCCCAGACCACCCCACAGCCTTCTTGCGCCGTCGAAAGCCATCCTGAAGCTGCGGAGACCCCGGTTGCCCTGTTTTCGTCCCGACGCCCCTGTTCTTGGTCGTGAGGCTGTTCCACCGTCCTCAGCCCCTCTCCGCTGCTACCTGCCGCTCACCATCACCTCCATTAGTCCCCCTTAGATCCCTTGTCATCCCTCGAGATAGGTGCGAACCATTGGAAGCCGGAGAAGCTTCGAGCAGTCCCCTGTTCACGCCGTCGTCCTTACCTTATTCTGTTCCGCGGACTTATATCGGCACAAACGGCAGTCACCGAAGATGAGGTGACCTCAGGTAAGTCTTCAAACTCCCTTTGGATGCCACGCGAATAATCAGAACCGAGCTGGAGTGATTTTTTTTACTACGGATCGCTCGCCGGAGACGGAACTGAGGAGGTCCGGTTCGTTGGTTTTGACGTGCACATGGCGTCGTTCTTAGTTGCATGTTGATGCCGAAGTCTTAGGGAGTCGGAAGCCAAAGAACGGGCTAAAAAAATACTAAGTTTTGCGGCCGGTTTGCTTTTTCCGGCGAGATTTCCGGCGACTTCGCCGGAAATTTCACTATTCATCGTCTTCTCCGGCGAAGTCGCCGGCGGTCAACGGTCAAAGATGACGTGGCGTGCCACGTGGGCTGCCACGTCAGCGAGGTGGGTCCGGGCCGGTTTAATCCAAGCCCAGATCGGACGGCTGCGGCTTTGCCACGTGTCGCCATCTGGGACGTTCGTTTCCTTTGAACGAAACGACGCCGTTTCGTCATGGAGGGGGGCGGGCCGGTTCGTGGGTCGCGGGCCTGGGCGTGGGCCGGGTCATCCGACCCGGTCCGCGTAATTTATATATATATATATTATTATTTTTAATAAAAAAAATAATAATAAAATTTCAAAAATCAATAAAAAATAGAAAATCATAAAAAATTCAAAAAAATTCGGAAAATTCAGAAAAAATTCTAAAAAATTCCAGAAAATAGGAAATGGCCACATTCAACCGGCCATGACCTGTTTCGGGTCTTTTGACCCTCGAACCTTCCAGAAATGACGGTTTTGCCCTTCCGGCAAACCGTCTTCCAAAAAAATTCTAAAAAAATCCAAGAAAATCCCCAAAAATAGGAAATGGCCACAACCAACTGGCCAAGACTCATTCCGGGTGTTTTGAACCCCGACCCTTCTTAAAAATGACGATTTCGCCCTTCGGGCGAATCGTCTTCCAAAAATTGAAGAAAAATCAAGAAATTCCAAAACAATTCTCAAAAATGGGAAATGGCCACAATCAACTGGCCATGGAATATTTTGGGTAATTTGATATCCCAGTCTTCCAAAAAAAATGATGATTTTGCCCTTCGGGCCAATCGTCCCAAAATCTTCCCATTTTACCCCTGGTCCGAAATCACATCTTCCCTAAACCCTTATGGCTATATTAGGAAACCATTGATTTGAATTGGTGTGCATTGAGGTGATTTATTTATGTACTTGATTGCGCTTTCATTTAAATTGGTTGTGATTGATAGGAATAGTCTTCCAATCTGCATGAACCCTGAATCAAGCCTACCTCGCCTAAAATTGCCCATGCATGAACTCTTAGTTAGGAAAATCACTCGCGTTAGGTACCGAAAGGACGTTGGTAATGACACCAGCGTAACCAAGTCCCCGAACCCAAAATCTCTGGTTCCGCAGAACTGATCGATCTCTCCCAATCGGTTAGTAAGGTTTCCGGTCTACCCTCCAAGAAAGATCGGTGGTGACTCCAAATGCATGCACAAGTTGCATATGCCATCACGACCACACTAAGGTCGAAATCGATCGGCTCTTATCGCCGAATCTTTCGAAAAAACACTCCCGCCGCGATTTGGTATGGGCTTGGGAGGGCTCGCGCCGATCTAAAGCCCGCGATCCGCACCCTTGTGCGGGGGAAGGCCCGCGATCGGTAATCCATTAGCCGCGTCAGCTTCCGGACGGGTCGCGACAGTATTGTTCTCAAATTTGAAAATTTGAAAATTCACCTGCCATTTGAACAAATTTTTTCCCGTTGGCATTTTTGAATTGTTTATTATAGTTGCTCACAATATGCCGAATGCAATATCTATGGTGGCCATATGGAGGACGCCACCCTTTTGTCTCCATTGCTCTCTGAATCCCTATATGTCTGTCTGATATCACACAAATATTTTCTCTCGTAGTGACATATATCCGCAACAAAGTCATAAACCAAGTCCAATTATCAACATCTTCCCTATCGACTATAGCAAATGCCAACGGAAATATATGATTGTTCCCATCAAATGAAGTCGCACAAAGTAGCGTTCCTCGGTATTTCCCGTACAAAAAAGTTCCATCAATAAATATCACAGGACGACAACTTTTGAAGCCTTCAATCGTCTGCTTGAAAGTCCAGAACATTCGGTTAAAAACTTTGCAACTCCGATCTGGGTTCATGTGATCGTCGATCACAAAATGAGAACCTGGATTCTTGGTGACCATTCTATTCATATACTTCCTCAACATACCATATGACTCACTGTCGCGACCCGAAATTGGTTTACGGGCTAATGGATTGTCGAATCGGGCCCCCACTCTGAAATGTGGATCGCGGGCTTTCTCGACGCGGACCCTCCCAGGCCCATACCAACTCGCGACGGGAGTAAATTTTTATGCGGGGGTTTCGACGATAAGAGTCGATCGCGTTCGACCTTGGTGTGGTCGTGGTGGCATGTGCTATGTGTGCATGCATTTGGAGTCGCCACCGGTCCTTCTTGGAAGGTAGACTGGAAACCTCACTAATCGATTGGGAGAGATCGATCAGTTCTGCGGAACCAGAGATTTTGGGTTCGGGGACTTGGTTACGTTGGTGTCATTACCAACGCCGTTTCGGTACCTAGCGCTAGTGATTTTCCTAAGATTTCATACAGGCGTAATTTTGGGTGAGGTAAGTCTGATTCAGGGGTTTCATGCAGATTGGAAGACTAGTCCTATCAAATCACAATCAATATAAGGAAAGCGCAATCAAGTGCATAAATGAACCACGTCAATGCACATCAAGTTAAATCAATGGCCTCCTAGTATAGCCTTAAGGGCTTAGGAAATGTGCGATTTAGGACCAATGGTAGACTGAGAAGATTTGGGGACGATTTGCTCAAAGGGCGAAATCGTCAATTTTAGGGAGGTTTGAGAGTTGAAACAAACAAAATAGGTGATGGCCAGTTGATCTTGGCCATTTCCTATTTTGGAGATTTTTCTTGAAGTTTTTGGGATTTTTCGAAAAATGATTTCCCTAAAGGGCAAAATCGTCATTTTTTGAAAAGATTGGGATTCGAAAGACCAAAGATAGGTCTTGACCAGTTGGTTGTGGTCATTTCCCATTTCCTGGATTTTTTGGGATTTTCAGGGTTTCTTGAGGAACGATATGCCAACAGGGCAGAATCGTCATTTTTGAAAAGATCAGGACTCAAAAGACCAGAAATAGATCATGGCCAGTTGATTGTGGCCATTTCCTATCTTCTGGGATTTTTTTATTGAAATTTTCCGAATTTCCTTGATTTTTTGGAGACGATTTGCCTAAAGGGCAAAATCGTCATTTTTTGAAGAGGGTCGGGTTTCAGAAGACCAAAAATAGGCCATGGCCAGTTGATTGTGGCTATTTCTTATTTTCTGGAATTTTTCTGGAATTTTATGAATTTTTGGGAGACGACACGCCTAAAGGGCAAAATCATCATTTTTGGAAAGATTGGGGTATGACAGACCCAAAATAGGTCATGGCCAGTTGATTGTGACCATTTCCTATTTTCTGAAATTTTTTTGAAATTTTTCTGAATTTCTTGAGAAGACGATTTGCCAAAAGGGCAAAATCGTCATTTTGGAAAGATTAGGGCTTGGAAGACCTGAAATATGCCATGGCCAGTTGATCGTGGCCATTTTCTATTTACTGGATTTTTTGGAATTTTCTTGGAATTTTTGGGAGACGATTTGCCAAAAGGGCAAAATCGCCATTTTGGAAGGGGTCGGGTTTCAAAAGACCCAAAATAGGACATGGTCAGTTGATTGTGACCATTTCCTATTTTCTGTAATTTTTCGGGAATTTTCTGAATTTCTTTGATTTTTTAGAGACGATTTGCCTAAAGGGCAAAACCGTCATTTTTGGAAAGATTGGGGTTTGGAAAACCCAAAATAGGTCATGGCCAGTTGATTGTGACCTTTTCCTATTTTTTGGAATTTTTTTTTAGAATTTTTTAGAATTTTTTTATTTTTTTATTATTTTTTTAATGATTTTCTATTTTTTATTGAATTTTCGATTTTTTTTTATAATTTTTTATAATTATTTTATTTTTTATTAAAAATATTTTCCGGACTGGGTCGAACCCGGCCCGCGCCTCTCGGGCGCCCGGCCCGACCCTACGGGTCGGAACCGGTCTAAACGACGCCGTTTTTGATTTTTTCAAATTTTTTCTATTTTTTATTATTATTTTAAAACCATTTTCTAATTTATCCGAATTTTTGAAAATTAAAACCAATCGGACGGTCCCCACCGTGCCACGTGGCACTACCCTAGCCGCCAGATTAATTTAATTTTGAAAATGTCGGATCGCGACACGTGGCACAATCCTATCCGTCCGATCTATTTGATCTTGAAGCAACCAGGTCGCGACACGTGGCGTATCCACGTCCGTCCGATCTAGGGTATTTTCGAAAGCATCGGATCGCGACACGTGGCACACCCACGGTCGTCCGATCTAGGTTTTTTTTTTTGAATTTTCGAAAATATTATTTATTATTATAAAATCATTTATTTTTTTTATTATTCTTTGAAAATTCCTAGATCGCGACACGTGGCACTTCATCCACCGTCCGATCTAGGTGTGTGTTGTTTTCTTGCTCGCGGACCCCGCCGCGGCCGACGTGGCGCGCCACGCGGCGCCACGTCACCCTTGACCAGTCAACTACCGTTGACTGGTCAAAGGCCCACCGGAGGAGACGATCGGCGACTCGCCGGAACAGTGATTATTCCGGCGAGTTCGCCGGAATCCTCACCGGAAAAACGCGACCGAGACTGAAATGCACGAAATCGCCGGCCAAATTCATCCAAACAACTCCCCATTGGCACAGCAACACACCCAAAACGAAAATCATGGTAAATAAACCCCGTAGGACCCTCGGCCGACCGTGAACAGCACCGGTTCCGGCGAGGAATTTTGCGAAAAAATTTTACCGTCCAAAACTTCGTTCCAATCATTCAAACAGCACTCAGAGGGGTTTAGGGACTTACCTGAGCTCTCTTTAGAGCTCGGCGACCGCCATCCTCACCGAACCGAGCGCACGGCTCGGGTGTGCACCGGGGAGCTCCGGCCATGGTTTTCCGGTGCATCTCGATGCAAAACAAATATCACAGAGTAGTTATAACCGGCTCTAGAGCAAGCTTGAGGCAACAAATGGACATGAATCGCTTGAATAACACACGGCCGGAGACAAACTCGGTCAAGCAAAGGGCAGGCATTCCATCGAACACATAACAGGCGTTCAAGAAACGAAGGTCTAGGCTAGATCCGTGGGCATTTGGCGCGAAACCGAGGCAAGGCAGCACTTAGACATCGACATAGGAGTGCCAAGGGACGTCGGTATGCATTCGGTTTGGCTCGGTTTGGTCGAGAGCCCAAACCGAGCCAAATTCACAGTAAGCTAAAAAAACAGAGTGTGAAACAGGGGTATTGACCTTCGGGTTGGCTCGCCGGCGGCTCGGGGCTTCGGCGGCGATGCTTCGGTTCCCTAAGGCTTAGAAAACCTTCGACAAACGCTCGGTCTCTCTCTCTTCTTACCGGATCTCCCTCTCCCGTTCGGATCTCACCTTTTCTCTCTATTTTTCGAAGAAAACCGTGAGCCCCTGGCTCCCTCTCTCTCTCCGCCCTTATAGCCGACCCGTGACGATCCGAGAGGACGATCACGTCCTCAACGTCGTCTGGAAAAGGTGGCCGTGCTCTGGGCTCTTCGGTCGCGCGACGCTCCCCTGCAAATCCTGTCCCTATTCTCCCCTGCAACATACGTGAAAGGAACAGAATTTGTTCCTTTGGTTGCAGACCCGGTCGGGCCGGGTCGGGTCGGGTTCGACCCGTCCGGTCCGGTTGTCAATTTCCGCCTAATTGAATCCATAATTGACCGTTTTTCATGAAATTGACCCCAAAATCGGACTCCTCGGCACGTTTTCCATCTAAAATGAGTGTTTTCATGAATAATTGAATTAGAATTTGGCAAAAACCCCAAATTATGCCTAGGATCCGACAATGATTATTGCTTAATCGAGTGCTCAAACGACCAAATCAGTCCAAATTGAGGCCACCAATGAGTTCGGGAGGATGAAAACTATGGGGTAGGGGTGTTTGATTTTCATGGGTGTCCCTAGAGAGAATTTAATTTTAAGATTCGCGAAACCGAGGACTAAATCGCAAAGAAATTTGTACAATTAGGTCCTTTTCGTCAAAATTGATCAAATTGAAGGCCTAATTGACCCAATAGCACTTCAAGGCTCTAGATTATAATGTCATGGCTTATGAAAAGTGGAAATTAAAAATTAGGGGACTCAAAAGGTAATTTTTAGGCTCGATTCGGGTTTATGTTTGTGAAGCAACATAGTTACCCGAGTCGAATTTTTGAGATTTAAAAAGACCAACCTAAAGAGGGAATTACAATAAAATTATTGACTATTTTTGTGCATTTTTCTGACCACGAATGGTATTTGTCTGATTTTTTGGGTATTTTTATAATTAAATAAAATTCGAAAAAATATTAAAAACTTCAAAAAATATTTTTTGTTCAAAATTGGTTCCTAAGGCTGGGCCAAGGCTTCCAAAGTTGATTTTGTAATTTTATGACTTTTTTTGCTATTTTTAATTAACTTTAAAGGTAAAAATCAAAATAAAAGGTGATTAAAAATCAGGTGTCAACACTCACCCCAACCTCCAAAATTTTTTGCAATCGCCATTTGTTTAGCTGCCCAAGTTTTACGATATGTAGGTTCGAAGCCCACCTTGTCATGAATCTCGGCCATTAGTGTCTTGATTTTAATACCTGGTTGGACATAAATCATTGCTTCTATCTGGTCGCAGAGGAACTTCTGATCAAGTTGACGGTGATCCCTTGACATTTGCGGATTACTACATGTATGTGGTCCACTGTATTTAGTTATTTTCCAAAACATGGCACCCGCTTTAGTAGTTGCACGGAGCCTCCAACCACACGGCTTGTTTGCATTTCCACACTTTATCACATATTTTGTCTTCTTTGACTCATCGCTGCAAAAGTGATGATTTCTTCTCAGAGAATACTCTTTCGCAGCAGACTGCAAAGCATCACGTGATGGAAATAACATCCCCACCTCAAATTCTTTCGCCGGATCAAACAACATATGGTCTGGCTTGGCTCTTGTATTGACTTGCATCATATCAAAGTCGATATCCGAATAGGGCGGTGGATGTACTAATGGCAAAATGGGATTACTACAATGGGTGTTGTAGTATGCCTCCATATTATCACCTTGGACATCTTCTTCATCACTGTCTTCCGCGTCCATCCAATCATCATCTTCTTCATCACTATTGTCATCATCATTATCATCATACTCCACGTCATCTTCACTGACATCAAAGCCTTCCCCATCTGCATCATTCATCACTTCGAGTTCATCTATAGTTGCATAAAATTGAAGGAACCCCATAGAACCACATTGGAGTACAAATTGCTTGATTATGTTAACTGCAGCATCATTATGTACCTCCACAATATTATATATACTATGACCTTGGCCCGTTTGAATCGGTTGTCTATACATCAGACTATGAATATAACGATTTTCTGTTATATTACACACGCTCGCAATCGTAGCACGTAACTCATCAAATGTGCATATATTTCCAAACTCAAACATAGCAGATTGTCCACCTTCGTAGTCATGCCCATATTCATTTCGTACTACGTTACCTCCCCAATGCACAGTCGCAAAAGTGCTAAACGACATTCTACTAAATACAAAAATTACAAATTACTTTTCATCCCTACACATTCTGTAATGTTCAAATAATAAAAATAAAACATATTGACATTTTTGTATAACAAATGAAATGAAGGACATTTTTTAAAAAAATTTATAAATTTGTAAATAATAATAACAATAATACCATATAACATATGTAAATGAAGTATTCATCTATGAATAATAAAAATATCAATAAATCTATACCGAACAAGTTGAAAAAAAAATACTACTTATGAATTTACCTCAAACTGTTGACGGAGAGCACGCGTGGAGTGAGCACGCCAATTGGTTTTGCTTTTATCTCAAATTCTGCAAAGTAAAAAATTCACAAATTATTTGAAACATTACAAAAAATATTAACAAAAAAACATACTAATGAAAACAACGAAATAATTAATGAGTTTGACACATCTTCAGTAGTATACGTGGTGTTTTTTAAAGCTCGGATTGAAAGTATATAAAAAATAAAATAAAGGACATTTTTAGGATTTATAGTAATTTTTCGATTTTAAATAGTCCTTTCTTGTTTCTAAATTCGTAGATAATTTTAAAAAAAATTATAAATTTGTAAATAATAATAACAATAATACCATATAACATATGTAAATAAATTATTCATCTATGAATAATAAATAAATTGATGCCACAACAAGAGTGCCCAGAAAGAAATACAAAAAAAAAAAAAAGAACCTCTCATAGACGCAACTATACTACTGACAAAAATTTCTCAAAAAACCAAACTGGACCACCCAAGAAAGGAACACAATCCAATCGGTAAAACTTCCTCTCCGCTCTGGAAATAGCGAATTCAGCAAAAAGCTCATTGGTTAGCAACCACAACAAAGTCATCGTTCAACTACAGTGTTCCACTCTTGCAGCTTGCAAAATCGTAATTTACCGAACAAATTGAAAAAAAAATTACTACAACATATTTTACCTCAAATTGCTAACGGAGAGCACTCATGGAGTGAGGAGGACGATTAATTTTGCTTTTATATGAAATTATGCAAAGTAAAAAATTCATAAATAAATTGAAACATCATAAAATAATTAACGAATGGACAAAACATAAATGAGCGTCGAAATAATACCTGGCGAGAGAGAACAAGGGCGAGGAAAAATGAATTGCCATGAGACAAAGAAAGAGGAGGCGAACGAGAGAAGAATAGAAGAGGATGCGAAAATGAGAAGAAGCAACGCAAACGAAGATTTAAGCAACGCAAACGGAGAAGCCCTTCGGTTAAAGGCTCTGCGGTAGAGCCTATGCGGCAGAGCCTTTTCAGAAAGGCTCTGCCGAGAGGCTCACGGGCGCTATTCAAGTAGCGCTCGTGAGCCTGAAAAGGCTCTGCGCCGGGCAGAGCCCAGGCAGAAGCCCCCAGTGCGGGAGTGTGACTCCCGCACGGAATCCTCGTGCGGATGTCACACATCTACACTTCTCATTGCCCAGCCACACGGATTTCTGACATCCGCACGGGACGCGTCGGCCCTCCCGTGCCGGAGATTGACTCCCGCACGGATTTGTTTGGATCTCTCATTTCCGCACAGGACCCATTTTGGTAATTAAAAAAAAATCGACCCCTTTTTGTAAATTAATTTCTTTTTGGACCTGTTTTGGAAAAAAACCCCCAATTTTACAAAGAGGAATTGAGAGAAACGAATGCGACATGAACATTTGCTTTCACATATTCTAGTTATTGCCATAGTTAATTGGTGTGCGAAATTCATCTAGCTTGGTCGGTCATACCACGAGACTCGAGCACGTGGTCTCTGTGTTTTTTCTTGGTATGAATAAAAGAAACAAGTAAAAAAAGTTTCTGGTCATATTAATTGTAATAATCAGAGACATGAGCTGGCTTTACACTATAGCCATGCAGCGACAGGTGGTCTATTGACCATTTGACTTTGTAAAAAAAAAAAAAAGACACACACCCACCGCCTAAGTGCAGGCCGAATTTATATATAAAAAAAAGAGAGAGTCTGCTTCATTTGTTATGATAGAAACACGAGAGCACAGAAACGAAGAAACGCAGAAAACGCAGAAAAGAAAAAGATAGAAAGAAATCCGCCGGAGTCCAGAATCAAGCCGAATCTATTTCGTTTTTCCGCGTCTAGTAAGAATTCGAGCTCCTCGTTCATATCGCCGGAATAGTTTTCGTAGTTACACTACATTTAGGCTCCGCGTTACGGATAGTTTAGTTTATGCGATTCGGATTAGCGTTTTGTTAATTCGTAGAAATAGTTTGACTAGCGAATAAGCTTATCTTAGTGGATTCGTAGTTACGATAGCGTTTTTACTTAACCGTGATATCGATTTTCGCTAAATTGATAGGACTTGAGTTCGATGGCCTGAATTAGTTATCGAGATCTGAGTTAGGCTATATCAGGTGAGTGGTGCTTATCTCTTCTTTGAATTTATAAAGTCATATCTTGAAAGCGGTTCGGATTTGATATACGATGAATGCTAAAGACATATTTGTTGCATCAAAATCTGGATCGGGCAATTACTGCATTTTGATACTTGCGAACTATTTGAGAAATATGTTACGAAATGAATTGTGAAAAGTGTGATTGATTTCTGAACCTGATTTATCAAAAATGATTGTGGAATATATATTCTAGTTCGCAAAATGGTTTCTGGATTGGATTTATGGATTATTCGCAGATGTTGGTTTTGATGCTCAATATCGCTGTGAACCCAATGAAGGGTTTTTGGGTATGCGCATACTGGTTAGGATATCCTTTGGAGCCGAACCACCGGCTGATATAGGTAGAGACCTTACCAAGGGGGGAATCTTGGTCGTCTTGTCACGAGGCGTTATACGTGACCATGGTTAGATATTTGAGGATGAGATTGGTCAATGGAATGGACCATTGACATGTGATATGAGATTGATCAATGGAATGGACCATTGACATGTGATATGAGATTTGTCGATGGATGGACCATCGATATGTGATTTGAGATTAATCAGTGGACTTGACCATTGATTTTTGTTATGATTTTTATTGATTAACAAAATATTTCTATGACATATGTTATTATTATATGTGCATAGTGAATGCTCGATCTGCTTAGAAGAGATATGTACTACTCACTGAGCTGTGGTTGCTCACCCCACTTTCCTTCCCAATCCTTTCAGGTTCTTCAGTCGTCGGCAAGTAGAACAAGAGCGCAAACGTCGGGGACTTTTGGGAGTTGGATTTTGGGTATGATCTGAAAAAGGACTGTATATACGTGTGTTTTTAGTTGTCGAGTTTTGTTGAACAGTAAGATGTAAATATCTTTGAGGATTGTAGAAACTCTGATGAAGGAACCAACTTCATGTTTAGTCAGATGTCTATATGTATACATAGTAGCATATACATATATTTGATAACAGGTTTATGTTGGTTTCTATTTGAGGCTGCGTCCTTTAGGTACAAGGACGGCCGTGTCATTTCCCATGTCACTGTAAGATTTGGGGTGTGACAAATGTTGGTATCAGAGCTTAAGTTATGATCTGTTTGGGGGTAGATTTTCGGGGACGTGGTGAGATTGTGTGATAGTTTCCAGTAAAATAATTTTCCACTAGTTAAGGTTATATTTTATTGTAGGTTCAGGTAACCATGGGTTCTGACTCAGAAACGCTAGCTTCATTTCGTAAGAACCTTAAGGGTAAGCGAGGTGGCACCTCTGATATCAAGGGTATGTCAGAAGATTCTCGAAGTGTGACATCAACGAATAGACAAGAGGAGGATTCTTATAGAAGTTCAGACTTGCAGAAAGTAAAGGATGAGCCCTATCGACCTATTACGGAAAAGGATTTATCTGGGATTTGTCAAGTAGTGCTTGAATTGCAACGAGATTTCAAGAACTCCAAAAGTGGAACAGGTAAATCTGAAGATGATAGAGAATGTACATATGCTCAGTTCAGGAAGACAAATTCACCTACCTATGATGGGAAGCCTGATCCTTTTGTAGCAGAAGGATGGGTTAGAAGGATGGAAGGTATTTTCAAAGCTGATAGAGTTCATGAAAATCGAAAGGTTGATTTTGCTAGTCAGTGTTTGATAGGTGAAGCTCAGTATTGGTGGGAGGGGACATGACCAACTTTAGGGGATGAGAATGCTACAGTATCTTGGAAAGACTTCACTGAGAAATTCTTTGCTCAATTCTTTCCGGAGTCATTCCAAATGAAGATGAAGAGTGACTTTATGCAAATATCTCAGGGCGATTCTACTGTTATGAGGTATGTATGTCACTTTAATCAATTGAGTAGATTTGCCAAAACTCTTATAGCTGATGAAAAAGTACGAGCTGAACATTTTCAAAGGGGGTTTCGACCTGATATTCGATCTAAGCTTACACCTCTTGCATTGACGACATACAATGATGTCTTAGAGCGAGCAATCAGGGTAGAACAAGACCATTTGGAGCGTGACACAACTGGTGTTCACCAACAAAATAGGTCCAAGTTTAGTGTCACTCAAGAGAGCCGTGCAAGTGGCAGTAATATGCGAAGTGGTAGTAGTCAATCGGGGAAGTTTAGAACTCAAAAACCTTGTAATACCTGTGGAAAATATCACAGGGGAGAGTGTTTCAGAAAAATCGAAGCATGCTTTTTATGTGGGAAAATGGGACACATGCAGCGAGATTGTCGTGCACAAAGGGATGTTACAGTTGATAGTAAATTATGTTATCTGTGTGGGAAACCGGGACACATAGCAAGCAATTGCTCCATGCGGAGGGATGCCCTTTCAGTTAATAAACTACCGGAAAATCAGCAAAAACAGATGACAACAGGAAAGGTTTTTGCTATGACGAAGGAAGATGCAGCGGCATCTAATGCAGTTGTTGCAGGTAATATTTTTGTTGCCTCGCAATATGCATATGCGTTATTTGATCCAGGCGCTACACATTCCTTTATTTCTACTGAATTTGCAAGAAAGCTTGATGTGTTGCCTGAGTTTCTTGAATGTGAACTATATGTTAATACTCCTACTGGTAGTTTCCTGATTGCCGATCGTGTGTTCAAGGGTTGTGAACTCCAGATAAACAGTGCTGCATTGCCTGTAGATTTAGTGGAGTTGAATATGCGGGATTTTGATGTTATACTAGGAATGGATTGGTTATCTACATATCATGCTACGGTAGATTATTTTTCGAAGAAAGTATTCTTTCGAATTTTGAATCAATCTGAATTCTATTTTTCGGGAAGTTGTAAGGGTGCTTTTCCTGCATTAATTTCATCCATGCAAGCGAGGAAACTTTTAAGAAAGGGTTGTTGTGGTTATTTGACTTGTGTAAAAGATACAAGAGTGGATACTGTAAAATTGGAAGACGTTCATGTGGTCAGAGAGTTTCCAGATGTATTTCCTGAGGATTTATCAAGCCTACCACCTGATAGAGAAATTGAATTTTGTATAGAATTGATGCCTGGTACAACACCTATTTCTAAGGCACCATACCGAATGGCACCTGCCGAATTGAAAGAGTTGAAAACCCAACTTCAAGAGCTTTTTGATAAGGGTTTCATCAGACCTAGTGTTTCACCTTGGGGAGCTCCAGTCTTATTTGTGAAAAAGAAAGATGGTAGCATGAGGCTATGCATAGACTACCGAGAACTTGACAAGGTGACAATAAAAAATAGATATCCTTTACTCCGGATTGATGATTTATTTGACCAGCTCCAAGGATCAAAGGTATTCTCTAAGATCGACTTTCGTTCTGGGTATCATCAGTTGAAGATAAAAACGAGTGATGTGCCTAAAACTGCTTTGAGAACAAGATATGGTCATTACGAATTCCTTGTCATGCCTTTTGGATTAACGAATGCACCTGCCGCTTTTATGGATATGATGAATAGGATATTCAAGGAGAATCTAGACAGATTTATAGTGGTGTTCATCGATGATATTTTAGTCTATTCGAGGAATTTGGAAGAACATGAGCGACACTTGAGGTTTGTCTTGCAAACCCTACGCGAAAAGAAGTTGTATGCTAAGTTTAGTAAATGCGACTTCTGGCTTGACCACATAGAGTTTTTGGGTCATGTAATTTCGAAAGATGGCATATCAGTTGACCCAAAGAAAGTTGAAGCAGTTGTTCAATGGAACCATCCTACTAATGTTGCAGAAGTGAGAAGTTTTCTTGGACTGGCTGGCTATTACAGACGATTTGTGGAGGGATTCTCCAAAATTGCCGGTCCACTTACTCGGTTAACTCAGAAGGGAGTTAAATTTGTGTGGTCTGATCAGTGTGAGCATAGTTTCCAAGAGTTAAAGAGGCGATTGGTAACAGCTCCTATATTGACGTTACCTTCAGGAATTGGTGGCTTCACAATTTATTGTGATGCTTCTAAAGAAGGTTTAGGTTGTGTTCTTATGCAAAGTGACAAAGTTATTGCCTATGCCTCTAGACAGTTAAAACCACATGAGAAGAATTACCCCACTCATGATCTAGAGTTGGCAGCGGTTGTTTTTGCTTTGAAAATATGGCGACACTATTTATATTGGGAGAAATGTGAAGTATTTACGGATCACAAAAGCCTGAAGTATATTTTCACGCAGAAGGAACTAAACATGAGGCAGAGGAGATGGTTAGAACTTTTGAAAGATTATGATATATCTATCAATTACCATCCAGGTAAGGCTAATGTGGTAGCAGATGCCTTAAGTCATAAATCTTCTGGAAATATGGCAGTGCTGTTCACTACTAAAAGGTCTATCCTTGAAGATATGAGAAAATTGGACTTGGAAGTATTGATACATCAGCTTGGTTCTCGATTGGCTAATATTCAAGTGCAGCCAACATTGATTGACAGAATCAAGTCTAAACAGAATGAGGACCCTCAATTGCAGAAAATTAGAGAAGCCGTGGAGGCTAATGGTCAAACAGATTTTAACGTTCACGTGGATGGATCTTTGAGATTTCGTAGACGATTATGTGTTCCTAATGATTCAGAATTGAAAAATGAGGTATTATAAGAAGCTCACAGTACTAGATTCTCAATCCATCCGGGAAGTACTAGATTCTCAATCCATCCGGGAAGCACTAAAATGTATCGAGATTTGAGAAAGAATTTTTGGTGGATTAATATGAAGAAAGATGTCGTGAAATTTGTCGATCAATGTCTAATCTGCCAACAAGTAAAAATTGAACATCAGAAACCTGGTAGACAATTACACCCACTTGAAGTACCCAAATGGAAGTGGGAGCATATCATAATGAATTTTGTTGTTGGTTTACCGAGGACACCAAGTGGCAAGAATGCTATATGGGTGATTGTTGATCGATTGACTAAATCTGCTCACTTTTTATCATATCGATTTGGTCTTTCATTGGAAAGTTTAGCAAAGCAATACGTCAATGAGATAGTGAAGTTTCACGGAGTTCCAGTGAGTATTGTTTCTGACAGAGATCCTAGATTTGTATCCAACTTTTGGAAGAGCTTGCAAGAATCCCTGGGTACCAAACTCAACTTTAGTACAGCTTTTCACCCACAGACAGGTGGGCAATCAGAGAGAACCATTCAGACATTAGAGGATATGTTGAGATCCTGCGTCATTGACTTTGGTGGTTCTTGGGATGAACACCAACATTTAGCAGAGTTTTCTTATAATAACAATTATCATTCCAGTATTAAGATGGCACCTTTCGAAGCTTTATATGGTCGAAAGTGTAGAACTCCTATTTGTTGGGATGATGTTGGTGAGAAGAGACTAACTAGTCCAGAGTTTATCTAGCAATCAGAAGAGAAAGTCGGGTTGATCAGGGAGCACATCAAAACGGCTCAAAGTCGCCAGAAAAGTTATGCAGATCTTAAAAGGCGTAATGTGGAATTTGATATAGGAGATCATGTATTTCTCAAGGTTTCTCCCATGAAAGGTGTTATGAGATTTGGCACACGTGGCAAGTTGAGTCCAAGATACGTTGGATCGTTTCTTATATTAGAAAGGGTTGGCGAAGTTGCTTACAGATTAGCCTTGCCACCAGCGTTATCAGGAGTGCATAATGTGTTTCATATATCTCTATTATGAAAGTATGTGCCGAATCCGGAACACGTACTGGAATTGAAAGAGAATTTGACTTATGAGGAGAGGCCCATTCGTATCATCGATAGGAAGGATCAAGTGTTGCGACATCGGACTATTCCCTATGTAAAGATACAATGGGAAAGCCATACTGAAAGAGAAGCTACTTGGGAACTCGAGGAAGAAGCGAGACGCAAGTACCCTAACTTGTTCAGTAGTTGAGGTGAATTTAAATTTCGAGGACGAAATTTCTTTAAGGATGGTAGAATGTAATAATCAGAGACATGAGCTGGCTTTACACTATAGCCATGCAGCGATAGGTGGTCTATTGACCATTTGACTTTGTAAAAAAAAGAAAAAAGAAAAACAAAAGAGACACACACCCACCGCCTAAGTGCACGGCCGAATTTATAAAAAAAAAAAAAAAAAGAGAGTCTGCTTCATTTGTTATGATAGAAACACGAGAGCACAGAAACGAAGAAACGGAGAAAACACAGAAAAGGAAAAGATAGAAAGAAATCCGCCGGAGTCCAGAATCAAGCCGAATCTATTTCGTTTTTCCGCGTCTAGTAAGAATTCGAGCTCCTCGTTCATATCGCCGGAATAGTTTTCGAAGTTACACTACGTTTAGGCTCCGCGTTACGGATAGTTTAGTTTATGCGATTCGGATTAGCGTTTTGTTAATTCGTAGAAATAGTTTGACTAGCGAATAAGCTTATCTTAGTGGATTCGTAGTTACGATAGCGTTTTTACTTGACCGTGATATCGATTTTCGCTAAATTGATAGGACTTGAGTTCGAGGGCCTGAATTAGTTATCGAGATCTGAGTTAGGCTATATCATGTGAGTGATGCTTATCTCTTCTTTGAATTTATAAAGTCATATCTTGAAAGCGGTTCGAATTTGATATACGATGAATGCTAAAGACATATTTGTTGCATCAAAATCTGGATCGGGCAATTACTGCATTTTGATACTTGCGAACTATTTGAGAAATATGTTACGAAATGAATTGTGAAAAAGTGTGATTGATTTCTGAACCTGGTTTATCAAAAATGATTGTGGAATATATTCTAGTTCGCAAAATGGTTTTTGGATTGGATTTATGGATTATTCGCAGATGTTGGTTTTGATGCTCAATATCGCTGTGAACCCAATGAAGGGTTTTTGGGTATGCGCATACTGGTTAGGATATCCTTTGGGGCCGAACCACCGGCTGATATAGGTGGAGACCATACCAAGGAGGGAATCTTGGTCGTCTTGTCACGAGGCGTTATACGTGACCATGGTTAGATATTTGAGCATGAGATTGGTCAATGGAATGGACCATTGACATGTGATATGAGATTGGTCAATGGAATGGACCATTGACATGTGATATGAGATTTGTCGATGGATGGACCATCGATATGTGATTTGAGATTAATCAGTGGACTTGACCATTGATTTTTGTTATGTTTTTTATTGATTAACAGAATATTTCTGTGACATATGTTATTATTATATGTGCATAGTGAATGCTCGATCTGCTTAGAAGAGATATGTACTACTCACTGAGCTTTGGTTGCTCACCCCACTTTCCTTCCCAATCCTTTCAGGTTCTTCAGTCGTCGGCAAGTAGAACGAGAGCGCAAACGTCGGGGACTTTTGGGAGTTGGATTTTGGGTATGATCTGAAAAAGGACTATATATACGTGTGTTTTTAGTTGTCGAGTTTAGCTGAACAGTAAGATGTAAATATCTTTGAGGATTGTAGAAACTCTGATGAAGGAACCAACTTCATGCTTAGTCAGATGTCTATATGTATACATAGTAGCATATACATATATTTGATAACAGGTTTATGTTGGTTTCTATTTGAGGCTGCGTCCTTTAGGTACAAGGACGGCCGTGTCATTTCCCATGTCACTGTAAGATTTGGGGTGTGACATTAATATAGGCCACGATACTATAGACTCATATGAGGGTCGTCTCGTAATTGCGCTCGTATTTCATGTGATTGCTAATAAAGTGTAGCCTTACGAAGGGTAATTCGCGTTGCCGTCGCACATCACAAATGCCCTTCTCACGGTGCATCGGATTCTTTTTGTCTACGGATGAACCAATCCATGGAAAAATAAAAATTTGGAAAGAGAGAAAGAATCTTTACAATCAGCATCTTATTCCCAATTTCTGGAATTAGATGAAATTACCAATGCTCAACTTTTCGTGCAATCATGTAAAAGGGGTTAGAAAAGAACAAAGGCTTAGATGCATGTGACACGGGCCGGGAGTTTCGTGTCCCAGATGGGTAAGTTCTCCCTTGCTTGGGTTCCTTTGTGGGTGAAGCTTGGGGTATCATCATGAGAAGTAAGCGTTGTAGAGGGGAAAAGATAACTGGGTCAGGGGGTTGTGTCAGATTGGTTTGTACTTTGTACTAGGAGTTCTATGATTAAAACATGATACATTCCTTATGAGCTCTGAAGGCGGGTTTGGTCTCCCATGTACAAATTGGTCGGGAGTTGATGCCGCTCTCTTGATGAGGCCATGGCAGGCCGAAACCAGTTGTTGTGTTTAAAGGATTCTACTCGTGTTACTTGATGTAACGGATGCCCAAGCGAAAGCAAAGCGTGGTATGATTCAATGTGCTTTATGGTGAAAGGCTGGCTTGGCGTAGCTCGCCAAGCGCCGCGCGGGCTAATTCCGCCACTAAAATCTGTCAGTCCGAGACAAATGGTATCAGAGCAGGATTTCTCCAGTAGGTGGGTGGTTCGGGGAAATCCTGTGGTCTTCCAAGTCCTTTGAGGGTGAAGAGTGGTCGCGGGGGCCAAGTGTGGTTCGGATAAGGTGCGGCTCTCGTCTAGTTTCGGGGATGCCAATGGGGGCACAAGAAGGAATCGAATTACTCATTAAATGAGAATAACGATCCTGGATTTGAAGATGGGTTCGTTGCCACGTTTCATCAAAGGGGAACCTCTATTGGTTTGCTAAGATCAAGAGAAGCCTAGTAGGCGAAAGAAGGTGCTGCCAATGGTGTGTAGTTGGCGAGGGGTGCCACACTTGTCGACGGACGTACAAGTGATTGGATATTTGTGAACAGCTTTTGATCGGGGGAAGCTACCAATGGAGTGTTGTTGTTCTGTTGGGCAGGGAAGCAACGGAACAGCCCACAACAAGGGTGTTTGCGAATTGAGTGGGAGAGAATGACATAGGCTGGGATTTCCGTGTCCTAGATGTGTAAGTTCTCCTTTGCTTGGGTTCCCTTGTGGGTGAAACTTTGGGTATCATCATGAGGAGTAAGCGTTGCAGAGGGAAAAGACAACTGGGTCAGGGGGTTGTGTCAGATTGGTTTATACTAAGAGTTTTAGGATTAAAACAGGAGACATTCCTTAGAAGTTCTAAAGGCGAGTTTGGTCTCCCGTGTATAAATTGGTCGGGAGCTGATGTCGCTCTCATGATGAGGCCATGGTAGGCCGAAACTGAAGGGTTTCCTGGATTCATAAAACGCAGCGGAACGAGACCCCTGAACAGGATCCATGTGTATATCGAAATCAAAATAGGTTCAAGACGTACCTGTTACGGTTGGCGACAAATTGACAGTCGGTTGTGTCTGGATTAGCGCCCCAAGTGTTGTGCCTCTACCGGTATCTACACACACAAACTGAGTTCCCCAACGATCCAAGTGCTAGCTTTCAGATCTTGGAGTAACTCTTGCAATCGCCTTGAACAGAGAACTATTCTATGTTTTTTTCCTTCAGGATAATAATAACACACAGTTAAAGGCGTCTCTAGGGTTATTACTTGTAACCTTATATTTCATGGTTTGGGCCCCACGACGTAATGGCCTGGGCCCACGACGTCCTCTAAACAGTCCACTCAATTGTGCGTTTAATCATTACCTTATAACATGCACGATCGCGTAGATATTCGTAATAGGAGAATAAATCAAACTCTACTTCTTAAATAGATCAAGGTGTAGAGAAAATATTAAATCAATTCGCTATTGTGTGCGACCCTGAAGGTTCACTAGACATTAATAGTGTGCCGAAAACTCTTGTGGCCCACAAGTCATAAGCGGTCTCTAGCAAAATATTATAACTACCTAAGTATTGTAAATGTCGATTTTCTAACACAACCCAATCTACAATTAATGTTAGAGTATCAACCTTAATTGGTTCTTAGGGCAGACCACTAACAGAAATCAGTTGTTATGCTTAAAGGGTTATACTCGTCTTACTCGATATAATGGATGCCCAAGCTAAAACAGAGCGTGGTATGATCCAATGTGCTTTATGGTGGAAAGCTGGCTTGACATGGCTTGCCAAGCGCTGCATGGGCTAATTCCGCAACTGAAATCTATCAGCCCGTGACACTTGCTCTTACATCCCAAATGTGGAGAGGAGTCCTAGGAAATATTCACATTAAGAAGAGCCAACCCAAGATGTTTTGACCATAATTCCTCGGGAAAAGTGTCCAAAAAGTCCTAAACCTATTGCCCAGTGCCAATTTAGTCCTAAACCTTTTTTTGGTGTCAATTCAGTCCTAAAACTTTTGCATTAGTGTCAATTCAGTCCTAGACCTTTTTTGTGCCAATTCAGTCCTAAACCTTTTGAATTAGTGCCAATTTAGTCCTAAATATTTTGTATTTATGCAAATTAAGTCAATTCGATCAATTTTGACAGAAAATCATTGGCATAAATATCAATTGTCCTACGTGGCACGGTTTGCACTAACGTGGATATTTTTTTTAATATTTGTTGATATTTTAAATAATTTTTAAAATAACAAAAGAAAATGCTTAAAAATTATTTAAAATTATAGATTAATATTAAAAAATATATCCAAATCAACGTTTGTCATGTCACGTAGGATAATCGATGTCCACATCAGTCATTTTCGATCAAAATTAGTTGGATTAACTCAATTAGTATAAATTATCAAAGATTTAGGACTAAATTGGCACTAATGCAAAAGGTTTAGGACTGAATTGGCACCAAAAAAAAGTTTAGGACTAAATTGGCACTAGTGCAATAGGTTTAAGATTTTTTTGACACTTCTCCCATAATTCCTCGGACCGGCTCAAAAAGCATCACCCACCACAACCTTATAAAGAAGGTCAAAAGTAGTATTCCGCCAATTCAATCCTCTTTTTACCGAGGGGAGGAAAAAGATTTGCTTTTACCTATTCTCCTGTGTCTTTTAATAAATTTCTGCGTACCAATTGCGAATGAACTTTTTTTTCATTGTTTCTTCCTTTTCTTTTTGTTAAAAATCATTTGCCATGAACGATTTGGATAGTAATTACTAATGAAGGATCGTAAATGGAATACAAAATACTCGTGATATGCTAAGCATATGTTGCTATGATTGCTCAAAATATCTTTCAGGTAACGATCGATATACCATCGTCCGAGGATTTAAATTTGGTGCGCTAGTTGAAAATATTCCAACTCATTCCGTCTAATTAACTTTTGGAGCGGCATAAAACTTTTAACCGCATGTACGGAATGGCTTTTGATTCTTATTTTTTAGCCCGATGTGCTTTGATATTTTTCTTTTCATTCGATATATACAGTTACTTTTTAATATGTAAGCACGGACAAATAAATTTCAATTTTTTTTTTGTGAATTTCTTTAGACTTGAGTAATATTTTATATTTTGACAGAAAAATTAGAATGTATTTTAAATTTTTTTGGGTTAAGCGCAAACAAAAATATGCCTTTAAAATTCTTTACCAAATATATATATATATATATATATATATATATATATATATATATTTGCCTTTAAAATTTAAATACGAAATTATGGTGCTATAGTAAAGAAATCTCCGTGCTTTCTTTTTGTCCTCAACGCCACTCGTGTCGTGGTCCGCAGTGCCCCGCTGACGTCTTATTGATCGCGCAAATTGCGGAAACGGCCATGGCGCAGGAGTCCAAGGGCATCGACTACGTCATGGAGGCCGCCTCCGGGGCCCACTTCTCCGGCCTCGGACTGGACGGCCTCCTCTCCTCGCCCTCCTCCTCTCCCCGCGCCGCCATCTCCGTCTCCTCCGCCGGCGCCGGCGCCGCCCAGCGCGATGCCAACACTCCCAGGCAGAGGGAGCCGTTTCTCATCGGTGACTCGCCCTAATCTCTCCTCCTCTTCTCGATCCCCTTCGTCGGAGACTACTTTGTTGTGCGTTCCGGAGGAGTCCGAGATTTGCTTATCTTATCCGCATTTGGATTGCATCGGCGTTTTTTGCGCATTTTCTGTGTTGCTCGGCGTCTTTTTAAGTCTGAGTTTACGTTGCGAGAGTTCATTTCAGTTGCCGTTGCTTATATTGCGCGCCCTGGAGTTTTAAGGATTTGCTTGTCCATGTGTTTTGGGGAATGTACCTCGTGGAGTTTTGCGGTGGTTGCCGTCGCCTCGATGTGAATGATGTCGTTGTTCCAGTGTAATTGTTGTTCCAATTCTTGTCTTGTTTTGTGATCATCCGTGCAGGTGTTTCTGGAGGTACTGCTTCCGGCAAGACCACAGTTTGTGACATGATCATACAGCAACTTCATGATCACCGCGTCGTGCTAGTTAACCAGGTGCACTTGGTTTTGCTTTCCAGTTCCGGGCATATGCTTACGAGCTGTAACACTGATAATGCAGCGAGCTGCATAGAGTGTTAGTGGTTGAGTAAATATGTGTTGTAAACATTCTGATGCGTTTTAGTTATTTTGAAAGGATTCTTTTTACCGTGGTTTGACCCCTGAGGAGGCGGAGCGGGTTCATGAGTATAACTTTGATCATCCTGGTAATTTTTTGCCCCCAATTGTTAAAGCTCGTTTTAGAAACAATCTTGTTTAGTATAAGTATATTTCTCCATATAAGCTGTTGACTGAATATTTGATAGATGTGTTTAACCGTCTATTGGTTTTATTTAGATGCTTTTGACACTGATCAGCTTCTAGACTGCATTCAAACGCTCAAATCCGGTCAATCTTATCAGGTTCTGATATATGATTTTAAGACTCATCGTCGCTGCTCAGATTGCTTTCGTCAGGTGCTTAGTTCACAACCTTTTTCATCAATTATTAGAGTATTGTCTGACCACTTCCACGTGGTTTCCATCGTCCAGCATAGTACTCTGGAATATGTAGGGTAGTTACATGAGAGGATAATGCTACTTCTGCTTAGCCCCTGTAAAATAACTTGAAACAAGGAACAAGGGGCAAAAGCATGAAAACTGACTAAAGAGTGCCGGCACTGTAATTTGAACAAATGGCGTCTTAGCCCCTTCTCATTGTTTAACACGTCCTGTTTCGAATTCTTTTTAACTCTGAAGAATTGTAGGGTTCTCTTTAATGACGTGAGGATGAATTTGTTGTCAGGTGAATGCATCGGGCGTTATTATTTTAGAGGGAATCCTGGTTTTCCATGATCAAAGAGTCCGAAATCTGATGAACATGAAATATTTGTTGACACAGGTAGGAAATCACATAAAAAGGAGAAAAGAAAGGTTCCCAGAGGCCTTTATGATATAATGCCTGCTTCTCATTGTGTCATCTGCTCTTGCTTTATTGAAAGTACAGTGGTCGGAAGTGCTTTGCAACCACCAATGGAAACCCAAAATAACAAACTTAAAGTTAAAACATGCAGTAGTTTGGAAGTTTACTTTTTGCTGAACTGTCTCTCAATGGGCTCGTTTTCATTTATTTTCTTGGTTGCCTCAAATAGTTTAATAGTACTCTTACAAATTTTGTCTTCTCTTATACTGTTTCTTTCTATCAGCGTATGAGTTAGTCTAGACATAAATTTCTCGTAACTCTAAAATTGTTCCCTTTGTACTCCATCCAGACAACTTTTATATTCTATGTTCTTTAATTAATCTGATCTCGAATTTGAATGTTTGAGTAACTTTTCTATTTTTTCAATGAGAAGTGGATTCTTTTTGCTATGTCTCTTGGATTTTCAAATAGGTAATGCTCCACGTTTGAATTGCTATAGATGCTGATGTGAGGCTGGCTTGAAGAATAAGACGTGACACGGTTGAGAGGGGTAGAGATATAGATTCTGTCCTTGAACAGGTAAGGTGATCTCATTTTGTCATGACAAGTATGATAATCTTTGTATTTTCAGCCTTACTAAAACAAGAAATTTATTTTGCTGTTTTGAGAATCCTTTCTCCCTCAAAATAGAAATAGTGAGTTCTGCAAGGAGTGTAGGAAAGATAACAAGTTTCCTGTGCTGATTGTATTTTAATATTTAGTGCACACATTATAGCTTCATTATCAGGCTGAGGAAGCCAAAAAGAAAAGGAAAATTTGGAATGGGCCTGCTCAGTGACATCCCTTGGCTCCGATGAATCAACTCACTATGCCTTAATGGTTAAGAATGTCTACCCTTTTGAAGCAATTTTGAGTTTTTTATGCCATTGCGCGCGCTCTCTCTCTCTCTCTCTCAAGCTGCTTGCTATGTTTTTCGTGCGCACATGTACTGGAATTTGCTGCATATATTTGATGTTGTATAACAGATGTTATTTAAACCGTGCAGTATGCAAAGTTTGTCAAGCCTGCTTTTGATGATTATGTTCATCCTTCAAAGAAGTATGCTGATGTAATCATACCCAGGGGAGGCGACAATCACGTTGCAATTGATTTGATTGTGCAACATATTTGTACGAAGCTTGGTCAGCATGACCTATGCAAAATATATTTGAATGTATACGTTTTGTCTAGACATAAATGATCTCGTAACTCTTACAAGAAGAATTACGAGGGAAGAAAGAAACCAAGCAAGCGCCTCTCTCTCTCTCTCTCTCTCTCTCTCTCTCTGCCATGGCGTGACGGGCATTACACCTCACCGACCGCCATCTCGCGAGGACTTGAGATATGGGTTCATGCGTTTCTGCCCAGAGGAGCTCTTCCTTGGAGTCCGCCGTGAAACGCAGCCTGTCTTCCGCCTCCCATATGGAGAAGCCTATGGGTGCTCATCATCCGTGCTCCGCCGCCGGTGAAGTCCCGATCGCCGCCATCGGTGTTCCTCTCGGGTCCCGCCGGATGTCGACTTTCTCTGATTTTGGTACGTTCGGGCTTCTGAAGTTAGCTGGTGCTCAAATTCCGTTTGTAGTTGTGCATTGTTTCTTTCGCGTGAAGCGGCTATTTCTTCGTCTGGCCGAATGATGTGGTGGGCTTCATGTTGCTGCTGGGGGGCACTAGTCGGGTGGGGCTTGTTTTGTATGACAGAGATATGTTCTGGAATGGCGAGTGTTTCTTATCAAGTCCCTTGCTTTGCGTTGATCCAATGACCGATTCACTTTGTTTAAATTGATATAAGCTTCGCAATTAAGCAATGATGTGTACATCGTCACGTCCTTCCATGTGCCGGGCAACGATGTAGGGTCCTCGAATTTAACGTTAAATGTCGTGGTGGGCATATTTCGCGGTGCCTCCTAGAGTAGGATCATGAGTGTAACTAGGAGTTGTCTCCATTTTGTGGACTTAACTCGAGGAGAAAAAGATCATCCCTGCCCACACATGTAATTCATTCTTCGCTTGGTCGACACAAGTGATTGAAGATTGCTCCATTCTTTCAAACCGAGAGCTATATAAGTCTGGTGGAACCTACATGGATGATGTAGCTCTTGATTTGTCCGGTGGAACTTAACCGGCTGATGCTGCAATTGATCATCTTTTAGCGATGTCTGATGAGTGACTGTAATTTTCCGTTGCTTGTGATGCACCGCATCTCTATTTCTTGGTGCTTGAACTTGATTCACATTTTTCCGTGCACAGGCAGCAAAGAGGATAAGTTTTTTGATTCTCAAGCCTCGATGGAGTCGGACTGCGAAGATGAATTCTTCAGTGTAAAAGGCGATAAGGGGAAAGGTTTTTCTTTTTATGCTATCTGTATCTGGTCGATATAACTTCTGTAAGTTGGATTTGACGATGATTGCGTTCCAACTTCCAAGTACGAGGTGAGACATCGCATCAATACATTAATTAAGCTCTTCAGACTATTAAATGCAGATATGCGCCTAAAGTTTTTCCTCCTGATTTTTCGACTTTCAATTGGATACAGAACAAGATCAACATATTCGCTTCTAATGTTAATTGCATTGCAGTCTATTCTTGAAAAATCTCTCTCGATGTCTTAATCAAACTGCATCCTTCCTGGAGTGAATGAAACAGAGTTTGCATTAAGCACTACAACTTAGTTTTCTGTCGGGTCCTCGCAATGATTTGATCCAACGAAAATTGAACTCTTTTCTTTCTGTTTATGCTCACAGCAGATTTCACTCCTTCTCGTGGCGATACTCCGGTCCATGATGGCTTCTTTACTAGCACACCTCAAAGGATCACAACCTTTTCTAAGGACGAAACACTGGGTTCCATTCCCGAACCAACCCCAGCTGGTGGCAAAAAGAAATTAGCTGAACTTTTCCAGGAGAGTTTCCTTGGCGGCCAATGTCTCAGTGGCAATAATAAATTTTCCAATAACCACACAAACCCGGCACGGGGGATTTCTAGTGCTTCCAGGGCTAACTCTGTTCACAGCAGCAAGAGGACTGCTGGTGGAGGCTCGACGATCATCGAGGAGAAACAAGTCATGCCTTTTCAGGATTGCCTTTTGAGCTTGGTGTCCTGTGGCGGTTCAGGTAAAAGGAGAAGGAAGATGACCCCTGCCATGGCTATACATGGTTAGAACCTTATATCCTGTACTCCGGCTACCACTTCGATAAACACACACACACACACACACACTTGTGTTTTTGCATATATACTCGTACATAGTACATACACAAAGTTCCTGAGGTGCTTGAATTAAGCTAGTGCACCTATTCACGACGATGGTGTATAAAATGACTTGTACAGATTTTTGGGTGCTGCAACTTGTTTCCCTCTCCATTTTCTGTTGTCAATATGATACTTGAAAGTCATATGCATTCTATAGTCAAGCAAAGAACTTACCTATTCTTAACTGGACACCCGCACCGATCGGCCAGGGCTTACATCAGTTACTGGAGTTTCGTGTTTGCTGCGGCCCTTTTCTGAAGGCATTTCTACCTCCATGTCAGTTGTTTCTTGAGCTGCAATCTGCTAAAGTAATAAAAACATTATGCCGAGTCTGCTGACCGATGAATTGATATGCTCAATTAATGTTCTAGGTATGGTGAGATTTGCAGGCTTGGCCTGAGGACCTCAGCCTTTAGATGTTGGGTTACAGTTGTTTTTTGACAGTTGCAAGACGTGCACGCGGTGAGCACATGTTCGTCGGCTATAGCCATTATTTTCGACAGGGGGAATGGGCTCGGGAGAATTATCGGGTCAAAGTGATCGCGTTAGGTGCATTTTGGGGGGGAAAAAAATCAAGTCTGTGGGGGGATTTTCATAAAATTTGAATCAATACAGGGGAGTTATTGAGTCAAAATGATCAAATTCAGAGGGTATTTCGATAATAGAGGGGTGATCTTACTATAAGCAAAACTTAAATAAGTTTTAGGACAATGTGCCATTCCTATTTCGAAATATACTTCTTGAAGTAAGGCCTCACGAAACATCCTCGGAATCTTCAAAATGTTGCTATCTCGTCCCACACCATGACCCGATGAACAGAAAGCCACATTCTTAAAAATTGATGCGCGTCTCCTCGCCATCGCCATCCGCTGCTCCGTATTCGCACTTTGCCTTTTCGGGTACGCGAAAGCGGACCATCTTTTCCGTTGGGCTCGTCCATGTGTCTCAGATCGACTTCTGCCGTCGACAACGATGACAACCGCGGAAGGAGCTAACAATCCCAGCCGCAATTTCTCTTTTTTTTTTCTTTTGCTAAGCATTGCTGCCGTCCAGACAGTCTTCAAAAATCAGCGGGAAACGGATGATGACAAGCATCGAAAGAATAATTGAGCCATTATTGGAGAAGAAGAGACAGAGTCATGGCCATGCGGGGCAATGGAGATCGCTCGCGCTGTGTTCCTGGAATACGGTCAAAACCCACCAGTTTCAGTTCACACTTAAAGAGTCTCGATCCTTTCAAGATGACTATTGCCCAACGCAAACGCAAACTCCCGAAGACGAAAGAGTACGTTTAATGTGACGTGGAATGTTGGTTCCGTGCCCTTTTTTCTTGCTAGCTGAGCGGGGCGTGGATCCCCTGCCTATGTTTTTCCTAGGCAGGGTGATCCCCACCCTTCATTGGGGTGGGCCCCACAGTGTGTGGGGTGGGGATCACCCTGCCCAGCCGAAATCCGGGCAGGGGATCCGGATCCGAGCGTAAGGCCGTCAATGTCGAGCAAGGCGAGTGCATAAAGCATCGCGAGAACAGTCGCCTCAGATCCGCGATCGGAAGAAGCGAAGATCTCATTATTAGTGATCTGCCCTAAGAATCAATCAATGTTGATACTCTAACATTAGTTGTGGATTAGGTTGTGTCGAAAAATCGATATTCACTGCACTTAAGTAGTCATAGTGTCTTGTTATAGACCGCTTATGACTTGCGGGCCAAAAGAGGTTTGAGCGCATTACTAATGTTTAGTAAACCTACGTGGTCGCACACAATAGCGAACTGAGTCTATATTTTCTCTGCGCTTGATCTACTTAAGAAGTAGATTCAAGTTTATTTTCCTGATGTAAATATCTATGCGAATAAAAGGATTGTACGGAATGATTGTGCGCGTTATGAGATAATGATTAAATGCACGATTGGAGGTGGACAGGCCCGCAAAACCGTCCCTTCCAAACCACTTATATATATATATATATATATATATATATATATATATATATATATATATATATCTCCAACTATTAAGAATAGTGGGTTACAAGTGGAAAACCCTGGAGACGCATCAAATATTAAAAGATCGCAATTCGAAGGAGATAAATATAGAGAATCGCTCTCTACTCGAGAAGATTTTTTTATAGAGTCTCGAAGATTAAAGGCAACGAAGCAAGAGGAACTCCAAGATCTATAAGCTAGCACTTGGATCGTTGGAGATTTCAGTTCGTGTGTGTGGATATCGGTAGAGGCGTAATGCTTGGGGCGCTAATCCAGACATAGCCGATCATCGATTTATCTCCGATTTGAAAAAGGTACGCATTGAACTCCTATTTCGATTTCGATATACGCATGGATCCTGTTTAGGGTTTCGGTTTATACATATATTTCGCTGCGTTTTAGCAATCCTCGAAATCCGACACTCATGGGGGGTGATTCGTGTCTCTTTACTTCGAGTTCCATATGTGCAAGTGTATATGAGGATATAAACGAGCCCTTGTTCTCGATGAAATTCATCATGGATGACATGCAACTATTGTCGATAATAGTTGGCATAACTTCCGAGTTATGTTAGCAGTTCGGCGATTCGTCGGTGCTTATTTCATGTCAGTTTTGTGCGACGGTGGACATTGCGGCTATGAATATCTTCGCAAAAAACCTTATAAAAAACGCGCAACGCGGATGAAAACTGCTGAAATTCATGCAGGAGAACCATGTCACATAAATTCTCGAAATCACATCAGCTCGGCAAACAAAAAAAGAAGAACGAAAAGTCGCACAAACTTTCCTTGGAAAATCCGATGTACCCTTAGCAAAATTTAGGATTTTTCGTTCTTTAAAAAAGAAACAAGAAATTATTGGATTCAAAACTTCAGATCAGTGATGCAATAGTTCTGACCATCTCTATCATCATGGGGTTCATGGGTCGGACGCGGGGCAGACGATCCCTCAAATCGGGGCCCGTCCATCCAGGGGATCCGGATCCTCATGGGTCAGGATCATGGCTATCCATTTCCAGTCCAGTACGGTTGCTGCTGTGAAGTGCTGAGGTCAATTGGGACCCACACGCGATCGATTCCTTCTCTGTCCTCAGTCTCTGTTTCTAATTCTCTCTTCCTCTGTTTTTCTTCCGGCTTATCATGATTTCCCTCGAAACGTGAAAAACCCGACCCACTTTCGGGCAAGAAATGTCCTGGTAAGTGGATCCGACACCCTTTGAGCGGAGACCCAGAGACGACCGCAAAACCCTTTTCCCACTCTTCCTTATCTCTCGAGAACTTCTTATATAAAGAAAGGGTCGTCTGCACGCTTGTTAGTTTCAGGTTCTCATCTTCTTCGACCCACCCAGAAAGCCCTACACCCCAAAAAAGAGCAGATAGAGCAAAAAAGAGGTGGAGAGGGAACTTGATGATCATGAGCGTGAGTGGCTTCCTGAGCTTGGCTTCGGGCTTCTTCTCCCTGCTCCTGCTGCTCGAGCCGCACGTAGCCCGTGCCTCGAGCCGCCGCTCGACACTCGGCGGGGGAGGGGGCGGGGACGGGGGCGGCGCTGTTGCCCCTCCGGCTGCTGCGGGCATATGCGCCTCGTCTGTCACGATACATGGTTACAAATGCCAGGAGTTCGATGTAACGAAAACCCCCATGAAAATCTTGATTAAGCTTCGGAGTGTTTTCTGATATTCGAATCAACGAGTAACTTGCGGATAGCCCTCTGTTTTATCTGGGGCCTTCTTTTTTCTCAGGTGATCACTCAGGATGGATACATACTAAACGTGCAAAGAATACCGGAAGGCCGAGCCGGGGGCGGCGGCGGCGGCGGCACTACCAACAAGCAGCCGGTCCTAATACAGCACGGCGTCCTCGTGGTGAGTGGCATTATTTCTCCGGCTCGAAACCCGCCGCACAGCGTTCGCTTGTGCTGCATATTCCCATGCGCGATCGGCTTAGTGTCGAATCAACCCGGGATATGCACGAGATTTCTTTCGAAGGCATTTATGTGGGTGCTTACTGCTTATTCTTTGTCTGCAATTTCTTCTTACCCTTAAAAAATAGGGGGGAACGACACAATTATCGTAAGCAGGATCTGCTGCCTAGCAAATCCCTACCCTTGATATAAAAATAAAATATTATCCCTTAGGGGATCCGCTGCCTTGAAAAAATCAAGGCAGGAGATCCGGATTCATTATCTCCTGGTCACTCTCCCACTAATACTGACACCTGCTTGTTAATGAATTAATAAACAGATAGATGATAGTGTGAAATTGACGCTCTCGTTTTGACCAGAGGATAAAAAGTGCAAGAAGATATTTTATCATGGTGACACACACACACACGTCACGTCGTGATTTATTTTAATTGTATAAAAAAATCGAAACAAGCTCACTATTGAAAAAAAATGCTCAAAAATTTACAAATTTATTGCACTATTCTAATTTTTTTTTTATCTTGATTAACTGAGTTCCAAAAATTTTCACTCTTTCCTAGATTATTGAGCTACACTCGGTGCACTCGGCGCCGATGACGTGAATAATTTTTAATATTTGTTGTCTTTTCTTTTTCTTTGAGCCTCGTCAATAGCAGAGCGCGATCCTCGCCAATCCAGTCGGTTTCAATTTTCACATCATGGCTCATGATTGTGTATTACTTACGTTTTGACCATAGCTGAGAATCAAATCAATCGCTTTGAGATGGGGGCACCATTAGTGAGCCGTACCATGTATCACTTTTTCTAAATTTCCAAAAGGTGGGCATGATTCACGCCAATTAACATTATTTGAGATGATATTGAGTACTGACGCATCTCGCTTTCTGAAGTCATCTGACTTAAATCACCGATTCGGAAACATCAACCGTCGAACTAATAGACGGCTTGGATTTCTCTCCTCTTTCCCCTGTTTCTCCTCTTCCAAATTTTTGCCTCTCCCCCCATCCAACCTCCGCCACACGACGGCGCCAGCCCTGCCCTCGCCTCGCCGACTCCTGGACAGGTCACGACAGCCAGATCGGAGGCGTTGAGCAGGGCTCACGGTGCATCTCCCACTGCCTCTAGTCCTTAAACATCCCAGCTCGAGTCAGGCTTGGGCCTGCGCCGGGATTGCCGCTGTCGACGGCGGTTGCAGTTCACGCCACAATGGAAAAAAGCGCATTTAAATGACCCATGAACGGTCCCATTTGATCCTTCCTCTCTTCGGCCTGCACAACATTTTACCAAATTAAGGCTGGCAATTCGGAGAATCCGAGCGGCAAATCTTTAACCAAAACTCGATATGATCCGCAAGAAATTTGTGCAGGTGGTATCAGGCATAACGCCAATTGGTGCATGCAAAGTTCACTGATGTGTCTCCTTTGTAACGTGCCACAACATTTTTATGACATGGGGCTGGGACGTAAGCAATTAAGCATTTTGATGTTTCTGCATTTAAAAACAGGGGAAAATTATTTGTTTATGTCTGGGTGTACTGCGGTGTGCAGGACGGGATGACGTGGCTGCTGAACCCGCCGGAGCAGGACCTTCCCTTGATTCTGGCCGATAACGGGTTCGACGTGTGGATCGCCAACACCCGAGGCACCCGGTTCAGCAGCCGCCACACTTCCTTGGACCCCGCCAACCCGGTCAGTACATCCCTGTCTCTCGATCGAGAGATCATTGCACGCTCGTAACTCGATTGAAATTTGAACCCTCGAAAAGCGGTGGATCTCATGTTAATTTCATGTTGCTGCAATCAGATCTGATGGGTTTGAATTTAATTTAGTACAGGTACATAGAAAAATACTTCAGTGACCCCGATACTATACGGGTGGTTCATTGTTGGGAAGATATGGCACCCGATCTCGGGACCGCCTAGATTTCGAGTTTAGAAATGATATAAAATGCCTTATGATCCATTTGGAAAAGAAAAAAAAAAAAACATTTCTCGGCGAGTTGCCAATCCATATGCCTTACGTTGATTGTCGTAGCAACAAAGTGAATGCATAAGAAGTTGTGCAGTTTGTCGACTGAACTGGTAATTGAATTGCTGACAGGCTTTCTGGAATTGGTCGTGGGACGAGCTGGTGACCTTCGATCTGCCGGCCGTGTTCGACTTCATCCACGGCCAAACTGGAAAGAAGATCGATTACGTCGGCCACTCTCTGGTGAGAAAACTATTTTCCGGGTTCACTTCGTGGGAATTCGGGTCGTCCCATCGCATGGTTGTCTTGTTATATGCCTTGGCGATTCTGGACTGCAAATCTGAGGCTCTTGGATAAATTTTGCTTTCTAATTACAGGGGACTTTGGTAGCTTTGGCGTCCCTATCGGCAGGGAGGCTGGTGGATGAGCTGCGATCGGCGGCACTGTTGAGCCCGGTTGCTTATCTCAGCCACATGACCACTGCCCTCGGCGTAGTCGCGGCCAAAGCCTTTGTCGGCGAGGTGACGCAGATTATTCCCTTGGCCTATTTTCTCTCTAATTGCAATCAGAGAACTAGGGCATTTTGATGGTTGTTGCATTTTTCACAGATCACCACGTTAGCCGGACTGGCCGAGTTCAATCCCAAAGGGTAAGACGAAAGAACCCGCAAAAGATTTTCCGACAAGTTCTTACGTTCGATTCAAAGCTTCACGTGATCTTCTCTTTTCTCCTCTCCTGCATTATGATCGTGCATTCATATCTGGTCGCAGCGAGCCTGTGGCTAACTTTCTCCGGGCCTTGTGCGCTTATCCTGATGTTAATTGCCTCGACTTACTGGCTGCATTGACCGGTATCTCCGACTAACTTTGCCCCGCGCGAGATATGTTCTTGAACTCAAATTGGAAAGAAAATGAGCTAATCACGTTGATTTCGACTGATCCGTTCACAGGCAAAAACTGTTGTCTCAATGTTTCCACCGTGGATCTCTTTTTGAAGAACGAACCGCAGTCGACGTCGACCAAGAACATGGTGCATTTGGCTCAAAGTAAGGTTTAGTGCCCGGTCGATCCTCTTTTCTCCCAAGCGGATGGCACATGTTATTGATCGATGCTCATTCAAATTGACTGCTTACAAAAACGAACTGGTGTATCGTTGCTCACAGCGGTTCGGGACGGCGTGCTGGCGAAGTACGACTACGGGAACGCCATCTTCAACGTGATGCACTACGGAGACGTAAGGCCGCCGGTCTACAACCTCTCCAACATCCCTCGCGACATCCCGATCTTCCTCAGCTATGGAGGCCAGGACGCGCTCTCCGACACGCTAGATGTCCAGTGTCTGCTCGACAGCCTCAAGCTCCACGACGTTGGCAAGCTCACCGTCCAGTTCGTCGAAGATTACGCTCACGCTGATTTCATCATGGGAGTGAACGCCAAGGACATCGTGTACAGTCAAGTGCTGTCTTTCTTCCAAAACCAGCAGTAGCTCCTGGTTACTAATTAAGCCAATTTTACAAATAGGAATTGAGAGAAACGAATTCGACGTGAACATTTGCTTTCACATATTCTAGTCATTGCCACAGTTAATTGGTGCGTGAAATTCGTCGGGCTCGGTCGTTCATACGACGAGACTCGAGCGCGGTCTCTGTGTAATTTTCTTTGTGTGAATAAAAGAAGCAAGTGAAAAAAAAAGTTCATTGCGCTCGCATTTCGTGTCACTGCTAATAAAGTGTAGCCTATGCGAATGGCCTTCTCGCGGTGCATCGGATTCTTTTTTGTCTGCGGGCGAACCAATCCACGGAAAAATAAAAATTTGGAAAGAGAGAGAGGGAGAATATTTTGCAATCAGCATCATATTCTCAAATTTCTGGAATTAGATGAAATTACCAATGCTCAACTTTTCGTGCAATCATGCAAAAAGGGTTAGAAAAGAAAAAAAAAAGGGGGGGGCTTAGATGCTTTGTTCTTACATCCCAAATGTGGACAGGGGTACTAGGAAATATTCACGTTAAGAAGAGCCAACCCAACATGTTTTGGGGGCATAATTCCTCGACCCGCCCAAAAAGCATCACCCACCACACCACAACCTTATAAAGTAGTTTTCCGCCAATTCAATCCTCTTTTTTACCGAGCGGGGGAAAAAAGTTTTGCTTTTACCTATTCTCCTGTGTCTTTTAACAAATTTCTGCTTACCAATTGTGAATGAACTTTTTTTTTTATAGTTGTTTCTTCCTTTTCTTTTTGTTAAAAATCATTTGCCAAAGATCGATTTGGATGTTAATTACTGACGAAGGATCCTAAATGAAATAAAAAAACACTCATGATTTGCTGAGCATATCTTGCTTTGATTGCTCAAAATATCTTTCAAGATATACTACCGTCTCGAGGATTTAAATTTGGTGCGCTAGCTAAAGATATTCCAACTCATTCCGTCTAATTAGCTTTTGGAGCGGCATAAAACTTTTAACAGCATGTGCGGAAATGGCTTTTGATCCTTATTTTTTTACTGCGATCGATGTGTTCTGAAACTTTTTTTTTTTCATTTGAGATATTTAGATACTTTTTAATATGTAAGCATGGACAAATGAATTTCAATTTTTTTTTCGTGAATTTCTTTGGACTTGAGTAATACTTTATATTTCGACAGAAAAATTAGAATGTATTTTTAATTTTTTTTTTGGGTTAAGCGCAAACAAAACATGCCTTTAGAATTTAAATACGAACTTATGGTGCAATAGTAAAGAAATCTCCGTGCTTTCCTTTTGTCCTCAACGCCACTCGTGTCGTGGTCCGCAGTGCCCCGCTGAGGTCTTATTGATCGCGCGAAGAGCGGAAACGGCCATGGCGCAGGAGTCCAAGGCCATCGACTACGTCATGGAGGCCGCCTCCGGGGCACACTTCTCCGGCCTCCGACTGGACGGCCTCCTCTCCTCGCCCTCCTCCTCTCCCCGCGCCGCCATCTCCGTCTCCGTCTCCTCTCCCGCCGCCGCCGCCGCCCATGCCCAGCCCGATCCCAACACTCCCAGGCAGAGGGAGCCGTTTCTCATCGGTGACTCGCCCTAATCTCTCCTCCTCTTCTCGATCCCCTTCGTCGGAGACTACTTTGTTGTGCGTTCCGGAGGAGTCCGAGATTTGCTTATCTTATCCGCATTTGGATTGCATCGGCGTTTTTTGCGCATTTTCTGTGTTGCTCGGCGTCTTTTTAAGTCTGAGTTTAGGTTGCGAGAGTTCATTTCAGTTGCCGTTGCTTATATCGCGCGCCCTGGAGTTTTAAGGATTTGCTTGTCCATGTGTTTTGGGGAATGCACCGCGTGGAGTTATGCGGTGGTTGCCGTCGCCTCGATGTGAATGATGTCGTTGTTCCAGTGTAACTGTTGTTCCAATTCTTGTCTTGTTTTGTGATCATCCGTGCAGGTGTTTCTGGAGGTACTGCTTCCGGCAAGACCACAGTTTGTGACATGATCATACAACAACTTCATGATCACCGCGTCGTGCTAGTTAACCAGGTGCGCTTGGTTTTGCTTTCCAGTTCCGGGCATATGCTTACGAGCTGTAACACTGATAATGTAGCGAGCTGCATAGAGTGGTAGTGGTTGAGTAAATATGTGTTGTAAACATTCTGATGCGTTTTAGTTATTTTGAAAGGATTCTTTTTACCGTGGTTTGACCCCTGAAGAGTCGGAGCGGGTTCATGAGTATAACTTTGATCATCCTGGTAATTTTTTGCCCCCAATTGTTAAAGCTCGTTTTAGAAACAATATTGTTTAGTATAAGTATATTTCTCCATATAAGCTGTTGACTGAATATTTGATAGATGTGTTTAACCGTCTATTGGTTTTCTTTAGATGCTTTCGACACTGATCAGCTTCTAGACTGCATTCAAACGCTCAAATCCAGTCAATCTTATCAGGTTCCGATATATGATTTTAAGACTCATCGTCGCTGCTCAGATTGCTTTCGTCAGGTGCTTAGTTCACAACCTTTTTCATCAATTATTAGAGTATTGTCTGACCACTTCCACGTGGTTTCCATCGTCCAGCATAGTACTCTGGAATATGTAGTGTAGTTACATGAGAGGATAACTTCTGCTTAGCCCCTGTAAAATAACTTGAAACAAGGAACAAGGGGCAAAAACATGAAAACTGACTAAAGAGTGCCGGCACTGTAATTTGAACAAATGGCGTCTTAGCCCCTTCTCATTGTTTAACACGTCCTGTTTCGAATTCTTTTTAACTCTGAAGAATTGTAGGATTCTCTTTAATGATGTGAGGATGAATTTGTTGTCAGGTGAATGCATCGGACGTTATTATTTTGGAGGGAATCCTGGTTTTCCATGATCAAAGAGTCCGAAATCTGATGAACATGAAAATATTTGTTGACACAGGTAGGAAATCACATAAAAAGGAGAAAAGAAAGGTTCCCATAGGCCTTTATGATATAATGCCTGCTTCTCATTGTGTCATCTGCTCTCGCTTTACTGAAAGTACAATGGTCGGAAGTACTTTGTAACCACCAATGGAAACCCAAAATAACAAACTTAAAGTTAAAACATGCAGTAGTTTGGAAGTTTACTTTTTCGTAGGGTTTTCCACTTTGTTGGTGTAGATTTGATATCACAAGATTGTGAAAGAATCGATCTGTTATTTAAAACTGATCATGAGAAAAAAAGTGGGGAAAGTGTTATATCTTTGCAAGAATAATTATAAGGAAAATAAGGATGAATTCCATCAGGACTAAATAAGATGGCTCTGGAAAAAATCGTTGTTAACAGTATATAATAAATGCTCTGCTATTTCATTGGTTTTCAAAAAGCAATTTTCCACTTATTCTGTTAAGAATCTCGGAGCATTTTGCTGAACTGTCTCTCAATGGGCTCGTTTTCATTTATTTTCTTGGTTGCCTCAAATAGTTTAATAGTACTCTTACAAATTTTGTCTTCTCTTATACTGTTTCTTTTATCAGTGTATGAGTTAGTCTAGATATAAATTATCTCGTAACTCTAAAATTGTTCCCTTTGTACTCCATCCAGACAACTTTTATATTCTATGTTCTTTAATTAATCTGATCTCAAATTTGAATGTTTAACTTTCCTATTTTTTCAATGAGAAGTGGATTCTTTTTGCTATGTCTTTTGGATTTTCAAATAGGTAATTCTCCACGTTTGAATTGCTATAGATGCTGATGTGAGGCTGGCTCGAAGAATAAGACGTGACACGGTTGAGAGGGGTAGAGATATAGATTCTGTCCTTGAACAGGTAAGGCGATCTCATTTTGTCATGACAAGTATTGATAATCTTTGAATTTTCAACCTTACTAAAACAAGAAATTTATTTTGCTGTTTTGAGAATCTTTTCTCCCTCAAAATAGAAATAGTGAGTTCTACAAGAAGTGTAGGAAAGATAATAAATTTCCTGTGCTGATTGTATTTTAATATTTAGTGCACACATTATAGCTTCATTATCAGGCTGAGGAAGCCAAAAAGAAAAGGAAAATTTGGAATGGGCCTGCTCAGTGACATCCCTGGGTTCCGATGAATTAACTCACTATGCCTTATGGGTTAAGAATATCTATGCTTTTGAGGAAATTTTGAGTTTTTCATGCCGTTGCTCTCTCTCTCTCTCTCAAGCTGCTTGCTATGTTTTTCGTGCGCACATGTACTGGAATTTGCTGCGTATAGTTGATGTTATATAACAGTTGTTATTTAAACCGTGCAGTATGCAAAGTTTGTCAAGCCTGCTTTTGATGATTTTGTTCATCCTTCAAAGAAGTATGCTGATGTAATCATACCCAGGGGAGGCGACAATCACGTTGCAATTGATTTGATTGTGCAACATATTCGTACAAAGCTTGGTCAGCATGACCTATGCAAAATATATTCGAATGTATTCGTTATTCAGTCGACATTTCAGGTTTTTTTTTTCATTGACACTATGATCTCCTCTTATTCGCACCATCATCCCTCCCCCCCCTCTCTCCTCGTCTTCCTTTCTTTTTCCTTCTCTACAGTCGGTTGTATTCTTTGTAATTGCTTTGTTGTCTTTGGTAATTGTTCATCTGTATATGTTTTCCCAGATAAGAGGCATGCACACACTGATTCGAGATCGCGACATATCAAAGCATGATTTTGTCTTCTATTCTGATCGACTTATTCGGCTGGTACCTCCATGAGTACAATTGCAAACAGATTTTACCCTCCCTGCATTGGAATTATCAGAACTCCATTATTAAACTTGATTTTCAGGTGGTAGAGCATGGGCTTGGTCATTTGCCATTTACTGAGAAACAAGTGATTACTCCAACAGGTATCGGCCTCAATCTGTATAGATCTCTCATTGTGCTGGTTTGAATCTGGAATTTAGAGGAAGCTGTCACAGAGGTGACAACACTAGTTCCGCTATTATTTGCTTGTCTGATAGTTATAGCTCATTGGCTTGTGTTTGAATTTAAGTGGCTCAAAGCTTGGAAAATCATGACGTTTTTCTTACTTAGACTTTTTCTGATTATGTTGTTTCAGGATCATTATATACTGGAGTTGATTTTTGCAAGAAATTATGTGGAGTTTCTATTGTTCGAAGGTGAGCCTTGATTAAGGTACTGGTTCTTAGAGAGAATTTGTGCAAGCAAAAAGATAGATTATATGGATCTCTTAGCACCTGTCCAATTTCGATCCTGGTTTCTAATTGAATGGATCTTTTCATCAAGATAGGGCTCAACTTAAACTGAATCTTTAAGAAAAAGATAGGGCTGCTTGCGTGCTCCTTTTTACTTCCTCTACCTTTCGCAAATGTCTAGTTTCAGTTCTCTTCTGCCATTTCAAACACAATAATCTAGTTTACTAGTGGAGATGGATATTCATTTTGCACAAATGGTGATGTTTAGCATGCTTATTGTTGCGCTGCACTTATCTATGTCAAACTAATACTGATTTAATGCCTGGGATATTCTTTGTCTGTGTAGTGGAGAGAGCATGGAAAATGCATTACGTGCTTGCTGCAAAGGGATAAAAATTGGAAAAATTCTGATCCATCGAGATGGAGACAATGGGAAACAGGTGCATGTCCCTCTCCATTTGACGTAATTTCCTCTTAGGCTCCCTTTTTTTCGCGGCAAATAAATGATTTGAAAAATATTTTCCTAAGATGGATCGCTTATATTGCTTGAAGTAATTAGTCAATGAAAAAAGTTTTCGACAACAATTTATGTCTAAATATTTTCATGAACGGTGATTTTTTTTTTTTTTTAGGAAATTTTTTTTTTCAAATTATCCATTTTCCGGTAAACAAACAGAGCCTTAGTTGCCTGTTGTTTTCTTGATAATGAGGACATTTCACTTCTATGATTGTGATCTGTGCACTGGATGTATTTTGAGCAGCTTATATATGAGAAGCTTCCCAAGGATATATCTGAACGTCATGTTTTGCTCCTAGATCCGGTTCTAGCTACAGGTAACTACAGATCATGTCATCATTGAAAGATTCTTGAACTTTTTTATGCCCAAGGAGGTCTGCGTTATAGATCCTTAATTCCTTGCCAACTTTATGTGCCAAGAGTTGTGTATCAGGAGCAGGTGAAAATGATTCGAAGTATGTCAGTTAATTTGTCTTTTTCTGGAGTTGGAATTCCTGTGAAGGGTTTCAAATCTTATTGACAACCCAAAAGCTCATTTGCAGCTAATGAAATCGATAACAGCACAGCAGATGCAACTAGACAATGCTAATATGCTTTTCTTTGCATTCATTTATGCATGGCAATGATGGATGTACTTGCTATTTTGAAAGGTAATTCTGCTAACCAAGCAATCCAGCTACTCATCCAGAAAGGAGTCCCAGAGTCCCACATAATATTCCTTAATCTCATCTCTGTGAGTGTTTTTTTTTTTTTGCCCCCATTATGGTGATTACTGCAGTTTATTGCAAATCAAGATTGGCTTATCCTAGTGCTGCCATAACTGCAGGCTCCTGAAGGAATCCATTGCGTCTCCAAAAGATTCCCCTCCTTGAAAATTGTGACTTCGGAGATTGATGTTGCGTTGAATGAAGAGTTTCGTGTTATTCCGGGTATGGGTGAGTTCGGCGATCGCTACTTTGGTACTGACGATTGATCCTTGAATAGCAGACATAGTTTGACCTGTTATTGACTGGGGTAAATGCCCTTAATTACGGTCTGATACATACAGAGATAGAGGAGGTCTCCTCATTTAGTCTCAATTACAATCAAATTGTCCTGAAACTAAGTTTGTAAATAAATGCGGCTAGCGACTTGCATCAGGGAGTTTGCTATTGCACTTTCTATTAGAATCTTCTTGAGGGGATCTTTGTCCTCTGGTTTTTACTGTGGTTCAACTTAGACGATAACCTGAGAATTAGTAAAGTCTCATGAAACATGATGGATAAACTTTTGGGGTTAAATATAGCAGCAGACTAATCTCTGAAAGGATCCATGGAGTCGATGAAACGACAATTTTGGACAACTTTCAATTTAGAAGCGAGGTGATGTTGAGAGAAAAGGATAATTTCATTCATGCTTAGAAAAGAGGGAGGGTATATATATAATCTCAATTCTAAGTCATCTAAATAAATAAACTAGGCCTAACTAATTAGGCCCACTAACATTAACAATAAACATTTTAGGTTTTAACACTCCCCCTCAGGTTGGAGCATAGATATTGGACATGCCCAACTTCCTGAGAATGGTATGAAACGTGCGCCCGTTCAAGCCTAAGACATCTGCAAGTTAATCATTATAGGCAACGAAAGATAAGTTGATGAGATTGTTGTCCAATTTTTTCTTTATAAAATGACGATTAATCTCAACGTGCTTGGTGCGATCATGTTGTACCGGATTATGAGCAATGCCTATAGCAGACTTGCTGTCATAATAAAGTCGCATTGGTTGTGGAACAACAACTTTGAGATTAGTGAGAAGGGTTTTTAGCCAAAGTAATTCACAAATTCGTTGAGCCATAGCGCGAAATTCTGCCTTGGCACTTGAGCGGGAAACCACAACTTGCTTTTTACTGCGCCAGGTGACTAGGTTACCTCCAACAAGAGTACAATAATCGGAAGTAGATCGTCGATCATCCAAAGATCAAGCCCAATCAGCATCCGTATAAAACTCCACAAAAAGATGACCACGAGGTGCAAATAAAATCCCTTTCCCTTGAGCAGATTTCAAATAACGAAGTATCTTGTGAACTGCTTTAAGGTGCGAGGAGTGTGGATCATGCATGTATTGACTCACCAAACTCATTGCATATGCTATATCAGGTCGAGTGTAGGAGAGATAAATTAGCCGACCTACCAATCGTTGGTAACTTCCTTTATCAACGGGCTTTCCCTCTTTAGATCGCAAGTGGCCATTGGCCTCAATAGGGGTTTCAGCCGGCTTACATCCAAGCATTCCAACCTCAGTCAAAAGATCCAGTAAATACTTCAATTGGGAGAGAAATACCCCCTTTTCAGACACAGCGACTTCAATATTTAGAAAATACCGAAAATCTCCTAGGTCTTTAATTTCAAATTCTCTCCCTAGATATTGTTTAAGACGAAAAATTTCTACTATATCATTCCCAGCCACTACAATGTCATCAACATATACGATGAGAACAACAACCCGAGTAATGAATAAGGTATGATCAGGATTACTTTGAGTAAAACCAAAGGCAATCATAGCCTTTTGAAATCGATCAAACCAGGCTCTAGGGGACTATTTTAAGCCATATAAAGTCTTTTTGAGTTTGAATACATGACCTTTTGTCTCCGGGCAAGAAAAACCTGGAGGAATGTCCATATAAACTTCTTCTTCAAATTCCCCGTGAAGAAAAGCATTCTTCACATCCAACTGTTGTAAGTCCCATCCAAGATTGACAACACACGAGATAAGAACTCTAATAGTGTTCATTTTGGCAACCGGTGTGAATGTCTTAGTGTAATCAAGGCCATAGGTTTGGGTGTACCCCTTGGCTACCAAGCAAGTTTTGAAGCGGTCAATAGTTCCATCAGCCTTTTGTTTGACAACAACCACCCACTTGCATCGAACGGCACTTTTATCTCGGGGAAGCTGGACTAACTCCCAAGTACCATTTTTCTTAAGAGCTTTCATCTCTTCTAACATAGCCTCCTTCCACCTTTTGTTAGCTAGGGCCTCTTGCCATGTTCTGGGAACAACTGTAGACAATAGAGATAAAGAAAAGGCACAATAGGATGAAGACAATCGATCATATGACACATAATTGGATATGAGATGTTGTGTACATGAACGTTTTCCTTGCTTAAGTGCAATAGATAAGTCATCAGTTGTATCATTATTATCAATCATCTTAGAGGAGGTGTCATTACTAGGAACTGCGGCTGTAGAACTGGCGGGAGGAGATTTGTCGAAGAGTAGTGATAGAGGGGGCTTTATGAACATTTTGTCGATGATACACAATCGGGTACCGATACTGTTCTTGAATCGGAGGAACCTCTGCTAAATTTTCTGCATTGACAGAGTCAGGATTTTCAGTACTTGCCGCCGAGTCTATTGGAGCTGTGTTTTATGTATTGGCAGCAGCTGTAGGATCTGATTTGTCACCCGAAATGTTCGAAATTAACTCTCCCTGAATGGGTATCATATCCAAACTAGAGGACACATCTTCACCATGAGTAGGCTCCCCTTGAAGAGGTGTCCGTGAGTAAAAAGGTTGATACTCATGAAAGACAACATCTATGGAAACAAAATAGCGTCGAGTGGAGGGATAATAGCACTTGTATTCTTTTTGCATGGGAGAATAGCCCAAAAAAATGCACCTGAAACTGTGAGGGGCAAGCTTACCGGCTGGGTGAGTGATACGGGCAAAACATTCACACTAAACACCTTCGGAGGGACCAAAAACCTATGAGAACCAGTAAGAGTCTCAATGGGAGAGCGATATTGGAGAATGCGTGATGGGAGGCGATTGATCAAATAAGCCGCACTCAAAATGGCTTCACTCCAATATTGAGCTGGAACATTCATGGCAAACATAAGGGAACGGGCTACCGACAAGAGGTGGCGATTTTTGCGTTCCTCTACACCATTTTGTGCAGGAGTATTAACACAGCTCGTTTGATGGATAATACCACAGTCATGTAAAAATGCCCGAAAATCTAACCTGGTGTATTCCGTTCCATTGTCACTTCGAAGGATACGAAGCTTGCCATCAAATTGTGTTTGAATCATTGCTAGAAACTGCTGAAAGCATTGGAAAACATCACTCTTATGTTGCAATAAATAAACCCAAGTAGTGCGGGTACAACAATCAATAAATGTCACAAACCAACGGTGACCCGAAATGAAGGAAACACGGGAAGGACCGCAAACATCCGAATGCACAAGAGTAAAAGGTACATCACTTTTATTATTAATATGAGAATAAGTAACTCGAGTTTGTTTTGCTAGAACACAAGAATCGCAAAAGAAATCTTGACCACTACATTTATCAACTATATATGAACAAATCTTTATTAAAGTTCTAAGCGGTGGATGTCCCAAACGGCGATGCCAAACATGTAACTTCGATAGGGCAGCTGAGGAAGTTGGAGTGATAAGATGAGCTGATGGTGGTGAATCGAGCACATATAAGCCCCTCTCTACTCTACCACGACCAATCTCCCGACATGTTGCTAGGTCCTGCACAACACAATGAGATGAAAAGAAAAACACTTGGCACTTCAGATCACGAGTCAAGGAACCAATTGATAGGAGATTAGTGTAAATTTTAGGAACATGTAAAACAGATGATAGAGTAATATCACGGGTAATAAACACCGAGCCCTGGCCGGCTATAGGAGCGAAAGAACCATTAGAAACAGTGATACAATCATGCTTAGAGGAATGAGAATAATTAGCAAAGAGTGTTATATTACCGGTCATATGGTGCATGGCACCCGACTTAAGGATCCACGGCTGAGAAGATTTACACAAACCACCGAAAAAACTACCTGACTGTGCGAAATTAGAGGCCAAAGTGCCAAATGACGATGATGTAGAGGTGCCAGGGTTGTCTACGTTGCGTGCTAAGAGAAGACGCAAACTAGTCAACTCGGCAACAGATAGAGAGTCTGACGGAGTTGTTAGTGGCTGACCCGGGGCTTCACTCAAGTGTACCTGAGGCCCAGTACGACCCCTTCCACGACCACGTCCAGCATTGGAAGGACGCCCGTGAAGTTTGTAGCAAGTTTCGCGGGTGTGACGTTCTTTTGCACAATAATCACATTCTACAACCGGTCTGTTATCGCCAAAACGACCGTGAGATTCACTTTCCACGGAAGTGTAAAGGACAGAGCGCTTTAAGGTAACGGGCTGATGCATCGCGCTCCGATGCTTTTCCTCTAGATGAACCATGGCAAAGGATTGTTCCAAGGTCGAAAAAGGAACATGACACAAGATCTGGGCCCTAATCTGATCATACTCCATATTAAGACCAGCTAAGAACTCAAAAACATGAAATTTGTTCACCCTCTTTTGAAAGGCAGTAGCATCATAGGGGTTGGTAGGATGAAAATCATCATAAAAATTTAGTTTATGCCATAGGATACGTAACTCAGAATAATATTGAGATAATGACAGCTCCCTTTGCTTGATTTCATGAATTTTCTATTGGAGTTCATAGATTTAGGCATCATTCCCCACTTAAGAATAAGTGTTCCGAGCAGTCTCCCAAATCTTTGCTATTGTATCCAAGAATAAGTAGCCACGGACAATAGAGTCAGTTATTGAATTGACAAGATAAGCCATAACCAAGGCATTCTTGGATATCCATTTGCGGATAGCATCATCTCCGGTAGTAGGTTTCACGCTCTCTTTAATAAGATAGCCGATAAGACCACGTGGAACAATGGTAAGTTAACAAGAGCGAGACCAAATTAGATAGTTGGAGCCATCTAACATGATGGGATTTGTCGAAAAAGTGGGATACATACCAGGAGCCCTACGACTCAATTCCCCAAGAGAGTCCGAAGCTTTTTTCATCTCTGTCATGGTCTCGGATTATAAGTTGTATAAAGTAATACGATTTAGATCATATAACAAATGATTCAGACAGAATCAATGCTGGTTGGCAGCAAGGAGGCTCTCGGAAGACATTGGACAGGGTATAGAGGTTGCCGACAGCATTGGGAAGAAGAAGAAAATCAGTTATCTTGCCTTGATGATATTAGGCGACCACTGGAAACCACCAGATAGAAATTGCCGAACCTGAGCTACTTTAGGTGATCACCGAAAAACGGTTGCCGGGCCTTAGCATCGCTGGAAAGGGGTCGCCAGACCTTGGCAACGTCAGGCGACCATCAGGAGAGAGTCGCCTGGCCTGGGCAACTCGGATCTGACGTCGGGTCTTGGGTCGCCTGGCCTGGGGGACTCAAATCTTGCTTTGCCTGGTCTGAAGGTGCTTGGCCAGCGCTGGTTTTGACGTTGATTTGGTGGTTGGCGTTGATGGAGACGAGTTTTAGATTTTAAAGGCTAATTAGGCTCTGATATCATGTTGAGAGAAAAAGATAATTTCATTCATGCTTAGAAAAGAGGAAGGGTACAATATATATATAATAGAGATAGACCTCAACCCTAAGACATCTAAATAAATAAACTAGGCCTAACTAACTAGGCCCACTAATATTAACAATAAACATAAAGGGGTTTCAACAGGTGATGAGTTCGACTTCAATTTGAAATGACCTCTATAGGTCACGTCCGGAGAAGATTCAAGAATGAATTTACCCTATTAGATTTGTCAAACGGGTGGATAGGGTTTGAGTCGCTCGAAAATAGTCCGATCGATTCATTTTATACGACTTGACCCATATTGCTAAAACATTGTCGCATTTAACCAAATATTGGAAAATTCATATTCAAAACGCAAATTGAGCGAATGCGGGATCGAGCCTAAATAAATTGTGAATCCATTTAACACCCGTATTATTTCGGGCTTGACCATTTTCAATTAATTTATGATCCATTTATTGAGTATAAATAATACATATAGCAACTCAGCCCATCAAATATTGATTAAGAAATGGGTCTATGATTCATTTGGAGAGGTCTAAAGACGATGCAATTATGTAAACACGTGAGCTAAAACGTGAAAAAAGACATGAGGGCTTTGACAAGGCGTTCCACAAATGACCTCTTGAGGTCGTGCCGTGCTGCGTGTCTGGAAAGTGCAACTTGCGGAGGAATTTCTCATCCGAATCGAGCCACCACGACTTGATGTCATTATCCGAAACCAGTAGCCTCTAAGGTCATTTCTAGAAAGATCCCATGTGGTCTGTGTTCTAATCTATATGTCGATTTCACTTCCTTTTTTCTTTGTGAGTTTCGGGAATACCCCCATTCATAGGTCCGAGATCCACGTCTATGAATTGAAAGGTCCGAATGATCAACTCTGCAATCAGTTGTTAGAATCAATAGGTCTTCAAATCGTTCATTTGAAATTTCCATTTTTTTTTAAGCGCACTATAAGTCCGAAAACTTGTCATGTAAGTGCAAATGAGTCTTAAAACTTTCAAAAAGTTCAATCAAGTCCTAAAACTTGCCATGAAAGTGTATGCAAATCCTAAAACTTTCAAAAAGTGCAATGAAGTCCTAAAACTAGTCACGAAAGTACAATTGAGTCCTAAAACTTTCAAAAAATCCAATTAAGTCCTAAAATTTGTCATATTAATTCAATCAAGTTCTTTCATTGGTTGCATTTTTTGAAAATTTTAGGACTCAAATGCACTTTCATGATAAGTTTTAGGATTTAATTACACTTTTTGAAACTTTTAGGACTTGATTGCACTTTCATGACAAGTTTTAGGACTTCCAATGAACTTCTCTTTTTTTTTTTTTATAAATCGAAGACACATTTTATTGAATGCAAACTTTAAGTTAAAATACAAGAGGAGTGGGCCTTCGAATAGAGGAGGGCCTTAAGTACATGGGTGGGTATGAAAGCCAGTTAGAAGGTATATCGCCGCGCCGCTGGGCCTGGCTCAACCAGTGTGCGGCTTGGTTTGCAGTGATTTCCAAGTTTATGATGGATACATCTGGTCCCCGACTATACGACGGCTTTTTTTTTTTCGCACTGCAGATCTGCTAGACCAAGTGGTCGAAGTCGTTGTATTGTAATTTATGTGTTCTCTAATATAAGGAAAATTACAAAAGAAATCCTAAATCTATTGTCTCTGTATCAATTTAATCCTAAACTCTTTTACGATTTGTCAATTTAGCTATTCCAGTCGATTTTGACCGAAAATCGCTGATGTAGACGTCGGTCATCCTACGTGACTCGGATGGCAACCCTCGTTGGACTTGGTAGGAAAAAAGAAGGGAAAGAAAGAAAGAAAAACAAAAAAAAAAAACTCGAAAAATATAAAAGATTTAAAAGAAATTGTTCACGCGAATGCCGGTAGTCTAGTGATTTTCGACCAAAATTGGCTGAAAGAACTACATTAGGAAATTGTCAAAATATTTAGGAGTAAGTTGGTCAAATTAAAAAATTTAGGACTAAATTGGCACGAAAGTGATAATTTACGGACCCTTTTTTTTTTCGATAATTTTCCCTCTGTTATCAAGCGTATAGATTGTAACGACTTAGACCACTTCCTGGCAGGATCTGCAATTGCGTCCTCAATGTGAATGTCCTCTCTCGAGCAAGTCATTTTCTTCCATTGCGATTTCCAGGAACGTCTCTTTTCCTTCTCCAATTGGATCCAGACACGAGCCAAAACACCAAAGCTTTCCCACCAACCTTCTCTAAGCTGGAGAATGAAAATGCCAATTGCGAAAGGTCCAGAGAAGACTTTGACAAATTTTTAAATTCAACCCTCTTCAAAGAGCCCCGGCGTGTGTTGACCCTTCCGTCAACTCCCCTTGTCTAAAAGCTATCATCGTTCTTATGCCATCGCTTTCTCTTGCAGACTCGATTCGTGCGCCCCACGTCCACGGCGTGATCGGCTTAATTCCGTGGACACTCGTGAACTATAGGAAGTCTCACAACTTTCCGATCGCCCGGTCACCAGAACTTGTCATCCCAGTCTACAAGTTCATAATGTTGACCCGGGCAAGGGGAAAACAGGTGACATGGTCGGTGACGCTTAACCGGTAGATGTTATTATGTCTTGGTGACATCCACCCAAGGTCAAGTCAAACTATCAATGGACGACGCCTCACTTTGCATTATGGGACGACAGTAGTCGACTATATATATATATATATATATATGTCTAAACGAGCTTAATCTGGACCTTCGGACACTGCCCTCCTTTCATCTTACTCTTGTTTTGCCTTGCATGAATGGCTCGTAAGATATCCTGCATTGAAACTCTACTTCTCCTGGTCCTGTCAGGACTTCTATTTCCCGGAACTGTTAAGCTTGCAGTTTCCACTGGGGGAATCGCTTCAGGTTGCTTCGGAAGTGAAAGAGAAGCGCTCGCCAAGCTGAAAAGTGGCTTCACGGACCCGTCTGGACGGCTTGCTTCGTGGGTCGGGAAAGATTGCTGCAAATGGAGAGGAATTGTATGCAGCAACCTGACTGGGCGAGTGGTCGAGATTGATCTCCACAACCCGTATGTGGGTGATGATCCAAGCAGCGATCTCGAGCCGGGGCAAGCGCTGAGGGGTGAGATCAGTCCTTCTCTGCTCGATGTAAAAGAGTTGAACTACTTGGATTTGAGCATGAATAATTTTGAAGGCGCCAAACTCCCGGGATTCATCGGTTCGCTAAAGCAGCTGAGATACCTCAATCTATCGGGAGCGTCTTTCGGCGGAGTGATTCCTCCGAGTCTGGCGAATCTTTCGCAACTACATTATCTGGACCTCGGCAATTGTTTTGCGGAAACGAGCCAAAACGATCTTCTCTGGCTTCCTGGGCTTTCCTCCCTGAGATACCTTAATCTCGGAGCCGTTGATCTCAGTAGAGCCGCGGACTATTGGCTCCGAGCTATCAATTCGCTACCTTCTCTCATGGAGTTGCGCTTGCACAACTGTTTCCTGTCAAAGCTTCCTCTTTCTCTTCCATTCATCAACGTCACATCGCTTGAGTTCCTCGATCTCTCGAACAATAACTTCAACTCTACATTGCCCCGGTGGCTGTTCAATCTCACTCGCCTCGTGCATCTTGATCTAAACTCAAATAGTCTCGGGGGCGAGCTTCCAGATGAATTTGCTAATTTAGCATCCCTCCAAGAACTCGATATGTCCCAGAATTCGTACCTCGAAGGTCGACTTCCGAAATCCTTGGGGAGCTTATGTGATTTGAGTGTCCTAATGCTTTATATCAATAGAATCACTGGCGAGATAACTGATGCTATCGATGGGTTAGCTCGATGCAACGACAGCAAGTTGGAAAATCTGAACTTGGAGAACAATATGCTGTCTGGTAAATTGCCAGATTCTCTAGAAAAACTAAATAGGCTAAGGTACCTCCAATTTGGGGGGAATTCATTTCAAGGTTCTATTCCACAGTCGATTGGAAACTTGTCGTTGAAAGAGCTTTCCATTGCCGGCAACAGGATGAGCGGGATTCCTGAAAGTTTCGGGCAACTGTCAACATTGGCCGCAGCGGATCTCTCCGAAAACTTGTGGGAAGGAGTCGTGACGGAGCGCCACCTAGCGAACCTCTCGAGCCTGACGGATCTCGACTTGAATAAAGTGTCTCCAAACATTTCCTTGGCATTCAAGATAGCCCCCGGTTGGATTCCTCCCTTCAAGCTCAGGTACCTTAAAATCAGGTCTTGCCAATTGGGTCCCGAGTTTCCTTCTTGGCTCAGGAATCAAAACCACCTCAGGACCGTGGTGTTGAACAATGCTAACATTTCGGGAACCATACCCGAGTGGTTCTTGCAGCTGAATCTGCAATTAGATGAACTAGACGTCGCGTATAATCGACTCACTGGCAAGCCGCCCACCTCGCTACTGTTCGTAGATGAACAGTCTAATGTCGACTTGAGTTCGAACCTCTACAAAGGTCCTCTTCCTATCTGGTCTTCCAACTTGACGACACTGTACCTCAGAGATAATCGCTTCTCGGGTCCCATTCCTCCCAACATCGGTGAACTCATGCCTCACCTGACAGATTTAGATATATCTCGGAATGGCCTGAATGGTACCATTCCCTTGTCCATTGGGAATATGACCAATTTGACAACCTTAGTCATCTCCAACAACTACCTATCAGGAGAAATACCGCGGTTCTGGAGCAACTTGTCCTTGCTGTGGATTCTCGACATGTCGAACAATAGCCTTTCGGGTCCAATACCGAGCGAGCTCGGCTTTCTTTCCTCTCTCAAGTTCTTCGTACTCAGTGACAACAATCTCTCTGGCAAACTTCCGTCCTCCTTGCGGAACTGCAGTTCTTTGGACAGTCTCGATCTAGGCGAGAACAATTTCTCGGGAAACATTCCCACATGGATTGCCGAGAGCATTCCTTCGTTGCTGATTTTGCGCCTGCGGTCCAATTCATTTACTGGGGAAATTCCCCCTCAGATATGCCATCTTTCGAATCTCCACATAATAGACCTCTCGCACAACAGCTTGACAGGATCAATCCCGCCGTGCGTCGGAAACTTAACCGGCTTGAAATTGGAGCTTACCGATGCTGAGACGGAGAGGTACGAGGGACGCTTGACCTTGGTGGCCAAAGGGAGATTTATTCAATATGGTCTAAGCATTCTTTACCTCGTGAACAGTTTGGATCTGTCGGACAACCGCTTGTCGGGGGAGATTCCTGAAGTGCTAACGAGCCTCGTGAGGCTGGGGACCTTGAATTTGTCCATGAACCATCTGACCGGAAAAATACCGATCAACATTGGGAACTTGGAATGGCTGGAGACTCTCGACTTATCGAGAAACAATCTCTCAGGGCCGATTCCTCCGAGCATGACCGATTTGACAAAGCTGAATCACTTGAACCTATCGTACAACGACTTCTCAGGGAAAATCCCGACGGCCAACCAGTTCCAAACCTTCAACGACCCATCCATTTACGAGGGCAATGTCGGCCTCTGCGGGATGCCAATGCCCGAGTTGTGCCCGGGAGACGAGAAACAGCCACAATCTCCTGACGATGGCGGCGGAAACAGCGAGAGCGAAGACGGGGACGATGATCTCGAACATTTCTGGTTCTTCCTGAGCATCGGGCTAGGTTTCTTTGTCGGGTTCTTGGGCGTCTGCGGCACTTTGAACGTGAAGAAGTCCTGGAGAGAGGCTTACTACGGTTTCGCCGACAGGATGAAAAGCAAGCTAATAGCGCTCATCGCGAGTCGGACAGACTAAGTATGCAAAGCATGATTTCAGGGATTTGAATAAGGTGCTTTCTGTCTTCCATACCATCATCATTACTAGACATCTTATTAATTTAGCAGTTATTTACAGCAAGCATAGGGAACATATTGTATATGTTTCTCGTATCGTCAATGAAATGAGATTTGGGCAGTTGAGAGAAGGCCGAATTCTATGGAATTTTCAATTTTTTTTTCTTTAATAAATCTAAGCTTATCTTGCGAATCGGGTCTGAATCTTGCAGGATTTTGTATGATTATATGCTACGTTTAATCGTCTAGATTTCTGATTAGGATAGGACTAAATATGATGTAATTTGAAATACATAAATTTTGTTAGGATTTTGTTAACATGACAGTTTTTTTTTTTTACTGTGAGAATAGCTAGGGATGAGCAAGTCAAACTGTGACGCCCTGGAAATTCGACTTCTGTAAAGTGTTTAAATTCAATAAAATGGATTAATATTGAAATTCAGTCGATGGAATATTTTGGATCGTAAGGACTGAAGAGACAATAATTGGACAAGTTCGGAAGCTTCAGTCGGTTTAGATTAGGTTTCAAATTCTTAGTCGCCGTAAATTAGGATTTCAATCATCGCGACCTGAGCCTAATCCCGATCGAGTCTAATCTGTGAAATTACCAAAAATACCCTTTGTTAAGTATACCAAATTTAGTTTCAGTCTTGAATTACCAAATGACCATTTTGCCTTTGGATATTATGCATAAGAGACAAAATGTCCCAAAAGTCTCATAGTGGTCCCCACCCATCAACTCCCCATTAGCCCATCACACACACACACACTTTCTCTCCTACTCTCTCATGTCTCTCTCTCTCCCCTCTCTCTCTCTCTCTCTCTCTCCCCTTTTCCCGTGGACACCCCCCTCCCCGACCGAGTTCCTCCTCCTCCTTTGATGATTTTGTGCCGCCACCACCATCGTCTGCCACCACCTTCGACCTCTGGGCACTCCCCTCCGTCGGCCCGATCCAGAAACCGGCCGTTGTCAGCCGCCGGACGGCCGCGAAACAGCAGTGGAAGCCCAGCCCCTGTTTCGGCCCCCTGAAACCCGAGAGCTTCCAGCTCTTCCTCCAGCTGTTTGCGGCGCCACTGCCTCATACCACCGCTTTACCGTCATCCCTCAACCCCCTCACGACCTCCTCGACGCCCCATTGCCGGCCATCACCAGCTGGAGCCGCCGCGAATAGCCCCGAAGTCCCCGGTGCCCTGTTTTCGAGTTCGGCTCGGGTTTTCTTCAGCCCGGCCAAACCTAACGCCACCGCCGCTCACCTCTTCCTCCGACGACCTCCTAGGACCCCTTTCTAGTGACCATGAGCTCGTGGAAGATCGTCGTCACACGAGGAGCTCGGAATCAGCCTCGGAATCCCTCCCTTGTTCTGTCGCGCGAGATTCTCATGTTCGGCTGGCTCTGTTTGGCTCCTATTCCGCCGCCTCCGACCATTCTCCGACGTCCTCAACCGGTCCCGACGACCACCCTCGACCTGTAGGTGAGTCCCATATCCCTTGCCTGCCTCACCTCAGCCCGTAAGGCCGAGAAACTCCTCGAAACAGCCCGGTTCCTTAGTTTCCCCTCTGCTGACCGGTTCTGTTTCAGCCCTCCGCTGGTCACCGGAGCTCCGCTGTCGCCGTCAGCACCTTACCGGACCTTCCCGAGGCATCCTTGAAGTGTAGGGTCGAGTCGCTGCGCGATAAACCCTAGGTTCAACGAGACCCGCCGTCGTCGCCGTTTGTCGTCGCCGCCCGCACTGTCGCCGTTAAGACCGTCCGAGCTTACCTAGCTGTGAGTTGACCCTAATCCTTGGTTAGGGCGCTAATTACGCCTAGGATTAGTCGATTAGCCGATTAGGGTATTTAAGTACACGATCGAGGCCGGTTTAGATAGAAATTGGAATTTGGTTAAATAGCCACGATCGATTAAGTTAGCCGGGTTGATTGAATTGTCTGTGGCTAATTGTTGTTAGATAAAAATTGATTGATTGATTGATTGATGGTTTGTTAATTGTGGTTCTATCGCAAGTGAGCGATAGGTTAGAGCCGAGCGAACGAACGATGATTTCTAAATCGAATTGACTAAAAAAGGACCACAGCATTGTTGACACTCGATTTTCGACCAAGTCTTTTTCAGATTTATTTTTTGAAAAATCACAAAAAATCCATAAAAAGTAAAAAAAATTACAAAATCAACTTTGGTGGCCTTGGCCAAGCCCAAGGAACCATTTTTGACCAAAAAATAATTTTTCATATTTTTCATATTTTTTAGTATTTTTAGAAAATAGGAAAATACTCAAAAAATTCAAGAAAAATAGCATTCGAGGTCACAAAAATATGGAAAAATATCCAATATTTTTATTTTTAATCCCTTGTATTTCTGACCTCACAAAAGGTTCAAAATCAGATTCAATTATGGGTGTTCCTTTGTAACCCGTACTATTGAATTTGAGAAAAAAAATATCAATTGAGTCTTTTTAATTTGCAATTTTGGCATTTTCTAGAATCTTGACATCTATTCTAACTATCCCATATTGCAAGTTAGCCCAATTGTGTGTACAAATTGCTCAATTGCACGAATTTGGCAAAATTGCATACTAAAATTGCATTTTTAGTCCTCGAAAATGAGCATAATTGAAATTACTTTCAATTCGAGGGCTATCATTGCAAATTAAACATACAACTCAATGGGTTTTACCATTTTGAATCGATTGGCACAGGTAATTTGACCCAATTTGATCATTTGAACCTTCAATTGCATAATTCCCCAATTTGCAATTAAAAGGAAATTTGGGGTTTTTATAGAAATTGATGTAAAATTTTGGGCAAAACCACATTTCTAGATAAAATCCATGCTCTAGATTCGATTTTTAGGTTCAATTGCAAAATTTTCCCATTAATTTGGGTTTGATTTGGAAAATGGTAAATCCGAACCGGTTCTGACCGGTCAGACCGCCGGTCGGACCGGTCCAGAACAGTGTCGTCGTCTTCCTCAAAGCGCTCGTGCGGATGAACAGTGACAGACCGAGTTTCCAAGACCAAATTGAAGGTCAATTCGCGACTAATTGAAAGGGGAATGGTGGGCGTTTTGTTCCTCTCATCTTCCCCCGTCGATTGACACCAACGGCACCATCCGACGTCGCCGGAGGAGGGAGCAATCGGCCGGTCAAAGTCCCGGTACCTGCAAAAGTCAAAAACGACAAAGCTTGGATGAAATTGGTTCGAATTCGTGCCAAATGCAAGCGCCTAAGGTCCCGAACGGAATAACCACTTAACACCCATCGATTGCCAGTCGCCGGTGACCATTTCGCACGTGTTTTCACGTGCGAAGGTCACTTGCTCCAACTTCCCGATTCGGCGTCAAACTGAAAATGATATAAAAGCCCACAGACCATTCGCGAAGCAGGGGGAGGTCGATTCAGTTAGAAGAAGGAAAACATGGTTGGAAGAGGGAGAAAGAGAGAAAGAAAGAGCCCGCTCTCCATCGCCATTGTCGAGAGCGAAGCTCGAAATTGCAGAGCATCGGTCAGGCCCTTCCAGGCTAGACCAAAGCTCGGGGAGACCTTCAGGAGACCGCCCAAAGCGCCAGGAAGCGATCGACGCCGGCCGCGCCCTGCGAAATCGCAAGAACAGGTGAGGCTGAGCTTCGATTCTTGTACTGAGCTTCAATGGCGATTCTTGCATTTCCTGCCCATTCTTTCAATCACTGTGTGCGTTTCACTCCTTGAACATCACTGACCATGTTCGCGTCTTGATTTTGCATCGATTTTGCTCACATCCCCCGAATCGAGTCTTTGAACTTAGCCTCCACAGCCGATTCTTGCCCAGCCAAATCTGGGTCGAGCGGGCTCAATCGGAGCCCGAGGTAAGTCTTCTAAACTTCAGCTGGTGCTATTCTATGACTGGATTGCCATGATTTGTTACAAATCGAGCTATTGAATTTCCATGGCCGTACTCGGCAATTCGCACGATATTCCCGATTCTGTGAGTAGGATGCTGCGATTCTCAGATATGTTAAACTAGAGATGATTGCGAGCCGATTGCCGTTGGTCTCGTGTGATTTCATCAAGGTCTCACCGCACGATCATCGCTGGAGATCCACAGCCGTTCGTCCAAGTTGCAGGCGCGAGGTTGAAGACGAAGCTGACGTGGCGCAGTCAACCGGTCAAAATCCTAGTTGGCATTCGGCCATTGGTCCACGTGTCTGTCGAGTCAGCTCGACCGTTAGTCTGTTAGGGCGAGTCAGCATAGATCGGACGGCTCAGGTTAATCAAGTCCCACAAATAGTGACCATCCGATTAGAAATTAGGATAATTTGAAAATGATTTTAAATCGGAAATAAAAAATGGTTGAAACGGCGCCGTATGGGTTAGTTAGTGGACGGCGTCGTTTAGGTTCATATGAATAGACGGTCTAGATCGAGTCTTAGGATCTAATCGTGGCCGTAGGTTTAAGTAATCCGATCAGACGGCCCTGATCGGGTCTTCGCCTAATCTGAACCGTAGGTTTTAGTAATCTGATCTGGCAGTCGTGGATTAGCCGCGCGGTTCAATAGAACCGTCGGATCAAGTCTAAATAATCAGAAAAATAAAAAGGAATAAACGGCGTCGTTTCATGGCTGTGGGTCGCGCGGGTCCGGGTCTGGGCCGGGTTCCGACCCGAGTGGGTCGGGTCGACCCGGTCCGAATCATATTTTTTAAATAAAAATAATCAGAAATGATTAAAAAATAAAAAAAATCAAAAAATCTTAGAAAATCCAAAAAATGCTAGAAAATTCCAAAAAAATGTGGAAAAATTGTGGGAAAATCCTAGACATTCCAGAAACCCCCAAAGATCGATGGTTGACCACAGACAATTGGTTAACCCTAATTTTGGGGTTTCTTATCCAATTTTCCGAGACTTGACGATATTACCCTTTAGGGGTAAGTCGCTTCTGCTGTGTATGCAAGATAAGGCCGATAACGCCAAGGTAAGAATTAGGGTCGATTAGACGACCAATTCTCGAGTTTGGGTTTCGAGTCCCGCACCTTTTCTCAAAATGACGATTTTGCCCTTCAATAGGAAAATTGTCTTTCTTGTCTCAATTGAGTTCTGAAAATTACTTGAAGTTAGGGTTTGGGTCAGGTGGACGACCAACCCTAATATTTGAGATTTTCAGTTCTCGTCTTTGTCCAAATGATGACTTTACCCCTCCAAGGGTAAAATCACTTGAAAATTCCAGAAAAATCCTGGAAATTCCCAAAAAATAGGAAATGGATTGGATTGATGGCCAATCCTATTTCCTCTGTCTTTTGACTTCCCAATTCATCTAAAATGATAGATTTACCCTTTAGAGGTGAATTTTCCCGAATTGCTCAAAATTACGATTTTGCCCCCATGGGCAAATCATGCCAAAATCATTCTTAAGCCTTGATTGATATTTCTCTAGGCTAATAGGGCCTCATTAGGGATACAATGCTGATTTCATATGTTTTATCCGCATGCATTAGATCCATGATTTGTGCACTTATTTCTATTGATTGTGATTGATAGGGTAGTAATTCCCATCTGCATGAACTCCTAGATTTAGGATCCGTACCCCACTCGTCTGTATGAAATCCTAGGATCAGATAAACCATTCAGCTTAGGTACCGAAAGGGCGTCAACTCTGACAGTTGGCGTAACTAAGTCCCCGAACCCACTTCTCTGGTTTCCGCAGAATCAAATAGACCACTCCCAACTATTCGATAGGGTTTCCGATCGTACCCTCCACGAAATGATTGGTGGCGACTCCTTGGCATGTACACTCATCACATGTCACTAGACCACACTAAAAGGTCGACCACGTATATCCAGCAGTTGCGATTTGGGTAATGGACCTTGGGAGAGGCCCGCGTCCGATCAGGTCAGCGATCGGGCGGCCCATTAGCCCCGCGAGGGAGGGTCGCGACAGACTCAGTATGAAATTGAGCTTTTATGTGGCCTATTGGAACTTGATTGTTCATAATTGATGTAATGACCTTTATTGGGTTGATCATCTCTTGGAATGGCTAATTGAGTGATTGAATGTCCATTGGCTATTTGATCGATGATTGGGGGTTAATTGCCCTATGTGTGGTTGTGGTGACTAGTGGATAGTCTGCATATGCATATGACTGAGTGTGAAGTCAAAAGATATATTTTAGCATGTAAATGGCCTTCGACCGAGTCTTTTAACATGCATGTGTGAGCATCCGACCTTAACCACAGATAATGAAATGAGTTGATTGTTGGATATGTATTGTATGGTCATATGAGGGAACGATGATGCTTTTCCTGGCAAGTTCATACCGTACCAATATGATAGAACCATACAACTTGCTAGAATCATGACAATTCTGATCCGGTGCTAACTAGCACAGATTCAGAATTGGTCGGATGCCGGTCGCAACTTGTGATGGACCGTCGCGTCGATTAGAGATGCCTACTTGTTGGTGACGTGCTGGGCGCACTGGAGACATCTCTCGTAGTAGCCGTTGCCGAGAGAAAATGAACGTACCCCGGTCCTGCCGGTAGAACGTTGGATCGCACCAATGTGCTGGATCACGTTATTTGTAAGAATCGAATCACGCCCTCTTTTGCGTAGATCCTCTCATGTGCCGTGGGCACGATCATCGTTAATAAATAGACTCGTGTGGTGTCCTGTGCATACTTGTGGATGTGATGCTATTTTGAGTGATTGACTGATATGACTGCTGAGTCGAGTCAAGTCAAGCATTGCATTATGTGTGGCTAAAGGCTGGTAAGTGTGCATGTGGATGATTATCATATTATGATTGGGATTGGCTGTTATACGTGCCTCTATGAATATGCGAGCCCTCTGTTAGGATGCCTTGGGCGAATCAGTTTCCTAACCGAGCTTAGACTTGATTCACTGAAATTTATTCTCACCCCATCGTGGGATAACATTTTCAGGTCCCAAGTGATGAAGACATGTGGATACCAAGGATTGAATGTTGGAGTAGTTTTTTGAAGTAGATGAGAAGTTAACTTTATCCGACCGAGTAATCTTTTGAGGTCCTAATGAGCCACCCCGAAGTGTGGTGTTGTATTTGACAGCTATAGCTAAGTAGGGTTAAGATTGATCTGTTTATGACTAATGTTTTATAATTATCTTTTGGTGAATCGTTATGTGATTGGCTCCTGCTATTCTATCATTGTTTGTTTATATGCCGTCAAGGAGTTAACACGTTTCCGCATGCGTAAGTAAGTGATAGGTCGATAGTGTGCTTGGGACGCTATCTCTATGACCTCGTGGCGATTTGGCAAGAGATGTTGCAGGCCTGAGAGTCGAGGCATGACATCCCCGCCCAAGGACTGACCGAACCGGGACCGGTGGTCCGGTTCCTGGTTTCAGGGGGCGATTGTCCGGTTCCCTATTTCAGGGTACAGGACCAGATCGGTCGATTTTAATTTCCTTTTGATTTTTTAAAAGTAACCCTAATGTTTCCTTCTTTCTTTCCTAGTTGCATCTCTCAAACTCCGAGTCTATGGTAAAGGAATACATAACATGTAGGTTCTCATCAAATGAGAGAACATGTCTTACTCGCGGACGTTGTTTCACGTACCTGACCAGTGGATACAAAGCTTTATTTTAGCTAAAGAAGACATAGTAAGAGCTCGGCAACATTGACGTTCCTAATGAAGACATACTCCGATGATGTTCTTTCTTTTTATTCAATTGTTGCTCCTATGATTTCTCTCCTCGTGTTGCGATTTCATCATTCACGGATCACCACATCACGAGGCAAAATCAAACCAGACTATATGGAAATTGGGCTAGTTCCTTCATTAAGTGTTCTTTTTCCTCGGTTATTGGACATTTTACGGTTCCATTGGATAGTTCGAGAACCAGACCATATCGATTGGTCAGGTCTAGAACAGTGACCATTGGTTCGGTTCCCGGTTCTTGGGAGAAACTGGACTAGATCGGGAATCGCTTAATCCTAAAAATAACACCATGTTGTGGGTCACAAATTTTTGAAGAAGTAGACCCCACAACAACTTATAATTATTTATTATCTATTTTTCATGGCTCACAACATGCTATCAATATCATACTAAATAAAAAATTATCCTTTAAGCATATTTCAATTTGTTATATGCTATGTATTGTTTGGTAAATCACAATATTAAAGCCATAGATTTTCACATCTAAGCATGTTCTTTATTTGGTATAAATGACATATTAATGTAAGCGAACTTAAAAATAGTTTTCATTATTCGAGATCCAATGATGGCCTCAATTTGAATCGATTTGATCATTTGACCATTGAAAAGTGCAAAAATCGCTTTCGGATCCTAAATGAAATTTGGTGTTTTCATTAAATGTCAAGCCAAAAATTCATGAAAATACCCATTTTGAATGAAAAACATACCGGGAAGTCCAATTTTGACCTCAATTTCGAGAAAATTTATTGAATTGAGTCCCGATTTGGCCTTTTTTGCGAAACCGGATCCGTCGGGTCGGACCCGACCCGACGGATCCGAGTCTGCGCAGGCAACCTGCGAGTTACATTTCTCGCACGTTTTCGTGACAATTTGGAGCTGGCGCTCCACAAACCCGAACGAAATTCTCTCCTTTGTTGTATTGCACACCTGTTGAACGTACAGGAGGCTGCTGGCTCTTGGTTTTCGCAAAAAGGGACGGCCGTTGGGGAATGCTGGGATCGGGTACAGGAGGAGAGAGAGTGGCCGAGGATGGTACGTGGAGAGAGAGAGAGAGAGAGAGAGAGAGAGAGAGAGAGAGAGAGAGAGAGAGAGAGAGAGAGAGAGAGAGAGAGAGAGAGAGAGAGAGAGAGAGAGAGAGAGAGAGAGAGAGGTGTGGCCATTCTTACACACATGGACACACGCAGAGAGCTAGAGAGCGACAGAGATCATTCGGGGGAAAACAGAGAGAACAAGAGAGCTACAGAGCGAGCAAGAACTATGTTGTGTGCTCTCTAATGTAAGGAAAGTTACAAAAGAAATCCTAAATTTATTGTCCCGATATTAATTTAGTCCTAAACTCTTTTATGATTTGTCAATTTAGTTATTCCAATCGATTTTTATCGAGAATCGCTAATGTAGACGTCAGTCGTTGTTGACACCTGATTTTTGGCCATCCGTTATTATAGTTTGTATTCCTAAAATTAATTAAAAATAGCAAAAAAGGTCAAAAAATTGCAAAATCAACTTTGGAAGCCTTAGCCTAGCCTTAGGAACCAATTTTGAACAAAAAATATTTTTTGAATTTCTTTAATATTTTTGGAATTTATTTAATTATTAAAATACCCAAAAAATCAGAAAAAATACCATTCGTGGTCAGAAAAATACAAAAAAATATTCAAAAATACCATTCGGCTTGACTCATGGGTTTCCTTCACAAACATAATCCCGAACCGAGCCTAAAAAATCCTTTTCGTGTCTTTTAATTTTCAATTCTTGGTTTTTATAAGCTATGACATTGGATTCTAAAGTCTTGAAGTGCAATTGGGTCAATTTGCCCTCCAATTTGATCAATTTTGAACAAAAGGGCCTAATTGCACAAATTTCTTTCAATTTAGTCCCCGGTTTCACAATTTTTGAAATTAAATTTCATACGGGCATACCCATTGAAATTAAACACCTCTACCCGATAGTTTTCATCATGAGGGATCCATTGGTGGCCTCAAATTTGACTAATTTGGTCATTTAGGCCCTCGATTGAGCAAAAATCTTTTTCGGATCCTAAGGACAATTTGGGGTTTTCACTAAATTCGAATCAATTGATTCACAAAAATACCCCTATTTGATGGAAAACATGTCAAGGAATCCGATTTTGCCATCAATTTCATAAAAAGAGGTCAAATTGGGGCTCAATTCGGGCGATTTGGTCGAACCGGGCCGGTCGTGTCAGATCCGACCCGACCCGGTCCGACTGGGTCTGCAACTTAGTTGTAGACCATGGCTGGCGAACCAAAAACAGCTTGAGTGGCGCACTTTGGAGGGGAAATGGAGGTCGATTCAGCGCGCAAAAGTGGTCGGCCATGAAGGAGAAAGTGGAGCTGAGTCGACGAGCAACACAATGGTGGAGGTGGGGGTCGCCGGCGGCCATAAAATAATAGGCAAAATCCCCTATAAATAGAGGTCTCGGCCATGGCACCATGGAGGAGAAAAAAAAAGAAGAAAAATTTTTCGTGCAAAAACAAGGAAGAGGCGATCACCTCAAGCTTCCTGGACATCCTACCCATCGTCGTCAAGGTCGCCGTCGCCTTCGACAAGCTCCGGAAAGGTCAGTTTTTCCCTCCGATCACCATCTCGGATACGCCTGTCATGTGTTCGACAAAATGCCCCATTGGGCTTTGAATTTTTTTAGTCTCGGCCGAGGGTTCCCGATCCTTATTTGCCATGCTTTTCGTCTCTAAGCTCCTCTAGAACTAGCCCTAAACCTTCTGTGACCCTTGTTTTGCATCGAGAACCGCTGAGAGCGACGGTCCGAGCTTCGCCGGCCGCAGTCCGAACCGGGAGCTCGACGAGCGAGTTTCGGCGGTCGCCGAACTCCAAAGAAGCTCAGGTAAGCTTCCTAACCTTTCTCAGATGATGTATGAACGAGTGGAATCGAGCTAGAACGATAAAAAATTTTCGCGAATCCCCCTCACCGGCGCCGGTTCGGTGAAGGTTCGTTTGGCCGGTTCCTCACGTTATTTTTGCTATAAAATGAGCGTAGATTGGTCGGGGTCTGATGGGGGTTTGTTTGGTAAAAAAATCGGGGCTGGAAACCATCGTTTTTACGTTGTTTTGGGTCGGCCGGTGAGGTTTCCGGCGATAGTCGCCGGAATAGTCACTATTCATCATCTTCTCCGGCGACTATCGCCGGTGGTCAACGGTCAGCGCTGACGTGGCGTGCCACGTCAGCGGTGGCGGGCCCGGGCAGAGAGTAAAAAAACGCCCAGATCGGACGGCCGTGGCTTCGCCACGTGTCGCGTTCTGGGATTTTTGGAAAATTAAAAGATTTTCAGAATTAATAAATGATTTTCGGATAATTAAATAAATTCAATTCGATGGCCAAGAATGTGCCAAGTGGCTTTCTGTGGATCGTCCGATCTTGTCCAAGATCGGACGCACCACAATTGGACACGTGGTACACTCCTGATCGTCCGATTTGTAGGTTTTTCTAAAAAAGAAAATAAATTGATTTTTGATCCGACGGTTATGATCGAGCCACGTGGCTCTCTCTGGAGCGTCCGATCTAGTGGAAGATCGGACGCACAGGATGAGGCACGTGGCGCAATGAGAGCCGCCCGATCCGGGGAATTTTAGGATAATTAAATAAAATAGATAAAAAATCAAAAAAAAATTGTTAAAAAATAGGAAAAAATATTTAAAAATATAAAACGGTATCGTTTTAGGCCGGTGTCGACCCCTAGGGTCGGGCCGGGCGCCCAAGAGGCGCGGGTCGGGTCTGATCCGGCCCGGAAAATATTTTTAAATATTAAAAAAATTCAGAAAATAATAAAAAAATAATAAAAATTCAAAAAATCAATAAAAAAATTCAAAAAAATCGGACAATTCTAAAAAATTCTAAAAAAATTCCAGAAAATAGGAAATGGCCACATTCAACTGGCCATGACCTGTTTCAGATCTTTCGACCCCCAATCTTTTGAGAAATGACGATTTTGCCCTTCCGACAAATCGTCTTCCAAAAAAATTCTAAAGAATCCAGGAAAATCCCAAAAAATAGGAAATGGCCACAAACAACTGGCCAAGTCTCATCCCGGGTGTTTTAAATCCCGACCCTTCTTAAAATGACGATTTCGCCCTTTGGGCGAATCGCCTTCCAAAAATTGAAGAAAAATCAAGAAATTCCAAAAAATTCTCAAAAATGGGAAATGGCCACAAACAACTGGCCATGGAATATTTTGGGTAATTCGGTATCCAAACCTTCCGAAATTGACAATTTTGCCCTTCGGGCTAATCGCCTCCAAATCTTCCCATTTTACCCCGACCCGAAATCACACCTTTCCTAAGCCCTTATGGTTATACTAGGAAGCCATTGATTCGAATCGATGTGCATTGATGTGATTTATTTATGTACTTGATTGCGCTTTCATTTAAATTGATTGTAATTGATAGGAATAGTCTTCCCATCTGCATGAAACTCTGAATTAAGCCTACCTCACCTAAAATTGCGCCTGCATGAACTCTTAGCTAGGAAAATCACTCGCGTTAGGTACCGAAAGGGCGTTGGTAATGACACCAGCGTAACCAAGTCCCCGAACCCAAAATCTCTGGTTCCACGGAACTGATCGATCTCTCACAATCGGTCAGTAAGGTTTCCGGTCTACCCTCCAAGAAAGACCGGGTGGCGACTCCAAATGCATGCACAAGTTGCACATGCCATCACGACCACACTGAAGGTCGAAAGCGATCGACTCTTATCGTCGAATCCTTTGAAAAATACTCCCGCCGCGATTTGGTATGGGCCTGGGAGGGCCCGCGCCGATCCAAAGCCCGCGATCCGCACTCTGGTGCTGGTGGAAAGGCCCGCGATCGATAATCCATTAGCCGCGTCCTTCTTCGGACGGGTCGCGACAGCTGGCGACTCCGCTGGGGACATTCTGTTCTAGAACCCATGGTTCAAGACCCCAAGTGAACTTAGGCCGTAATTAAAACACTGAGTGATATTTCTAACCCTGCAGGCGCTCTTGAAGGTGAGGTAAGTCCGCTTACGGTAGGTGTTATATGTTTTTGCAGATTGGAGAGATAATGGGTGTAGTCCATGATTAACATTGTTTTATGCAGGTTGGCGTAGGAATGTATGTTGTATGGATGATTTGAAGCGCTGATTGATAAACTATTGTGCATGAATGGCATTGTGATACTCACGACACATGAACACACACAACCGCGCCTAAAACCTCGGGCGCCCTCTTTAGGAAAACAATAGAAGGAATTGAAAATGGAATCTCCGTGAGGAAAAACATGGGGTAATCCACTTTTCAATTCCGCTCACTTCGAACTATGGATCGAGTCCCAATGCAACGATAGTTGTGCAATGGAATCGGCTCTTTCTAGAACTCGAGGTGGGAACCTTGACCTTAGGTGCCAAATCCTTTGATTATTAGAAGTTTTATCCTCACTTGTCTCATGCGCATGTATATGGATGGTTGGTATACCTAAAACCAAAAAATCATTGGGTACCTCTCATGGTAAGGTCTTGCCGTTTCTATTTAAATTCACTTGCAGCCTTTTATTTTGCACAACATGCTGCATTCATCAAGTCCGATGGTTGAGTCCAATTCCATATTAGAGTATGGATAGAAGAGATGATCTCTCCAAGTCGGTCCCACATCCCGGACGTATTCAAGTATGAGCGACGCGTCATCCGCCATCAAACTACCCGGACATTCAACGGAGTCTACCCTTTTCAAGCTGTCCAAGGAATGGTCCAGTAACCATACCGGAAGTTGAAGGACAGGCGATAACAGCAAATTCGAGACACCTACCGGACATTATCAAAAGGGCATCTGATGAAAACGAAGACCCGAAATAGCCGAACCAAAGACACCAAGTGCCGTCCTCTGAAGACCCGACTTGGGGCATCTCTTTAGGTTCTTAAGGGCCACGTTCCAATCGTCCCTTTCCTTTTATCAGGATCATCGAGTCTGTAAGGAACACCCGTCTGTGGGTCTCCCATTTATCTTCTACACCTCGATTTCTTATTATTGTCTAAGTGTATTGACATTGGAACGCGACACTGGAATTTCTCTCAACCATTCGGATTTTCCGGTTCAATTGCATGTCTCGCCCAGATGAAATTTTCATTAGAACTCACATTTGGTATTTAACCCAAGTACGAGAATCTAACATTCATTTCATGGTGCGCCGGACATGGAATTGAACCGGTCTATAGCATGCATCCTTGGTAATCCTTGGTAATTAACTAAAGTCGTCCATGTTTCCTGAATTCAAGAGGAGACATGATATCCAAATTACCTTCGGGAAATCATTTCAATTTGGATGTCCTATCTCTCACCAAATTTAGGACACATTGGAATTGCATTTTTATCTTCTTGGAAATTCCACAGATTTTCTGGGGATTTGCCAAAAGTGATAACCATGGATTACACTCCTTTTAGTTTTATGTTTTCTCTTGAAAAACATCGATAAGAATTTTTCACATGAGGTTAAGGCTTTTGTAAAAGTCCTTATCTTCGTTAATCACAAGAAAGCATAAAATTGAAAGGATTTATGCTTTACTTCCCTTTCTGACATATTCCTGTCATTCGAACAGGTAATTTCCAGAATCAAAATTCGAGGACTTGTGTGAGGAATCAGTCACAAGTTAAAATGGACCAGGATGGCATAGAAAAGCGCTTGACCACCCTAGAGAGTCAGTTGGCTTAGGTGTTCGCAATGATGACAGAGATGAAGACACTCATCCTCACCACACAGGGGGTACCCCGACAGCCTTAAATTCTAACTTGACTGTCCGACCATGGAATCATCAAGAAACACAGTCAGCTGAAAAGGGTGTATTTGCTATTGCCATCTTTCAAGACGTGGAACAGCATGCAATCAAAGGAGCCACATGCGGAAGAGAATTAGTTGTAATCTAATCTCTTTAAATTTGAAAATTTGCTGACTATGTTTTATTGATCCTCAGGAGTGGTGCTTCTAGAAGATTGAAATTGGCTGACAACTCGAGCCACTAGGATGGATATTTAAAGTCAGACAAAGAAGTCGACTTCTCACCAAGACAGCATACTGGGGCAAATCCCACTTAACTAGGGTGAAAAACAGGATAAGATGGTCAAAGACAAACGAAGGAAAATTTGTCTTCCCTATAAGACAAAAAGAAATGTGCCTTCAGCAGATGTCACCCGTTGGGATTGTAAAAGCAAGATGGATCAAATTGTGGTGATAAAATGAACGGGCCCACTGAAAAATTTCCATCATCTTGGATGCCTGAAGTAACTAGAGCTGGGATGGCAAGCATACAAAGGAAAAACAGCCTCAAATAAGGAATGTCTCCTTAGACTGAGCATTTGAGGAGCTTTGAGTGATGAAAACAAGGTTTAACGGAGTTCTTGACATCACCATTTGTCTTAAAACCAACAAGCCTAGTGCTATCAGTGGGACACTCCTTAATGAGCTATACTTGAGGGTCGAAAATGTATGTTCCCACACACTCCATGGGGCATTTTTCAGCGAAATCAGGTTATGTGAGAGATGTACACAAGGAAACCACGCTTCTGAGATCAGTACCAAACGCCATTCGAAAGGCGGGGCATGCATCATCATGAGAAGCTTGCTACCAGTCCCAAAGTAGATGGGGTCTCGAAGCTTATAATTCCCGAGTCTCGTCGATCCGAAAGCGAGAAGAAAGCTTGGCACCCAGCTTTGGCGTCTTGTTGATGGGAGCATCAATAGCCACTGAACCTCGATCGTCGGTGACGCTATAAAGCTGCCTATACCGAAGGTTGTAGGCTGTCTCCTCGACCGAAAGCTCCAAGGACACCATTATGAGCGGCTCCAGCGTGATCAAAAGAAATCTCACTACATTGAGGACTAAAGGAAGAAGACAGATTAGGTGGCAGACAAGATTGCAATGCGGATTGAAATTTGAGGCATGCGCGAATCAAGAAAAGAGAAACGATCTGCTTTCATCCGCAGGAAGAGAATACCTTCATGCCGTGTTGATTGCATCAAAGAGAAAAGGAAAGGTTCTGCGCTCGAAGAACCAGAAACTTACGCCTCCAAAGCTCTTTTATGAAACATTCAACGATCCCTAGAGCCCACTATAATGAGTCACCACTAGTTTCGGGAGGAGACTCATTTATTTGGGGCAACCTCAAAACTTGTCGAGGCGCTTCCTTCATCGATCCTCTCTCCCTAAGCCGCCATTGATCTGCGAATATGCTGAAGATTGGAGGGAAAGACACGCTTTCAGCCCAGACGTTAACAGAAGCTCCCTGCCCTGAGAGTCTGCGAGTCATGGCCATCGATGGCAATCCAGTCTCTCTCTCAGTGCTCATGGTTGTACTGAGAAAATGCCAGTATAAGGTTATAGGCCGAACAAGAGCAACTGAAGCCCTAAAAGCGCTGAAACGGAATAGGGGCAGGTTCAACATCGTCGTCACTGCCACGACGGTGTTCGACATGCACATCTTTGATCTTGTAAAAGTCATCAACTCCGAAATGGACGTGCCGATTATCATCATGTCAGCAAGTGATGATCAGTCGATTATAATGAAAGCTGTACTGCATGGGGCTCAGGGTTTCATAACGAAGTCGGCTCAGGTTCGAGTGCTTCAAAATCTGTGGCAACATGTAATAAGAAAGCAGTTACATGATCGAGACGGCCATAATCAAGGTGACGACGCCGTTGTGGGGTGCAAGAAGACAAGGTTCGATTGGTCCCCGGATCTTCATCGCAAGTTTGTTGATACAGTCCAATAGCTAGGGGTCAATTCAGCACACCCGAAGCGTATAATGGAGATCATGAATGTACCAGGACTCGCCAGGAGTAGCATCGCGAGTCACCTCCAGAAGTACAGAAGAGAACTGAGAGAGCACAATGCAACTCTAAGTCAAGAAGGCCGAAACGAAGCGGATTCAAGCCTGAACGATGGGCAGCCAACGCAGACTCCCTGGCTCGAACATCTCCCTTTCACTGGTGCCCCTTCTATGGTCAATCAGGTCATCATGCCGCATATTCAAGAACCAAATTTTTCAACTGCGCAGTTCAAACATATGACTCTCGACGAACATATGTGGAGTAGCTCTCAACATATCCTCTACTCCAGTTTTCAAATGGAGGGCGCTGAGAGTGGTAGGCTAACCTATCATCCCCATCTACACCCAGGTAATGATGGAAGCTCCAGCTCCAATCAGATTGCCTATGGAGAAAGCGGAAAGAGACATCCATCGCCAAGAGTCGATGCTGCTCAATTCGGGCATCAATGGCCTGAAGAATCAGTAGATTATCTGGATGACGAGCTCATTGTCATGATTAATCAGTTTAAAGTTGACAGTCCTCCACCAAGCTGATCCAAGATGGCAATTATGCATCTGGTCCAAGACGCAGCTAGTAGAATCCTTAAGGGATGCAAGCCTAATATGCATGACCTAATATGCTATTAAGTTTTTGTTGCTAAATCCTCATGCTGCATATTCCTTCTAATATCTGAAGCTAATCTTGCGCAAAGACCAGCACTACCCGTGAGCATCATCATGCTCAAGTGCGACAATCCCATTTTAGATTAAATTCGAGGCGAATTAATTCAACGTCGTGAAGAGAATCGTCGAGAATACTTCACGAGATCGTGAACTGCCTCATGAATTTTTTAATAAAAGCAAACCCTCAGGAGCTCCGGCAACACCACGGCCTAGTGATTAGAGGAATGACATTGATTCAAAGTGTCCTGGATTCGATCCTTGGATTGACATCAATATAAAAAAGGTGTTGCGAGGTGGTCCGATGCCTTTTGAAGATCAACCCAGACGGTTATAGAACCTGAGGCAATCTTAATGCTCAATTATTTTTACCAAGCAGTGAAGTCGGTGAAATGAAAATACAAAATGCCCGATTGGCTAAGTGAAGGGTAAACTCTGTATCAATCCAATTTATCCTTTTTGATCTCATATTTGACATGATTTCTTTCTTTTTGACAGAAGGTAAGAAAAGAATAAAATGATAACCCCCTACCCGAGTCCAAAGATCCAATCCTTGACTCAAGCCCAATCTGGAGGGCGGTTACAGATGTTGCCTACTGAACATGGCCCATCTCATTTGGAAACGGGGCGAAGGCAAATGTTGGATCACTAGCTTGAAAAAGCAATCTGATCCAAAGGAAGGAATCTCTTTAATTTGATTTTGCAAGGAGTGCGAATCAAGTGTAAAAGGACGTATCGTTCCAAAATGATTATTTTCTTGATATGGGAATAATGCTTCCTTTCTTTTTCCTCTCAGATGATGATCAAGAGCAGAGAACGCAGGATGTAATGCTTTCAAATAACAAGCAGGGAGTGCCCATTTTCATGGCATCTCAGACATGCATTCTGGCTAAATATTTTCAAGAGCATTCTAATGGCCCAATTTGTGATCAAAACTTTTGAGAATATCTCAAGAAGTTTCTCATCATTTAGAAATTTCTGTGAAAAGAACACTTGAAAAGAAAATTTCAAGTTTTGCAGATTGACACATCTGATAAAAATGCCTTCTTTGAATATAGTGAAAAGCACGAATTCATTTTTTCGTTGCTAGCATACATAACATGCATCATGCATATCATGCACATATCCTGCATACAGAGAACCCAAAGGGAGAAATGTCGATTCCCACAGGACAATTTTCAAGGGTAAATTGTATCGACTCTAATAGTCGATTATACATGTCCTTTACTCATGAGGTCTCTTCTTTTCAACAGGGGAACATCAAATACCTCAAATGGCGACTGTGATCGAGAGAATCACCAAACTGCCACATGACAAATCCCAAGAATATCAAGCTGTCTAAAGACAGAAGAAAATAATCGAAGACTCTGGCAATTGAGACAGATGACCAGAATTGGCAAAAATTTATAGGGGCAAGTTCCCTCACTTTCTTCGAGAAGCCAAGCCGGGGGAAAATTCTCATGAACCCCCAGGAGAGTGCATCAGACCAGGGTCATCAAATCCAGAGATAACAAACAGCAAGACCAGCCTCACTGGGGCAAGATGCGCGAAAAGCATCGTTCCTTCAAATGTGCGTGGACGCCTTCAGATTGGATTAAAAATCACCAACAAAGGCAAAAAGTGTTAAGGCATGTTGCCCAGACAGACGTCGCTCAACTGGGGCAAAGCGGTTGTGGAGGTAATCGAAAATCATCTCACGAACAACACCCACAAATGCAGACGAGATGAAGCAACATTCATCGTCCACATCAGTATACGATACTGAAATAACCCCCATCAAATGTGGCGCGCCAACAATCGGCAAAAGAGAGGGATACGTCAGTAAGACGTCACCATGGGTCCCAGGAGAGAAGACATCCCCAAAGAGGATGAGGATTGCAGAAAAATGCAAAATGAAGTTAGCTGGAGCAAGCATCACCTAGCTACGACAAATCACACCCAACTGGGGCAAGTGAATCATTTGTGCGCCGGACAAAGAATGACGTTTCTCCTCTGGCAAAATCAATGGACGCAATTGCAGAGTCGTCCACATCAGAATTAAACCCCAGGATACCAACCTGGGTGAATGGTAACTTTGTATCGTTCCAACTTGATCTCCGAAGATCCCATGCTTAACATGAGTTTTTTCTCATTTGGCAGAAAATTGGTGGAGCTAGAAAGCCACAAAAGAAAGGATCTCACCGACATGGAGGCGAAAAGAAATATCAGTTTTAGGGGGCAGGTTGCCAGGAAATGGAACCTTGGAAAATGACGTAGAATACGTCCAAAAGCATGAATTAATCTAATCCAGTGCAAATCCTTGAGAAGGATTCGCTGCCCAGCCAGATGGATAGATCATAGCCATAAGCTAGATGGCAAACTTCTGCGAACCTCACATCTTTGATGCGAAGCGGGAGTAAAGCAGTATCATTTCGATTTATCTTAAATTTCGGAACTCAAACTAACGCTTAATGTTTATCGTTGACAGGGATTCGCCGTCAGATGAACAGAGAATTGTTGGCGCCAGAAAGCCACAAAAGAAAAGAACTCGCCGACAGGGAGGTGAATAGAATTATCGACCTTGGAAGTCAGGACTCCAAGAAATGGTCTTTGATTATAAGACCCAGTGGATGAGTGGCGTTGGAATGCGTCCAAAAGCATGAAAGGATCTCCTCTAGTGCAAATCCTAAAGAATGTTCCATTGCCAACCAGATGGAGAGATCATGGCCACAAGATAGAGGGCCAAATTCTGCAAGCCGCGCGTTTGTGTTCAAATGGAAACACAAAGCAAGAACAAGGCTGTATCGTTCCAATTTTCCTTGAATTTTGGAACGCTAACTGACACCCAATTCCCGTCTTTGACAGGGGATCGCCATCAAGGCGAAACAGGTTTTCACATCCCATGTATTACCCGTTGGAACCCATGACCAAGGGTAAGATGTATCGTTCCAAGTTTTCGAAAAATTCTTGAACATACAATGACATGTTTCTTTTACATTTTCAGGGATCTACAGCCACGGTGGACAGGTAAGTATCCCTTTCCTCAACCCATTGAAGACATTGAATAAAAAATAGAGAAGAAAAGAAAAGCTTTCAGAATCTAATGTCTAGAAAAGACATAGAATTCTAACTTCATTGGCATTCATGTTTTGAAACAGGAGGTTGTCTGAACATGAATAAGAACATGCATTGTGCACCATAAAATCCCCTTGACTGGTAAAATTTTTTGAGAAAGCGAAAGAGATCTTTCCAATCAAAAGTTGTTCAAAACTTTCAAAATGACGTTTTCTCAAAAGACGAGAGGCAAAGCCTAATCCAAACACGTCCTATACACACTTGAGAGAGAAGTGGAGCGAATCAGACAGCAAAATCTGGACCTACGGAAGTAGGGACCATTCGCAGCAATTACATGGATTGGGACGACGGAGGCATTCGTTTCTTATCCCCAAACACTACAGGTGACCATTGACAACCCCTTTGAACGGCGGTTTTCATTCCCAACCCTGTCAAGAACCACCCCACATCGGGGCAAAAAAGGGAGCAAGTCCAGCCGCATCGGGAGAAAATGGTTAGAAATTTTCTTGCTCGGACTAACATTAATCTTTGTGTGTTGTTTATATGGTAATCCAAATGCCATAGGATGACGAGAAGCATTCATTTCTCTATCCCACTCACCATATCATTTGCACAGCCAAGTTGAGCCTGCAAATTCTTTTCATGAACCCGTTGGTGATCATTGCACATTTCAAGATGGATGCAGCATCACTTCAGAAACGGAAAAGCTCAAGACTAAGGGATTACAGAGAAATTCCTGGGTTTATGGTTAAAGCATGTTTAGACTTTCGATCATATGTCTAAAGTGATCTCCTGAAGATGAGAAAAATGGGATTTCAAAAGAAAAATGACAAAAAAAATGAAAATGAGAAAAATCCCCAGCATCAAGAAAAAACAAAGTGCTTGGTAAAAGCAAGGCCGATGCTCGTGCAAGCTGTTTGCTTGACCCCCAGTGAAACTTGGATGGGAAAAGAGAAAATTCCTAAATGAGTCAAATCCAAAAGGACTGCTCCCCAAATGCTATCAAGCGCAGAACAAAGACATAGAAAGAGTCAGTCTCTGAATGCAATAAGAGACGCTCTTTAAAGAGCTGGTGCACATCGCAAGATAGGTTGCGCGCCTCAAAGGCTAAAGATGCAGAAAAGAAAGGACAGGTGGCAAATCACCAATGATCACCAATGTCAAACCCGTCACGAATTCTGGGCCAAAAACAAGCCTTTTTCGATCCCCAATCCTACCAATGTTACAACCCTGAAACAGTCTTCTCTGACTAAGACACTTGGGTTAACATATAGCTTAGCTCGAAGAAGTACGAGCAAGGCTATTTCTTTCTCATTTTGCAGGGTTCTTGACTTGTAAACCCGGAGCAAATGGTGAAGACTTTCATTCAATGGCCTCGACTCCAAAGCGGGTCCCCCTTGAAAACCAATAACCAAGCCCAACATTACGCTCCCGTGGAAGACCTCCCAACCGATCAAAATGTATGCGCTGCGAATGAGCCTAAAACCTAGGCACAGGTTAGTAGGGAATTGAGTGCATCCCCTATAAAAACCACTATCTCAAAACAGGTGAGAAGACCTCCTTGTCGAGAAATATTCCAATTGATGTTTTGAATAAACTCTTTTTGGAATTTTCAAACTGTTGATCCAGATTTTCCGTGCAAGGGATTTGTGATCACATTTGCATGCTGCAAGAATGCTTTGGATAACCTCCAGAATCAAAATGCACATTTCACGATTTAAAACTTAAGTCATACTGTTTTTGTCAAATGGACAGTCGTGGTCTTCCCAAAGATTACTAACGTTTTCTTGGTGAAGAAAAATCTTTCAGACTCAAACTTCTGCAGGATACCTGGAGAACCCAGCTCCCAGAATGTCGCCTCAACAGACCCAAGTGAAGCTTTATCAAGATAAAATCTTTCACTGCTTCAAAACTGAATTCCCGACAAATTTCGGGATCTTTCAAAAGAAGGGATGAGGATAGAACCCTTTTTCAAAAGAAGTCGGCAAACTGTCCCAGCAGACGTGGAGAACCCTCGTTTCGGGACCCTTTTTCAAAATCAAGCAGTCCTAGCTTGACGTGGAGAACCCTCGTCCTAGGACCTCTTTTCAAAATATCAAACAGTCCTATCGGACGTGGAGAACCCTCGTCCCAGGACCCATTTTCAAAAATATCAAAAAGTCCCAGCGGACGTGGAGAACCCTCGTCCCAGGACCCATTTTTAAAATATCAAACAGTCTTATCAGACGTGGAGAACCCTCGTCATGAGACCCCTTTTCAAAAATCAGGCAGTCTCATCGGACGTGGAGAACCCTCGTCATGAGACCCTTTTTCAAAAATCAGGCAGTCTCATCGGACGTGGAGAACCCTCGTCATGAGACCCCTTTTCAAAATCAGGCAGTCTCATCGGACGTGGAGAACCCTCGTCATGAGACCCCTTTTCAAAATCAACCAATGGTAGAAACCGCCTAAAGGATCAACTCAAGGTAGAAACCGCATAAAAGGTCAATTCAAGGTAGAAACCGCCTGAAGAGTCAAAACCAACGGTAGATACCGCCTGAAGGGTCAAAACAACGGTAGATACCGCTTGAAGGGTCAAAACAATGGTAGAAACCGCCTAAAGGGTCAATCCAAGGTAGAAACCGCCTAAAGGGTCAAATCAAGGTAGAAACCGCCTGAAGGGTCAAACCACGGTAGATACCGCCTGAAGGGTCAACTCAAGGTAGAAACCGCCTGAAGGGTCAACTCATGGTAGAAACCGCCTAAAAGGTCAAACCAAGGTAGAAACCGCCTGAAGGGTCAAACCAACGGTAGATACCGCCTGAAGGGTCAAAACAATGGTAGAAACCGCCTGAAGGGTCAAATCAAGGTAGAAACCGCCTGAAGGGTCAAACCAACGGTAGATACCGCCTGAAGGGTCAAACCATGGTAGATACCGCCTGAAGGGTCAACTCATGGTAGATACCGCCTAAAGGGTCAACTCAAGGTAGAAACCGCCTAAAGGGTCAACTCATGGTAGATACCGCCTGAAGGGTCAAATCAAGGTAGAAACCGCCTGAAGGGTCAAACCAAGGTAGAAACCGCCTAAAAGGTCAACTCATGGTAGAAACCGCCTAAATGGTCAAACCAAGGTAGATACCGCCTAAAGGGTTAACTTAAGGTAGATACCGCCTGAAGGGTCAAAACTCATGGTAGATACCGCCTAAAGGGTCAACTTATGGTAGATACCGCCTGAAGGGTCAACACAAGATCATAGCTTAATCTCCCTAGGATATCCTGAATGACGAGTCCTAGGTATCTTCTTGAAAGTTATCGCAACCGGCAGCATCCGACAGGTGAGCTTCAGGTAAGCCTCTCTCACTCCGGCCCATGTTCGAATTGCAAGAGTAAACCGGTGATTAACTTGAGCATTCATCAAAAGACTTAAGGGTCCGATGTCATAGCATTTCTTTTCCCCAGTCGAGTCGGTTAAAGATCCAGGTGTCATTTTGTCTTTGAAAGCAACTTCTGACGAGCTCACTCTCAAAGAGGGGCAGCTGTTGACACCTGATTTTTGGCCATCCGTTATTATAGTTTGTATTCCTAAAATTAATTAAAAATAGCAAAAAAGGTCAAAAAAATTGCAAAATCAACTTTGGAAGCCTTAGCCTAGCCTTAGGAACCAATTTTGAACAAAAAATATTTTTTGAATTTCTTTAATATTTTTGGAATTTATTTAATTATTAAAATACCCAAAAAAATCAGAAAAAATACCATTCGTGGTCAGAAAAATACAAAAAAATATTCAAAAATACCAATCGGCTTGATTCATGGGTTTCCTTCACAAACATAATCCCGAACCGAGCCTAAAAAATCCTTTTCGTGTCTTTTAATTTTCAATTCTTGGTTTTTATAAGCTATGACATTGGATTCTAAAGTCTTGAAGTGCAATTGGGTCAATTTGCCCTCCAATTTGATCAATTTTGAACAAAATGGCCTAATTGCACAAATTTCTTTCAATTTAGTCCCCGGTTTCACAATTTTTGAAATTAAATTTCATACGGGCATACCCATTGAAATTAAACACCTCTACCCGATAGTTTTCATCATGAGGGATCCATTGGTGGCCTCAAATTTGACTAATTTGGTCATTTAGGCCCTCGATTGAGCAAAAATCTTTTTCGGATCCTAAGGACAATTTGGGGTTTTCACTAAATTCGAATCAATTGATTCACAAAAATACCCCTATTTGACCCTTGTTTTGCATCGAGAACCGCTGAGAGCGACGGTCCGAGCTTCGCCGGCCGCGGTCCGAACCGGGAGCTCGACGAGCGAGTTTCGGCGGTCGCCGAACTCCAAAGAAGCTCAGGTAAGCTTCCTAACCTTTCTCAGATGATGTATGAACGAGTGGAATCGAGCTAGAACGATAAAAAATTTTCGCGAATCCCCCTCGCCGGCGCCGGTTCGGTGAAGGTTCGTTTGGCCGGTTCCTCACGTTATTTTTGCTATAAAATGAGCGTAGATTGGTCGGGGTCTGATGGGGGTTTGTTTGGTAAAAAAATAGGGGCTGGAAACCATCGTTTTTACGCTGTTTTGGGTCGGCCGGCGATAGTCGCCGGAATAGTCACTATTCATCATCTTCTCCGGCGACTATCGCCGGTGGTCAACGGTCAGCGCTGACGTGGCGTGCCACGTCAGCGGTGGCGGGCCCGGGCCGAGAGTAAAAAAACGCCCAGATCGGACGGCCGTGGCTTCGCCACGTGTCGCGTTCTGGGATTTTTGGAAAATTAAAAGATTTTCAGAATTAATAAATGATTTTCGGATAATTAAATAAATTCAATTCGATGGCCAAGAATGTGCCAAGTGGCTTTCTGTGGATCGTCCGATCTTGTCCAAGATCGGACGCACCACAATTGGACACGTGGTACACTCCTGATCGTCCGATTTGTAGGTTTTTCTAAAAAAGAAAATAAATTGATTTTTGATCCGACGGTTATGATCGAGCCACGTGGCTCTCTCTGGAGCGTCCGATCTAGTGGAAGATCGGACGCACAGGATGAGGCACGTGGCGCAATGAGAGCCGCCCGATCCGGGGAATTTTAGGATAATTAAATAAAATAGATAAAAAATCAAAAAAAAATTGTTAAAAAATAGGAAAAAATATTTAAAAATATAAAACGGTATCGTTTTAGGCCGGTGTCGACCCCTAGGGTCGGGCCGGGCGCCCGAGAGGCGCGAGTCGGGTCTGATCCGGCCCGGAAAATATTTTTAAATATTAAAAAAATTCAGAAAATAATAAAAAATAATAAAAATAAAAAATCAATAAAAAATTCAAAAAAATCGAAAAATTCAGAAAAATTCTAAAAAAATTCCAGAAAATAGGAAATGGCCACATTCAACTGGTCACGACCTGTTTCAGGTCTTTCGACCCCCAATCTTTTCAGAAATGATGATTTTGCCCTTCTGGCAAATCGTCTTCCAAAAAAATTCTAAAGAATTCAGGAAAATCCCAAAAAATAGGAAATGGCCACAAACAACTGGCCAAGTCTAATCCCGGGTGTTTTAAATCCCGACCCTTCTTAAAATGACGATTTCGCCCTTTGGGCGAATCGCCTTCCAAAAATTGAAGAAAAATCAAGAAATTCCAAAAAATTCTCAAAAATGGGAAATGGCCACAAACAACTGGCCATGGAATATTTTGGGTAATTCGGTATCCAAACCTTCCGAAATTGACGATTTTGCCCTTCGGGCTAATCGCCTCCAAATCTTCCCATTTTACCCCGACCCGAAATCACACATTTCCTAAGCCCTTATGGTTATACTAGGAAGCCATTGATTCGAATCGATGTGCATTGATGTGATTTATTTATGTACTTGATTGCGCTTTCATTTAAATTGATTGTGATTGATAGGAATAGTCTTCCCATCTGCATGAAACCCTGAATTAAGCCTACCTCACCTAAAATTGCGCATGCATGAACTCTTAGCTAGGAAAATCACTCGCGTTAGGTACCGAAAGGGCGTTGGTAATGACACCAGCGTAACCAAGTCCCCGAACCCAAAATCTCTGGTTCCGCAGAACTGATCGATCTCTCCCAATCGGTCAGTAAGGTTTCCGGTCTACCCTTCAAGAAAGACCGGTGGCGACTCCAAATGCATGCACAAGTTGCACATGCCATCACGACCACACTGAAGGTCGAAATCAATCGACTCTTATCGTCGAATCCTTTGAAAAATACTCCCGCCGCGATTTGGTATGGGCCTGGGAGGGCCCGCGCCGATCCAAAGCCCGCGATCCGCACTCCGGTGCTGGTGGAAAGGCCCGCGATCGGTAATCCATTAGCCGCGTCCTTCTTCGGACGGGTCGCGACAGTCGTCCTACATGACTCGGTTGGCAGCCCTCGTCGGACTTGCTATGAAAAGAAAGGAAAAGAAAGAAAAGAAAAAATATAGAAAAAATTAAAAGAAATTAGTTCACGCGGGCGCCGGCCCGTCCAGTGATTTCCGATCGGAATTGGATGGAAGGACCACATCAGCAAATCGTCAAAATATTTAGGAATAAATTGGTCAAATTGAAAAATTTAGGACTAAATCGTTGTCCACTTCTTAGCAAGGTCTACATCGCGTCCTCCATGTGAATGTCCTCTCGAGCAAGTCATTTTCTTCCACAGCTATTTCCAGGAACGTCTCTTTTCCTTCTCCAATTAGATCCAAACACGAACCAAAACAACAAAGCTTTCCCACCAACATTCTCTCGCCCGCCTAAGCTGGAGAAAAGAAAAAGAAAAATGCCCATTGTGAATTGGTCCACAGAAGACTTTGACAAATCTTAAAAGTCAAAACCCCACTTCAAAGAGCCCCGGCGTGTGTTGACCCCTCCATCTAACTCCCTGTGACTGGAGATATGTGGCTACTAGGGGTGAGCATGGTTCCCGGGTAGAACCGGGAACCGGAGAACCGAACCGCCGGTTCCGGTCCGGTTCCCGGTTCCGATGTGCCCGGTTCCGGTTCCCGGTTCCTTATTTTGAGGAACCGGCGGTTCCGGTTCCCGGTTCCACTATGGAACCTACCCGGAACCGGAACCGTATGTTATTAAACAAAAATCATAATTTCCTATCGGTATCAGTATTTTTCCTTTAAGTTTTCTTTCCTCACCTCGACGCCGCAGCACTCCCAATCCGCCCATGGTTCCGGTTCTGGATTTTTTATTTGCTGGTTGATGTGAATTACACAGCAGTTTTCGCAAGTTTCTTTTTTTTTTTTGTACTTTGGAGTTTGGATGATTAAGTGTAGGTTCTCGGGTACCCTGGAACCGGAACCGGAACCGGTGACAGGGTAGGTTCCAGGTTCCACAGTGTGACGGGTAGGTTCCAGGTTCCAAAAAATGAGGAACCTGTACCAGCGGGTAGGTTCCAGGTTCCAGGTGGAACCTACCCAGAACCTGGAACCGCTCACCCCTAGTGGCTACGCAGACTCGATTCATGCGCTCCAAGTCCACGGCGTGATCGACTTTAATTCGGTGGGACCTCGTAGTGAACTATCGAATTCTCACAACTTATCATCCCAGTCTACAAGCTCATCATGCGTGATGCGTCCCGGGACAAGGGGAAAACGAAGAACAATTCGGATGACATGGTCGACGACGCTTAACTGGTTGATGTTATGTCTTGACGAAATCAACTCCAAGTCAACTCAGACTAACAATGGACGACGCCTCATTTTGCATTATAGGTCTACACTAGCCGACTATATATCCCTAAACGAGCTTAATCTTGACCTTCTGAAACTACCCTCCTTTCGTCTTATTCTTGTTTTGCCTTGCAAGAATGGCTCGTAAGATCTCTTGCATTGAAATTATTAGAATATATAAATATTAAACCACGCCTTTTTCTAATAGCTTAAGCTTTTAGAGCAGTTGGCAATGATCCCACCAAATCTCACATGGTATCAGAGCAGGAGGTCCCGAGGTCAAATCTTTCAAAGCCTCTATTTGCCTCCCCAATTAATTTATCCACGTTTAGTACTAGGCAAAAGACAGACTAAGCGTGATGGGGAGTGTTATATTAAACCACGCATTCTTCTAACAACTTAAGCTTTTAGAGCAGTTGGCAGTGGTCCCACCAAATCTCACAGAAATTCTACCTCTCCTGGTTCGGTCAAGACTTCTATTTCCCCGAATTGTAAAACTTGCACTTTCCACTGAGGGAATCGCTTCAGGTTGCTTCGGAAGCGAAAGAGAAGAGAAGCGCTCGCCAAGCTGAAAAGTGGCTTTAGGGACCCGTCGGGACGGCTCGCTTCGTCGGTCGGCAAAGATTGCTGCAAATGGAGAGGAATTGTATGCAGCAACCTGACTGGGCGAGTGGTGGGGATTAATCTCCACTAGGGGTGTGCAAACTGGACCGGACCGTCCCGTCTCAGGAGGGTTGGTCCGGTCCCTTGAGGTTGGCGGTTCAGTCCCCGGTCCCAATAAATAAGACCGGTGACTGGGCGGTCTAGTCCCCGGGTTCCATGGTTTGGGACCGGACCGAACCGGCAATGTTTTTTTTTTAAAGATCCGCAAAAGCAGGATCATCCTTGGATGAACTCTGACTTATTTATTTACTTGCAAGTTTTGGTGTTAGTAAAAGAGTTAAAGTGATGTTTTCAATTGGTGGCGAAAAGGACTTCTAATTACTTTTGTTATGATGAAATCCTCATGACCATGCATGATTTTTAAATTAACTATATTTTAGCCTCTTGACATTCTTAGGGTTGGACGAATTCGGGTGTAATATGTGCAGCCTTACGTTTCAGTCGAACTGCACATGAGCGGGAGCTTTGTGTAGTGAGCTAGCCTAGTAACTGTAACACGAGCGGGCTGAACGTAATAGTAGGCTTTATAGCGGTTGGGCCGAGACCGGGACCGGACCGGACCGATCCGGTCCTTGGTCCCGAAATTATGGGGACCGAACTATTGGTCCGGTCCCTGGGTTCATGTCGGGACCGGACCGGCCCGGACCATGCACACCCCTACACAACCCGTATGTGGGTGATGATCTAAGCGGTGATCTCAAGCCAGGACATGCGCTGGGGGGTGAGATCAGTCCTCCTCTGCTCGATGTAAAAGAGTTGAACTACTTGGATTTGAACATGAACAATTTTGAAGGCACCAAACTCCCGGGATTCATCGGTTCGCTAAAGCAGCTGAGATACCTCAATCTATCGGGAGCGTCTTTCGGCGAAGCGATTCCTCCCAGTCTTGGGAATCTTTTGGGATTGCAGTATCTGGACCTCAGCAACTGTTTTGCCGAAACGAGCCAAAACGATCTTCTTTGGCTTCCTGGGCTTTCTTCCTTGAGATACCATAATCTCAGAGCCATGAATCTCAGTAAAGTCGCGGACTATTGGCTCCGAGCTATCAATTCGCTCCCTTCTCTCACGGAGTTGCGCTTGCCCAACTGTTTCCTGTCAAAGCTTCCTCTTTCTCTTCCATTCATCAATGTCACATCGCTTGAGTTCCTCGATCTCTCGAACAATAACTTCAACTCTACATCGCCCCGGTGGCTGTTCAATCTCACTCGCCTTGTGCATCTTGATCTAAGCTCAAATAGTCTCGGGGGCGAGCTTCCAGATGAATTTGCTAATTTAGCGTCCCTCCAAGTGTTAGACATACTTGTATAGCCTTGTAGTCTTATAGCTTTCTCTTACACTTCTTCTTTCTCTTTGGTCCCACATAGGAAGAGCACTAAGCTCTTTACCTCTTCTATGCCTATATAAAGGCTTCTCATGTACATTGTTTTACACAACATTAATAGAGAACATATACCATTCTCTCTTAATCTTTCTTTCTTATCACCAAGAACTCGATATGTCCCAGAATTCGTACCTCGAAGGTCGACTTCCGAAATCCTTGGGGAGCCTATGAGATTTGAGTGTCCTAATGCTTTCTATCAATAGAATCACTGGCGAGATAACTGATTCTATCAATGGGTTAGCTCGATGCAATGACAACCAGTTGGAAAATCTGAACTTGGGGAACAATAGGCTGTCTGGTAAATTGCCAGATTCTCTAGGAAAACTAAAGGGGCTAAGGTACCTCCAATTTGGGAAGAATTCATTTCAAGGTTCTATTCCACAGTCGATCAGAAACTTGTCGTTGAAAGAGCTTTCCGTTGCCGACAACAGGATGAGTGGGATTCCTGAAAGTTTCGAGCAACTGTCAACACTGGCCGCAGCGGATCTCTCCGAAAACTTGTGGGAAGGAGTCGTGACGGAGCGCCACCTAGCGAACCTCTCGAGCCTCAAGGATCTCGACTTGAATAAAGTGTCTTCAAACATTTCCTTGGCATTCAAGATAGCCCCCGATTGGATTCCTCCCTTCAAGCTCAGGTACCTTAGCATCAGGTTTTGCCAATTCGGTCCTGAGTTTCCTTCTTGGCTCAGGAATCAAAACCACCTCAGGACCGTGGTGTTGAACAATGCTAACATTTCGAGAACCATACCCGATTGGTTCTTGCAACTGAATCTGTCACACCCCAGATTCTAATAGAAAAGGGGTATGACACGGCCATCCTTCTTTTCACCTAAAGGATGCAGCCTCACATTAAAACAGCATATCAGAGTTTCCATAATCCAACAGCAAGTATAACTAGCTCCCCAATGCAAGCCCAAAACTCAACTACCAAAGTTTCCCATCGATAACACTCTCGTGATACTCGTCATTAGTTGAGGAACCTGAAAAGATTGGGAGGAAAGAGGGGTGAGCAAACCACAGCTCAGTGAGTAGTGTGTATATCTTCTAAGCAGATCGAGCACCCACTATGCATATTTACAAAACTATATGAGAAACTCATTTAATCCAAGTCCAAAATATCACATATGTAAGACGTTAAAAACAAGTTTAATCATTTCAACAAAGTCTTGTGCATAACAATGACATTGTATTTCATACGTATTTAACATCAAAAGCAAATTATATCTTTTCACAAATCTTTATACCCAGTAAAGTACTCTTTCAATCCCACAATCACAAATTCAGACATCAATGGTCAAGCCCACTAATTAATCTCAAATCAAATATCGATGGTCTATTCCATCGACTAATCTCAAATCAGATATCAATGGTCCATTCCATTGATGAATCTCGTAATCTCATCAAAACACATGTCAATGGTCAATCTCGTTAGAAAACACATGTCAATGGTCTATCCATTGATCAATCTCATCAGAAACACCAATCACATCAAAAACACATGTCAGTGGTCTATCCATTAACCAGTCTCATCAGAAACACACGCCAGTGGTCTATCCACTGACCAATCTCATCATAAACACACGCCAGTGGTCTACCCACTGACCAATCTCATGCTTAAGAGTCTAACCATGGTCACGTATAACGCCCGTGACAAAAGGCGACCAAAATTCCCCTTTGGCAAGGTCTCCACCTACAATGCCGGTGGCTCGGCCCACAAGGATATCCTGACTAGTATGCGCATACCCACAAACCGCTCAACCGGGTTCACAGCCATCTTGAGCATCACATCAACATCTCATAAACCAGAAAATATATCACAACCAACTCAATCCAGCAGCTTAAAATCTCACCACATAAACAAAAACAGCAGTAAAGGTATGATCCTGCTTTATACAGCAAAAATACTATTTCACATATAGTATATCTCTTCGAAATATGCGCTTTTCAACTCAAAGAAAAATAGTACCTCCCACAATTCACAAAATCGATTTAGAATCAATATCACAAATTGGTTTTACAAACCTAAAATCCATATCATTTCCGCAGAAACTCATCCGTTATGCACAACGCATTTTCTAAAATCATTCTCAAACCATTCTCAAATAATCAAAGGTAGTAAATGCCCAATCCGATGTTATGCATTGAACATGCCAAAAATATCACTTTTGCCATTAGAACGAAATCACGTATTGCACATAACATATCTTACTCTTTCGTTTCAAAATATGCCTTTAGAAATTCAAAGAAGAGATAGCACCACTCACCTGGGAAAGCCAAAAACCAACCTAGGATTGTTACTCGAGCCGACACATTCGTATTCCTATCAAATATATAAAAAAACTGTGTCAAAATCCGAGTAACATGCTATCCTAAAGCATGAGTCGACTGAAAAAGGCTTATTTGTTGCCATGGTGACACCTACGGATTAGCACGATGCTCACTCAAAGCGAATACACAAGTTGTCCGCAACGCGTAGTTTGCCCGATAAACTTAAACGGACCATAACTTTCACATCCGAGCTTCGATTTAAACGATCATATAATCTAAAGAAAGCTCTTTTAACATACAACAAGAACCCCAATATAGCTTCTCCAAAATCCATTCGAAAATCATAAAAATTGGCAAAAACACTTCTGTTCGCGTACTGTTCACAGCGCGCACAGATTTCTCTCGGAACATAACTTTCTCTACAATAATCCATTTTAGGTGATCTTATAGTCCACGCGAAGCTCATTCAACGTACTACAAATATCTCAACATGTCCAACCTCATCCAGTGAAAGGAAATTAACGAAATCAGGCCTCGAACGTACTGTTCGTGCGGTACTGTAGCACGGCAGATTTATAAAATTCATTCCGGACAAATCGCAAGTCCAAATTGAGTTCTGTAAAATCCCACAATTCCACAACACCTTAAACTATCATTCGCCCAAAGAATATTGACTTAACGACTCCAAAATCTGACTTCGCGGCTCAATTTTCTCATAAATCCCAATTTGAGCCCTAAAAACAAAAACCATTCCGATTATATGAACGAGGAGCACAAGTACTTACTGAGCCTTGCGAACCGAAGTTTAATCATCTTGACGAGGTGTGGTTTGTGTGCGTTGTCCCTTCTTCTTCTTCTTCTTCTTCTTCTTCTTTCTTCCTTTTCTGGCCGAGCGTTTTCTCTCTCTCGTTACCCTCCCGTTACTGCCATGCCCCTCCTTTCTATTATAATAAAAGTCTTTTTTTATGGGCTTTGACTTGGTCAAAGCCCATATTTTACATTCTTCCCTCCTTAAAAAAATTTTGTCCCCGAAATTTAGACATACTTCAATGATAAATAAAGATATTGGCGCTTTATCTCCTCCTCAAGTTCTCACCCGGCTTTAGTCAATCTATTAACGATCACCCAATATGTTTGTCTCACCATTGGCGTTCTTTGTACACCCACTTCTATTTTGGCACCTCAAGAAGGCTGTAATTGCCCATCCATTTGTTAATTCTCAATTTCACTTGTCGACAAATCAAACATTTATCAACAAATCATCCAATATCACTCTTTATTTGATTCTATCGGAAGGACACTCTTAAATTCCTTTTGCATTTTAATGCCTCGCCTGATTTTAAAATCAAACCTATGCATTTCCAGCAAATATCTCCTTTTTCACTTTGAATGAATGAGGACACATCATCGACCATGAAAACTCCTGCTCCAAATTTTTATTTTTATTTTTGCAACACTGGAATCTTGAAATTCCTTTTTCACATCCACTCATCTAAACGTTTTGTAATTTTGTAATTATTGCTTGGTCCTCCATTTCACATCATTCTTCTCGAACCAATATTCCAAAATTTATCGCTTACACTTTAACATGCCTAAAAGTTCACACAACAATGTAGCCTAGCATCACCCAAGCATTTTTTTTTTTACTCATACATAGTCTTTAACATCCTTCAAGATCATCACTTATCGTAAGAATACTCACACGAAAATTTTCTCTAATACCATAAAGTTCACTGTCAGTAATCAACACTTGAAATACAATCCACAAGATATCCATCCATTCAATACATATCATAACACGAATTTTCACGAGTCATTGATTCTCCTTTCAATATTCCACTCATTTCGATTACAAATCTAGCTCAAAAATGCCACAAACCTGTGCAAATCACTCTTACCATACAGAAACTTGCAACTACTTTTCATATCCTTACCAATATCACGAGAAGAGATTATCGATAGCACCATTTCAAAATTTGCTTGTAACTAGATAATTAACTCTCAATACGCCCAAGACAACATCTATAAAATCACCACAAGAAGGACTATTATGTACTTATAATCATTTCACTACGATGAAGATCCATTTCTTCAAAATCCAATCTCAACGAATCACCAGATGACCATATTCCTCTCTAAAATCTGAGTTTCCAAAAACAAGAACTTATTTGGCGTAAATTTTATCAAAGAAAATCACCACGTAAGAGATCACCACTTAATCTCTTTTGCATCAGTCCTTTTCTTCTCTGCCGTATATAGGTTTCTCAACATAATGTGTTTTCCATCATTCTGAGGCTCCATAATTACTGTTTTGCTTATAACTTTCTCCGCTCCTATCACATCATTGAAATATCCACAAGCAAATAGGAAGTAACTCAAAATAATTGCACCAGTCTCAAAAGGCATGGTCTTGAGTATCTTTTCAGCTTCTTTCAAATATCCTGCTTTATCTAATAGGTCTACTCGACCCGAGGGGCAACCCAATTTCATCGATATACTTTAAACGACTTGTTCCCTTCCTTCACCAAACTAATATGATTACATGCATATAAAATGCAAATCATGGTCGTACCAATTAGTGGAACCTCATAATGCTGCATCTCCAAGAATATTTCCAACGCTTCTTTCAAGCAACAAGTTAATCGCTCTTTTTTTTCACACATAAAGTGGTATAATTTCTCTACCTTCACAATTTCCGGCGGACAAATACCCACTTAAAATGGACTTGTAATTACTCCATCAATGCCACTTGTTTTACCTTTATGCATTTCACTAAAGATCTCCTCGACTCTGCTAATGTCACCGATCCTCACCACAGAATTCAAATATATGCCATATATTGCAATACTTGACTAAGGCTTATCTTCGCCCTTGGAGAAAGCTGACTCCAGCCTATGATGACTCCAGCCTATGATGCATGCATAAGTTGAAATACAAATACATTATTGTTGACACCTGATTTTTGATCAGTCTTTCATAGTTTATTTTTAAAAAATTCATAAAAAATCTATAAAAAGTTAAAAAAAATTAAAAAATCATCTTTGGTAACCTTGACCAAGCTAAAGGAACCATTTTTGATAAAAAAAAAAATAATTTGTCATATTTTTTAATATTTTTTAATATTTTCCAAAAATAGAAAAATACATGAAAAATGAAGAAAAATAGCGTTCGATGTCGTAAAAATATAGAAAAATAGTCAATATTTTTATTTTAATTTCTTTTTCATTTTGAACTCATAAATAGTCAAAATTCAAGTTCAATTGCATGTGTTTCTTCACGACGCATAGAGTTGAATTTGGCAAAAAAATGTCATTCGAGTATTTTAATTTGTAAATTTCTACATATTTTTTAGTCTTGATGTCCAATTAGATCGACCACCATCTACAATAAATTCCCCTTGCTGAATATTTTCGTTTTTGTTTCACATGATTTCATGGTGTAAAACGCCGAGTGGATCCCCAAATATAATCGGGTCGGCTCGTCCAAGACCAAACCAGAGCACGACGAACCCCATGTGAGTACTCTCGAACTCCTTCGATGCTTCCTAATGCTTTTCTTAGGTTAGATCGTGTGTAGAATGACTAGGACAGCTAAATCATTCTTGAGCTGTGATTGATAAATAGGGCCTTACTAGGAATGCCAAGTGATTTATTTGCATATCTAGATTCCTTGAGTTGCGCATTTTATTACTGATTGTGATTGCTAGGATAATCACTCATATCTGCATGAATTTCTAGATTTAGGGTTCATACCTTACTCATCCGCATGAATCTCAGGCTAGAAAATTCAGTCAACTTAGGTACCGAAAGGGCGTCAACTCTGACAGTTGGTGTAACTAAGTCCCCGAAACCATTTCTCTGGTTCTCGCAGAATTGAATAGAAACTCCCAACTATTCGATTGGGTGGTCCAATCACACCCTAAAAAAATGATTGGTGGCGACTCCATGGCATGCACACTTAGCACATGTCACTAGACCACACTGAAAGTCGATCACGCATACCTCCGTTGCGATTTGGGTAATGGGCCTTGGGAGAGGCCCGCGTCCGACCAGACAGGACGGCCCATTAGCCCTCGAGAGCCCGACAACCTCAAGAGGGTCGCGACAGACTGGCGACTCTGCTGGGGACTGGTTCTTAACCATTTAGTGGACTTGAGCCGATTAAAAAGTTGATTGATTCTTCTAACCTAATTTTATGCAGATGCTCTCGAAAGTGAGGTGTATATGCTAACGAATGTGTTAGATGTTTTTGTAGACGGGAGAAATAAGGGGTGAAGTGCTTGTTAACTTTGTTTTATGCAGGCAGGAGTTTTGGATGTATGATTGTGTGGATGTTTATATTGAAGCGGTGATTGTTAAATAAAATGCATGTCTATTGCTTTAGCACGGCACAATGAATACACACAATTGCGCCTAAAACCCCAGGCGCCTTCTTTAGGAACACAATAGAAGGAATTGAAAATGGAATCTCCGTGAGGAAAAACATGGGGTAATCCACTTTTCAATTCCGCTCACTTCGAACTATGGATTGAGTCCCAATGCAACGATAGTTGTGCAATGGAATCGGCTCTTCCCAGAATTCGAGGCGAGAACCTTGGCTTTAGGTACCAAGCCCTATCTTTTGATTTTTAGGAGTTTTCCCTCACTTGTCTCATGCGTTTGTCTATGGAAGGTTAGTATACCTAACACTGCAAAAAATACAGAGAAGCTTGATTTTCTCTTAAGTTTGGTTGGTAAGACTTTTCTATCCCTCGAACTTGTTACAGCTCTTAATCATTATATTCATTGCATAATTCCGGTGATTGGATTAAATGCCATTTTGAGGATAGATATGAGTGTTTTCCTCCCAATGTTCTTGATGGAAGATGAAGATGGTGTCATCCCATTACGAGCGCCAAGTGGACAAGAAGAGCCTACTATGGACATCATTGAGGTTAAAAACAAGTAGAGAAGAGAAATCTTTTTGTGGATAATCGCGGTGGGAGGTTTCTTTATCCGATCATAAGCAAGATTAAAAAATCAAGATGTACACGCTCGAATCATCAATGTCAAAGCGCAGCTTGCCTAGGTTGAGAGTGGTCAGGTGTTCGAGAAAGTCAGCCATACAGAAGTTGAGACACACACATTAGAGCTTTCATTCATTTCGCTCAATCGAGGGACCTTAAAAGCAGATCATACAAATCATCGGGGTGGAAATATAAAATCGCAATGAGCCCTAATTAGCATCACAAAGGAACCTAGTTGGCCCTCCATATTATTGATGCTTTGCTTATACTCACCACCTTGAGACTCGAGATCTGCAAGCTTAAGAAGAAGGCGTTTACATTCCCCTTTAAGCTCGGCAACCTTAGTCCCGTGATCTTCGGCGGCTATTTCCAGGTCCCGAACTAGTCCTCTCCCATGGGCTATATCCGCGGTAATGCTGTCAAGCCTTTCTTCCTGCCACTCACATTGAAACTTCAACACGACATTACGACGGTCGTGCTCATAGGTGGTCAGGGATAAGGCCAAGCGCTCCACCAAATTTCCCCTCTCGCGAAGCAACATCGAGACCCGCTCGTTGGCGAACTCAACAGCCTTTCTGTGACTATCGGCCACAAGGTTGGCCAACACCAAGCAGTTGGACCGATCCTCATAGCGAGCTCGCAAAACGTGAGCCACGGTAACTTCTCGCTGAGCGACACGGTAAGTCTCTAAAAAGTTTATAAAGAGGGTTGAGAAGATTCTATATTCCCTCTCTAAATTAGTGCCCTCGATAGAGGTGGTGTCTATTTCCACGAGCAAAATGCGAATTTCATCTTCAATTTCTGGGTGATCGGCTATATGAGCATAGCCTCGACCTAGGAGGTTATAGAGTTTTTCCCACTGGGCCAAAATTTCAGCCGAGAAAGCTCGAATAGGAGAGGAGGTCATTTTCGTTGGAGTGAGGGAGAAGAAGATGAGTGTGGTAGAGTGATTAAAATATGAAAAGGCAATTATGTAAGAGCGTTAATCTTCTCTGCATTAACTCCTCCTTTTATAGCAACTCGAGGATGAAGAAAGGTCACAACAATAATGCTCATGGGGCCAAGTTAATTGGGTAAAGCAGTGGTGGCTCTTTCGGTGAACCATCAGATCCGTCCCAGTCCGCGATTACAGGCTTGATAAATCTAAAAAAGTTGTAAAAAGATATGTCAGTGCCACCATATTAAAATTGAGCGAGAGTTAAGCGCAACTATCGAAAAAAGTTGCAAAAGGATTTGGCGGTCCCATCATATTAAAAAACTGAGCGGGAGGCGAGCGTAGTTGCACCTTTTTGAAAATAAGTGGGAGACAGACATGGATATCGAGAAAAGGAAATAGATTTGGTGTCCCTCCACGTTGAAAAGAAGAAAGAAGACGACAAAGCGAGAAATACGAAATCTTGGGAGAAACGCTTGCCTGATGATCTTCATCCATGTTTAAAGAACGTTTCCTGGGCATACAGAACCACTCAAAAGAAAATTTAGAGAGAGTGAGCATACATGAGAGTGTAGAGAACCCTGAGTGAGCAAAAATTGATCGAACATTTTTCGATCCAACATGTTTGAGAGTTACCATCAGTTGCTAGAGGCGACTGATCCAAAAATCTCATAAAATGAACTACTGAGAGATCTCGAAGATTCTAGGATGGCGTCTGGTACCAGAACCACAGAACCCAACCCTTTCGGCAACGAAGTTCAGGATCTCAGCAGCGACGACAACAGCAGCAGCGATGGTCAATCCCGGAAAAGGAAACGTCGCCAGTGCCACACTCAGAATGAAATCCAAGAGCTTGAAGCTTTCTTTAGTGAATGCCCTCTCCCGAACATGAAACAAAGAAATGAATTGGGCCAGAAGCTAGGGATGAAACCTTTGAGGGTCAAGTTTTGGTTTCAAAATAAGCGAGCCAAATTGAGGGCTCAACACAGACGTCAAGAACTTGCGATTCTAAAGGAGGAAAACGAAAAGCTTCGAGCGGAGATCATGAGGTATAAGAAAGCTCCCAGCACTATCGCTTGCCTTAATTGCGGTGTTCCTATCACTCTCGGCGAAATGTTCCTTGATAAGCCTTATATGAGGATTGAAAATGCTCATTCACCACCCCACTCCCTCGAACCATCTTCGATACAATCAGATTTTGTTGGAGATATGCATGAACAAATCAATTCTACGAAGTCAATACCGATGCCTTCTAAAGGATGTGATATGCGTCACCATGATTGGAGTTTCCTTAACGATGAGCTTACTATCACGACCGACCAATCCAAAGCTGATGAATTCCCTCCACAACAATTTCCGGCTCGATCAAATCCTACTGGAAATAGGCCAGAGAGCAATAGCCAAGTTGTCAACACTGTTCCGGGTCGCAAGAAGACGAGGGTCAATTGGTCCCCCGAGCTTCATCTCAAGTTCCTTAGTGCGGTTCAGCAACTAGGGATCAACTCAGCATATCCAACGCGCATACTTGAGATCATGAACATACCAGGACTCACTAAATATGGAGTCGCGAGTCACCTCAAGAGCTACAGAAGGGCGCTAAGACAGCGCCACACAGCACTGAACCTGAAAGAACTCAACTTGTGCCTAAACACTAGGCATGGCTATAACTACAATGCCCCTGAAGTAAGAAATACCCTGCCGAATCTAGGCACCGACCAAGCTGGCAGCAGCACCATCGACTACTTGGGCGCTAATCAGAATATTCCCCCGAATCATCTCAGCACCCCTCAAGAGTATATGCCTCAAGTGCAGCAGGTACGAACTCCTTGGTTTGAGCAGCAACTTTTCGCTAGTGCTCTTCCTATCCCCGATCAACATATTGCGCCTAGTGTTCAAAGATCTGCCCGGCTTGGGCATATGATTTCGGAAGATCAAGCGGGCGGATGCTCTGAGGATTTTTGTTTCTTCCATTCCCAAATGGAAGGTGCTTTTGATAGTGAACCGATCAATCATCCTCTTATAATCTCGAGCAACGACGAAGGTTCTAGCTCGAAGAATCAGATCGCTCACAACAGAAACATGAATCCTTCAACGCCAAGCGATGATGGTCAACCCGAATATCAGTTGCTCGAAGAATCAAAAGATTTCCTTGATGAGGAGCTCCATATCTGGATCGATCAGTTTAAAACTGATGGGCTCATGAAGTTATGATCCAAAATGACGATTATATGTCTGATTCATGGTGTAACTGGCTGATCACCGAGAATCCTCAAGGGAACTAGGCACATGTGACTGGATGTATCATTAATCTTTCTGTCATAAAGTCTTCCATGCAAGATAATCTTCCTTAATGCCTAGAGTTAATCTGGGGCAGCGATCAGTACTACCTGCGAGCATCATCATGCTTGAGTACGACAATCCCTTGTTAGATTAGAGTCGAGGCGAATCAATTGAACGCCACGAAGAAAAACATTTAAAGGCTTCACATAGGAAAATGCGAGCAAAAGCCCGAGCGAGCTCAAAGACGGTTAGCTCTGTATCGTTCTAAGGGACCTTTAGTCGTTATGAACTCTAAATTGAGCTTGTTTCATTCTCGATGGGGGTCGCTAACTGCTTCAAGAATTTTATAACAAAAAACGAACCAGTTAGGGACGCCAATAGTGCTGTGTCCTGGTAGTCAGTGAAATGGAAGTGGTACGAAACGTCAGGAGTTCGATCTCGGGATTGAAAAATCATTTTATCAGTTGGTCTATCACCCGATGAGGTTCAAAGAGATTCGACGCAGATGACTATAGAACTTGGGGCAATTCGAAAATCATCGATTCATTTTCATCAAGCGGCGAAGTTGGTATTGTAAAATGTGAAGCATGCAAATGACAAATCCGAAGCAGAAGGAGATGAATCATGATTCGCTTATCCAAGGTCGGGATTTCAACCTTCGACTAAAGCCAAATCTAGGATGAGTTTTTGATCTTGCCCACTCGACAAAACCCATCTCCACTGAAAATGGGGGCAAACCATTCCTACATCCGGAAAGCATGTCGAAGCCGAAGACATCAAATTCATCGTTTAATCCGTGGGGCAAGTCCCTGAAGCGATAGTTATCATCCGCTGAGCGTAATGGAATCCATTCTTTCAATGTAAAACGCATTTGGCCGCGGAGCCACCCATTTGGTAAAAAGAACGTATCGTTCCTAAATGATTTTCAATCAGATGCGGGGATAATGTTCTCTCATTTTCCTCTCAGGTGATGAACAGAGACGAGGCACCCAAGAAGCCATGCATTCAAATAACAAAACAGTGCATGAAACACGCCCAAAAAGATGAATGAATCTCCTCCGACATAAATCCTCGAGGTGGATTCGTTGCCCAACCAGACGAAGAAATCATGGCCACAAGCTTGAGGGCCGGCTTCTACAATCTGCACATTGGCATGCAGAATGGAATTCAAATCAAGAGTAAAGTAGTATCGTCCCAATTTGTTTTGAATTTGGAAACCCAAAATAATGCTTAATATTTATCCTTGGCAGGAGCTCGCCATCAGGGCAGACATTGCAGATTTTCACAACCCTTGTACACTCGTTGGAGCATATGACCAAGGGTAAGATGTATCGTTCCAATTTTTGTAAAGTTTTAGAATATACGATGACATATCCCTTTTATATCTCCAGGATCTCCAGACTCGATGGGCAGGTAAGTATCCCTTTTCCCAATTCATTGGAGATTAAAAACTTTCAGAAATAATTCGATTCTCACATCTAAAAAGACATAGAATTCTTACTTCATTGACATTCATGTTTTAAAACATGAGATTGTCTGAACATGAATTACACATGTATGGTGCATCACAAAATCCCTTTGAAGGATAAATCTTGATGAAATGAAATGAATTTTTCCAACAAGAGTCGTTTGAACTGTTCAAAAGGGTAATTTCTCATAAGAGAAGCGAGCCTAATCCAAACACGTCCCATACACACTTGAGAGATGAGGAGATTGGAAATGATAGCGAAACCTTAACCTATGGATATAAGGGTCATTCGCAACGATTACATGGATCGAGATGACAGAGGCATTTATTTCTTCATTCCAAACACTACAGATGCCCATTGAGAACCCCATTGAACGGCGATTTTCATTCTCAACCCTGTCAAGAACCACCCCACATTGGGGCAAATGAAGGTTAGTCCAACAGTATCAGAAAGTAAACGGTTTGAAATTTTCTTGCTCGGACTAACATAAATCTTTGTGTGTTGTTTATATGATAATCCAAGTGTCATAGGATGACGAGAATAATTCATTTCTCTATCCTACACACTGTTATCCTTTGCACGACCAAGTTGAGCCAGCAAATTCATTTCATCAACCTATTGGTGATCATTGCATATTCCAAAGCAAAGGCAACATCACTCTAGGAATGGAAGCGTGCCAAAGTTTAAGTTGCATATCTAGCATGATTGCCGAAAATCCTAGCTCCAAAAGAAAAGAAAAACACGGGATTAAAAAAAGGGGGAAAAGAAAAATCCCTAGACATCAAGAAAAAGCAAAGTGCCTGGTAAAAAGCAAGGCTGATGTCTATTCAAAATATCCCCAGTAAAGTCTAGATATACGATGAAAAGACCCTGCAAAGGAGTCAGATTAAGATGACTACTCTCCAAATGATGTCGTGCTCAAATTGCAAACACACAAACAGACGGTCTCTTAATGTAACAAGAGACGCTTTTAAACATCCTTGTGCGCTCTAAAAGAGGAGTGTACACTTCAAGAAATGGAGATGTTCTTCGAAGGACATGTGGTAAATTTGCAATGATCACCAATGCCAAACCCTTCACAATTTTTGGACAAAAAATAAGCCTTTTTCGGTCCCCAATCCTTCCAATGTTACAACCCTGAAGCAGTCTTATCTGACTAAGACACTTGGGTTAATGTATAACTTAGCTCAAAGAAGTACGAGCAAGACTATTTCTTTCTCATTTTACAGGGTTCTTGACTTGTAAACCCGGAGCAGATAGTGAAAATTTTCGTTCAACGGCCTTGACTCAAAAGTGAGTCCCCCTTGGAAACCGATATCCAAGCCTAACACTACGGTCCCGTGAAAGACCTCCTGATCGGTCGAAATGTATGCGTTGCGAATGATCCTGAAACCCAGGCACAGGTTGGTAGGAAATTGAGCACTTTCCCTATTAAAGATCATTATCACAGAGCAGTGAGAAGCCTTCTTGGATGAGAAATACTCCAATGGATGTTTTGAGCAAACTCTTTTTGAAATTTTCAAATTGTTTGATCTAGAGTTTCCGTGCAAGGAATTTATGATCACATCTGTATATGGCAGGAATGTTTTGGATAACCTCCAGCAATCAAAATGCACATTTCATGACTAAAACTTAAGTCGTAGAATTTTGTCAGTTAGAAAATTATTGTCTTCCCAAAGATTACTAATATCTTCTTGGCGAGGAAAATATTTTCAGGTCTAAGCTTTCTGCAGGACTTTTGGCCGCCCCAAAGACTGGGTGCGTCATCCTTAGGTGAAGCCTTTTAGTAGGCAAGTCTTTTCTAAGACCGATCCACAGAATGATCGAGTCTCCGACTAGCCCCGAAGAGTGGGTACGTCATCCTTTGATTCATATCAATTTGGAATCTCATAAATGGTAGAAACCGCCTGAAGGGTCAACTCAATGGTAGAAACCGCCTGAAGGGTCAACACAATGGTAGAAACCGCCTGAAGGGTCAATGTATGGTAGAAACCGCCTGAAGGGTCAACCAATGGAAGAAACCGCCTGAAGGGTCAAAACAATGGTAGAAACCGCCTGAAGGGTCAATGTATGGTAGAAACCGCCTGAAGGGTCAACCAATGGTAGAAACCGCCTGAAGGGTCAACTCAATGGTAGAAACCGCATGAAAGGTCAATGAATGGTAGAAACCGCCTGAAGGGTCAAAGGACTGGTAGAGACCGCCTGAAGGATCAACCCAATGGTCCGATCCACCATACGGATCAAAACCTTGATGAATCCCGAACGCGGGAGGATTCGTTTTCCCTAATAAGCCTTACATTAGGCAAGCCATTTCTAGTTTAGTCCACCACACGGATCAAAACCCTTGGCAAATTCCCAAATGTGGGATGCGTCTTCCTTAGGTTCCTATCAGTTAGAAATCCCATTATGGTTTGACCTACCATACAAGTCAGAGCTTAACATCCCCAGGACACTCCGATGACAAGTCCTTAGGAATCTACTTGAACCCATCAGACACAGCAAATGCTGCAAGCATTCGACAAGTAAGGGGCAGGGAAGTCTATCTACTCCTTAACTTTCTTACATCATATCAGGGAATTGAATGAGCACATCTCTTTTTAAGGAAAAGCACACATTGATGGGCATGAAAATTGGATGTCATGATTTCTTTTATTTTCCCAGTCGAGTCGATCGGAATACAGGTGTCACCTTGTCTTTGAGAGAAACCTCTGACGAAATTCCTCTCAAAGAGGGGCAGCTGTTGACACCTGATTTTTGATCAGTCTTTCATAGTTTATTTTTAAAAAATTCATAAAAAATCTATAAAAAGTTAAAAAAAATTAAAAAATCATCTTTGGTAACCTTGACCAAGCTAAAGGAACCATTTTTGATAAAAAAAAAATAATTTGTCATATTTTTTAATATTTTTTAATATTTTCCAAAAATAGAAAAATACATGAAAAATGAAGAAAAATAGCGTTCGATGTCGTAAAAATATAGAAAAATAGTCAATATTTTTATTTTAATTTCTTTTTCATTTTGAACTCATAAATAGTCAAAATTCAAGTTCAATTGCATGTGTTTCTTCACGACGCATAGAGTTGAATTTGGCAAAAAAATGTCATTCAAGTATTTTAATTTGTAAATTTCTACATATTTTTTAGTCTTGATGTCCAATTAGATCGACCACCATCTACAATAAATTCCCCTTGCTGAATATTTTCGTTTTTGTTTCACATGATTTCATGGTGTAAAACGCCGAGTGGATCCCCAAATATAATCGGGTCGGCTCGTCCAAGACCAAACCAGGGCACGACGAACCCCATGTGAGTACTCTCGAACTCCTTCGATGCTTCCTAATGCTTTTCTTAGGTTAGATCGTGTGTAGAATGACTAGGACAGCTAAATCATTCTTGAGCTGTGATTGATAAATAGGGCCTTACTAGGAATGCCAAGTGATTTATTTGCATATCTAGATTCCTTGAGTTGCGCATTTTATTACCGATTGTGATTGCTAGGATAATCACTCATATCTGCATGAATTTCTAGATTTAGGGTTCATACCTTACTCATCCGCATGAATCTCAGGCTAGAAAATTCAGTCAACTTAGGTACCGAAAGGGCGTCAACTCTGACAGTTGGTGTAACTAAGTCCCCGAAACCATTTCTCTGGTTCTCACAGAATTGAATAGAAACTCCCAACTATTCGATTGGGTGGTCCAATCACACCCTAAAAAAATGATTGGTGGCGACTCCATGTCATGCACACTTAGCACATGTCACTAGACCACACTGAAAGTCGATCACGCATACCTCCGTTGCGATTTGGGTAATGGGCCTTGGGAGAGGCCCGCGTCCGACCAGACAGGACGGCCCATTAGCCCTCGAGAGCCCGACAACCTCAAGAGGGTCGCGACAATTATGTCAACAAAAGAAGGACCGATGAACTTTAGATCAGTATTCTCGAACTCTATCATAAGAGATTCAGCCAATTTCACATCTAGAGCTTTACAAATCACCTCTATAATGTTATGATAGGCTATTAAAAAAACATAACCATATGCTCTAGTATCTCCCTGAATCATTCAGTGACTTCATGTGCTATGCAACTTGTGCATAGACTTCCGTTTTGTACACATAAGCTAGAGAATGAATTGTTTTTTTTTTCCATCAAACTGTGTAAGCCAAACACTTTAGGCTTCATCTAAATTCCCCTCCTTAGAGAAAGCCCTTAGTACAGACAAAAGCACTTCTTGAGTCCCCTTGATACCCAATTCTTGTGTCTCCTTTCTAAGTTTCACGATCCACTCACAGTGTCTTGATAGGTATGCAGTCATATGAGACTCCCATTAATATTTTTGGGCATATCAAGCCTAGATATAATCATATTACGGGATAGAATTCAACTTGCTTGAGATGATGTTATGACAAGGCTCCCAAGCTGCTCACCAAAGTTTTAAATAAAGAGTTATCCAAACTCAGTCTAAGCAGATACCTTCACAACTCAATCATGCAATTGTAGACGTTATATGCTTCCTCGTGGCAAACTTGGATAGATTCACTACCATATGCAACAATGAGAATGTGAAAAGTAGATTTCCGAGTTTATCAAGTCATCGAGTATTTCCCTGCACTTCGTAAAATTTTCAGTCCTTACGCAAGCAATCTGTAATCTTTGTCGCAAGTACAAAAGCTAATCTACACATGTTGCTACGTTATCTACTTGTACACCATAAAGCTAGTCTTGTACTCCCTAATGTTCACACATGAACAACCACATAAGTGGAATACTCTTGTCTTATCTACTTCCTATGCGCATTCAGAATCCTCACCAAAGTCATAGCATTGAGCGCTGACAACGCCTTATCAGAACATGATCCTGGTGTCAAAGGTAATAACTAGGTTTCCTTTAATATACCTTCGGAATATGTTTCTCTGAATTAGAAATGATGAACATTCGGACCTAAGGTGAAACGTAATTCCAATTGACCAAACAAATGACTAACGCATAAACCAACACACAATCCTTACAACGCCCCATAAAATCTAAACCCAAATATCATAACCTAAGCTCTGATACCAACAAATGTCACACCCTAGATTCTAACAGAAAAGGGGTATGACACGGCCATCCTTCTTCTCACCTGAAGGATGCAGCCTCACATTAAAACAGCATATCAGAGTTTTCATAATCCAACAGCAAGTATAACTAGCTCCCCAATGCAAGCCCAAAACTCAACTACCAAAGTTTTCCATCGATAACGCTCACGTAATACTCGTCATTAGCTGAGGAACCTGAAAAGATTGGGAGGAAAGAGGGGTGAGTAAACCACAGCTCAGTGAGTAGTGCGTATATCTTCTAAGTAGATCGAGCACCTACTATGCATATTTACAAAACTATATGAGAAACTCATTTAATCCAAGTCCAAAATATCACATATGTAAGACGTCAAAAACAAGTTTAATCATTTCAACAAAGTCTTGTGCATAACAATGACACTGCATTTCATACGTATTTAACATCAAAAGAAAATTATATCTTTTCACAAATCTTTATACCCAGTAAAGTACTCTTTCAATCCCACAATCACAAATTCAGACATCAATGGTCAAGCCCACTGATTAATCTCAAATCAAATATCGATGGTCTATTCCATCGACTAATCTCAAATCAGATATCAATGGTCCATTCCATTGATGAATCTCGTAATCTCATCAAAACACATGTCAATGGTCAATCTCGTCAGAAAACACATGTCAATGGTCTATCCATTGATCAATCTCATCAGAAACACCAATCACATCAAAAACACATGTCAGTGGTCTATCCACTGACCAGTCTCATCAGAAACACACGCCAGTGGTCTATACACTGACCAATCTCATCAGAAACACACGCCAGTAGTCTATCCACTGATCAATCTCATGCTCAAGAGTCTAACCATGGTCACGTATAACACCCGTGACAAAAGGCGACCAAGATTCCCCCTTGGCAAGGTCTCCACCTACAATGCCGGTGGCTCGGCCCACAAGGATATCCTGACTAGTATGCGCATACCCACAAACCCCTCAACCGGGTTCACAGCCATCTTGAGCATCACATCAACATCTCATAAACCAGAAAATATATCACAACCAACTCAATCCAGCAGCTTAAAATCGCACCACATAAACAAAAACAGCAGTAAAGGTATGATCCTGTTTTATACAGCAAAAATACTATTTCACATATAGTATATCTCTTCGAAATATGCACTTTTCAACTCAAAAAAAAAAATAGTACCTCCCACAATTCACAAAACCGATTCAGAATCAATATCACAAATTGGTTTTACAAACCTAAAATCCATATCATTTCCGCAGAAACTCATCCGTTATGCACAACGCATTTTCTAAAATCATTCTCAAACCAATCTCAAATAATCAAAGGTAGTAAATGCCCGATCCGATGTTATGCATCGAACATGCCAAAAATATCACTTTTGCCATTAGAACGAAATCACATATTGCACATAACATATCTTACTCTTTTCGTTTCAAAATATGCCGTTAGAAATTCAAAGAAGAGATAGCACCACTCACTTGGGAAAGCCAAAAACCAACCTAGGATTGTTACTCGAGCCGACACATTTGTATTCCTATCAAATATATAAAAAACGGTGTCAAAATCCGAGTAACATGCTATCCTGAAGCATGAGTCGACTGAAAAAGGCTTATTTGTTGCCATGGTGACACCTACGGATTAGCACGATGCTCACTCAAAGTGAATACACAAGTTGTTCGCAACGCGTAGTTTGCCCGATAAACTTAAACGGGCCATAACTTTCTCATCCGAGCTTCGATTTAAACGATCTTATAGTCTAAAGAAAGTTCTTTTAACATACAACAAGAACCCCAACATAGCTTCTCCAAAATCCATTCGAAAATCACAAAAATTGGCAAAAACACTTCTGTTCGCGTACTGTTCACAGCGCGCACAGATTTCTCTCGGGACATAACTTTCTCTACAATAATCCATTTTAGGTGATCTTACAGTCCACACGAAGCTCATTCAACGTACTACAAATATCTCAACATGTCCAACCTCATCCGGTGAAAGGAAATTAACGAAATCAGGCCTCGAACGTACTGTTCGCGCGGTACTATAGCACGGCAGATTTATAAAATTCATTCCGGACAAATCGCAAGTCCAAATTGAGTTATGTAAAATCCCACAACTCCACAACACCTTAAACTATCGTTCGCCCAAAGAATATTGACTTAACGACTCCAAAATCTGACTTCGCGGCTCAATTTTCTCATAAATCCCAATTTGAGCCCTAAAAACAAAAACCATTCCGATTATATGAACTAGGAGCGCAAGCATTTATCGAGCCTTGCGAACCGAAGTTTAATCGTCTTGACGAGGTGTGGTTTGTGTGCGCTGTCCCTTCTTCTTCTTCTTCTTCTTTCTTCATTTTTCTGGCCGAGCGTTTGCTCTCTCTTGTTACCCTCCCGTTACTGCCATGCCCCTCCTTTCTATTATAATAAAAGTCTTCTTTTTTTTTCCTTTGACTTGGTCAAAGCCCATATTTTACAGAATCTGCCATTAGATGAACTAAACGTCGCGTATAATCGACTCGCCGGCAAGCCGCCCACCTTGCTGTTGTTCGTAGATGAACAGTCTAATGTCGCCTTGAGTTCTAACCTCTACGAAGGTCCTCTTCCTATCTGGTCTTCCAATGTGACGACACTGTACCTCAGAGATAATCGCTTCTCGGGTCCCATTCCTCCCAACATCGGTGAACTCATGCCTCACCTGACAGATTTAGATATATCTTGGAATGGCCTGAATGGTACCATTCCCTTGTCCATTGGGAATATGACCAATTGGACAACCTTAGTCATCTCCAACAACTACCTATCAGGAGAAATACCGCGGTTCTGGAGCAACTTGTCCTTGCTGTGGATTCTCGAAGTGTTGAACAATAGCCTTTCGGGTCCAATACCAAGCGAGGTCGGCTTTCTTTCCTCTCTCAGGTTCTTCATACTCAGTGACAACAATCTCTCTGGCAAACTTCCGTCCTCCTTGCGGAACTGCGGCTCTTTGGACAGTCTCGATGAAGGTGAGAACAATTTCTCGGGGAACATTCCCGCATGGATTGCAGAGAGCATTCCTTCGTTGCTAATTTTGCGCCTGCGGTCCAATTCGTTTACTGGGGAAACTCCCCCTCAGATATGCCGTCTTTGAATCTCCATGTAGTAGACCTCTCGCACAATAGCTTGTCAGGATCGATCCCACAGTGCATCGGAAACCTTTTTTTTTTTTTGGTCGAAAAGATAACTTTTATTCTCAAAGTGTTTAAGAAACACAACTCAAGTCAGACTCATTACATAATAAAACCCATAGGGTTGAGGGGGTTTAGAACACCAGTTACTAAGGAGAGAATTGTTCCGGTGGGCCTTAGCTAACCAGTCTGCAATCCTATTGACTTCTCGGGGCACGTATGAAACGGTAACTGTTTTAAGTTGGCCCAACATGAACTTACAATCTTCAATAAGGGCTCTCACGGACCATGGGCACATTGCATGATCTGAAAGGCACTCGACTACTGTTAAGCAGTCAGTTTCCACATCCACCTTCACACAAAGATCAGACGCATCGGAAGTCTTCAGTTCCTCTGACTTCATCAGCCTCGACAGAACCTCTCGAAGAGCAAGGGTCTCAATTTTGAGGGCGGAATCGGCATGGATCTTCGAGGCAAAACCATCAGTAACCAGCTTGAATTTGGAGCTCGTGGATGCTGACGTGGTGAGGTACGAGGGTCTAGCATCCTTGGTGACCAAAGGTAGGTTCAATCAATATGGTCTAAGCATATTCTTTACCTCATGAACAGTTTGGATCTCTCGGACAACCGCTTGTCAGGGGAGATTCCTGAAGCATTAACGAGCCTCGTGAGGTTGGGGACCTTGAATTTGTCCATGAACCATCTCACTAGAGAAATACCGATCGACATGGGGAACTTGGAATGGCTGGAGACTCTCGACTTTTCGAGCAACAATCTCTCGGGGCCGATTCCTCTTTAGCTTGATCGCTTTAACAAAGCTGAATCACTTGAACCTGTCGTACAATGACTTTTCGGGGAAAATCCCGACGGCCAACCAGTTCCAAACCCTCGACGACCCATCTATTTACAAGGGCAATGCTGGCCTTTGTGGGTTTCCATTGCCCGAGTTATGCCCAGGAGACGAGAAGCAGCCACAATCTCCTGACAATGGCGGTGGAAACAGCAAGAGCGAAGACGGGGACGATGATCTCGAACGTATCTGGCTCTTCCTGAGCATTGGGCTCGGTTTCATTGTCGGGTTCTGGGGCGTCTGCGGCACTTTGATCCTAAAGAAGTCCTGGAGAGAGGCTTACTACGGTTTCGCGGACAGGATGAAGAACAAGCTAGTAGCACTCGTCGCTGACGCTTAGTCGGACAGGCTAGTATGCAAGCATGTTTTCGGAGATTTGAATTCAGTGCTACCGCAAAGCTGTCTTCCAAAACATCATTCGACATCTTCAGAATGTAGGAGTTATTTACAATAAGCTAAAGAACATACTGCATATGTTTTAGGTATCGTCAATGAAATGAGATTTGGGCAATAAGAGAAGACTGAATTCTATGAAAGGTTCACTCAGAACCCAAACTTATCTTCAGACTGGAGTGTAACTCTATTTGTTTCGCGAAACACGAATATTTTTAAAAAAAATTTATTTATATCGATAATAAAAATAAATAAATAAACATTGTTATCATCTATACAAATGTTAAGACATATATTATTATATGTAATGAAAATATTTTTTATTGACTTATTATTTAAAGTCATATAAGTGATGATTTTTAGAAATATATATATAATTTCGCAAAACAAATGGAGCAAACCAAATCAGCCTAGATTGATCATGGTATGTGCCAGCTTCTATTGGCTTTTGCTTAGGAATCGGGCAGATTCGAAACCCGTTTGAACCCGATTAGCTTCCGGACCCTCCATCCTAGGCCTGACTCCAAATTTAACCGGAAGCCCGGACGGCTACCCGACCCGGTCGTTGGTCGAAGTATTGTTCGTCTCCATTTTATCCACTCCGGCCGAAATCAGGTGCAGCGAAGCTCCGTTGCGCTCGCCCAGCTCCACTGATGTCACTGTGCCTCCTCTCCTCCCGCTCCCTCCACCCAATCACGTCCCGCCACCTCTCTCCCGCCGCCTCAGCTCCTCCCTTCCCGCCGCCACTCGCTCCGGCGTCTCTCCGTCTGAGTCCGGCCTTGACCTCGCCGCCCGCACCGGCCTGCGCACTCCAGTGCCCTCACTTCCAGTCGTACGCACGCCAACTCTTTTCCTTAGTTCTTCTTCTTTCTCTATTACTTTTCTTCAAATGTCGCAACTCACTTGATTTCGTCGTCTTCCTGTTAATAAATCCGTGTATTTGCTGGATTGTCGAATTAACATCACGCGGATTTTCACGAGGGCGAGTATGTGAACTCTGGCGTGTTCTTGTCGGTTTCAAGTGCGTTTCCTGTGTATCTTAATTCTTGTCAGTTCATAGTATTGGTTCGCTTGAATATGCAGGTGCTCAGGTTGTACTCACGAGCTGAACCTCGAGCGTCCGAGCGTCGTTGACGATGCCGTCAGTTTCTTCAAGAGCTTAGGCGTCTCGGATTTCACTTTCGATAGTTGCAAGCTTGTAAGCTTGCCTTTTTCTTCTCTCAGTTTGAGTTGACGTCTTGGTTTGGTTTTTCAGCTTATGCAGCCTTAGACTTTAGTTTCCATTGATTTCTCGCTGTGTGTGTGGTGCAGTGGGGGTGGAGATGCCGTGCAAAGTTGGCTGTTCGCGGCTCATCGGCAGATCCTCTCATTGGACTCTATGAGGAGGGCACGCATAGTGTGGTGGACATCCCTAATTGCAAAGGTACTCAGTTTGCAAGTTGGAGCATGAAAAATAAAGTTTTCTGAACTGGTTTGAGCAAAATTGGCCTCAAGGATGAAACCAGTGGCAATGGCGGTGCGGTTAATGCCTTAATTTGCTTGTTTCTTGCAGCTCATCATCCGAATATTAATGCTGCCATGGAACTGTTGAAGCAAGGTATTTTTGTGGATGATGTTTAAAGATTTGGTGTGCTTTATGGAACATTACGTACTTACTTTATCCGTCGGGAGAAATTGTTAGCAGGAATCAGAGAGTTAGGTATAGAACCACATGACGAGGATCAAGGGACAGGTGATCTGCGCTACGTACAGGTAGTGTTTTGTTACTGAGGATATCTTGTTGAGTTTGTAGTTATGCTAGTAATCAGTGACTTATGTGTTCTTGTGCTTCTACCAGATGGCTGTGACGACGTACAATACATCTATTCCTGCCTCAGAAAGATACCAACATGGTATGGATCTGAGCTCGCTTCTTGCATACTTGGTTTGAATCTTCAGCTTTTTACTTTCTGCAAGTTTTTTGGTGTGCAAATTGCACTCACAATTTTAAACTAAACTTATTTATAGGTCGGGTTCAGGTTGCTCTAGTTTGGAATTCTCGAAATGAAAATTCACCGAATTCAGATAAGCTGAATGCCTTGGCTCGTGTGAGGCTGCCGAATTCTCTTGTTTCATATTGCTCATACTGGACCATAGCTTGACTAACCAGTAAAATGTTTTTCTTTATTTGTATGCAGTTTTTATGGCGAAATAGCGGGTCAAAGCGCAAAGTCCCATTAATACATTCTGTGTGGGCTAATTTTCAGACGTCAACTAGCAATGTGAGTGGTGAGGGGGGAAAAAATAAGCTAGCAATGTGAGTGGCAGCTAACTGCTTGAATTTGAAAGTCTTCAAAATCACTGACAAGGAAAATAGTCATGGCATCACGCTAACAATGTGAAATGCTAACTAATCCTGTGACTAAATGTACCTTTCAATTCAATCCTTCTAGGACAAGTGGGTCTTTTATTATTCGTGGTGCATTTGATTATACAGGTAATATTCGGGAATAGGTGGAGACATCTTCTGGGAGATAGGGACTTCTGGGAACACCTTGGAGGCATTGATGTTTCACTGGCTCCATCCAGTTTTGGCCAAGCAAATACACGGGTGAGACATGTCTCCCTCTCTGGAAAGCCCTACTAACAGGAAAACATCAATATTAACCTACTGTTAGTTTAACATAAAATTGCATTTACCATGCTGGCATCAAGTTGCTTGTTGTGCCAGATAGCATCAAATATCACGTTAGTTTAGCATTGACTGCGGCATGTTCTTGAGATGGGCATTATGGTTGGAATGCAATTTTGGAGCTCGATTCTATCTCGCTCAGCCATCTTCTTTGATAGCCAAGAAAACTTTTGAGTGACATATGTTGATATGCTCAGGTTTTTGGTCCCATCTGATAATTCTATGCAAACCCAGTTGCATATGAATGACAATAGATTTGTTCTTCGAGAATAGATAGTCTATCCCCTTTTAATTGAAGTTCATGTAACTGATACTCTGTAATGATACTGTTTCTTTGGTCATTTTCAGGCTTTTGATTCTTTGCTCCGAAAGTTGCAGAAGTATGTTCCTTATGGTGCATCAGTTACTGACTTATATGCAGGATCTGGCGTCATCGGCTTATCCTTGGCTGCTACAAGAAAATGCAGGCAAGAATCCAGAGTTCTCTTTCTGTTTGCTTGCCAGTTTCCTCTTTCCATTAAATGCTCCAGATTGTTGTTCTAATTCAGGAAAGGCTTAAAAATTTGTAATTCATCTCTTCCAGGTCTGTAAAATGTGTAGAAATTAACAAAGAATCCAAGTTGCCTTTTGAAAAGACAGTTGAACGCCTGCCAAAATATGTGGATAGCAGCATCAGCTGGTATCAAGCTGACACTTCAGTTGTAAGTCCCAAAAAGAATCTCATTGATGTCATCAATAATCAATCTTGTCAATTTGATGGCTTTTATATTGTAAATCTTCTTCAGACTTAAGATGGTAATAGAGTAGTGGGTTCTTACTATTTTGTTGGAATCAAATCAGGAGCCTACTTCTTGGCTTGTGGGATCAGATGTGATTGTTGTTGATCCTCCTAGAAAAGGACTAGAAGCGTCTCTGGTGGGTGCACTGCAGACCCTTCCATCACTGGAACTGAAAACTAGATCATCACCTGAAAGGTAGGGGCTTATCTTTAGCTTTTCTTTGAATCAAAGGCATGACATTGTCAGTCTCGTAGATGATCAATCAATATCTTGACGAATATAACAGTCTTCAACCTTCCGCTCCTTCTATGCTGTCTTTGGTATTAGTTCCAAGACAAAAGAAGAAAAGAGACCGTGGGTACTTCGTGCTAGGGAAGCTTCTGTTCGAGTTGGAAATGATTTAACTGGAGAAAACTGTCACTCTGTGCCTCAAACTCTTATCTACATAAGCTGTGGCTGGGAAAGTTTTAAGGAGGTAAATTGCAGTTGAGAGACTGAAGTGCGGCTTTGGTGCTTAGTTTGCTTTCTTATAAGCTGAATCTATATATCTTGAGGAGCTGATGTCGAGCGAATAATTTACAGGACTGTCACTCATTGCTGTCTAGCAAGGCATGGCATTTGGAGAAAGCCCATGGATTTAACTTTTGCCCTGGCACACAAAGGTATTAGTCCCCTCATATTGCAATCCTGTAGCTTTGCATGATTCAGGAGCTATGTTGAATTAACGTTGGCCTCCTTATATCAGATGAAAGTTGCTGACATTCTGAATTGTGGTCTTACATCTTTAGCAAGTAGTTGGGAGTTACTCAGATTTGAACCTAAAATTTCTGTGCAGCTGTTCATTATGATCGTAAGATTTAGATTGAGATACCAATTATGATGTCTTGTTCCTCAAACATCTGGAGAAACGTTTTGTCTTGATTTTGGATTGACACTTCTCTAAAAAAGTGAAATGTTAACATCACACAGAAATTGTATGTGACAATATGTTGAGCTGGTCTAAACCACAAATGCACTCCGAATGTTCTACCTTAGTCAAATAGTCTTCTCTGATTATGAGGATTGTCTTGGGAAGGCTTTAAAATTTACACTTTCATGTGTTTGTATATAACCAGTGGTGTTACTTATTTGTCTTTAGAAACTTTAAGGTTCTGTTTGGGAAAGGGTGAAAGCTGGAGAAATGGAAATTGGGCCAAAAAGTTGTGCAAATCTTAATATGTTAATGAGAAAGATATGGAGGGAAAATTTAAATTAGGGGTGTTATCCAACCATTTTCCTCTTTCTTAGGTCTCCCAAGAATAGCATAAGCTTACAATTATGCTTCGGGGATAAAGCTGCCTGCGTTTGGAATCCTTTAACACATGCAGCGTAATGGCGTCTTGTCTAGCCGCCGTTTTTGTTTTACATTTAAGCTGTCTAAATGATGAGATTGTGATTTCAGCATTGAAGTTTTGGCGGTGTTCAAAAGAAGGGAAAATATGCACATCAAGAAGAAAAAGACGGGAAAGAAAAAGAAGAAATCACCTGCGAAGGAGCAAAAGACATTGATGCACCACGAAGTCAAGACCTAACGTATGTTAGACCCCATCCTGTCTGGTTCAACAAAGAGGAAGACGGAAAAAATTTTGTTCTTGGTCTGCTTCATTCTTCTAGTCCAAAACCATTTCACTTTGGGGCTGATTGACTTCTGGAGAGTATAGTTGCACATAAACTGTAGCATAGTCAGTTCTTGTTAGGTATCTTGTAGTATATGGGAAATGTTTGCGTATTAAAGGGTGTCCTACTGCCTGTCCTGTCCTGTCCTGTCCTGTCTGCGTTTGCTTGCATTTATTAGTTTTGAACCCCGTTTTTACCCTTCTGGAATTTGCGCATCAGGAAGGGTTGTAGCATTCTAAAACCCTTTTGGTCCTGCCAGATCATGCCAAAAGATGCTCCATGAAAGAAAGGGACGATGTGGAGCCTTTTGCTTCAGGGGGGGGAGTCTTATTGCGGTCTCGGTAGTTCGGCATTGCTAAAACCACAGAAATGGGAGGGAACGACTTGCTCGATGCTTGAACCGATAGTCCAACGAGTCATTGTCGGAACTTCATCTAGCGGGCTCACAGATCGTACCTTAGTGGTATCCACAGGGTTAAAACTGCGGTGATTGCTCGCTTTTAGTGCTCAGAACCAGAACTGCATCCATTTGATGACACCATGTAGAGTAACCTCTGAACAAGCCGCTGCTGATTTATACTAGTTACCAGTACCAAATGATTTTGCCCATGTTCTGGCTTTCTACTGCAAAGAATAATCAGAACTGGGAGGGAATAGCCAAGCAGTATCTTCAATGCGTGCCATCCCAGCAAAACCGAAAAATGAGAAGATCTAGGCCTCTCTTTAAGAAATTTACTTAATTTAGCCCCGATATTAATCTGTGGAAATAGTACCTCGGCTTGCCCGTGAACCCCCATTTCTTTCCATGCAATTCTGGCCAAGCTTAGTGCTTTCGCTGTCTTTACATTTGATTTAGACGAAGTACCCATCATCTTACCATCTTTCCTTCTTTCACCTTCTTGCCACCCACTCTATAAGCAAAGCCGGGTAAAATGACTCCAGCAAAGCGAGTGATGAGTAATGACCCCTCAGAGGATATAAACCAGAAAACACAAAAGGCTCTTCTGATAGAAACGTGAACTTAAAGAATGTAGTCGTGAATGCTGCTTTTCACTATTCTGAATTAATAGCGGAACAAGCTGCTCCTGTCTCTCCAATTCCCTCTCAATATTTCAACTTTCGACTTGTGATTGAAACTACTCCTTGATTTATCCGCTTCTTGACAAAGGCCAGCCAGTATATACCCGAAAACAGATCATTACACAACAATCCAAAAGGATTTGGGGATAATGCATCTATATTTATGTTGAAAAGAATTAGGATTGATAACACAAGTAATCAATTAAAGAACAATCTGGCTAACACTCCCTCAGCATCAATTGTGACTACAAAAATTAGCAAAGGGTAGATGAAATCAAAATGGAAGTTCTTCAGGGAGGTCCCAATTATCTTCATCGTCTTCCTTTTTCTTGTTAGTAGGGGTCTCTTGCTTGCTCTGAGGCACATATCTTGATTGCGGACGTCTGTTTACACAGTAAGATGGCAACTACAAGGATAAGCATATTTATCCAAATCTGACAGAGAGTTGAAGATGCCACTGTAGTACAAGGAACATCTAAATTCTTGTGAAGTAAAGGCCTAGAGCAACAGGTTATAGAGCATTGTAAGTAACATCCAAAAGAAAAAAGCTGTAGCTGTTCTTCATTTTGAGTTTTTCCAACTTGACTCAAAATCTAGTTGGAATAGTCATAATAATGCAGCTCAAAGAGGATGGATGACAAATAGAATGTTGAAGAAAAATATAATCCAGACAGACTTTAATTGGAAGAAAAAGCATGGGAGAATAAACATGTCCATCGTGTTTGCAAATGACAAATGTTGTACAATGATAAAAGACGAACTCTTCGCTACGAATATTCTCTAGACTTGGCCCGGTCTAACCTTTTCCCTTCTTTTCCCTTGTTCGTTCCTAAGTCCTACTAAAACAGTGAATCTTTTTTCTCAAAGTTCCACTTTTCAACTGGAGTCTCAACTGTAACAACAGACCTCACCAAGAAATGGCCAACTAAAGAATCTTATACAGACTCCACATCAAAAACTAAATGTAAAATGCTTTCCAATTCATAACTAAATTTGCAGCTCAAAAGTAGCCATGACTCTTGGTGATGACACCAACATGAATTCTTTTATCAGCACCATGTCATTGATAACAAAATGTAGGCAGAAGAACCAACCGTCTACCAGCCCATGAAAAGCAAATGAGTAGGAAACACACAATCACTGCTTACATTTCCCACCAACCCAAACTCACAAGCGTATTACAACGCTCTCTCTTATGACTTCCACTTGAAACTTTCAAGCTCAAGTCTGTGACAGAGGCCAATCTCCTTGAAAATCAGTTCTAATACTTCGTAATATGAAACAATAGGTTGACAAAAAAGACCAAACTTGAACATCATTGGCCATTGGGGAAAAAAAGAAAAGGAAAGGAAAAGTGGGTGAAGAGGGTGAAAGGGGAGGAGGAGGTCCTAAAAAGCCAAAGCAAGACACTAACCTAAACCGCATCCTCTTCGCGCAGGTAAAACCGCCGATGTTCTACAATTTGATCATGAAACCTTAAAAAGTAGATAGCAAAGGGAAACAACCTCCTCCTCCAATCCGACAACTCTACAAATTTTTGCAATTTCGTACCACTTAACCATTCTGAAGCCCTCGCCACCTCGCTCTTATTTCTCTTACGCTCAGAACTACTGAGCGATACTGGCGATGGAGAATCTGTGTACATCATCAACTCCAAATGACATAGGAGAGTCGAAAGAGATTGTCTGCTGAACGCAATGCAGCTACAATACTCTTCTGGCAACGCCCGATTTGCATTAATAAATTAATCTCCTTAAGCTGAATTAGCATGTGTTAACCAGAATCTCAATCGGTTTCCCCGGTAAGGAAATTGCAAAATGAGGTCAAGGAAAACAAGCGCACCTTCGCCGATTGCGCTTCGCAGCCTCGCGCGTCTTGCGCTTCTTCTCGTCCTGCTTGTTCTCGAAGTACCGCCGCCTCTTGCTCTCCTGAATCACGCCGGCCCTCATCACCTCCCTCCTGAACCTGTTCAGCAGCCTCTCCTCCGGCTCGTTGTCGTCCACGATCACCTGGACGTTGTAGCCTCGGAAGAAGAGCGCGTTCGCGTGAGCGAGCGCCGGGTTCACCACCGCCGACAGCTCGCTCGGTAGACGCTCCGTCGCCGCGGCCAGCGGAGCGGAGCTGCTCCTGGCGTCGCGACTGGACATGCAGAGAGTCGCCGGGCCTCTCGCCGGCGGGAACGGCGTCGACGGCGGCTTCGAAGGCGAGAGAAAGGAGAGGAAGCTGGACAGCGAAGTCGCCATTATGGTGAGAGAGCTTCAGCGTTTGGCTATGCCGGTCTTTCGTTTTTTTGTGGGTTGAATTGAACGCCTTCTGAATTTTGTGAAGCTCTTGGTTCTGGATAGAATCTCCCCCACTCTCAAACTCTCAGGAAGATTGTGGATAGTGTGGTTCAATGGGCTCATCGGATGGGCTGGGCTCAATCTGTGTGGGCCCGACCAACGGGTTTGGCCCAACGTTTAGAGCGAAGCCCGAACCGGATGAGTCGGTCCGTCTGATGTACGTTTGATTCCGAGTTTCAGCACCGAAAAATTGGCTGGATACCCAAAAAAACTTCAACTTTAGCATTTATAACAATTATGTCTAAAAAATTTTTGTCTCATAAAAAACCTCAAACTTTTACGTTTATCTCAATTCTACCCCAAATGTTCACTTTTGCCCCAATTCTATCGGTCTAGTACAAAAAAAAAAAAAAACCCTCAACTTTAGCATATCTCTTAATTTTATCCAAAAAAAATTTCCTCATAAAAAGTTTTCAATTTTTACTTATGTCCAAATTATATCACCATTAACTTTCCGTTTATAATTACCATTAGTTAATCATATATGGTATTTTTTCACATCGTTAATGAATTATACATTGACATGAAAAAATCCTCGAACTTCTCTTTTATTGTTTTCTTCACCAACATATTGCCGAGAGATAAGGAGTCACTCAAGACGGCGCGTTTCGTATTTTCTTTGGCACTAAATAACCCAAAGAATGACTAGACATGGAGATATTTGGACAAACGATTTAAAATCTCGTCGTCCTTGAAACCTACTGTTTCTAAATTTTGAAGATTCGTTGGTATTTTCGACAAGAAAATTCGAGTGAAATAGGATTAACTAACGGTAATTATGGACAGAAGGTTGACAGTAATAGATTTGGGATAAAAATAAATGTTGAGGGTTTTTTATGAGACAAAAAAGTTTCAGATATAATTAGGATAGATGCTAAAGTTGAGAATTTTTTTGGATATTAGACTGGCAAAATTGGGCAAAAGTAAAAGTTGACGGTTTTTTATGAGACAAAAAAAATATGAATATAATTATCATAAATGCTAAAGTTGAAGATTTTTTTGGGTAAGCTCCAAAAAATTCTAAACTTGCTGAGATGGATTTACAAAGTTTTATACTCTCAGCATCTGAGGGTATGGGGTGTTGAATATCTGCTTGCAGTCTGTTAATTAGTACACGGACGTTGTAATCTAATCTTAATTTATTGGGCATTGCTTGATTACTGCTCAAGACTCGTAATTGAAGTGTCATCTATGGATGTGTTTGGAAACACTTTTCAGGAAAGCCTTTAGAAAAATGCAAGAGATTTTGCTAGACAGGTTTTTTCAAAATTCAAATAGTATTTGGTAAGTATAATTTCAAAATCCTTTGGCAAGAAATTTTGACCTAAATGTCGTTTGAAAAAAAAATACATTTTGTAAAAGACTTTTAAAAGTTTTTCTTAAAAAAATTCTTCAATTGTCCCGACGAAACTAAGCCACGAGCGAGCCCAGTCAGCCTTCAAAGGGCAACCTTACTTGAGGTTGCACGACCGAGGAGGCCACCGCCTGAGGTAGCGCAACCTCAGGCAAAAGGCTGGTCATAGCTAGACTAGTTTGCTGGCGGTCAGATTTAGTTGTTGGCAGCCTAAGCCCTTGTCGTTGACGTTGCATGAGTTGGGCATATTTTTAATTGTGAAAGTTTAGCGATGGCAAAGTTAAATAAAAAAAATATTTGCATTTTGGAAATGGTCAAAGGATGCGTTTGGTTCAGCATTTACAAAATATTTTTGGACTATAAAGTCCCTTGAGTAAATGCAAATGGTGCTTGACAACATTTTTTGAGGGCTTTGAGGAGATGCAAAGCTCTCCAAAGGCCGAACCAAAAGCATCCCAAGCATTTTCCGGACTTGCCTTGGGCTAAAGGCCGAAGGCATTTGGAAATACAATTAATTGCATTCTCATAAAACTCTTTAAAAATTTGTCAAACGGTGGCCTAATACCCAAAAGAGCCTCTAACTTTAATCTCTATCCTAATTACATCGAAAACTTTTTTTGTCTCATAAAAATCCTCAAACTTTTATTTTTGTATCAATTCTACCGACTTAATACCTAAAAAATCTTCAACTTTAGCATATGTCCTAATTACATCCAAAACTATTTTTTGTCTCATAAAACCCCCCCAACTATTACTTTTGTCTCAATTCTACCACCGTTAGTCTTTCATACATAATCATTATTAGTTAATCTTACGTGACATTTTCACGTCGTTAATAAATTACACCCCAACAAAACTAACATGAAAAAATTCTTTATTTCTCTTTGTTGTATGCTTCCCCTCACATTACTGAGAAATAAAGAGCCAATCAAGACGATGCGTTTTGAATTGTCTACGATGCTCAATAGCCCAAAGAACAACTAGACATGGATATATGATTGTTTGGATGAACGATTTCAAATCTCGTCATCCGTGAAACATGCTGTTTTCGAATTTTGAAAATTCATTAATAAGTTCGGTGAGAAAATTCGAGCCACGTGGGATTAACTAACAGTGATTATGGACGGAAGGTTTACAATGATAGAATTGTGACAAAAGTAAAAGTTCATGATTTTTTATGAGACAAAAAAAAAAGTTTCGAATATAATTGGGATAGATGCTAAAGTTGGGATTTTTTTTTTGGTATTAGGTGGTAGAATTGGGACAAAAGTAAAATTTTGGATTTTTTTATAAGATAATTTTTTTTATATAATTGAGATAGATGCTAAAGTAGAGAATGTTTTGGGTATTAGGCCATCAAACGATACTTGCATTTATCCAAGGGCCTTTAGAGCCATATATAGGCTTTAGGAAAGCTATGCTTTGGTTCCTATTTTCCCATTCAAAGATCAAAAACCTTCCTTCTCCCTCTCCAAATCGATGGCTAAAGCTACGATTTGAGCTCGAATTTAGCTTTTTTCTCATGGCTACAATTGAAACCTATGCTTTCAATACTATCTTCCCATTCAAAGATGGAGGAAAAACCTTCGAGTCTCCTCCCATCAATCGGCCGGAAAAAAAAAGTATGATAACCTGCGGTTACTACTCTTTCCTTTTAATTTTCGCAATCAAACTTCTTTAAAAAAAAAAAAAAACTGTCGGAGAAAGGCAAGTGCAACCAAGTCGAGCTATTTACAAGTTACCCTTCTGTAAATCTCTTTTTCCCACTAGTTCAACCGAACCGATGCGAATCGCAAAATACTTAGGGCCTTGAGTGGGAAAACACGCGATGAGCTACCGGATCCGGATCCCCTACCTTGGTTTTTTCAAGGTAGGGGAATCCCCACCCTTGATATGGGGGAGGGGGGGAGCATATCAAGGGTGGGGATGAGGAGTAAGTCACCTGCCTTCCCCACCCACCCCGAGCTACCTACATGCAAGGAACGTCGATCTCACCATTCGAGAGTAATAGGAATATGAAGAAGTACAAGGTTTAGCTGCGACTCAGTAGTTTGGTTTCGCCGAGTCCTTAGTACGATGATGTGTACACGTAGCCCAAGAGAGATGCTTCCACCACCTCCTGCTGGCGGGAACGGGGTTCGCGGCGGCCCGATCGGCCCCCCACAAGGGCAAAAACACAAACATATCATGAAAATCGGACAAAAGGACTAACGAATTATTAAATAAGGAAAAAAACAAAAAAAGAACAGAGACAAAGGGCAGTTGAATCGAAGTCGACGACAATAATCTGATGGACAAATATAAACGCATGTATAGACGCGCGAGTCTCCGTCGAGAATGCTCCAAATGGATGATCGATCTTATCTCCCGCCGCTGATGATAAAACAAGCATTATCCAAACCCATCCCATCCTCTTTTTGGTAAAATCACGCAATGATTTTGCCCGAAATCCACGCTATAAAGTCGTAATTTTTAAAAAAAAAATTGAAAATTTATGAACCGATTGGATATTCAAAAAGGGGATCGAATTAAACTGATTGACCAGGAGGGAGGCTCGAAAACGAGGTGGCGTAGGAGGGCGTGACGCGAGGGGGCCGTGCGGATCGGGGATTTTCCACGCCGCATGCACCGCCGCTGCCTTCCCATTGGACAACCTTTTTAACCTCGGGTAGGATTTCGTTTGTGTGTGTACATGGATGTGTATCATGTGCGTGGAGGTATGTCGATCGTAGGTGTCCGATCCATCCGAGGCGGAGTGTGATAGGAAAGCAAAAGAACAAATGGCGGGGGATGCAAAGAATAGATACTCGTTCTGAAATTGAAAAAACGACGGTGCGTATGCCTATCTATGATCTATGTAGCATGGACACCCCTATCTGGAGAGATTTTGCGTGTCGGACACGGCGACACGGAGACACAGCCGGGACACGGCCGAACACGGAGGATCGCGTGTCCGGATGGCCAACAAAAAAGGACATGCGTGTTATCTTAAGGGCCGACACGTCAGGACACGTAAGGGACACGTCCCACTGGTAAAAAAAAAATCTTTTTCAAATATGCCGTGTCCCGACGTATCGAAATTCTCTATTTTTTGAGAACTGCCGTATTAGCGTGCTGTATAGTATCGTGTTCCGTGTCGTATCGGTACTACATAGTCTATGATATAACTTATGCATGGATATGCGATGGAAATGGAAAATATTTTCATCGATCGGTTAGGCTCATGAGCTATCCAAGTTCGACTGTTTTTTTCTAGAGGGAAATTGAATGGTCGAGTTGGAGTCTTACTTGACTCGTTAAAACCTCTAAAGATGCATGTGATATCGGGTCAAATGTACTAATGCTGCAATAAACTTCTTTGTTTTCGTTTTCGTGGGATTTCACATTGGTATTCTATTTCATTGAGTAATTGTATAATTCATGCTCTAGAAAAAATAAATTCCTTGAAATTTGCAAACTAAACATTGAAATCCTAAATAGAAATTGTGATCGATCAAGCTGGTGCGATGAAATTGTTATTCTAACACAATATATTTATCACAAGAAAAATGATATATTATTCACGAGTCACTCATATAGACGATTTGTGACTTGAGACATCACATCCCACTTCTCCATTCACGACCAAAACCTTAGTGGCATGCGAAATCCTAAGATCTTTATGCTTTAAATATAAGCTAGATCATTGAAGCATAACATTTTTCTTTTTCCTTTTTTTCTTGTGGCAAGATTGGCCTTCCGATTCTTCTCCCACATCCCCATTAGTTCTCAAAAGCATAATTACCTCGGTGCTCTTCTTCGTTGAGCTCTATTTCCTGCAAATTAGGCAGTTTTTTCCTTTATTACAGTTTTTTTCCTGATTTATTGATATGATAGGGTTATCACATATATTGTATATAATGTCGATTGTAATGCTGTACAGATTCATACTGAATATAGAGGAAAATATATTTCTTCAGTCCTATCGTGCGCTTATATCGTATGTTCAATTCTACATAAGCATCCCAACAAAGACTACAAGTTTGTACTGTCGTTTTGTACGGATTGATTATTTATTTAGGATTAAAGACTTTTGTTATCATTTCAGAAATCACCCGTTCGAATCCCATTAATTTCGTCCCGACTCCTCTGAAACAAAGCCGTTTGTGCATGTCAGAAATTTAGATTTAACCAGCTTAAAAGAATTTTCACGAGTTTTCAAGTAGCCGGGGCTTTCCGGCCGTCTCTCAAGGATCATGAGAAAACGAATGGAAAAGAACCATGATAGAAGTAAAGCTCAGGATCAGTCCAATACACATTAGAGCAACCCTAGAAAGTGACCAGTTTAGGTAAGTGAGCCCTTCAAATTCACACTCATTTGAACTGAGTTTAAATTTATTAATTTCTCCATGACTAATTTTTCAATCCACAAATTTGTAGTGGACGATTGAAAGTCTGATCGTCCAGTTATTGTTTTTAATCTGATTCAAAAGCGGTACATATTTAATATAGTCCTGGACAATATGAAAATATTCAATTTTGTCTTTGTTCTCAAATTAATAGAAGAATTACATTGAACATTTTCATATAGCTCAAGAACTATATTGAATAAATTAAAAACTAATGGATCACATTGTACATTAGGCTAAAGCTCAGATCTACATTGAACAATTTAACACTTTGAAAATTATATTGTATATTAGGTCGAACTTCAAGAACCATTTTTTTCCATGATGCCATCTAATTAAAAGTGGCAACAGCATACCATAGTTAAGAGAAAGGGAAAATAAAGAATAAAAAAAATTAGCGATGTGAACCAATGAAAAGCAGGATTAGTGGGAGAATTGAATATTTAGGGCTAACGTTCCTCTCTCTCTCTCTCTCTCTCTCTCTCAGGAATGCTCTTTTCCTCGTCCGTGGGCTGAAAGCTGACTAGGATCTGTCCTGGAGCCAATCAAGGCTCAGCTTTCTTGAGACATGGAGGATTAATTTCTCTTAATTGTTTTATTGAGCAAATGGGGGGGAGACACATGTCGAAGGCGATTGCGAAACCTACGCGATTACGACACTGATTCTAGGATTATAAAAATGGCAAAGAAGGGACAGAAACTCCTGAGTGGGAAGGACAACGCAGGAATTTGTGGCTGATAATCATAGTTTATACCTGCACACAACATGAAAAGACGCACACACACACACATCAAAGAAAAGAAAACAAACGACACTTGGAAAAAAAAGAAGCCTTCCCTTTATCCAATGGGCATCCCACTTTCTAGGGTTAAGGCGTGGCATCTGCTCTCACCACTGGTCTTTAGCTTAAACTAATCCTTAGGATAAAGTCTGTCTGTTTGCTTGTTTTTGAATCGGTTTGTTTAGCTTCCTGTGATATATCTCCTCCTCCTGTTTAGTAAAGAAAGGTTGGTTTTTGAATCGGTTCGTTAAATGTTACGTAGCTATTCCGTCGATGAAATAGATCTTTTTATCGTTGGGCGGTTTCGATATCGGCCATTTTCGCCACCGCCCTTCCTTCCTCTCGATAATTAGTTACTTGTCTTTCCTTTCGTCGTCATTTGTTTTCCTAGTAGATGGATCTTTTTTTTTCTGCTGGTTCTTGGTTATTGAATAGGGGCAACGTGCGTCGGCATTGTATTCAGTTAAGGGGCAAGAATTAGCTGGGGCCAATCAATGCGTGCCCCCTTTGCGCGTCGCTCGTTTATTTGTAGTTTCCATCGTGCACTTGCGTCCTCTCGACCACACATTGTGATTTTACCCTCTTTGATGGGCTAATTGCGCCACGCGGCAGCTCATCACCAACCTAGACCCGAGGCTCGTGCTTGATCCAAGCAATGGCGGCGAGACCAACGTGAGGACATGGATTAAGATGTGAGAGAGAGTAAGCGGTGGGAGCGGACAAGCCTCGACGAAGACAGCGGCAGGCGATGGTCGAGAAAGTAACGATCCGAGACAGCGTCGGGCTCGTGCGATGGCAGGAGAGACGAAGAGCGATGGGGGTCTGAAAAGGGTCGTAAGTAACCCGGAAAAGCCACCAATAATTAGTGCCGCCCCTCGAGCTAATTCTTGCTCTTTATTCTCTTTCCATTCCTAATATCGACATACAAATGTGTCTTGTCAATGCGAAATTTGCCTAGCTCTAGGTGAATATAACTATATGTCATATCCTTGTAATATCTTGTGAGCTATGGACATGCGCATAGACTCATAGTAACAGTAAGTAGATTCAAAAGAGGCAGTAGGCAAGTTTTGTTTTGGTCATTGGTTCCAAGTGATTGAAGAACAAAATCGTCCACATCATACCAAAGTTGCAAAGTGGGCAAATAAGAAACGAAAGACAAAAGAGGGGGGGCACTAAATATGAATATGCCCAAACGTTCTGGGTCCACGCTTTTGTGCACATTTCGGCTGTGAGCGAAAGGTCTTCTTCACTATTCTTGGATTAGACAACCTATTCGCTCTTCCTTCCTTCCTTCCTTCCTTCAGGCTTTCCCTCTTTAAAGGGCCAAAAAGAAGAAGATTGATGATGTGAGGGTGCGTGCGTGCAAATCTCATCATCACACGCTTAGCATTCCTTATTAGACTTTTCGTGAGAAGAGATAACTAGTGACGGCCCTTTGAACACACCTTCGCTAGAATGTGAATAGTAAACTTTGTTTTCATCTGGGGGTTCAAATTTTTAGAGACAGTAATCACCACATAAAACCTTACATAGTATAAGAGAAACAGATCATGAATTTAATTGTTTGAGGCTTCTCTATATATCTTCCCAAGTGCATGTCACAACCTTAGCCGCAATTTTCTTTATTTGCATGACTACTTGTGTTACAAGTATCGGTTCAGTCTAAACCGACGGAACACCATTAAAAGTAATACCCGTAAGTACAACGCAAGTGATTAACGTGATGGTGTTGGATAAATGGATGGTTTAATAGTCAACTCATGTTATAAGTGATGCGCGTGGCTCTTTCGATATCGCGACGTAATTGATGTAGTCATTTTAGTTGGAGGACAAAGTAAATGATTGTTTTATTTATAGTTAGTACAAGAGACAGTCCGAGTGGCATTTCATTATGGATATATAGGGCGCGTATATATATATATTGACTAGTGAAGCTAAAGTGCGCCGTTTTGGTGATAATGGAGCCATCAATTTTTGACATTCTTTTGATCAACAACTTCAAGTATAACACTAGACTTTGAGTCCGCCAAGTACATTACTAGATTATTCACCGGACCTTTGCAGCTACATGACCAATTTTTGACCATCCAGTACCACACGTTTTCTTTTTTTCTTTTTTTCTTTTTTAAGTAGATATCCTGACTGATAGCATATCTATTCTCCTTCTTCTACAGAAACCCGAAGAGAGTCCATGGGCTTTTAGAGGCATGTTTGAAGAATGCAATGCCATATTGGCCTTTCTCGACAAGGGTTTGGTAAAGGTGACCCATCTCCCACGAACGGCAAACTACGCAGTCGACTGGCTTGCAAAAACCCATCGGAAGAATTTTCTTCCTTCTAATTGGTTCATCAGACCCCCCAACCACTTTTGCATATTTTATGTTGTGAGTCTAAGAACACTAGGGCTGCGTTTGGTGGTCCGGATTTGGGCCCGAATAGGATATGATAAGGTTGGATTAGAAATCCTTCGGATTGTCTTTTGAATTTTGTAAAATCTCATCATATGTTTGGTAGATGTCCGGATAAGATAGGATATTCACACTTTGTCTGGTCCGCAACCCCTCCGCCGCTCCTTTAGGTTTCCGACAAAAACACGTTCCCTCCGGCCGCCACCTGCAGCTCCCCCCAAGCTCTATCCTCGAACGTTTGGCTCCACCTCGAATCTGCGCCCACAGCCCGTGCAGGAGTGTTGCGGGGGTGAGGAGGGCAAGTATATCAGTCAAATTTTCAAGAGCAATGAAAATCTGACTGATCGGTTAGCACTCCACTAGAAAATCTGACTGATATACCTCGGATTTGCGCCCACATCCCGTGCTGGAGTGTTGCGGAGGTGAGGAGGGCGACAAAAACCAATATTTTCTCGTTCCTGGAAAAGAGTATGTCATGCGACACTCACGATTAATAACCGTGACTGATCGATTAGCACTCCACTAGGGAATTCGACAATCATCAGGCAGATTCAAGGGTTTTGGTGGGCCACGGAGTGGCGAGCGAGGTCAGAGCTCTGGTGAGAGGCGACCTTGGACTGATTTCGGGATCGTCGACGGAATCGTCGTCGGAATCGTCGGAGTCGTCGTTGGGATCGTTGGGATTGTCGTTGGAGTCATTGTCGGAGTCATTGTCGGAGTCGTCCTCCTCCTCGTCGGAATCGTTGTCAGAGTTGTCGCCGGTCCCTCCGCCGCGGGCAGAGATGCTCTCAAGGTGTTGTTGGAGGTTAGGGCGCCGTCCTGGGTGTCGGCGGAGATGGACGAGGAGGAAAGGGTGAGGCGTGATCGTCGAGGGTTTGTCATTTTTTATCCAATCCGGGTGTATCCTACTCCCTCCCCTGGATTTCTTATACGGTGTTTTATTCGGGTATATCCAGGTTTATCCGGTCCGGACGACATCTCCAAACATCGGATATGGTAATTTGTTATCCTATCCGGCCCAAATCCGGACCACCAAATGGAGCTTAGTTGTTGTAAGTCCGGTTTTATTTGAATGAATGGAATACCTTGGATTTCTACCCCAAAAAAAAAAGTACGATGCGTGCTTTTTGATTTTCCAAATTTGGATATTTTTCTACTTTCATGGCTAGATTTTCGTTGTCTTTTAGCCCGTAATGTTTATCGACCGATGAAACTAATCTGCAAAAACCTTTTAAAGTAACATTTGTGGAATTTGTAACATCATAATTCGAAAATCATGAGTTTCTAAATGGGCTAAAGAGGAAAAAAAGTACATTTTTTTTAAAAAAATCTTTTTGTACTCTTCTAACCTTGCTTTTGTGAATCCAAGATGGTGGTTTAATAGTGTTCATATATTAAATTTGATCTTCACACTTGGAACCCAACACTCAAAATTGTACTCCCACTAAATTAAGCAATTAATCCCCCCACCTAAAGTTGCAATTTCAATTAAAATAAGGGCCTCCTCCTTTTTTTTCTTCTCCTTTCTTCCCCAAGTTGCAATTTTTATTTCATTTTCACAACCCCCCCAAACAACAACATTCTCTGTTTCTCCTGCCTTCCCCCTTTGCTCCAAATTCAAGGCCTTCTTTTGCTCTTTTGGGTTTTGCTGCAACCAACAGATGCCCGATGATCCCTCTCAGTTTTCCCTTCATTTGCTTCCTCTGTAACCGTTCCCCTTCTTTACTCATCTCAGTCCAAACTGCACTCAAAACTTCGTTTGACTTGACTGCTTCTTCTCAGGTGCGCCCCCCCTTTGACTGGTTCTCCCTCCCCTCCCTCGGCCGTATTTACTGCTTTGCATGCGTTTCCACTTTGACCCATTTTTGATTTCGGTTTCGGCTTCCCGTTCGGACATCTTATTATATTGGAGTCTTGAGTTGGGGTGTTGTGTGTAAGAAGTTCGTATCTTCCTCGGTTGAGGGTAGTGGGGCAGACGTCTCTGCTCCATACCTGGTAACTTTCTTGAAATGTTTGCACTTGCAGTGGATGTTTCTTGGAACTCTGCGTGATTTGAGAGCTGAAAAATCTTTGATGTCTTCTGGGTTTATGCCTGTACGATGATGTGACATGCCTCAGCTCCTTAGTTTTGATAATCCCACTCTTTGCTGGGTGTAATATGATGATGTCCCAAATCCTGATGCTCGGCGCTTGGCATATGCATGTTTTCGCTATGTTTTTGCTAAAAGTTCTGGTTGTCATCAGTATTTGGCAAGTGAGAAGTTAATCTGTTGGGGAGGATTCACCCTTGAAATATTTGCTGTGTCATATACTATCCCTTAATTTTTTTTTTTTTTTTAAGGTAGGGTGATCCCCACCCTTAATATAGGGGTGGGGTGGAGGTGGGTAAGTCACCTGCGTTTAAGGCAGGTGATCCCCACTTAGGACCAATTATATGGAGGAGGTTAGTTTCCAGTCGTCTCGGTTTATCATATGTGCGGTCCTTGTGTTCTGTCCTTCTGTGTGTCTTTGTTATAAATCGTTGAACAAGCTTCATAGTGTAATAATCGGGTGGACTTACGGTAATGATCATCGTCTTTCTGGTAGATATGCCGAGTGAATCATGATGTGCCTTTTTCGATGGGTTAGCTGTAATCATTCAGTTTAAAATTTTGCAGAAGGCTCGGAGCATTTCAAGTTAATCTCGGCCTATGTCGAAAGGAAAGGACCTGGATGGTGAAGAGGAGCGAGCTAAAATGGGGGGTTCAGATTGTGAAGAAGCGTCCACGGACGTTGACGGATGCATCAAAGACCCCGTGCTTGAGTTGCACTTTGGTGGTGCTTCTTGGGTCAATTCTCAGAAATGCCCACTGGCAAAGTCGGGGTGTCGTGAGACTAAAAGGAAATTGGAGAAACGATCATCTTCTAGTTCTAGCAGGATTGGTAGTTCCTCAGTTGTGGAACCTCAGGATGCAGATTACACTCCATCGCTCAGCGATGAGTTAGAGGTCTTGATACTGGCTAGGGTGCCTAGATTTTTATACTGGAAATTTGCCACTGTCTGCAAACGATTCTTATCTTTAATTAAGAGTGGGGATATCTTCAAAATCAGGAGGGAGATTGGATTTAAAGAACCGGCTGTGTTTATGTTGGCGAGCGGGGAAACCAGTTGGTGGGCATTCGATCCGCGCTCTGAATCTTGCCGGGATCTTCCTATTTTGCCCTCTGACTCATGCTTCTCCGCTGGAGACAAGGAAACACTTTGTGCAGGTACTCACCTGATGGTTTCAGGCAAAGAGATTGATGGCCTTGTGATTTATAGATACGAATTGACTGAAAATAAGTGGTTCAAGGGCGACTCCATGAAGAACCCGAGGTGCTTGTTTGCTTCCGCCACTTGTGGTAACTATGCTTTTGTAGCTGGTGGGATTGGTATAGGCAGCAAAAAGGAAGTTCTTAATTCTGCTGAGAAGTATGATCCCGAGACTAAGTCATGGGATCGGCTTCCTATGATGCATCAAAAAAGGAAGATGTGCTCCGGTTGTTACATGGACAATAAATTCTATGTGATTGGAGGCAAGAATGAGGAGGAAAAGAACCTCACTTGCGCGGAAGCTTTCGACGAGAGCCAAAACAAGTGGGAAGTCATCCCTGACATGTTGAAAGACATGCCCGTCTCGACCTTCCACTCTCCACCCCTCCTTGCCGTCGTGAACAACGAGCTTTACACTCTCGAGACCTCATCGAATGAGCTGAAGGTGTATGTGAAGAGCAGCAACTCTTGGAAGAGGCTGGGGCCAGTTCCTATAAGAGCTGATTTCAACAAAGGATGGGGCGTTGCGTTCAAATCTCTGGGCAGCGAGTTGCTCGTGATAGGTGCATCCTCTGCTTTGTACCCCAACCATGGGATGACCATCTTCACTTGCTGCCCCGATCCAGACACGGAGGAACTGCAGTGGACGCCTCATGGTTGTTCCAAGAACAGTTCCAGTCACTTTATCCTGAATTGTTGTGTTATGATGGCTTGAAGTTTGACCGGTGATTCGCGCCGTGAGCACCTGAATAACACGCTACATTTGCAATCCGAGTAGCTGGTCTCACTAAACCATACATACACGTAGCTTGTCCCAAGAAGATGGCTGTCATATTCACAACTTGCATTATCACAGTTGGGTTAATTGCATGACTCGGCTGTAATCTCTCTTATGCCATTCTATCTCCAAACTTGATGATTAATTCAAGTGCCTCCCCTCTGTCTTTCTAAATCAATGGCAAATGTTTCTATCATGGTGTGCTATCTTGCTGAACTTGTAATAAGAAACTTTTCATGCCTGAATTGGAGATCTCCAGTTGTTGCTGGATCTCGGGTAAGTTGCGCAAGATTTTTCGGTTCATCTTTTCTTCGAGACGGGCAGCAGAAAAGTTCTAGCTTTTCGCATGTTGCTTAGGTTGTATCCTATGTAGTAGGATTCGCGCCGGTGCTCAGGAATTTCCTAAGCTCTGCTTGAGAAACTAATCTGCAATGAGAGAACAGGATGATGCTACCTGAATACATGTGCTTTCTTGAACATGTGTTCGGACTCTGAAGATTGATGTTTCCTCAGAGGATGATTTGAGAAGCAGATTCCCTGTTTTGGGGACAAAGTACACAACGTTCAGCAGAGAAGTGAGAACCTTAACAGATGAATATTTGATTGGATCCCGATCAAGCGAAAGTCTCGAACGCGAACGGGTTATCGAAATGGCATGCGTACACCAGGTTCGATAAGCAATGCCTTGTGCTTATGGGTCTAGGCTTGTCCACTGGGTATGATAAACGCGTCCTAAGTATGTAATTCTGCAGGTGTCGGACAAATTTTGATATTTGGTCCTGTCATAACTTTAAGGGCAAAAGTATAGCAAGTGTCAATATTTGTATACAACGCTCACTTTAGTGTCTATATCTTTTTTTTTTGTATCACTTAAGTACCAAATCGGAGAAAAAACGATCACTTAAGTGCCAACAACGAGAAATTCCGGCGATCTCACCGGAATTGGCATTTAAATGATCTTTTTTTTTTTAAAAAAAATTGGCACTTAAGTGATTCAAAAAATGATCACATTAGTGCCAAATCAGAGAAAAAACGATCACTTTAGTACTAATTCCAGCGACCTCACCAGACTTGGCAATTAAATAATCATTTTTCAAGAAAATTGACACTTAAGTGATAAAAAAAGTTTGCACTAAACTGAGCGCCGTACATAAATATTGGCACTCCTACTGTACGTATGCCTAACTTTAAGTGAGTTCGGCATTACAAAAAAACATGGGCCTCCACCATAAAACTCTTGGTGTTGAACAAAGTCGTTTAATTGAAAAACGCCAACTAAGCGGATACGTAGTTTTAAACAATTGGGTTCACATTGGCTAAAGATAGAATATGGTTCGGATTGATCAGTGTGAGGTTCGTCCCAGCGCCATGAGCGATGAAAAAATTCGGAACCAGCTGAATCGGATTGAACAGAACTCTAGCATACGTGCCGTGCATTACCTAAATGTGTGCCTATTCATCTGTTAACTGCATTTGCAATTTAATTGACTGCGTAATGATACTACGATAATAATTTTTGGGGAGTTCTAATTTATTCGTTGGAAAAAATTGAGACCCGAATGTCCATCAGTTCAAATCAAATTAAGCACTAAAGACTCGAGAACATTTCTCATGGAATCGTAACCGGCCTGGCCCATTTACATCCTAGCCGACCCGACATAAGATCGGGCCGGTCATATTGGATCCGGATCGCATCCCCATTTGATTTGATTTTGACCTACTCAGCACAATCCTGCAAGTAGAGAGAGAAGGGCCGAAAGGAGCTGATTTAGCTCGCTCTCTCTCTCTCTCTCTCTCTCTCTGCCGTTTTCACGCGAAAGCGAAGCTGAGACAGATCTGAAAGTTCGATCACTACCCTTGATCACGTAAGGTGCTTCTCTATAAGTCGCTTACTTGCTTGCTTGATTCGCCAAATTCGGCACTTCCCGTCCTCAATTCCAATCTCCATACGCTGTAGGAAACAGATCGCGAATCTGTCGTTGTTTCCCCTCCGTTTCATGGTACTTTTACATTTGTCCTGACAGTTAACCCTAAGCGCGAGATCAATTTCTTGTTCGGAGGTGTGGCGAAATTCGAGTCTAGGGTTTTCCCATTTGTTGGTTTAGTTAACGCTTATTTATGACAAAGGAGCTGTTTTGAATACTGGCGTTTTTTTTTTTGGGAAACTTTGGGATCTGTTTCCTGAACTATCCGAGATTCTTGTATGGGGGGCTTAGGGCCTGTGTATAGTCAATACTAGGTATTCGTGGAGTGTATTCATCTTGGTGAAGTAATTGCAGTTGGTGGGTACTGGGTGACGTCCATGAATAACAATAGTAACCCGTCTAGAAACCTTCCGGCTTCTTCATCTCCCTTTGGGAATGCTGCGATTTTGAACTCGGCTATGCCGACAAACCCTGCGTTTGCCCAAGCGCAGGGTCAAGGTGGGCCGGGGTTTCAAGCACAGTTTCAGCTGTCGCAAGCGCAAGCCATTGCGCAGGCGCAGGCGAAAGCGCAGGCTCATGCGCAAGCTCAAATGCAAGCGGTGAACCCCCAGTTCCAAGCGCAGCTGCAAGCTTCTCTCAGTCAAATGGGAAGCCTTGGGAATCTGGGTTCATCTCCATCCTCCATGTCCACTCCTGGAAGTGGCAGCGCGAAGCGTTTGCCTCAAAAACCCCCAATGCGACCTCCTGGAGTCCCTATGAACACCATGATTTCGCCATTGAAACAAATGGAGCTTGCTTCAGCTGCTCGCAAGAAGAAGCAGAAGGTCCCCGAGAAGCAGCTGCAAGACAGAGTGGCAGCAATTCTTCCCGAGTCCGCATTGTACACGCAGCTCCTTGAGTTTGAGTCTCGCGTTGATGCTGCTCTCGCGAGAAAGAAGACTGACATACAGGAAGCCCTGAAGAACCCTCCATGCATTCAGAAAACACTTAGGATTTATGTCTTCAATACATTTGCCAACCAGATTCGCACAATACCTCAGAAGCCAAATGTTGAGCCACCTACTTGGACCCTTAAGATAATCGGGAGGATCTTGGAGGAAGGGGTGGATCCTGATCAGCCTGGAGTAGTTCAGAAATTGAACCCTTTATACCCAAAGTTTTCATCTTTCTTCAAGAGAGTCACCATTTCTTTGGACCCGCGACTTTATCCTGAAAACCCTGTGATTGTTTGGGAGAACTCTAGATCGTCTGCTCCTCAAGAGGGATTTGAGGTGAAGCGGAAAGGAGATAAAGAATTTACGGTGACTATCCGGTTGGAAATGAATTATGTCCCAGAGAAATTCAAGCTGTCGCCAGCTTTGATGGAAGTTCTCGGCATCGAAGTTGAGACTAGACCAAGAATTATTACTGCAATCTGGCATTACGTGAAGGCCAGAAAATTGCAGAACCCAAGTGATCCCTCATTCTTTAACTGTGACCCGCCTCTTCAAAAAGTGTTTGGGGAAGAGAAGATGAAATTTACTATGGTTTCTCAGAAGATCTCCAATCATTTATCTTCACCACAGCCAATACATTTGGAGCACAAAATTAAGCTTGCAGGAAATAGTCCAGCTGGAACTGCATGCTATGATGTGCTGGTTGATGTACCCATTCCCATCCAGAGGGAGTTATCTGCGCTGTTGGCAAACGTGGAGAAGAACAAAGAGATTGATGCCTGTGATGAGGCAATATATTCTGCAATACGAAAAATTCACGAGCACCGGAAGAGACGGGCATTTTTCCTTGGCTTTAGTCAATCTCCTGTGGAATTCATTAATGCCCTCATTGAATCACAAAGCAAAGATCTAAAGCTACTTTCTGGAGAAGCTAGTCGTAGTGCTGAAAAGGAGCGTCGGTCTGATTTCTTCAATCAGCCTTGGTATTCACATCATCTCTATGAATTTGGGCATTTTTTATTCTATGCTTTTGGGACTTTTTTCTACTCTTAAAATTTCTTCCTGCTCTATGGAACCTGAGAACTTTCACTTTGGCTACTCAGCAAATCATTAAACCTGGTTATGATGTGGTCAATTCTCTGATTTGAGTTTCTGCTTAAGTGTGCAAAACATACCCTCTGGACTAAATGCTTTATGAAGATGAATTATGACTGTTTCTATTTTTATAGGGTGGAAGATGCTGTTATTCGGTACTTGAATCGCAAACCAGCAACTGGAAGTGATGCTCCTCCAAGCACTTAACTATGGTTTGGGAGGTTTTGGGTAGGCCACTTTGCGAACCATGGATTCTTTTTGCTTGGCGCCTACAATCATGCATGTTGTTGACTACTTGAGGTAGGAGGCCTGGTGGCGTAGCTTCGGCTTTAGCATTTATAGCTGATGGGATTCACATCCACACGCCTCCTGCAATATGGAGTTTAATATAATTTCAGTGATGGAAAACTCTTGGATGTGGAACTATTTATATAAAAAGGCAATGCCTATTGTAAATAGTTGTGTGCCTGCTGCTGTACCCTCCTCTGTTGCTGTGAAAGGATAACGGCACCATGTTGCTTTATACAATTGATTCTCAATGTTGTATGGCCCAGATGCTGTTCAGGTTTCGATAATTAGTAAGCATTCGATAACTTCATGGTCAATGGTTGTGGTTGCTGATGTTTTTTGTTTTAAGGGGCCAATGTTTTGGTTTCATTGCAGTAAATAGAATTCATTGCGTGGGTGAGATGCTGGAATAAAGAATGAGACTGCCTTGTACTGGTGGCGACTCAACCTGTGGACAAGGAAATGCAATACTCTTTTTAATTTGGCATTCCCGTGTGTACATTGTTGGATGATTGCGATATGTTGGGTCGTGGCTCAACCACTTAAAGATTTTCGATGAACGATTGTGATTTGTTTATTTGTAATTCCACTAATGCCGATCTTTGAGGATCCGAGCCCTGTAGATCTGTGGAGTTGGCGATATAGTCTGGTAGTTGACGATACAAAGTGATCTCTGGCAGTGCTCTATGCACTAAAGCAGCAAAAGAAGTGTGGCGTGAGGGAAGATGCCTCAAAGTTGACCTCAGGAAGTTTTCGCAAGTCATCAAATGAAATGCATATCCACCTGATCTGTTCCTCAATGACATCAGGTGTCCGGTGTATCGTGGTGCGTGCTTCGGCCACCTGATCAAGTATCTAGCCCGGCCACCTACGCAGGGGTGCACAAACTGGACTGGAACAGATTGGGGGTGGTCCGGTTTTCGGTCCCAATAATTGAGATCAGTGAACAGGCGGTCCCCACCTGATCAAGTATCTAGCCCGGCCACCTACGTAGGGGTGCACAAACTGGACTGGAACAGATTGGGGGTGGTCCGGTTTTCGGTCCCAATAATTGAGATCGGTGAACAGGCGGTCCGATCTTTGGTTCCATGGTGGATAGGACCGGCCAAGATCGGTTTGCCCAAAATATATTCGCAACACAGCTATGCTTAGCGCTCTCTCCTCTCGTCTTCCCCATCTTTGTCAATATGTAGTCTCCGATCGTTTTTTATCTTGACTCAAATCTATGTTTTATTTTGACTATATTATGCAAACTCATTGTTTTATTCGCACTTCAATTCAATGAAGTATAAGTGTAATTCTACTTTGAGCTTGATTCTTTCTAACTCGAGGAGAATGATGCAGGATCATAATTCTGTTTCAGTTGGTTTAAGTGTTTTTGTTCCTAATTTAGTCTTTTCTCATTATTCTAGGATTATAAGTACTTATGTGATGGTTGTACAATGATCATATGTATGTTTTATTATGTTGGATGGTTGAGATTTGACGTTGTTAGTTTAGATCAAATGGTTAAATTTCTATAAGCAACTAGTGTTAGCAGTCTCACTGGAATCGGATCGGACTGCCGGTTCTGGTCTAGTTCGGTCCTCTGTCCCTTACCCTTGCAAGGCCCATCTAATGTTGAGATTGGGAAATTCAAAAGCCCAATCAAGCCCACAATAAAGATGGCGGGAAAGAGAGAGAGCTAAAACTAAAAGCGGACCATCTCCACCATCACTAGAAACAAACTCCTCCCTCTCCCTCTCTCCCCCTCTCGCTCTCGCGCTCGCTCTTGCCGGAGAAACTCGAAAATGGCGAAATCCGAGGAGACGAAAGCGTGCTGGAGAAAGGAAGTGGACGAGAAGCTGAACCGCCTCCACTCTCTCCTCTTCGGCGCCGACCTCGCTCTGGACCGCCGCGACTTCTCCACCGCTCAGATCCTCTCGCTCCAACTCCTCGGCTTCCTCGACTCCCAGACTCAAACCGATGTGGACGCCGCCTTCATCTGCCCTATCCGCCGCGAAGCCTCTGCGAAGCTCGAAGCCGCTCGCCGGGCCCTCACTCCTGACTCCGATCGGTAACCTCTTTCTCTGTTTCTCTCTAGATCGTTTCGTTGTAGATGTTTACACTTCCGATCATGCAATGTGTTTTTGGCTCGTTAATCTTTAGGTTAGAGTCTAAATCAGTTTTGGAACTTAGTTGTGAAGCGGAAATGAGGTTTGATTTGAAAGGCGTTGGACAGCGCTTGATTGCTTGTTGTCAAAAGGACGTGGAGCTAGTTGACCTGGATTAGTTTACTTGATTTCACAGAAGATAAATTCACTGTATAATCTATTTCCCGTGTTGACTGGTTGAGCTTTTATAGAACCTAAATCTGATTCTACATTCCGATGTGTTTCACTATTCTGGTTGAATATTAAAGTAAAAGCTATGCTCGATATAAAGCACAAATTCACTTTTACTTCAGCCCTAGTCATTCTGATGGTTTGTGAAGGTTGGACATAACCCCGATCAAGTTCGTTTTCTAGTAGCGAGGAAAGCAATGGCACTGGAAAACCGTTCAAATTTCTAATACTTTGGAAGGACGTTATAATTTGATAAATGCTCACTACTTGTCTGCTCTGTACTTGTCGTGATGGATTGTCTACCTTCAGCCGAGCATTTCAATTGGCAGACAGAGCTCCTGGTAGTGTTTTTGGCTCGAAGGGTGGCATTGACATGGAGAAATTAAAAGAGTCAGCATACTTTCGTGCTCTTCTTCAGCATTCCAATGGAGATTCAAAACAAATGGTACGAAACGATGATATACAGTATTCCGGTATGCGTGTCCACTCATTTTGTTATCTTTACAAACTTTTGAAATTAAAGATAACTGTGCTTAATCCCTTCATCATGAAAATGTTGCTAGTACACTCAATGATGAAGATCAATCATGTCTAATAAAATTTGTTCTTCCTCTCAGGATGACCAGTCAGATAGGAAGGACAAGTTAGATAAGACAGCCAAAAATCTGAAACAAGCAAAGTTGGCATCTTTGTATGGAAACAACCTTAATAGAAAAAGCACCATCCCCTGCAAGAATTCTCTGAGTTCCAGGAGTAATAACTCTGAGGACTGTGTTATTTTAGATAAGGCCTATCCTATTTGCAGCCATTCCAAGACTACTATTCTTTCACCATCTCCAAAGGTCGAAGAAGAAAGATCTCACGATAATGCTTTTGGGGCGAAGCGTGTTCACATGGAAATAAGTAGCCCTGGGAATGATTTTGGGAAGTCACCATCCAATGATGAAGAAGCTAATGGTGATGTGGCTGGCAATGGATTTGTGACTGCAAGAGCCAAATTGGTATCTGCTTGTTTTTGCTACCTGTTTCACTTTTAATAAGATACTTAGCCTGTTGAACTATTATTTGTTATTCTTTATCTGCTATGGACAGGATTATTTTCTTATTTGGAAGGAATACATTTCATCTATTGTGAAAATGGCGTCAGGCATAGCTCCACACATTAGTTTATGAGATGGAACCATCCTATGAAATGGTTATGCTTGTAATGCTTAATCTTCTTTGCAACAACCGCTGGTGGAAAAAACTTCTAAGAAGAGAAAAACTGTTATCTCTTTCCTTGAGTTATTTTCAGTGGGACTTTGCCTAATGTATGTGAAGTCCTTTCATATTAACATATTATAACCTGTAGATACCTATTTTTATGATGGACTTGATGAAGCTAGAAAGAGTTTTAATCGAAATTTTATTTCATGCTACTTGAGGCATGAAATAATTTGAATTTTGTTTTATGCTGCCAGATAAAAATTAGCTATTTAAATTAATAATGTGACTCTGTGTTCAAAGTTTATAATGACAAAAGGTGTGACAAGTTAATCAGGTTTGGCCATAAAACTTCTTCGCTAAGTGTGGATAATGGATTATGTAGTCTTCTGTGTGTGTGGTCACATGGAGCCGCCCGTTACATAAGCTTTTTGGCTTATAGGAAATGGAGGCAAGACGAAGGCATGGTTTGGCAGGATCACCTAGTGCTTCTGTGTCTCCCCAAAGTGATTCCATTGGTAGGGGCTATGGAGGGAGATCATACGGTTCCATAAGGCGTGGTGTTCGGGGTAATTTTATTCCCCCCATCAGATCCAATGGAAATAGCATGGGAAATATGACTTCACGAGTTGCAGGAAAGTCTGATGATGGAATAGATGACTCCACAAAGAGATGGTAAGTTCATAAATAGATTGTAATTTGTGGGTTAATAGCACACAGTGCCACTCCTAGACATTTATAATTATCTTTTTCATTCATAAAGTACACTTATCACACCCATGTTCTTCTGTAGTGAACTGTGATCAACTGGTTATTTTTGAAGAAACATTCTGTCATCTCTGATTTTCCCAGCTCATGGATCAAAAAGTTTCAGCAGCCTTGTTCTTTCTATTGCATGATAATAATCTCCTATTGCATTTTGTTGCATGATACAGTTTGGAAATGCTCTGTGGTCCTGATGGAGAGCTTCCAGAAAAATTGAGGAACTTAGAACCTCGTCTCATTGAACATATTAGTAATGAGATTATGGATCGGGATCCTAATGTTCGCTGGGACGATATAGGTAATATGAGATGTAACATTCCTGTCTTGACAAGAAATGAGAAAAAAAAGATTCAAGTCCTTTTTTCACTTCATAGTGTGTGAATTTGTTATAATATGCTCACCCTGCTGGATAATTTTGTAGCGGGACTGGAGCATGCTAAAAAGTGTGTGACAGAAATGGTCATATGGCCTTTGTTGCGTCCTGACATTTTTAAAGGATGCCGTTCTCCAGGAAGAGGTCTTCTTCTTTTTGGTCCTCCGGTATGAATTATACTATTCTATATGATGGATGGATACTTTTATGTAATGAAATTGTGTGTATAATGCTTTACCCGTTTAGGGCACAGGGAAAACAATGATTGGAAAAGCTATAGCTGGAGAGGCAAAAGCAACTTTCTTTTACATATCTGCCAGTTCATTAACAAGCAAATGGGTACGTCTTCTAGCTGGACTTGGTTTTACTCTTTGTTTTGCATGTATGATAGACCAGAAGTGAAGAAGCATTTACAGAATAAGAATTCTAACTTTTATTGTGTTTTTTAGATTGGTGAAGGTGAAAAACTGGTACGCGCGCTTTTTGGAGTTGCACATTGTCGCCAGCCTGCTGTAATATTTGTTGATGAAATAGATTCTCTTCTTTCTCAGGTAAGATGTATTCTTATCACCCTTGATAAGCCTGGAGGGGATCATATCGATGCTCATTTTGGTGTTTGCTTGCACGACTTTACTGGATTATAGGAGCAGGGTAGAAAAATTATGTATGTCTTTAAATTGAGATACTCTGATTATGCACGAAGTTAAAAATGCGCTCAAGCAATTTAGGTTAATTGCTGTAGTTAATGGCACAAACTAGAACTTCATGAACTCTATAAATTGTTGCAGCGGAAGTCGGAAGGAGAACATGAATCAAGCAGACGCCTCAAGACGCAGTTCCTCATTGAAATGGAAGGCTTTGATAGCGGCAGTGAGCAAATTCTTCTAATAGGTATTAGGGAGACCCTAAACATAGTCTAAAATTGCCTGCTGTTGAATTTGAAGGCAGTATATTCCCCAAAATACAATTTCTTTAGAAGGCTTGATCTAACTACATTTGATTGCTTGTTGCTTTGCCACCTTAGGTTGTTTGGTGCATTGTTGTTGTATTTACAATCAGTAAGGTGAAACATTTAGGAATGAGCGAATTAAATGGACGCCTCAACTAGGATTGCTTGAATCTGAAGTCTGAAGTATGTAGTAAGACCACAAATTAATATCAATAACCAATTGAATCGATTACACAGTTTTAGAGCATAGACAAAATTCATGCTTGTCATTCTGAAACTCACAAGCATCATGGTTTGGCAGTCTCATGTTTTAAATAGTTGATACTATTGCCAAATTTTTCTACCTTCCTCGCTGTAGTGAATTTCACTTTCCACAAGCAAAATAAAATTAGTGAAATCTTCGAAGAGTAGGGGCTAATGGTCATTTCTTAGATGATGGTGAATGTGTAATACAAGTTTGTTGAATTTTTCAGTTTACTGTTTATGTGGTGAGTGGTTACATAATCAGTTTGCTCTTTAGCTCAAGGCCTCCGAGAGTGTGGATCCCGCTGATATGTAGAGTGAAAATGCTACTTGTCTCAAAACACTGTAGGTTGTGTTAGGCTCATATAAAAAGCGGGGTATTCTATGCCAAATTTGAAACTCTTTGAGATACAGTTTTTGTTGTAAATGTAAATTTAATGGCAAGTAATACACCATACTAGAGTACGGCAACAAGTTTCAACATTACACTGGATCTTGGGTAAAGGACACTTCATTACCAACTTCCTCATCAATTCACTTTTCATGTTTAATTGCTCTTAGCCTTCTATTCTGACATATTTACATATGATGTTGTAAGTTCTTTTTTGCACAATATTGAAAATGGGTTGGGATGATATGCTTTTTTCTTAAATAATCAGGAGCAACAAACAGACCTCAAGAACTTGATGAAGCAGCACGGAGGCGACTGACCAAAAGACTTTATATCCCCCTCCCTTCATCAGGTGCCTCTCATACTTGTGCTGGCTTTCTGTATTTTTTTTTTTTTTCTGAACATACTGTAAAGCAGAGTTAACCAGCTTTTTTATATCTTGTAAAGAAGCAAGGGCTTGGATTGTACGTAATTTACTAGAGAAGGATGGTCTCTTCAAGCTTTCGAGTGAGGATATCAATATCATATGCAACTTGACAAAGGGTATTGGCTCTAACAAAACCAAACCTAAGTTTTTGCTGCATGTCATTGATTAAGGAGAACTTTCGAGTTTTGTTTGGGATATTTATCCTTACATGCCTAGAACTTGTTCTCAGGGTATTCAGGATCGGACATGAAGAATTTGGCAAAAGATGCATCTATGGGTCCCCTGAGAGAGGCCCTGATACAGGGAATAGAAATCACGAAGCTGAGAAAGGAGGATATGCGTCCAGTAACTCTTCAGGTAACTACATACACAGCTACCACTGCCGCACAAATACTTGCCCAACCTTGTAAGAGGCATAGTTTGACTCACTCCCTGAATCAATATAATCAATATAGGACTTTGAGAACGCATTGCAAGAAGTTAGGCCCTCAGTTTCTATTAGCGAACTTGGCATCTATGAGGAATGGAACAAGCAATTTGGGAGCTTATCGCTTTAGAAGTCATTCCTGCCAACGTTGAGAGTGTGAAGCTTGTAATTATACAAGTGACTTCATCCGTCCATCGCTCCATGGAGAACTAAGTGCAAGACAAAGGGTTAGTGATTCCCTTCTTTAGTAGTTAACATGTATTATCTTTTCCACAAGCATGCATAGCTAAATCCAGACAAAGAATGCTTGGCAAAAAGGGAAAGGAAAAACATGGGTCAAGTATGCACAGTTTAGTAAAAAGTGATCATGGAAGGTCCCAAGCTTGCGTGGTTTAATCTATCCATATAGATAGGTATGCAATCTCTGTTCAATTTTTTTATGCCATGCGTTCAGCTAGCGACACCTCATCCATCATAAAAAAAAAAAAACCAACAATAGTAATAATAATGAAAAGAAGAAAGGTGGAAGAGACAGTTGAATAATGAAAGAGGTCCTACAACAGTTAATACAGGAAATCCGTGATATTACTAAACAAAAAGAAAGTGCTTTGTCTCAGTTCACCATCTTATCGCTTGGAAAATCTTTCCCACGTGAACTTATCCTCCCCGAAAAGCCCATGTGCCCTCTATCCTTCTCTAGAAAAAATCCAACTTGGCTTTCTGACATCTTGAGAACGAATGCGTACTTTGCTCGGGCAACGAATCATAACCCGTTGAACTGGCTCCTCAGACACATCATCCACAGCATGCCTGATATTGAGGGTGGTTGATCTGACGAACGCAACCTTAACTGGGTGAACTAATGTAACAGTACACGACTCCACTCTCACGTATGCACAGAAAAAAACAATAAGATCGCTCCATGATGTTACGATAAATTTCTGCACAGGGGAAAGTGACTCCACGTCTCGGAAAACAGTCGGTTGCAGCTCGAAGACGAGATATGAGGAACAAAAGAAAAAAGAATAATGCGATGTTACATTAAACCAATGATCTAAAATCGGGAGCGTTTGATCCGGCAAATTCATTGCCATCGTGCTTAGAAATGTTTCTTTTGCGAATCCTGACTGGGAAGCCGCCAGCCATGTGGGCTGTCAAGAACGGCACGAAAACTGGACAACCTTGATTCACTGGTTCGACGTCGAACCGGCACAGAATTGAAGCTACCACATACTTCATCTGAATAAAAGCCATCTCCTTCCCTATGCAATCCCTCGGCCCTGCCTGGAAAATCGGGTATTTATATGGGCACATCTTCCTTATTTCTCCAGTCCCGTCCTTCTCCGGTTCGAGGAACCACCGGTTTGGTCTGAACTCAAACCAGTCCTTCCCCCACAGCTTTTCCATCCTCCCCATCCCATAAGGGATATAGGTGACCCTATCTCCTGATTTCACGATCGTGCCATCAGGCAAAACATCATCTTCAACGGCATGCTTGGAGTCCCAGGCCACGGGCGGGTAAAGCCTCATGGACTCCAGGAGACATGCCTTTAACAGCTTCAATTCCTTAAGCGATTCATAGCCTAAGTTGCTCCTTCTCTTCACTACAAGTTCGACTTCTCTCACCAAGTCTTGCTTTATGTTTGGATGCTGAGAAAGCAGCCAGAAAAGCCATGTCATGGCGGCCGAAGTCGTGTCTCTTCCTGCCATTATGAAGCTTATCATAAGGTCTCTTATCGTTCTCTCATCATGCCCAGCCATTATCAGGCGAGATAAGAGATCATCATTGCCAGAAGCTGCTCTTTCATTCATATCCATGATTTTGTCACTAATCACTCGTGATACAAACCCATGGACTTCTCGGACCGCTTCCTTCAGCCTCCGCTCTGACCCGACTCCGATCAATCTCTTGATCTTCCACGAGAGAGACAGAGTGGCAGCCCCACGACGAGCACAGATCTCCGATGACACGTCGAAAGCTTCGGCGAGCGGACAAACGGGGAACGTGGGATCTAACGAGCGGTGTTGATCAGCAGTCCCCAATGAGACCTTGCATATCATGTCGAATGTAAGTCTCTTTAGCAGGTCCTGCAAGTCCACTGCCTTGTTTTCTGTCAATACGGACTGCATGACCGGGGACAGCCGGTTCTCAACTTCCTCGTGCAACGTGTTCATCACGTACTCCCGCAGCGACTTGGTGCTGAATTCATGGCTCACGAGCTTGCGCTGAGTTCGCCATAGCTCTCCATCCACATTGAAAATGCCATGCCCAAGAAAATCACCCAATATTTCGGTAAACGGTTTGCCCTTTGGGTAGTTCTTGAAGTTGGTCTTGAGCACGTACTGGACATTCTTCGGGTTTGCCGTCACGATGGTGCGCCTGGCGCCAAACCGCCACACCACGATGGTGTTGGTCGGGGATTGGGACAGGAGATGGGTGTACCAGTCCAAAAGGCGACGCCTGTTCCTGTAGAAGGATATCAAGCACCCGATGACGGGGTAGCTCGGCGGGCCATGGCCAGAGAAGCTGACGGCTTGTTGTTGAAAGAACTTGGCGTTGAGCACATGAAGGAAGTAGAGGACTGTGAAGAAGAAGGCAGTACCGAGAGTCTGCCATGCAATGAAAGTGAAGATCATGGTTTGTGTCTTGCCTTACAGGTAAAGAAGCAAAAGTAAGGATATGTAAAGGAATAGAGCCTGTCGACAGGAGTACATGCGATATTGACCGGTACTTGCGTAGGAGCGTTATTGGAGACTGTTTTTGGATTCTAACATGTGAAGTTCATGCTAAAGACTAGGTGGGGGTGTTGGGAAAGTTAGTTCCTTCTTTTATGATGAAGGCAGACAAAGTGGTTTTTTTCCGGAGTAGCTGTCGTTTTCTTTTAACGACATGGGCATCTGAACATGTCGATTCGACGAGTTGGGAGTTGTTTAATCATCGAGCATCACGACGGCGCCCCTCGATTCGCATACTCAACTCGAAGGAGATCCGACGAGCACGGCTTCGCGGATCTAGAAACTCTCTCGAGAACACAAACTCTGATCTCATCTCAGCAGATTAGGCGAGCGATCGCAGGGAAAAAAAAGAAGAAAAAAGGCACAGATATGAGGAGCCGAGCTCGTCGCTCGTGGTCCCTAGAACCACGCACTACATCATGGTCGTGATCTTGATCCATCACGTAGCGATTGACAGCACAATTAAGGGGAAAAAAAAAAAACGAAGAGAATTTCGGGGGATGGGGGGCGACTCCATGGAGATTTCACACACCGTTCCTGACGGTGATTTGATGCTTGTTTTACAGATCGATAAATTGACAAGGGAAAAAACATATTTATTGTTAAAAGGGTGGGAAGGAGCGACTAAAACAACTATCCCTTCAAAAACTATCATAAACATCCGTGCTCGATCCGTAACGTTCGATTTCACGGATGCTCAGTCTATCCGTAGGAGGTGCATCGTCACCGCAGTCCGTCCGGCGTGCCCCGCAAGCGGGTGAATTTATGTTGAACGGTCACTGGATACAACAAGGGTCCGAGTATTTCCAGCCGGTGATGACGTCATGAATTCCCGTGATACGTGTCATCTACGAGGGCGTGTCCCATGTAACTTTCTACTAGACGTCGATTGCAATTGCACCTCTCTTTTTAATCTTCGGAGAGTGGGGTTGTCCCACAATAGATCTAGACTGAAGCAGAAAATGGCGGACGGTCGATGGAAAGATAAATAATAATAATGACAACAACAACTATAGTTGTCGGAAGCTTTTTGAATTTGAACCACCAATCTAAGGTCCATCAATGGCTCACCAAATGGTCACGCACGTAATCTTTAAAAATGGAAAAAAAAGAAGAAGACACATTGCTAAATAATTTACTTTCGAGATGCCGAATATGCTTTCTATTTTTGCCTTGTTAAACTGAAACTAAAGCTCCACCCCCCCCCCCCCCAAAAAAAAAACATGAAAGTAAAGCCGCAAAAATTTACTAAAAAAAATTAGGTATTAGTTAACATTGACCCCGTTGGATTTTTTTTGGTCTCATCTAGAAGAACTCGCATGGCGGAATTTGAGATTTTAAGCCGCAGTCACCGGTGTCGACCCCGCTGTGTCCTTATCCACACCTACAACAAGTGCACTACCTCCTAATGAATCAAGATAACCATGCATGGACATCAATCCCTGTAGGGATACAACATCGTGGGAATAATTACCCAAAAAGTCTTAAATTTATTGTAAGGCGGTTAATTCAGTTGTAGCCCTTTTAATTATGCTAATTTGGTCCAAAATCTTTTGGCGATTTGCCAATTCGATCATAAACCTTTCGATTGCGTCGATTCAGTTCTAAATGATTTTGATGATTTGTTAATTTAGTCTTCAAACCTTCCGATGATGATATGGTCTTTTTGGCCAATTACCTGAATAATATGTTTATGATTAATTGACAAAATTTTAAAAAGTTTAGGACTAAATTGACAAGATTAAAAGGTTTAGGACTGAGTGGGCCACCGTACAATAAGTTGATGACTTTTTGGACAATTGTCCCTCCGCCTGGGCACATCTTATTTTCCAACACACATGAAACATTTTAGGACTCTTTTTATTTAGAACTAGGTTGAAATATGTACGTCCCTATGGATTGTTATTTTTTTTTTCCGGTAAAGTAAGAAATATATTAACTTTTCACAACGCAACTTATAGAGGGGTAGCCAAGCACAAAAACCTCGTACCCATTACAACATATGTATGTATCATAGCTAGTGCAAATGTGTCATAGTGTCCCTATCAATTATTTGAGTTTGATCCTCTCTTTTTTTATTTTTCTTCTTATAGAAATAAATAGACCAACAAACTCGTCGGTTAATAATGATTGTGTGCACTAGTCATGAAGTCGTAGTAAATGACGCAATCGGTGCGTTTCTAGTGCTAGTGGAGCTCCAATCATGGAGGAAATTGCAAATAATTGAGCTACGAATGAGTACAAAAGATCGTCCCTTATTTTCCAATGTCCCCTTCTTCTTCTTTTTGTACAGTATTTTAAAGGTTTAATTTAAGCTGACAGGTGCCCTTGACACCCAGAATCTTCTTCTATCTCCTTTTGCATCCATCCACACAGCTCTAGCGTGACCTAGAGTCTTCAACACAAGCGTGCCCTAAAACCTGTTTTTATCTACGGATCGGTTTGCAAAATGATGATTGCGAGATTGCTCATCATCTAACAATCATAAGATATGTATAAGGTAATACCGTTTTCCAAAATTGTTTGTGAGAATATTCTTCTAAAATTCGAAATTCGCGAGTACTTATAAACGTCGATCATATTGCATGACAACCCTTTCGTGGTTATTTTCATTGACGTCATCGCCGACATCCTCTCTATAGGAAGAAAAGGGTAACTAGAAACTGAATTCAGTCTCTAATTCCGTGTTAGAAGACATAATAGTGAACTTTGATCATGTCGCATGGTGGCGATCGTGTTGGGGTTATTTCCACGATACCATCCCGGATATCCCTCTCTATATTTGGGGAAGAAATAGATTGGATTTGGTCTCTAATGCTATGTCAGAAACCATTACGTGACTACTGATCTTATCTAAGTATTGGTGGACTTCGATCATGTCGCATGATGATCACTTCACTGTTATTTTTCACGACAACATTGGAGGGTATCGCTACAGCGAAAAGAATACAGAGAAATCGGATCGAATCTCTAACCCCGTGTTGGAGAAATTACAATATTTGATTGGTCTCATCGAAATGACACGCTCGGTCACCCCCTATTTCGACGACTCTCTGAAGTTCAAAAAGACTTTCGAAACGCTATGTAAAGCTCATTGTGACCTCGATGTTTGATCGGACAAACGATGTCTTAACACAGTAACCCAACAAAAGCAATGATCAAGAGAGATCTATTTTGCCTACAGCCGCAGCAGTTAAAAGAGCGGGCCAAAAAAAGAAGAAGAAGAAAAGAACATGCTGAAACTCCAATGTGTCTGCCAGGAGGTTCTTGAAGCAAAAGATTGAATATTGAAAAACAGTGTACTCCTTAAGAATCTAACAACGGACAAATCCCATGTGTTCTCTTCCTTGGCAAATGGTTTTTTTGGTATCCGAGAAAGGTGTGAACCAGGGTGGGTACTGTAAACAAATGCAGCTCATTATAAAAAAAATATTATTAATTTGAGGTTTTTCTAAACGTGGTTTTATTGCAATCAATCATAAAAAAAAAAAAATGTATCATGAGAGACAGGAAATTAAATAAAAAAAAAAATAAGGTTGTCTACTGGTTTTGTCGTTGTCGTACATGCGTCTTTTATCGAACTGACTATCAAAGTCTTGCGAAAACGACGAAGGATGATATGGCCAAGATGGTTTATTTATCGAGTTTTGGAGGTCGCTTCTCACGGGTTCACATTGTAATGGCAGCGGCAGAAAATAAAAGAGCTTCGAGACATTGGAACACGTGCTGCGACCAACAGCCACACGCAGACAAAAAGACACAACTCGTGTAATCCTCGGACGGTGCTAGATATGAATAATGGCACGGATGGCACTTGAACTTTTAGTCCAATATTCAACGTGGATCTCGAATTTAGCTTAATATTTAATATGATATGTATATTTTTAATCTGTTCGATCCTGAACTTTAGCCAGATATGCAAAATGGTCAACTAGTTTTTAATTTGTTCAATATGATTCTTAAATTTTTGACGTGGAATAAACTTTTACTTTAGTCCATTGACTTTGGTACATATTTAATTTAGTTCATGGACATATGAAAATGTTTAATGTTGTCCATGATTTTAAATTAATCGAAAATTTTCATATAGTTCATGAACCACATTGAATATGTACAAAAAATTTAAGGATTAAATTAAACAAATTACAAGCTTAGTGACCACATGACATATTGGATTAAAATTCATGTATAATTTTTTTTTTGTCATTTTCCCTTAATAAAAATAGAGAAACAAGGGTTGAAAGGTGGGATGGGCTGGCATCGTGCTGATGGGACAAGAAGGCCTTATAAATAAAGATGTTAGTATAGCCTGTGATGATCATCCTGACACTAACTCTAGTTTTCAACAGAATACATGGGATGACCGACATTAACCCATGTGATAATTGATATAATTACGAAAGATCTTTCTCAACAAGATGCGAGACATTTATCGAGCAACTAAATACGAAAATATTATGGAAAAAGTGCCGAAAAATTCCTAAATCTATTGCAATGGTGCTAATTTAGCCTAAATATTTTGACATCGTGTCAATTCAGTCTTTCCAGCTAATTTTGATCAGATATTATTTGCATGGACGCCAGTCAGCCTACATAGAAAAACTGACACTAACATAATCATTTTTAAATAAAAATTTAATAAGTTTTATTTTTTTATTTTTTTCTCTTTGTTTTCCTTCCTTCTCTTTCAGGTGACCGGTGAGCGTTGATAAGGCCGCCCTTGCAAATCTAGTGAAGCCAGGTGTCGCTAGGGGCCGATTGGCCTCGCCTTGGCCCAGGCCACGCCTAACGAAGCCACCCTAGCCTAGGCATGGCTATGCCGTCGAACTAAAAGAGGAGGAAGAAAAACAAGAGCAAAAAAAAAAAAAAATAAATAAATATTACAATGTCATATAAAGGATGTCCATATTAGCTCCGGCTGTGCCACATAAGCCAACCAGGTCCACCTCAGCAATATTCGGCCAAATTTAATCAGAAGGAATGAATTGACAATAAACGAAAAGATTGAAGACTAAATTGATACTATCATAAGATTTAGAGCAATTGGTACTAGTATCGTAAACTAGTACGAGGGGTCCAATTACGAAATCGTGATGGGTTGGCTAAATTTGAGAACGCCCCTCTTTATCTCCTTCGCTTTTAAACCTCAGCATCCTTGTCATTCCAAAAATCAAGATTTTCACCTTTTGCTTTTTCCTGCCATCGAAAACTATTCTCAACTCCAACTTGGACGCACTGTGTCGTCCAACGGAACATCCACCAAAACCAAGCCCTTCAATTGAGCTCTCCAACGCAAGCATTATCGTGGAAAAGCGCTAAGCAAGCAATTCACAGCCAGAATGCTTATATCTTCGTCTCAGCCTACTTGTGGGTGGACCTGTTCGCGAGGCACCCAGGTCCGTTTCCTTCTTTTATGGCTTTTTTTTTTTTTGGGAGAGAGAGAGAGAGAGAGAGAGAGAAAATGCACAATCGATATTCACGAACCCAAGGGGCCAACACAGGAGACTGCGCAGGTCTCGGAACAATGCCATGAAGATTTCGGTGTCTGGTGGAAAAAGGCTCACTAAACTTGCATTGTTCGGCTGATTTGGGATGGGATGTTATTTTTCAATAGCACATTAGAGACAAACCATAACACGCTCCCCATTAGAAAGAGCGAAAGGCAGCATTCATTTCTCGGGGCGAGTCCCACGTGTCTTGGTACGTGCTTAGCACGACTCGTCGTCTACATCTTCGAGCGACCGACCCGTACCTGAACACGATGCCAGGAAGTGTTCAGTATCCCTCTCAAGTTCCAAATGGTTTCCACGTTTTCTGGCTGGACATTAGCTGCAGAGTCAACCTGAAACAACCACACACAAAAAAAAAAGGACACATCAAAACCCGCGAGTCGAATCAGCAAGATCATCAAAGAGGAGACCGATGGACAGTCGGGCTTATATCAGACATTCATTTCATTGAGCCTCTTAGTCAAATTCATGATTTAAAGGACCAAAAACAGCTATTACTACTCCTGATCAGTAGCTTCGCCTGTGTTGCTAGGCAAATAGTGCACTTTGCAATACTGACCAATACGAAACGTACTCCCTAATAACAACCGTTCAAATAAAACAGAAACAACCTATGCTTACAAGCAAACAGTACCATGAGAAAAGCAGCGGCTGAAACAAACAGCATGTGTCAAAGTATGTTTGCATTTTAGCTTCTCTAAAGCAAAGATTGTATAACTATCAGCCCTCACAATATTGTGAGTACCGTGCGTCAAGTAGTAATAGCCAGAAGATGATTTGTACTTTGAGATTCATCCAATCATAATAGGCTATTGCGAGGCTTTGAGAGTGACAACCAGGGAGCTGCAACAAGCTTTGTCACATCAAGGAAACAACATACCGCTTTTGCAACAATCTCAGTATTGTGAGGAATATCAACTGTAGCTTCAAAAAGCACCCACGCCCACTTGTCACTACAAATATCACTAGAAACATAGGGAACGCCATCCTTTTGATATCTAGAAGCCTCCACCCAATTCTTGCCGCCATCGATGGAAATATCAACCCTCTCAATTCCACGGCCACCTCCTGATGCTGCATATCCACTAACCTTTACCTGCAACACCGTTCATTCTTATTCTACAAATTAGGAAGTCCCCTGAATAGCATAAAAGGACATCAACATTGACTTGCGAGCATCAAGAGTTCAAGAAATATTTATTATCCTTAGGGGTGAAACCGAAAGAACTGCACATTAGTGGATGGCCAATCACGGCAAATATTGAATAACCCCATGCTGGGCAGGGATCAAATTCCGATTTCCCTCAATTATCACTTTTGTTATTATTTTACTTGAAGCCCCAATATTTACTTTGAAAACACTCCGGAAGTATATATGAGAAACCTTTGATTAATGTACAGGAAATCCGTCATGATTGCCTGAATTCTCTAGCCTCTATTGTCCCTGCAGTGTGAAACAACTTAGAAATCCAAATGCAGAAATATCAACAGTTCCCCAGCACCGAAGAGTCCCAAAACTAATTAATGTAGGAAATGAGTTGATGTTCATATTAAAATCAAAACTAAACCTAGCACATGGATAGAACTAAGATGAGCCCTTTTCCTTTGACAAGACGCGCAAAAGTACAGGTACATCCCAGGCCACCATAGATTCGTAATATTATATGCCAATCTACAGAATCCTGTGCATGCCACAATTTACTGACTAATGAACTGTGATATCTACGCAAGTAAAACTGTTGATCATAGTCGAACCTTTCCAGGTTGTACAGTATTCACATCGTCCAAGGAGCATATTGCACACTGCCAGCACAAAATCAAGCAATCAGTGCAACAATATGACATCAAAACAAAAGGTAATAATCCACTATAGTTCAATGAAGGTAAAGCTCATCATCCTGCACTAAATCTATCCCTCTGAGATTAGTCCTTCCTATAGAATGAGAGAAACAAACAGAATGCGACATTGTTTTTGAGCATTCGACAGTAAAATAAGTTTTCTGGCACAATGCAAATTATAAACTGAATGAGGTATCCAACTTCAAGTCAAGGCAAAGGTAGCTGTGCAATTATGGAGATTTGACATTTTCTTAAAGACATAACCTGAACAGGGAAATCCATCTGAGGCTTCCTTGTTGCCCAATCAATGTTATCCCAATCTACCGAAGGTGGAAACATCTTGTAGTCCCTTTGCATGAAGAAGCCCTGAAAGACAACAATTGTTTACCTAGATAACATGAGAAGACAAGATTGAGCTGTATAAACTTTGAGAAAAGATAACTTTGTCCAACCTGGCACTCTTCAGCAATTATGTTGATGGAGTCTAACCATTTAACAGAGCGGGCACCTATAACACCCGGGACAACCCCCCGCAAAGGGTAACCATGATCCCTATTAAGAGTCTTTGGCAGGATAGGAGAAACTATCAATCCTAGACAAACTCCTTCAGGGTTTCTATCTTCACAAGGAAAGGAGAAGCAACAGAGAAAGAGATATTTGCAAAGAAGAGTGTACATAAATGAAACAGAAGCATAAGTGATGGAACACTGATGAAAATTACTGTACATGTTTCCATAAAGACAGGTTCACTAACCTCGCCATTCATCTCATAAGCAAGTAAAACATCAGCTTCAGGATTACTAGCCTGGCTTAATGGGATTGATGCTTTGTAGGGACCTCCATTCTCCTCCTAAAGGTTATCATTAGAGAGAAATTTGGAATTTAAAAGTTCCAAACAGAGATTGCAATTTGTAAATATTTCCGCATGAGACAGCAAAGTAATCATCACAAGAAAACTTTACAAACACTCTTCTGCATGTAGAACACAGCCATAATTATGAAATTATTTTTCAATCTGACAAACTGAAAAAAAGATCAGGTGAAAAAAACTAAAAACACCACATGCGTTCTTCCAAAATGTTAAAAGTGATTCAGAACAGAGTACACCCTCCTAATTTCCGCTGTTTTTTTTTCCTTGTCAGAAAAAAATTACCCAATAGCTTGAACCTTTACCTTACATTTGTCAACGCTCACAAATTCAACATGTTTTCCACCTGATCTAGTGACACTTGTCAACTTAGGTACTCCAACAAGCTCAAGGACGTCGGCCAACTTGGCACCACCCCACACAGCTGCACATATCAGGATAATGGTTAGTTTCAAACTAAAGAAAAAGAAAAAAAGGAATTTGCGTCAAAATAAAGATGGGAACTGCTAAAATATTTCCAAAATCTTAAGAGAATTAGGTGTCTACAATCCATACTGCCTTTTCACATAAGCCGAAGAGAAGCTTTTCTTTCACCATTTGTGATGGGAGTAACAGAACATCTAGATGCAGTGAGTTTGTATTCTGACGTGGAAAAAATAAAAACAACTTGAACTTAATCTTGGGTCCTCTAACCAAGTTCTATGCAAAATGAAAATCATGATATCAAGACACGGGATTTTTCATTTGGGATAGAAACAAGAAGCAGGATAAAGCAGTATGATTCAACAGGGAGTTGTTCTTATAAAGAAGCCACTCTTTGCATGGACTTACCAACAAAAGGAAAATGGTAAATTTGAACTCACTGCTGCTGGGAACACGCTAGCAAAATTAAAGATTTCGAGTGACAATGAGGAACTAGAAGAAGAAAACGATGTCTAGAGCCCACAGGCCTCTCCAATCAAATTATCATTTTTGTGAATCAATTATAAAGCCTTTAGGCAGCACTTATAATATAACTGAGCAATATGTTATCGTGTCAAGTATAATGAATTTAATTGACATTTTCCCTGATATGAACACTAATTATAAGTTAATCGAGCAAAATGTTAGAAAGCAATCAGAACACACCAAATTATTCGGACTACCGCAACCCTCATTCTTGACCAAATAAAACGAATTATTTGTACTTAAAGCATCGAATGAAGCATCAATAGCCAGCCCATCACGAAACTTGATCCCACGATGGCCCTTGCAAACATGCATGGAATTTATCATATTCAATTTAAAGCATGAGGAAAAGCATGCATCAAGTTTCGTCCATCACATTGATGTCCATTGTTTCACACGCTTCAGCACTTTAGACATCCAGGTTCCTCCATGAGCTAGTATGATATGCTATACAAGAATTATAATGAGGGTAGCTAGCATATTAAATCAACAATTAAGTAACACACCATTTCCTAAGGCAGAGATATCCCAGCCAACACCCCTCACTTTTCTGACCTTGCTCATTGCTGTCCTCCTATTGCCTGCACACTTCACAGCTCCCACAAGCCAAAACAGACAGTCCTCAACCATTTAATCAATCAGAAAACTACTCATCCTCTTAATTGGAGGCACTACACTAGTCTAAGAGACATGTGCCCAGGAAATATGCAGCAAGCAACCGAAATATAAATGATACCTGTAAAGTAGCGGTAACGTTGTATTTCGGAAGAGCCCTGATATCAGTAGAAAACTCACTTATTATACGGCATTATAAAGGAAAAAGAGAAAAATGCAGTGAAAGCGGACCCCTTAAGGAATGTGGACGAACTCAACTACTGGGACAAAGTATATTAAAAGCACTCTTATGGTCTTCCGACATTATTTACCAGTCAAAACTTCAAGTGAACCTACATTTGGCACTCACCATAAATCTCTCATTGATATCTTCTTAGGACATTCAATCAGCCCGTGGATTGCGACATAGTAGCTGCTCTGCCAGACAGGTGTGAGATCAGTTGTGGCAAGAAGGCTAAGAGTTTAATGTGTGATTCACCCAAAAAAGAAGCATCAACCAATTGCTTCTATTGAATTGAATAAGGAAATTCAACCTATCCAGGTCATCAACTAGAGGAATGGGTCCGTGATTTCTCTTATAGAACATATCCACCGGAGTCACATAAGATGAAACCAACATTGAGCGGGGCGGCTCAGCATTGAAAGGCTCCTGCACAGTGCACCATGAAGAACATTAGAACATGTTCATCTAATTAGAGTGTTATTTTCTTGCAATCTACAGAAAACTCCCACTGGCTAATACGAACAACTCGACCGCCATATATAGTGGACCCCGATGGGGAAACGAAGCAAGTAGTACTCACGTTCCACACTTTCGGGCATTCAAGAACATCAACTTTCATTCTCTAGTCCCAACAATTGCACAAATTAATATGGTTCAAGCAGCAATGCCTAGAAGCCATCATAGTAGCCGATCATGGCTCAAGTAAAATTGACTCAAGGTGGCCATGAAAAAACGTTTCGCCAAGTCTCGAAAATTCACTAAATTTAAAACCCAGCAGTGTGGAGACCCGCATAGTGGAAGGACTTTCATTAGAAACTTCGAACAAACTCGGATGACACGGTCTTCAAGGCCTATATAATAATAAATAAATAAAAAGAAGCTCGTTTCGATTGACAATCTCAATCAATCTGAAACCCACATGCAGGCACATAGAAGCATGATCCAAAACGACAATTAAAAGGCCACAGTACAATTCCAGAACCTCACATATTCATATTAGACGCCACCAGCTTCTAGCGATCGCAAAGAAGTATAAGAAGGGGAAACCAACGCAGCACAAACAGATTGGGAGAAAACGAAAGAAACGAAGGATAGAAATCCGAAAGAAGCAGGGCGAGAACCGGAAGAGAGAGAGAGAGAGAGAGAGAGAGAGCGAGCGAGCGACCTTGGAGTTGACGACGAGAGACGGGTGGCGAGGAGGCTCTTGCGAGTACTCCGACGGTGCTCTGAGCCCTGGCATTTCTCCTCCCTTCCGGCGACTTCGAGCTCCGAGCTCTCAAATTGAAACGGCGGAGACGACAGAGACAGAGAGACTGAGTGACGCCTGTATCTTTCCTCTTAATTTTGTTTTTTGTTTTTTTTATTCTGCGGTGCTCGATGTTTTTCCGAATGGAATGCCGACTGTGATGCCAATTTATTGCGGGCAGTCGATCAATCCATAGATGCCAAGTCCACGTTTCGGCGTCTGGATCCCCTCCCCCTCCCATACAAACAGGAGATTCGGGTCCCACATTTCACGAAATATGAATAATTTAAAATAAAATATAATTTCTTAAAGCATATATAAATTTAATTATATTTTTTATTTTCGACAACAATTTAAATTTTAATATTTTCGTAAATAATTAAAGCAGTCATAATTTGTTCCTCCTCACATTCTCTAAAAAATATTTTTTAAAATTATTTATTTTCTACGAGACGCATCATTAAGGCACCTCTTACTTTATTGGTTAAAATTTTTGTTAATAGTATGTTTTGATTTTTTTCATACTTATTGCGTCACCGTTCAAAGCAAATATGACTAAATTGATTATTCATCTAACTTTTTTTATGGCAACATGGAACTGAACTATTCACCATATCTATTTTCTTGTAGTTTTTTTTTTCTTTCTCTTTCCAACGACAATAGAAATCGCGATTTGGATAATAATCGATCTCGGCCACAAACAAATCCTCATGCAAATTAGTTAGCGAATTTCGCTTCGAGTTCATCTAGATTTTTGTCGGAGACATTTGGTTTCTAAGCTATTTGATGATCAAATATAACGTTTCATATGAAAATTTCGGTCGTGGGACTTGATTTCTAAGTTACTCAACGATTAAGTATAATATTTTTCGTTACGCAATATTATTGTGAATCTGTATAAATTTTACCTCAAAGGAGAATATTACCATTTTATACTGATTAACTTAATACACTAGTTGAATTAAATAAGGAAAAATAGCTAAAATAACAAAAGAATTTTTACTGTAATTTCATCCCACTGAAGGGCATGAAAATACTTATGGAGCAGAAACGTTTGGTTATCCAAATTCATTTTTCTACTTCTATGGTATGTTTTTTTTTTTTCACTTTAGAAGTAATTTTGGAGACACTTGAATAAGTAATTTTTTTCTTTAGAAATTGATTTTTATGTCAGAAGTGTCGTCACGCGCCCTTTATTACTGCAAAGTAAGTAGACCACCAAGCACATCGGGACAGGACAACTAGGACAACTAGCTATGGAATATTCATCCTTGCGTGGTCGCGATGGAATCCACGAACCTTGCTCGTGGGCTCCACGCTCCGACAAAGAGATGTGTTCAATCCAAGCCCATGGGATTGGGCGCCCTCAGTTTTCCGACAAAAAGATAATAATTTTTGTTTTGTTATTTTAATTATCTCTTCGTAATTTCCAAACTATCTTGGCCTGACCTGCAAAGTTTTTTTTTTTTTCCACTTCAATTGGAAGGTCGGACAGAAATGGACAATTTTGCTGCTGCATGGACTGAAGTAATTAGTGCCGAATGAACGACTAAAGGCTAAAAGCACCAATTAATAATATATCAATTGTTGCGAGATGTCCTAACGATCTACGGTGCTTTTGCCCATTAGTAATATATTGTAGCGGAATGAGGACAAAAGATGCCACGTGGGATGTAATTTTTGCACCCTATGGTATGGTACATCGTGACAGATAGTCATTCTAAAGTTTAGACGGGTCCTGAAAAATGGATTTTGTTAACGAGTATTACTGAACACTCATAGAGCACTTACTCATATGATCATATCATGTGTTATCGGTTCTTCATTTAATATTCTTTTCAACTAGACTAGAATTAGTTCGCACGTTACATACATGCAAAAAGAAATGCATATGTTTGATGAGAGATTTATGAATGATTAAAATTTCAATTATTGAAATAATGGTGAGAAATGAGGATTGTCTGTGATAGTTGTGAAGATTTTCAACGTGAAAGACGGTCAAATTTGCACGTAAAGGTCAAATTACGATAGCAAACCCAACAGAAGTGCTTGTTCAGTTTATTTATTTACTTTTGGGTCGAAAAAAAAATTACATTTATTAAGCAGAATACGTGGTTCGAGTGATCACCTCTCGAAAACTTGCCTGAGCTGGCAAGTGCAACTCTTTGCCAGATCAGTGAGGGCGAGGAAGGCCCAGGCCTGAGCATCCCTCACTCGAGGCCGGCCAACGACGAGGCCCGATGGAGGGCAAAAGAAAAGAAAAGAAAAAGTAAAGAAGGAAAAAAATATAAACAAATAACTTCAAAAAATTATTAAAATTCATCCACGTCAATGCTGGTTGTGCCATGAAAAACTGCCGATGTCTACGTTAGCGATTTCTGGCCAAAATTGCCGGATGGATTCAATTGGCGAAACATAAAAAAGTTTATGACTCAATTATTGTAATTAAAAGACTTAGAAGTGATTGACGAAAGCGCAATAGATTTAAGTTTTTTTTTTGAATAATTTTCCCTTAAATAAGATCAAGAAGGGCTTAGATTTTTCAATGGGAATTGGGAAAGATTGGAACTCTTGCAAAACTAATTGACTTTCCGAACTTTTTAAACACCCTCCAGTTGGAAGTTGTGCGTTCATAAAAGGATTTATCTTGGAAAGAGAACAAAATTAAGGCAACGATATGACTGATTTTCTATAGACCTGCAAAAGTGTATGTAGCAGTAGGGCTTGGTGTCTTGTGTGGCATCTATGTTGAATTGGGATCTTAGCCATTTACCCGAGATAATGAGAAAGTCCCTCGAAGATCCGGTCAAGATATATAGTGATATAAAAGCATCGTCGTTGCTCTTTGTCGTCTAGTTTTACATAAGCTAAATCGGATCTGTCGAAATGGGTCATAACCCGTATTTGATAGATTGAGTCATTATATTGGTTAATTACGTTAAGTAAAGAGGTCATACATAGGTATAATATAGGTGTTAAGTGTGTTCTCACTTTACCAAATCCAATCTACCTTTGTGACCTCTTCTTCACCTTCTATGAGGGGGTAAAAAAAAAAAAAATTGACTCATCAAATTGTTCCAAATCCAGATAAGTCTTGGTTGGCCCGTAAAATGGGCCCGACTTCACTCTTATTTTAAAACATCGAGATGAATTCTTTTCTTCCCATTGTTTATTTTTTATTTTTATCAGTATTGTAGGTTTCGTTTTGTTAATTATTAGAGTATATCTTTCCTTTGTTACACTTGGCATTGCTATTTCTATATTCTAATCTTAGTTCTTGTCATTGCAATCCATGGCCATCATAAATCTTCTTCAATATCTTAGATTACATTAATTAAAAAAAATCCAATTCCTCCTACAGTAATCTCCATAAATTCACTAACTTCTAACTTTCTCTTATTCTTTTTTGCGAACCGAAATAAAAACTGAAAATCTTATGCTATATTGGAAGCCAATTTTTTTAGCATTTAATAGTTGAAATAGCGATTTTCATAGATTGGATTAAACATAAAAGTACATTTGCAAATGAGTCTAGTTGGGTATGGGCGACTAAATTTTATACTCCATATAAATGGGTTAAACGGTTCAATTTGGGTCGGACAATTTTCAACCCAACCCGCCCATTTGATGACCCCTGGGATAAGTACTATCATCAGCGTTAAGGCTGCGTTTAGTCGTCCGTATAAAACTCGGGATAGCATATTGGTAGGTGTCACGGATAGTATAATGTCGGATATAGAGGGGATATAACACATATAAAAAAAATATGGAGAGGGGTAAGATAAGGTCGGATAGGATTTCTCTTATCCGTCATGTAAAACCTAATTTTTAGAAACCCTACCCTTTCATTCACGTACTCCTTTATCCATGCTACAGTTTGTGTCACGCCCGACGTCCTTAAGAGCACGCGACCATCCCTTCCTTTGGTCTTACTTCGCAATTATCCCCAGGATCGAAGGTGATCAATATGCTAGTGAAATGAGATACACATGCGGAAGCGATAAATAAACTCCGTACATAAATCTTGATAAGATGACTTAGAATGCATAAAACACAAATACATAACAATTAGTCTTGCAACCCAAACTTCAAACATACAATCATAGCTGGGTTCAGGAATAGACGACATCTAAACAAAAAAGGGTGTAACCCAACAAGATACCACCACCCTATCCTACAAGGGCGTCCAAAAACTAGGCACTACATCGATGCCTAATTGTTAACCTCACCACCCTCGGACTTATTAGCGACAGGGTTGCACTCAGTAGAGGTATCCATCTCCTCCAACTTTTTTGGCTCAGCTCCAGAGGTCTCCATAGGATCGTTCTCGGCAACAGAGGGCTCCATGGCGTCATCGTCAGGAGAAATGGTCTCATTAGAATCCATAGCCCCTAGTACATCATCGGGTATGACGCACTCCCTAAGTGGTCCAAAAGTGGTATCCCCATCTCGGTACATCCACACCAAAAAGGTGAGAGGTTTTCAAGAATCGCCTCCCTCGTCAATCCAGATCGTACTAGCCTTCCTATAATACGTATGGTTCTGGCCTACAGGGTACTTGGTGATCACAGTCTCAATATCCATCGGCATCCCAAATAGTGGCAGCCTGGTAATCGGGGTCAAGGATTGGGGTCTGAAAATGTTGTCCCACGACGGGGTGAGAATAAATCCCAGCAAGTTAACCCTAAACCTAAACTAGACCATTAGTACCTCCAGACGATCCTATACATGCAATTCTACTCAGCAATGCAAACATGGCAATAAAGACGATGAAACATGTCATGATACTTAGGCGCTTCAATTCAATCCGCTACAAGTCACAATCTCATAACCAGGTCTAAGCTTCGTACTAAGGCAATTTACAATTCTGAGTTTCCAGTCATGGACAAGGAGTTCAATTGCACAGATAGAACAAGCCTCGTACTCAAGCATTCAATAACTCATAGCTTGTAAAGTGATATGTTACTCAAAGTGGTTCTAATTCTCAATGGCCAGGCCCGCATATTAACGCCTCAGGCTAATATAATTATTGTACACGCGTTAGTACGCCTCAGGTTACAATGCCATTATCGGACCCGCGTTAATACGCCTCAGGTCAATCCCGCGTCTAACGCATCAGGATATAATCGAATCCCGCGTCTAACGCCTCAGGGTAATATGTTCTAACCCCGCGTAATACGCATCAAGGTCAAATGTGCACATATAACTCAATCAATGAATGACCAATAAAAGTGAGTTACACAATTCATCAATCAAGAGCTTCATTCGACCGACAAGCCTCAATTCCCCATAAAATAATCTTAAGTTCATACTTAACGTCTTCTAATCACCCATGACTAAAATTAGACAGGTTAATCAATATAACACAATTTGGTTCAAAAACACCTCAAGCACCGTTCAAAAGCAAGCACTCAGAAGGAACGTTCTGAAGCGAGCAGTCAGAAGGAACGTTGTGAAGCAAGTAGTCAGAATGAGCGTTCTAAAGCGAGTAATTAGAAGGAACGTTCTGAAGCAGAAGCAATGTTCAGATGCAGAAACAATGTTCAGAAGCATAATCAATGTTCAGAAGTAGAAACAATGTTCAGAGGTAGAATCAATGTTCAAAAGCAGAAACAATGTTCAGAAGCACGATTTCCTCAACATTCACAGCCCTCAAACGAACTTTGATCACCTTCAAATCCACCACTATACATGTCTATTAGTAGCCTAAAGCCCTAGGTAAGGTTTAAGAGCAACTTACCACAATTTTGCGCAAGACAAATACACCAGAAAGGGCCGCCAAGTCACTGTTTCTCCTAGGCAAAGCTGGTCCGGTTCTTGTCCAGCAAAACAACAAGAAATCAGCCTTTAAATCTCCAATGACTTCCCATAAAAACTATCCTTTGGTCACATATAATCTTAAACTAGGTTCGAGAAGTTAACTTACCAAGGTTGCACCAAGATAACACCCTAAATTAGCCCCTAGTCTCTCGATTTCTAGGCTTTGTCGGCGGCGAGTTCAATGGCGACGGATGGACGGCGGTTCGGCGAGGTGGTAGCGTCGGCTTTGAGGCCTCTCGGACGAACAACCAAGAAGGAGAAGGAGAGGAGGCGTCGGTCTCCTTGAAGCTAAATTGAGAGAGAGAGAGAGAGAGAGAGAGAGAGAGAGAGAGAGAGAGAGAGAGAGAGAGAGAGAGAGAGAGAATGACAGAAAAATGAGAGAGAGTGAGATTAGAGGAAGATGGTGGTCGACTGAAGTGAAGTGAGAGAGAGAGAGAGGTATTATCCTAATTCAAATGCAAGAGAGTGATGGTGAGGTGGTTCATGGGAAAATCACAAGTGAATGACATGAATAGTAGTAGTTGGTATGGGGTTTTGACTAAAGTCTCATCTTATCATTTTTGTCCCCAATAATTCAAGAGCACTAATGGACACTCTTGCCCTTCTATCTTCGATCAACAAGGGAATAGACAAAAGACCATCTTGCCCTTACTAATTTCTAGTGGAATGAGCAATAGACTAGGGGTGGTAAAAAGGTAATTTTCACTTCACGGTCTAGAGTTTCACTTTTCCAATTCATGTGGGGCGAATCATAATCTTATTTGTCCTTGATGAGACGACATCCAATTTATTAATATTGGAATCCTTAAATATCCGACATCCAGTCTCGAAGTCCCATTTCATGTCAAACTCAATCAATTGCAATTCCAACATATCTCAAACTAATGGGCGGCTCTTAGGAGTTACGCGTATCGACCCGAGACTAATGTTACGTTTAAGGGTTATTCAAGCTATGGCGACCTTGGTTGTCATGTAATTGCGAGGGTAAATCGCTAGTTCCAAAGGATGCGATCGTTAGGAATCGGTTTAGGTTAATTTGCAAATCATACGATGGTCAAACGGAATCACCCGCGATCCAATTGTATGGCACTGGAAAATCGTTCTAAGACCAATCTTAGACCGGCCTATAATGGCCCAAGAGTAGTTACACGATTATGTTAGAGAAGTGGTTTGAAGAAAAGTTTCATGGTTCTGACATTAAGGGTAATCCTCATATTGAGTCGAAAATGAGAAACTTGAAAAAGTTGTATAATCAGATTTATGACTTGAAGGATCAAAGTGGCTTTGGATGTGATCACGAAAAACATTCTGTTGATATTCATTCGAAAGATAGTTGGCAAAAATATTGCAAGGTTAGTGTTACTTCTTCTCATTTTTCTTCTTTACAAATTGTTTCTTAAAATATATATATATATATATATTCTTTGTAGGCCTACCCAGGAGCTGCTTCTTTGAGAGGAAAGTCCTTCCCTCAATATGATCGGCTAGCAAATGTATTTTGAAAAGACTGTGCCAAGGGAAATCTCAGTGAAGACCCTTTAGAAGCTCATGCGGCTATAGATAATGAAGAAGGTGAGAATCATTATAATGTGCCTACTACTGGTGCAAGTCAAAACTTATTGCCATTATCATCTTCTCAAACGCAAAATGTTGCTGATTCTTCAAGAAGAAAAAGGGCTAAAACAAGTGACAAGTGGGCTGCTGGGTTAGTTGAAATTGCAAGCACTTTTAGCTCTTTTGTGGAAAAAGCTAACGAGAGGATGGAGATGATTGCTAGTGGCATCGGGCATGCTAAAGATTTGGATGACGACAAGAGAAAAATCAATGAAGAGCTTCTTAATATGTCTCTAGATACCATCGACAGAATAAAATTGTGCAGGATCATGAGAATATTCAATTTTTTTTTATTTCAAGGAGATGATAGGAAGACATTTGTGGACATGCTTCTCCAGGAGATGATAGAAGAGTTGTGTGTAGTCTCTTTTTACTATTTTTAGATAATGAACAACATTGAACAATGTTGATTTTACTATTTGTTGGAATGCTTTAGTTTTTTGGAATGTGTTGTTTCTTGTGAAGTTTAGAATTTTATTCATAGTTGTTGTTGTAGTCTCATCGTACCATTGCTTTCATATTATTATTTTTTTGCTCAGTTCTTTTTCTTTATGCTCATTCGCCACTGCCTTCCTAGGCAAGATATTTAGCGGTGAAAGTCAGTATGATTGGAGAGGGTCAGCTCGCTAAGATAACTCCAAGAAAAACTTCATGGGGGCAAACATGAAGATGATGATGACAATTTTCTTGTCTCATTTGTTTCTATTTTCATTTTTTTTTGCAAAGAGATTTGAAAATCTAATAAAATGTGCATATTTTTAAATTTATTTGTGTATGAGAACGTTATTTTTAGAGTAATAAGATCAAAATATTTCATGAGGGGCATATATGTCATTTATATTGATATACAGTTTCTACCAAACGCTGGATATGAGAATATCTGACTTTAAATCCGCAGTTCACCAAACAGTGGATATGATATGATATGGCCAAATCCCTAGATTTCTTATTCTATCCTAACCAATCCCATCCTGACTAGAAATTCCGACGACCAATGGATTTCAGTATGTTTTGATAATTGGATAGCCATCTGAAATCTATAGCGAACACGTAAGTGGATTGTCCGAGAAAGTTTGAACAGGAGACTATTATATGCTTTACTATGAACTCCTACTATAATGTCCGGCTGAAGTGCGAGCATTTTGATGGACGACATCCATATTCCAACCGTGCTGTTGAAAGGACAAAGTGAAGACGAGATCAAGGAAAGGCACAAGCATTCTTATACCCAGAAGACATCTCCAAGCAAAGAATGACTGAAGAACACGGTAAGCTTGAGGGAAGAAAAAAGGCTGGTTCTTATGAATTCTTTTATACCACTGTTTTAACCTTTTGCTACACTAAAATTTGAAATTTCTTGCAAGACTCGCCTGTAGTAATAATCTTAGTAAGTAGACATACTAAATGATGTGATAGGTTACAAGTTAAGATTATGGTAAGAAGCGGGTCACGATCACTAGCGATTAAAATCTCATCATGTCGCTAACGTCCCGATTGTGTGAACCCATCTTGCATTCGAGTCCAAACTTCAGCAAAATTGGATTGGCTTGTTAATTGTTAACTACCAATGAGAAAAAGCACCGGACACTATCTTGTCCCTCGGTCAAAATTTGGCTTAGTCAAGAATCAAGCCGGAGGAGAGGAGAGGCAGCACCCGTTTGAAGAAAAGCACATAAAAATTGAACAAAATGTAAAGCTTACAATGAGAAAAAGCACCGGATACTATCTTGTCCCTCGGTCAAAATTTGGCTTAGTCAAGAATCAAGCCGGAGGAGAGGAGAGGCAGCACCCGTTTGAAGAAAAGCACATAAAAAATGAACAAAATGTAAAGCTTACGTGGTAGGAATACCTCGTAAGCATTTTATATGAACAATGAACACCACATGCGACGTGAATATTGATATCATAAGATATATTATCTTTGAGAAAATGTTCTTCCATGGACATGTTGTCGTCGTCATCGTCGTCGGTTTTTTTTTTTTTTTTGTTGATAAAATGTGTGTATAAGCACAGGCTTCACTTCTTCCTCAAGCATAGTGAAGATATAATTGATACCTGAGACGCAATTAAATTCAAAATTAGTAAATCACGTAACTACGGCTCCATTTGTTTTACGAAATAAGGATACATTTCCCACGAAACACAAGGAGAAGAAGGTCTGAGGTGTCATAACTTGTGTACGACGCTCATTTGAGTGCCATAGTTCTTTTTCACTCACTTAACTGTCACATCGAAGTAAAATCACTCAGTTGATTGCCATTTTCGATAAATCGTCCTATGTGAATTTTTTATTTAATTTTTCAGTGACAATTGAATATTTATATAATTTTTTTTTATTTTTTTTATTTTTTTTTTATTTTTCTCTTGCCAGGCTAGGGTCACCGGCGACCCTCGCTGGCCACGAAACCGTCGCCCAGGGGCGAGGGTGGCACGGCCCTGGGCGAGGTTGGCCTCGCCGTAGTAAGACTAGCAGAATCGGTGACATCCAGCACCTTGTCAAGTCCATCAATGGCCGCGATGACCCCAGATCAGTCCCGGCGATGCACATCGGCAGACGGGTTTTGACATCCAGCGAACCAATAAACACCAACTTTTCGACGCCCTGAGAGATTCTGGCACCGCGGCTAGCATCTGGCGTTAACAGCTCTCTAATGTTTCTGTGATGCATGAGTTCTCAGTGATCTCTCGCAGGTTTCTTTTTGGTAAAGCAAATCAATCCTTCCATTGTGCCCAGTTTAGTTCCGGATTGTCAAGGCATAGCTAGTCCCTGACCCCCAGCGACCGCGTGTCCACCGTAGCGCACTACCAACAACCCCGAGAAACCCGCCGCGAGTCTTTCCGCCATTGTTCTGTCCCGCGAGGTTCCGTGACGATCGACAGATCCTGGCAGTAAGCCTTCAACCGGGGGCAAGGGCACGACGGCCCTCTCCCGGGACTGTCGCTGCCCCACTGGGCGCTGGCGAGGTGGCCAGGTAAGGGTTTCATGGCGGACGAGACATAAAAATTTGTCACCCTCAAGCAAAAAGCAAGATGAGTGAGCGATAAATAAGTTAGGGCACTTAAGTAAATGTCGTACGTAAATTATGGCACTTCATGTGTCTTTTTTCCTGAAACATATTATGCACCTCAGACAACGATTTTCATGAGCCAAATTCTTCACCCGACTAATTTTGGAAACTGAAAGTCTTTTATCATAATTATTCTGAGAGATACTTTCTCCCGTCTCACGGCCAAAAAAAGAAAAAGAAAAAATGGCACAAGCAAAGAACTGAACAAACCTTGTCGTAGACAGGAGAGACCATCCCAAGAAAAGCATATTAAAATGAAGAAAATGTATGGAGAGAATGATATGTCCCAACAAATTAATTCAATTCAACCAGACAAGCCAACACATTGATCACGCATGGCTTCTTCTGATAAGGCGACAAGATGCTACAAGATGGCTGGCGAAGCTGCCGCCGAGATCTTGTCGCAGAAACTAGAGATCTTGCTCTACCGCCCCGGGTGCCTGAGGTGCTTATTGACGGAAAAGCTCGTGAAGGACGCCAAGGAGAAGCTGGCCCCGATCCAAGAGTTCTTTTCCCCTCGAGACAGACAGTCCAAGAGCAAGGAGTGGTTGGGGTGGCTCCTCCAAGCCATTTACGACGCTGAGGAATGCATAGACAAGTTCCTCCTCAGAGAGGCCTGCGGGAGGCACAAGGCCCTGCACGTGGCCACGAGGCCGGCCGCCGCTCTCGTCTCCAAGTACAAGCTGTGGAGGGACTTGTCCAGTCTGGTGAAAAAGATGCAGGAGTTGTGCCAAGATCAGTCCTCGACGGGCAAGGGGAAAAAGCCTGCTAGTTCCTTCTCCCCTGCTAGCGCTCCATGGCAAGGCCAAAAGAAGGCGAGGCTGACTAGCTACCAGAATCAGCAAGCATCCTACTTCTTATGTCGCAAGGAGCAGAGAGAGGAAATAATGAGGCAGATTGGGGGGGAACCGGAGGGGACGTTTGTCAACTTGACTTTGATTTTGGGTGAGAAAGGTATGGGCAAGACGTTCCTCGCGAGATGGGTCTACAGGAAAGCGATGTACCTGGGCGTCGAGTGGTGCGCTTGGGTCCGCGTCTCGGCCAGCATGGAGGTGGAGGAGCTCCTGCTCGAGATACTGAAGCAAATGGGGAAGGCAGCGAGGGAGGAGACGGGCCTGAATTTGGACAAGATAAAGAAAATGCTCTACGATGAATTGGCCAAGACGAAGAAGTTCCTCATAGTGTTGGATGACGTGCAACCGTCCAACGAGCAACTCTTGCTAAGGTTCTTTAGGATCATCATCTATTATCGGCAGGGCCACATAATCATCACCACTCGATTCGATAACCTGAAATTTTTCAAGAAGACCGAGCTAGAGAAATTAAAGGATGCCGAAAGCCAGACGATGCTCGCTAGTAAGTTGAGTAGAGTACCCTATGGTAAGAGCCTCTCGGATGACAAGGATATCCTTAGGACTTGCGGGGGCTCGCCGCTCCATCTGTCCTTACTCGGCGGGCTGCTGTCGTATGCTGAAGAGCGCGAATGCAAAGCGTTGGTGAAAGATTGCTCTGGATTATCAGGTATAGTAGAATTGAGTTACCATAGATTGCCGGTCCATCTAAAACCGTGTTTCCTCTACATGGCTTTGTTCCCCGTGGCGTCCTCGATTCCGACAAGAAGGCTAGTGAGGCTGTGGTTAGCTGAGGGATTACTGGATGCACATTGTTACGGCAGAGGGAGAAAACCGACGAGGCCTCCCGAGGATGTGGGAGAGGCTTTCATTTTGGAGCTCGTGGAGCGGAACCTGATTGATGTGGTGAGCTGGAGGGCGGATGGATCCCCCAAGGCTTGCCAAATGCTCCCCTCTCTGTATGAGATGATCCGCCCGATCATGGCGAGCATGGGGTTCCTTCACATACATGCCGCTAGCAAATTGAAAGGCCTGAACGATGGCGACCCAAGCGGCCAGCAACAACAGGCCCCACCGCAAGCAACCAAGGTCCGGTGGCTCGCAGAGCACACAAACAAAGTCAGAGATGGCCAAGGTGGCGGCAACACTGGTTTGAACCTCAGCCACGTCAGCTCATTCCTGTCCTTCTTCACGAGGAGAGGCACGCTCAACAAAGACATCAGCACGTTCCTCGGGAAGATGACGTCCAAGACTGACTATATCTTGCTGAGGGTGCTTGATTTGGAGGGTGTGTATAAACCATCCTTGCATGGTGTGCTCCACAAGCTGGTGCTCCTAAGGTACCTAGGATTGAGATCCACAGTGCTGGACTCGATCCCGCGCGAGGTCGGGGATCTGCACCATCTCGAGACTCTCGACATAAAGCACACCAACATCACTTCCCTGCCGAGTTCCTTGTGGAAGTCGAGGAAATTGAGACACCTGCATCTCAACTGGTTCTACATCAACTTGAAGACCATCCTCAAGGCTTGCAGCAACAATGCCATGGCCTTGACTGAACTCCAAACATTAAGTGGGCTGGTTATCGGTGAAGTCAGGGAGAACTTGCTGACGGGCCACATGGACAGCTTAACCACGCTGAAGCTTTTCTTGCGCCAATCGAACAGGGACACCTCAGGCGCTGCAGGAAAGGCAGTAGCCGATTGGATTAGCTCCGGGCTCCCCAATCTCCAGTCCTTGACCTTTGGGGTGACCAAGAAAGCCAGGCCCGCGGAAGAAGCTGAGGCCGCGACATCGAATATAGGACCGATACCAGAATTGTCGTTGGCTCAACATAATGAGCTGTTGGAGCTCTACTTGCTGGGGCGACTCAAGAATCCCATCTGGAAACAGCTCTTGCCCGACTCGCTCCGGGTTCTGACTCTGTCGGGTTCGAAGGTTAAAAAAACAGACATGATCCCCCAGCTGGGAGGTCTCCTGACGAACCTGAGGACGCTCAGGCTCCTGGCCAACTCTTTCCTAGGCAAAAACATGACTTTCGCCGCAGGTGCTTTCCCAAGCCTCAAGATCTTGAAGATTTGGAAGCTGCCTCAGCTCGAGGAGGTGAACATCCAAGGAGGAGCGATGCCGCATCTTAAAGAAGTCGAGTTCAGGCACCTCGACGTGCTGAAAACTATGGAAGGGATCCGCCACTGCGAGGAGTTGGAAACCATATGGGTGGTGATATCTCGCAGCCACGCTCCTCCTCCTTTTCTGGAACAGCTCAATGGCCGTATCGGGAATGACACGTATCTGCACGTCGAAAAAGACCCTGAGGGGGCCGGATCCATGGGCGACGAAGACGACAGGTATGTGACGATATTAAATCTGGCAACAAGTACTTCGCGAGCGGTAATAGAAAATGCTTTTTCTAGATTCAGATAATTTTGACATCTACTCGTTAATTTATTACAAATAACGATAAAATTCAGGGAAGAAAAAGGAAATATGCCCCATCGACACGCTGAAACGGAGATGTCGTCCCAATCCACGGGTGACGGCGAAATCTCAAATCTAAAACATCTTCTTTACTCGCGATAATTTCAATAATTACTTACTAGTTTTTAAAAAGGACTATAAAAATTCAGGGACAAAAAAAAAGAGATGTCCGATGAGCACGCTGAAACGACGAGGCCCCAACCAATGGACGACGGCGACCAAAGGTATGTGTTTTACACGTGGTGATAGTAAATGCTTTTTCAGACTCGATAATTTCATTTCGTTACTTATTAGTTATTAAAAAAGTAACCCAACAAAAAAAAAAAAAAATTCAGGGACGAAAAAAGAGAAACGCCCGATCAGCACGCAAAAAGGGAGAGGCGCCAATCAATGGACGACGACCACAGGTATGGGAAAAATATCAAATCTCAAAATTTGTTCTTCACATGTGGCGGTCCAAAATGCTTTTTCAGGCTCGATAATTTCAATGATTACTTATTAGTTATTAAAAAAAAAAGGGACAAAATTCAGGGACGAAAAAGGAGGGATGCCCGATCAGCACGCTGAAAAGGAGAGGCCCCAATCCGATGGATTTGATTACATAATACCGATACAGGTATGGGACGATATCAAATCTCAAAACATGTTCTTTACTCGTGATGATGAAAATACTTTTGTAGACCTAATGATTTCTTATGAGCGATTAAAAAGAGCGTTTACGCAACTCGTTCCATCAGAGACTAAGTCATTACATATTGCGAATCTATGAAAGCTATCCCGAATCCTGCTAAAGAAAGCAATTTTTTTCCTCCGCTGTGAACGATCACATCACTCGCAGAAACGAGTCTATATTTATCCTCTCTCCGATCATCTCACATAAAAATCTCTCATGGGCGGTAACTCTTCAACCTCTGGAACCTAATGTTGGATTTAAAAGTAGCCCTTTGGAACCAACCTGTGCGCATGTTTAATTGTGTGAAGCTTACCTACTTAGTGGTTTCTCGTTTCCTACAGTGATGACCATGACGAGACAACAACTTCTATTTGAACAAGAAGCTAACAGTCATCTTCGGAGCTGAACGAGTGTATGTATATATCAATATAAAATATTTATATATGTATGTATTGCATCCTCCCACTCACCTCCCTTTCTCCCTCCCTAAGTGCGTGAATAAACCATTTGATGTAATGACGATGGACTGATGTGACGACATTCATTTATTGTAAGATGATATACAGATTCATAATTGATTTAGTATGGGCTATCTAGTGCAGGCCGAATTGGGTTCGGCCCGTGACTGAAAACTCTATAAATAGAGTTCAAATCCCTCTCCTAACCCCCTCAAATGCTCGAGTTACCTCATATAAGGAAAAAGGTATCACTCCTGAGCGACATTCTCATTCAGCAAGTGTGTTTCTGGGGTTGCCATTTTCCTGGCCTTACATCCCCTCCCTCTCTCTCTCTCTCTCTCCACCCTCTCTCTCTTACAGCCTTTCGCTGCCTCCTCCTCCTCGTTTTGTGGTGAGGAATGAGGTTGAGGGAAGTGAATGACGTGAAAGTTAGGGCTGTCAATTTGGCCCGCGCCGGACGGGCCGGCCCGGCCCGGTCCGAATTTTTTCTGCATTTTCGGGCCTTTTCGGGCCGGGTCTAGTACTCTGGCCGGGCCGGGCCGACGCCAAACTTTTGTGAATACCTATTTTTTTCTTTTAAATTTAATTTATTTTTATATTTTATTTTTATATTTTTTCATTTGATGGGTTGTTAATTAATTTTAATTCAAAAAAAAAATTAAAAAGGAAAGAAAAAAATATTTTCGGCCCAAATCTGGCCCGGCCCGAGCATAGTACTGCTCAATTCGGGCCGGCTCGGGCCGGGCCGTGACCCAGCCCGGCCCGGCCCATTGACACCCGTAGTGAAAGTGAGGGGCTGGTCAGGCGTGTGGTCTGGTGGACAGGAGAATAGAGAAAAAGAGAGTTTGGGCCTAAGGGCCTATTTGATTCAGTATTTGACCAAGGGACTTTGAAGAAATGCAAATACCTTTAGGCTAAATGCCTTTTTCAAAATGCAAGTAGTGTTTGGCAAAGTATTTTTTAAAAACGCATTTGAAAGCAACTTTGACTTAAATAAATATACTTTGTAAAGTATTTTTACTTTTTTATAATAAAAAAAAGTGGCGGCGACCAGTGGCGGGAAAACCGGCTACCGGCAACTGGTGGTGACCTCCTGGTGACGACGGCGACCGGTTGCGTCCGGCGGCGACGGGCGGCGGACGGCGACCGGTTGCGTCCGGCGGCGACGGGCGGCGGACGGCGATGGGCAGTGGCGGCGACGGCGACCGGCGATGAGCTGCAGCGGTCGGCCGCGGACGGGAGGCGGCAAGTGAATGTGGCAAAATTTTAAAAGAAAATTAGTTGCATTTGAGATGCAACTTCCCAAAGTACCTCAAGAGGTACTTTGGTTTAAAGATGCAATTGCATCTGCCCAAAATGAGCCAAAAAATGAACCAAACAGCATTTGCATTTGGCCAAGGGACTTTAGAGCCCCAATGCTCATCTCAAATGCTGAACCAAACAGAGCCTGTGCAGAAGGAAAGGCGCGGGCCTAATCCGTTCCGCGCAGGTCAGGTCGACCCAGTCGGATCCTCTCTCTCCTTTTTTTTTCAATGTTCTAATCTAAGTAGCACCTACACCAACACCGACATGGGGACACGACACGACACGATACGCTGACAGGCTATTTTTCAAAAATAGAAAAATTCGACAAGTCGGGGACACGTTATATATTAAATATATAATATCATATATACACATAATAAATTATTATTTTTAGGATTATTTCAATCAAATTAATTTGATTCAAATACATAAATAAATAGAAAGTTTAAAAAAAGCCTTAAAATTGATCTCACATTGGTGATGATTAAGAGAGACAAAAATAAAATAACTTGAGAAAATTCAAAAGTCCCACATTGGTAGTGAGTGAGAGGGACAAATATGAAGTCACTTTAAAAGTCATGAATGAGACTTAGAAACTTACAATACGAAGAAATGAGTCCCACATTGGATGCCTAGTGAAAATAATAAGTACATTGACTCTTTAAATTGTCAAGAATAAGATATGAAGAATTACTTCTAATGTCTATTTGGTTAATGATGAAGTGAAAATATATATTTTTAGTGAAAAAACTTTTTAAAATGTTCGACACGAGTGTCGATCAAGTGTCCGTCACGTGGACCACGTGTCCGACGTGTGTCGTGTCGGACACCGATGCCAATGCACGTGTCCGTTCTACCTAGGTTCTAATAGGGAAATCCAATTTAACCTCCTCTTGTTCTAAGCTTTAAGGAAAAAAATACATAAATCCAAGATTTTGATCAAGATCGCCCCTATTGAATGATTGGACTGGACAAACTCCTCCTCCTCGAAGCAAATCCAAGATTTTGATCAAGATCGGCCATCACCCACCTCAGAGAAAGTGGAAAATGACCCATCTTTGATCGGTTGTTTGGGGGGAGCAGGGTCGAGGGGTTCGAGGGAGGAAGAAGATGAAGGAGAGTGGTGAAGGGTATGTGAGGGCGGATCAGATTGATCTGAAGAGCATCGACGAGCACATCGAGAGGTTCACACCAGGGCGGCGACCCTGGAGAAGGTCAGGAGGGCTGAAGGGAAGGAAGCCGAGGAGGCGAGCGGTAATGGGCCTAATGGCGCGTCCTTGGTCGCCAGCTTGTCGTTGCCGAAGCAGACGCGGAGGAAGGAAAGGCAGGAGTGGGAGATTGACCTGGCCAAGCTGCTCATCAAGTCCGTCATTGCGCGCGGCACCTTCGGCATCGTCCACCGCTTGATCTGCCACGCCGAGGCTCCTGCGGAACGACGTGGTTCTCGACGACGCTCCTCAATCCGCCGTGTCTGTCTCCATCGTCGAGCACGGAGAAGACCCTTTCACCGCTGTGGTTCTCGGGGATAGAGAAGCTGGATCCGCCGCCGAGGCAATTGTGAACACCAGCACGGATTGGAGCAAAGAGAAACGATCTGGGGCTCAAATGTTTGACCGGAACGACGTTCAATTCGGTAATGAGGGCCGATTTAGGGTTCAAAAGATTTGGGGCAAACTCAGCTAGACCGACGTTCAATTCGATTATGAGGGCGACGCCGCCATTTTTGACCAAGTAGATGATCCAAAAAGGTGCCGTTTTGCACACGTGGAACAAGTCATTTATGCCATTTGCCATGTTGGAGAGAGAATGGATAAAAAAATTAGGATTAATACCACGAAAAACTTCAAACTGATACACTTATGATAAATTTACTATAAATTATTTTTTTGACCACACAAAATCGCAAACTAGTACATTTGTGACAAATTTATCCCAAGCTATTTTTTTAACCATTAAAAGTCCTAAACTGGTACAATTATGACAAATTTACCCTAAATTTAATTTTTTTACCACAAAAAATCTCAACCTAGTGCATGTGACAAATTTATCATCCGCTAATTTTCGTTAAATTGAGTTAATATCACGAAAAATTCTAAATTAATATACTTGTAGCAAACATAGGGTAATGTGTACACCCAACAATCGTCATGTGTCATCCAAATCATCAATTTAACAGTAAAATTTACCGAATACTAACAAAGGGTAAATCTGTCACAGATATACCATTTTGGGGTAAATTTGTCACATGTATACCAGTTTGAAATTTTTCATGGTCAAAAAATAGTTTGGGGTAAATTTGTCACAATTGTACCAGTTTGGGATTTTTGGTGGTATTAACCCTAAAAATTAAGGCACACGAATATTTTCCTTAGCCAAATTGGACAGAGCTAGCAGGGAGACTTGATTGCACCAACTTGACAATTTTTAGGATTTGATTGCACTTTTTTTTACAAATTTTAGGATTTTTACTGCATTTATCCATTATTATAACATACTTAGTGTTATTTGATAGAAAAAAGAAAAAAAATTAACTATTGAACAGTGCCGATTCCCAACCCCCCTCTTGCCCCAAAAAAAAAGTGTCGGTTTGATCCTAGAATCGAAACAAATTGTGCCGGTTCCAGGTTCCAAAGAAATTGGAATCAAATCCTGGTTCCGGCGAGAACCATCCAAAACCGGCCGATTCAATCTCCTGAGTTGGATCGGGAATGCTCACCCCTAGTTGGTTGTGATTAAAAGTTGGGGAAATGGTTTGCTTCAGATTTAATGTGTTTCATCTTGTCCGCGTTCCAGGGGAGGTCCATGTTTTTAGTTGACTAATTTAGTTCATTTACCAATCTATTTGCCTGTGTAGAGCATTTTTCACGTAAGCGAAGGTTCTGCACCTAATTTCTCTCGTCATTAACATAGTTATCTCATGGTGCAATGGACGAGAATTTTATGTCGCCTGTCACCAAACGGGTATGGATCCCCTACCATAAAGGTAGGGGAGGCCAACAAAATCCTGATCCCCTATCTTTATGGTAGGAGATCCGGATCCCACCAAAACGCTTAATGAGCTTTTCATAATTTTTCAAAACTTACGTTATTTTTTTTTTTAATTTCTAGAAAGGCAAAAAATTGGCCCCAAACCGGATATGCTAAGTAAAAAGTTATTAACCTCGGGGCCAAAGCTAGTTACTAAGTTTTGTTTTTTTTTTTGGTAAATTAAGTATGTATTGAACTTTTCAAAGCGCTAGGTACAAAGATGAAATCGGATACAAAAATCATGAACCCAAAATGGCACCATTGTGTGCCAAATGGGGTTCAACGGTGAACCGACTGCAAGATACAATATCGTGACAAAGCGCGCTTAACCCAGGGGGAAAAAATGCCCAAAAGAGGCAGAAAAAGCATGGCCCAACAGTCGGTCAAGAACAGAAACGAACCGACAAGTAGTCCACCTAAAAACGGATGAAAACCGACTAGCTAAAGCATGAAAGATAGGCCAAGGCACGACCAAAGAACAGCAAGAGCAATGCCAAACAGTTCGCCAAGAATCAAACCTGAGCAGAAAACAGCGATAAGACAGACATGCCAAAGACAAAGAAGGGGCATATGAGAAAAAAGGCCCTAAAACACGGTAAGCCAACCAATAGAGAAAAGGCCAAACATACGGCCAGAAGAGCAACCAGTAAACCGGCCAAAACAGTGGCCACCTAAGCAAAAGACACCAGCTACATGGCATCAAGACGATCCTCAAAGATAGTAGGAGAGAGGCCTTAATTCCTTTGCAATCACCTATTGCAAGGAATGTCTTCAATTCGACCAAAAGAGAGGACTTTGTCCTTCACCACCTTGATGAGGTACTTGATCATAGCCGACACAAAAAGAGATTTATCCCTGAAAAGAATGTTGTTCCTCTCGGTCCAAATAATGTGACATAAAGCCCCAAAAGAGAATCTGGCGATTCGATGAGCAAAGGACCGTCCACATAAACGACTCACAGCCCACCGGATATGCTCTTGCCATGGGCGGTTACGCCAAGACAAGTTACACTTGGATGCCAAAATTAAAGCTAAGCTACCAGTAATCGAACGCCCAAAAAATAAATGATCAATTGAGTCTGGTCTACAATGACAAAAAGTACAAACCCCATCGACTATCCTACGGTGTTCAAGTAGCAAAACCTGAGTAGGTATACGGTTGAGAGTAACTAACCACAAGAAGAAGGCATGTTGAGGAGCAATGGCACTATCCCAGACAAAATAGTGCCAAAATGTAGTCTGCCCCTTGGTTCTGATGACCTCCCAAGCTGAGATGACCGAGAATGTGCTAGAAGAGTTAGCTTGCCAAGAGAGTTTATCCAACCTATCTTCCAAAAAAGCGGGGGTCGGATCCGACCAAGACATAATGGTATCCAACGTATGAGAAGGGTGCCAGGTCGAACCATAGAAGGATCGAACAGAAACATCACGAGGAATCTCAGAACGATAAATCTCCCTAGGCGTGAATAATTTATGCAGAGGACCTTTGTCATGCCAACAATCAAACCAAAATGAGGTAGAACGCCCATTACCAATCTTCCATCTGAAGTGCAAGAAGAAATCTGGTCGGAGGTCCAAGATTTTCTTCCAAGCCCAAGAGCAAAAGGTGTGCTTAAAAGCCACCCAAAAGTTCGTGCTTTTTAAGAAGGTCGAATGAATCCACTTGCACCATAAGAACTCATTGTCAGTGAAAAGGATCCATATATGTTTAAGTGTCATCGCCTTATTGCAATCCACAAGTCTACGGATCCCCAAACCACCTTCATCTTTAGGAAGATAAATATCGGTCCAGAAAACCTTAGCACCCCCAATACCTAGATCGGGACCCTTCCAAAGAAACTGCCTAAGGATAAGCTCAATCTTATTCAAGACAGACTTTGGTAACTTGAACATACTAGTCCAATATACATGAATAGAATGCAAGACATATTTGATGAGTTGCAGGCGACCAGCATATGACAAAAATCTTTGGAACCAAGAACGGGCTCTAGCAGTAATAGAGTTCATCAGAGCATTACAATCGCCCTTACTAAGTCTGGATGCTATAACAGGTACACCAAGATAACGAAAAGGGAGAGTACCTTCTTGGAAACCCAGACAAAGTCGAATCTGATCTCGAAGGATAGGCGTGCCACTAGAAAAATACACCTCACTCTTGTTGACATTCGACCGTAGACTTGACCACCCCGAGAAGATATCCAATCCATCCTTAAGCAAGGAGATGGAGCTCAATTTTGCCTCGGCAAATAAGAGGACGTCATCGGCAAAAAATAAATGAGATAACCGAGACAACTTACAACGCCAGTAGAACTTGAAATCCAGTAGACTAGTTTTGGAATGAAGAATACCAGAGAACACTTCCATAACTATGATGAAGAGATAAAGAGACAAATGATCACCCTGCTTAATACCTCTAGTGCTTGAGAAGAAACCATGTAACTCCCCATTGATAGCGATCGAAAATTTAGGCGAGGTAACGCATTCCATAATCAATCTTACAAAGCACAGCGGGAACCTGAAGGCAAGCAACACCAACTCAAGGAAACTCCAGTCAACCGTATCATAAGTCTTTTGAAAATCAACCTTGATGGAACACTTTGGAAGGTATCGCTCATGATGAAAAACTACAAACAATTCTTGAGCAAGCATAGCATTATTGATAATCCTCCTCCCTACAAACTACAAACAATTCTTTGGCAGTGATCAGTTCGGGATCGAAGCTCTCAAGCAGCATTTAAATAAAGAATTTGACATCAAAGACCTTGGTAATTTGAGGTATTTTCTTGATATTGAGGCTGCTAGATCTCGAAAAGGATTATTCTTATCTCAGCGAAAGTATGTTCTTGATTTACTAAAGGAGACTGGTAAGTTAGGCGTCAAGCTAACGAGCACCCCCATGAATTATAATAGTAAATTTATTTCTGATAATACATTGTTGCATGATGTTGGACAATTTCAGTGTCTTGTTGGGCGACTGATCTACTTAACTATTACTAGACCTGATATAGCATATATTGTCAGCTATGTAAGTCAATTCATGCAGAAACCAACAAAAGGGCATATGGAATTGATAAATCACTTGCTTCGATATTTGAAGGCCTCTCTAGAAAAGGGAATTCTGATGAAGAATAATGGTCACACTGACATCATTGGTTATGCGGGTGCAGATTGGGCTGACAGCCCTGTTGATAGAAAATCTACTATAGGTTTTTGCACATTTGTGGGAGGAAATCTTATCACTTGGAAGAGCAAGAAACAAGCAGTTGTTGCACGATCTAGTGCAAAGGCAGAATATCGAGCTATGGCTCCGGCTACGAGTGAGATAGTGTGGTTGAGATTGTTACTTCAGGAGTTGGGTTGCAAGTATATAACCAAACCAATGAAGCTGTTCTGTGATAATCAGGCCGCTGCTCATATTGCTTCCAACCCAGTTTTCCATGAGAGGACTAAGCACATAGAGGTGGACTGTCACTTTGTAAGAGAAAATGTGCAAGATAAGACCATTGAAACCCTGTACATTCGCAGTGGAGATCAATTGGCGAATGTCTTCACCAAGGCTCTGTCTAAAGGAGTGTTTCAAGAGATTGTAAACAAGTTGACCTCCGTTGATCTCTTTGGTCCAACTTGAGGGGAAGTGTTGGCGGAATTCGTGCTCCTATCCCTGGAAAGGAGATGTCAATATTGTATTTCCTATTCTTGCACCATGATTTCTTGCATCTTGATTTCAGGGATATTTTTTCCTTGATAGTTTTTTCCTTTGTGGTTTCATGTTTCCTTGGTCGTAGCAACCTTGTCTTGTATATACAGTGAACAATGGCAGAATATATCTCACGACAAAAAAGAAGAGAAAGGAGGGTGTGAGATTTTTATTGAGGACGTAGGCAAATTGCCAAACCTCGTTAAATCCTTGTCTTCGTTTGTTCTTCTTTTGTTTCTCAACAATCCTTTCTTTGGCCGAATGCAACCTGGAAGTTTCATATATTTTTCTTTCTTTGGCTGACGCACATTGATCAAGTCCAAGTCTGCATTGGACTTTTATGTTTCTTGAGCAAAGACACCAACGCACAATCAACTTTAATTCAGAGTTGATTTCGCGTACATATTTTCCTTTGCTCGATTTTTGACTTTCCTTTAATAAATTTCAGATCAGGTTCACGGGCTCAAATTCGAGACATATTATAACACTCTCCATCTCCATTGTTGTTCTCTCTGCTCTTCATAGGCAGTAGGTGATTCAATTCACAAGAAGGCCGTTGGGTCAATGGGTTGGGGGAAGAGGAGGCGAGAAGATGAGATAGAGAGGCGCGATGACTCGAGCAAGGAAATCGTTATTTGTTTTCTTTAATTGTTTTCCTTTTTCCCTTTTTTCTTTTTTTCTTTTCTTTTCTTTTTACCCTTTCCCACGGCCGACCATCACCGAGCCACCGGTAAGGGCATGCAAGCCTCGCCTTCCCATGGGCTAGGCGGACGACTCTCTCTTGACACTGGCGACCTCCACCGGTGGCTCGACAATGATCGGGGGAGGGGAGAGGGAAAAAAGAAAAAAAGAAAAGAGAAGCGAAAAAAACATAAGAAGGGGGGAAAATTCAAAAAATAAATAATGAAAATGCTTTTCGGCCAAATCCTTCTTTGAAAAATTGAGGGCACTTGAGACCTTACTTGAGGCCTCTATTTCAGAAAATGAGGGCAATTTAAGCTTTCATTTGAAATTTTTTCACGAAAAAAAAGTACACCATAGTGAGGTGGTGATATCAAACTACGGAATATTTTCTCAGTCTTAACAACTGATACACACTTTCGTTATTTCTCACTTTACTCAACCTCACCATCTGAAGATGATGAGTTTAACTTATTCATCTCCTTACTCAAATAACATTAGGGTTAACCAGAAGACACATTCCATTCCACATGAAGTCTTCTACTTCATGACCAGTTTGGTAATGCAGGGTTCCCCGGAAGTCTGTACCGGCTGCGCTATGCCGAGATGCGCCACGAGAAGCCAAACGTGGCTGAGAAGCTCTCCTCCTCTGCTGAGGCTCTCGCAGTGTTCATAGCCTTTGCACTGGTAAGCCGCGCGGATCAGTATCCTCACCCAGACTTTGCTGATAATGTCCCACGTGTCGACCGATTTCAACTCGTTGGCAAGATGGCAGGCTTGGAACAGCACCGACGTGCTTTCGGCGCAGCGCGTCTTCCACGGGGGGAGTTCAACTCTCACCTGGAGCAGAAGCCAGAAGACTTCGCACAGATCGCGGGACTCTTCCGACTCGTGCTGGTCGTTGCAGTTGTTGAAACGGGTGTGGACATGCGCCTTTCTCTTGTGTAGTTTCCGCGCCCACCCGATCACGGCAGATGAGATGCTGCTGGCGACTTCATCATTGGACAGCATGGCTAGCTCGTCATCGAAGAACTTTTGAGTTTCGACCACGGCGTCTTCATATCGGAGCACCCCTATCCCTGTCGGCAACATGGAAGGATAGAATACTAAAAGATAGAGCATGTAACGAGAAATCAACACACTCATTCTGGAGTTGGCGTTGTCGTCCGACACCTGCATCCTGCCCGAGTCCTCGTGGTGAAGGAGCTCGGTGGCGATGTGCCAGATGAGGACGTTCTGGTCAAACTCCATCTCCAGGCTCCAGACCAGGTGACCGCAGTTTGCTCTTTTCAGTAGCTCGCCCGCCTCCAGCTTAAGACTCGCCAAGCCGCTCTCCAATTGGACGGTCACTCCCAGACTTGTGACCATCTCCTTCATGCGACGGAAGATCAGTTCCTTGATGTTGCAGTCGAAATCTTTGTAACAGATGTGAAAGTTCTTCTCCACCAGCTCGTGCAACTTGTCAAACCTCGGACCTCGGAGGACGCGTTTTCTTTTCCTGATAGATGCACTCAAGAGCGTGAACTGGGCCACGGAATTTGACCATCTTTTCTTAGGGGCGAGCCGGAGATGAGCGACGGCGGACAAGATTTGGGATATACCGGGTCTCTGAAGCCGCCAGTGGTGGATCCAATCAGATGAAATTGCTAGAAGAAGCGAGTAAATCTCTAAAAGTAGAGCCCCGCCTATCAGCAACAGAGTTATACCGATGTCGACCTTGGGGTAATCCTTCTTATCCTGTAAGGAGAAGAGTAGCAACACGGCCCCCAGCACGGTGAGACTGATGATCCAACGAGTGATGATCCAAGCAAAGTACAGCAACGGGGCCTTGGTGAAGAGCAGATCGTACATGAACCCGAGCTCGATCTCCATGATATTAAAAGCTTTCACCGAACCCATGTCCTCGCCCATGAACATGCGCCGAATGACTTGCAGGTCGACGGAGTTGACGGTCAGGCCCACGAAGAGAAGCTTGAAGATCCTGTACAACTCATAGGCTTTGACCAGAGTCCAGTCCTTTCCTTCGAGGCCGCCGCGGGCTTGACTGCTGTTCCCCGAGAGATCCATCGGAGCCGGAACCTGTGTGACCTCCTCGATTCCCACCCCGTAACCCTCCTCTCTCTTCAGAGTGAACTGGTCCATCTGCCTGAATTGTATGGGACCGATGTCGGGGCGCGAAAGCATGGAACGTCGAAGTGGACCTTTGCTAGCCAAGTAGAAACACGCGGTCCTCTCTCCATATTTCATGAGCCCCACCAGGATCACACCCGCCGATAGCGTCGACAGTATAGACCCCGACAAGGCCATGGCGTAAATGTAACACGCTATCCCTACCTGGACGCAAAGTCGCGCCAACTGCCTCAGCCATAGCTCGTTGTCCGCCAGGGCATACGCAGTGACCGTGTCGGGCCCGCCCAAGTGGAGGAGAAGGAACGGCGCCCAGAACGCGGTGATCTGGCTCTTCGGATAGATCGTCCCAGCGGTTTCCTTGATGTTGGCCAGGCGGTTCGAGAGGACTCCGAGCGCGAGGGTCGCGATGGAGTCGGCCAATAGGTAGGTCGTCCAGACCACAACTTGGATCCAGTTCTTGTAGATGGATTTCCTCCGGCTGCCCTGAGACGCAAGGGTCAATTGGAGCAGCAGACTGAGGAGGACGAGCAACCGCAACTCCCACTCCTTCCACACTTCACGGGCGTTTTGGGGGAACAGTAAAAATCCCATTGTGGAACCGAAAGGCGCTGTCTCAAGGAGTGATCAAACTTAGGATGATGTATCAAAAACAAGGCGAAGGAAGATTAGCCTTGAATTTACCTCAGCATCATGTGCCAACATTATAGAAGCACTATTTTGGGATAGCAATCAAATTCTGAAGCACCTATTTATCCCCATAACGTTTACAAGGAACAAAAAAGCAATACGTTTTTCGAAACACCCGTACACATTACTCGCAACACCAATTTTGGGTGCATGTTCGTCAAGCAATTCTCTAAATTTGCCCTAGGCGAAAGTAAAGCGACAAAATCAGACTCCATCATTGGTACTAGCATGAGCATGATCTACTTTAGTTGAGAATATCGGACTATATGCTAAGAGTTAAAGTTTGAGATCTGGGGTAAATGTGGCACATGTGTACCACATGGAGAGTTTTTACACCATAAAAATTAGTTTGGAGCAAATGAGAGACGTTACTCACGACACCACTTTTGAGTGCATAGCTATCAAGCGATTCTTTGAATTTGCCAGAGGGGTAAGTAAAGCGACATGATCAGGTTTCGCCATTCGTACTAGCCTGAGTATGATTTACTCTAATTGAGAAGGTAAGAATAAAGGTAGAAAGTTAAACTTTGGTTTCTTAATCATTCTCGTGATTTTCACACATTGTCCCGGCAAGCGTCACCGGCCTAACTTGATTCATGTGGAATAATCTATTTTAGTTTGCTATCACAAGTAAAGTCACAAAAAGGCCAAAAGAGGGTGATAAATGCTTTCTCCAAATTGAAGCAATTCCAAAGCATCGAGTGGATTGCTTCGATTCCAGCAGACAAGCATATTATTTCCTTGAACATTAATCTCCATGTCAAACACGTCTCCGTCGGCTGATGTGGTTTATGACCACCGTGATCACAACTCGTCATCCATGTCTGAACAATTGTCCTGCGGCGTGCGACACCGGCTGAACATTTTTCTCCATATATACACGATGTTTGACAACGACGCATGTGCTGCCCCGCGAAGGACATGCCGTTGGTCGCCCACCTCTAGATTAACTTAATTAAGCCCTAAACGTTGCAAATCAAGGCTTGGAACATGCGACTAAGAACCTACCAAATCCGCGAAAAGTGCAAGAATTCGTAACCTCAAACTAAGTTTTATTTTTCCTGTCAAGGAAAAGAAAAGTATCGGTGCCACAATTTTAGTATGAAGCTGACTTTGAGGAAAAATTTCAAATAAGGGCCCCAACCCCCAATTGGAGTCATTTTCTCAAAAAAGGCCCAGAGTGAACCGTGTCTCAAATAAGGGCCTGAAGTGGTCAAATAGTTTCAAATAAGGGCATGAAGTGACCAAATAGTCTCAAATGAGGACCCAAGCTCTCCGGTCGGCCAAATATATAGCCGCCGGTGAGCATGTCACTGCTCCGGCCGCCGGAAGAAGGGTATTTTAGTCAAATATAATTTAGACATAAAATAAATATCTTAAAAACTGAAAAGTCCCAAAAACAATTGATATTTTCCACACTCTGCATTTTTGCTCTTGCACCGAGCCATTCTCACTCAGTCTCTTGCACTCTTAAAAAAATGAAATAAAATCGTCTTGTTCATTTTTTCCCCTCTCGCAAGATTCTAGCTTCTCTAAACTTTCTATTTCTGCTCGTGCTTGTTCTCAATAATTCTAGGTGAAATGTCAAAATCCCTAAAATCGAAAATCCCCAAATTCCTTTGCTTCTTCTTTCTTCCTATATGTCAGCCATTTTCTTCTCTTCCACGGTTTCTGCTTAGTATATCTTTCTTCGTTTCTCCGTATGCCACGTTTCTCCATATTCAACTAATCTTTTGTTTGCTAAAACGAAAACCTTCATCTGCTGCCCTTTTTCCCATCACAGCTTCGTTACATAGGTTTTTCGTTTTCGTTTGATTATGAGATACCGTCTTTAATGATTGATGGCCAGAAAAAGGAAATACTCCTGCTGGTTGACCATCAGATTGCTGTTAAAATTGTTCTTAGGTCACTATATTTCACTCAACTGCATGTTTACAAACTACTTTCTCATGAAGATTGATGCAGAGAGAAATGCAATTTAGTCAATGTAAAGTTTGTAATGACAAATAAATTAATTTCCAAAGCCTTCTGGATAACGAAACCAAGCGATTACAAAAATTATAATCTTCCAAATCAGAACACATCCCGCAATTCTTTGACATGCTTGATATCGCCCTGCGGGATCTTCTAATTAAGAACATGTACCTCAATTCTTTGACAAGCTTGATATCGGCTTGTGCAATTAGCTTCTGTCCAAAACGTCGCACTACTTCGTTCCTTCCACACCTGCAATATGTACCCCTCAATTGAATCAAACAATCCTGAACAATCAGATTCGAAGCTCTACAAAAGTCGGACACGCAACAATAGCATAAATAATTGGTATTTCAACTAAAAGAGTGAGGCCACAGCAACTGCACAACAATCACAATTTGATCCGACCACACCAATCTGCTCTTTCTTGGCTTCGAACGTGCTATAAGTTTCTTGGTTATAACATGACGAGAGATACTAGACTTCAAAAAGTCACAAATCTCTCCTCACGAGACTTAAAAAAGCCACAAATCTGTCTTCATCAAACTAAGAACAAAGTAGAATGAATGCACTACTTCATCCAACGAACGTGCACCCTGACCTCGTTTTGACATTTTATCAAGCACAGCCAAACTATGTAGATCCAGCTATGGAACAATAATTCACATCCAAACAATCACAACATCATCAAAACAGGTTCAAGTCGACGACAAATCCTCAATTGGAGACGATTTCCAATCAAACACACAACTAGGCTTCTCAGCTTTGTTTTTTATTCGCAAGAGCAGAAAGTGAGACGAGAGCAGAGAGCGAACCCGACTGCGCGCAGAGAGAGAAACATCTAGCGAGAGGATTGTTTTGATTTGTGACAGACCAATACAAAGAAACTAGAGTACGTGCAGAGAGAGAGATCTGGCAACTCGGAGAGCTTAGAGAAGACTCCTGCGCGAGGGGAAACAATTGGAAACAAGGCCGATTTTAATTCATCTTTTTGGAGTGGAAGACACTGAGTGAGAACGGCTAGGTAACAAGAAGGCGCAAGAGCCGAAACACAGAATGTGTAGAATATCGATTGTTTTTTTAGACTTTTCCAGTTTTTACGATATTTATTTTATGTCTAAATTATACATTTTGACTAAAATACCCCTCTTCCGGCTGCTGGAATAGTGACATGCTCGCCGGCGGCCAATGTTTGACCGGCCGGAGAGCTCAAGCCCTCATTTGAGGCGATTTGGCCATTATTTGAAACTATTTGATCACTTCAGACTTTCATTTGAGTCACGATTCACTCTAGGCCGAGCCCTTAATTAAAATTTTCTCTGACTTTGATGCTAAAATCTTTCAAAAAATCATTGAAGTGCAAAAAACGGCTACATGTTAGTGACTTACCAATGATCTCCTAAAGGGAGGAAATCGCGATAGAGAGATTCCGTGTGAACGAAGGATCTCCTAAAGGGATCACAATAAATTTTTTTTTTTTGGCCCTTTCCCCCAAAAATATCCTCAATCAGTTGTTCTGTAAATATTTTATGGGTGGGCTAATTGGTGAATCAACAACAATCTTATTTTATCTCTCACGTTTTTCTAAATTATAATGTTAACATCCAAACAATAAAAAAAAAATCAAATCAAATCTCCAGACATTTTGCATTTTCCACACATGTATATGAATGGGTGTATACGATTCTTGCATATTGTGTCAATAGCTTCTTTTCATTAATTGATCGTCCACAATATTTACATTAAGTCGATTCCGCAAAATCTTTTGGATGTCAATTTTTGTTTGCAAGCAACGCATCCACATTTTCGCTATTATGCAATAAGATAACACACGAATCTTGATTAAGTTCATCACAAGAATTAAATCCGTACGTTCTATAGTTGTATTTTCTTCTGCTTTTTTCTTATTTTTGGTCTTCTACTTTTATGAGTTTTTAAAACACTATGCAAAGTGAAATTATTCAGAAAGCGAAAAGCTTTTTAGTAGTACCAACCACAGAAACAGAAGCTAATATCCCCTCTTCTATCTTTTAGCAGCCCTTAATTCGAATACCATAAAATTAATTATCTTCATACACAAAACATTAATTCTTATTGTCTTGATTCCCGGGGAACTTGAGATTATTATGAGGATCATGTTCATTTTACTTTTCTTTTCTTCTTACCAAAACGATTATGTTATCTTGGCAAAACTTGAACACTGATTACAGCATATTAGAAGAAAATTCGACGATTTTGGCAAGGAAAATATCCCATTGATCCTTAATATATACAACGTAGAGCAATTTAGCCTTAAACTCTCTAATTTTTCCAATATAGTCCTAAACTTTTATATAAAATTTATATGTAATCTTCTGATCAATTTTTACCGAAAATCGTTGTTTTGACAGTCTAGTCATGCCCTACCGTCCAACATAGCACACCACCATGTCAGCGAGTTTCGGTGAAAGTTGATTGGAAGGGCATCACTAGAATTTTGCTCAAAGACATACGATTAAATTGGCAAAATTAGAAAGTTTAGGACTAAATTCGCATCCGTACAGTATGTTTAGAATTGATTGGATAATTTCTAACAAGTAACAATCTTGGATTAATTTGTAGGCATCGTTTTTTCGTGAAAAATGTAAAAAAAAAATAATTTAAAATGATCGCTTGTATCGCTTACAAAAATAAATGAACGAAAAGTATTTTCATCATCTTCGAAAATGTTTGAACATATATTGTTTCTGAAGATGAAAATAATTTTTTATTTCGATCTATACAAGCAATCATTTTTAGGAAAATATTTTTCAAATTATTTAATTTCCGTGAAACAGTGGAGACATAACGTTATATCTCTCTCTCTCTCTCTCAAACCTGCTCCAGAATTTTTCAAGTGAAGACAAAACAGGTGAACTGGCCTAAAAGGACAGCTCACAAAGGACAGAAAAAAAAGTCCAAAAAAAAGAGAAAATATTGGCTAGATTAAAATTTGCCAACTAGACAATGCATTGAACCATCGAGAGATTGACAGGTGGCAAATAGCCAACCAGTCACAATTTTCAAACAGAGAGCACGGCAATAAATCCCCGCTCTCTCTCTCAGATTCGTTATCCCCCCTCCCTCTCCAAGTTTTCAAACAGGTCAACTGCTCTCTCTCTCTCTCTCTCTCTCTCTCTCTCTCTCTCTCTCTCTCTCTCTCTCTCTCCCAAGTTCATGCTCTGTCTCTCTCGACTGGATCTCCGCTCGACCACAACACCACGTCAGTGTTGGAAATTAAACCAAATTCAATGGACTAGCTCGCCAAGCTGTGGATATTCGATGAACTCTTGAAGAGTCAAAGAGCCTTTATTGTTTTGTTGTTTTACGATGGAGTCTTTCAATATTTCTAGGACTAGTTATTGTCTTGCAAGTTCCTAGAAGTCTATCTCTTTGGAATGATGGATTATTTATGAGTTAGTTGCCGAGTCGTGTAATCGAAGAGTCTTGTAAAATGCCTATATAAAGGCTTGTCTTATAACCATTTTGATTATGGGAATGAGAATTACAAATTCACAAGATATCCTCCCCTCTCGAGTTGCCTCGAATCGAGCTTCCCCTTTGTCTTATTCCCATCAAATTGGTATCAGAGCTTGAGGTACGTGATAATGGCTTCAACAAATACTCTGCTTCCTTTTCAGTATCCTCGCCTTACCAAAGAAAACTATGGTCATTGGGCATCGAAAATGAAAGCTCTACTCGACGCCTATATTGTTTGGGGTGTTGTCAACAACGGCTATAATGAGCCAGAAGACGAAGCCACGATGAGTCAAAATCAGAGGAATGCCTTGGAGAAGATTCGATCAAAAGATCAGTATGCCTTGTCAATCATCTATCAAGGCTTAGATGATTTGATGTTCGAGAAAGTGTCGAACGCTTCTACGTCGAAGGAGGCATGGGGGATCCTTCAAACCATGCACCAAGATATGGAGAAAGTAAAGAAGATTCTCCTTCAAACTTTGAGAGGCGAGTTCGAGGTAACCCGCATGAAAGCATCTGAGTCGAATTCTGATATTGTGAACCAGATGAAAAGGAATGGCGAAGATGTTCATGATGTTCGAATTGTTGAGAAGATTCTTCGGTCGTTAGACAAAAAGTACGACCATGTTGCAGTTGCAATCGAGGAGTCTAAAGACCTCGATACCATGAAGGTCGACAAGCTTATGGGTTCGTTACAAGCCCATGAAGAAAGACTCGGAAGAAACAAGCATGAGTCGGTGGAGGAAGTACTCCAAACTCGGTTGTCCATCAGAGATGAGAAAGAGCAAAGAAGAGAACCTGTGCAAACTCGAAGCACTAACCAAGATCTTGGTCAAGGCCGAGGTCACTTTCAAGGAAGAGGTCGTGGTCGAAGCAGAGGAGAATTTGCTCGCAAAGACAGTGGCTACCAGAATCAAAGGTTTGCTCGTGGACGAGGAAGAAACTCGAGAGGTCAATGGTATGAAAAATCTAATATTCGATGTAATCATTGCAATAAACTGGGTCATTATGCTTCTGACTGTTGGCATAAAGAAAGTAGCAGTGCAGAAGAGAATGCAACTTTAGTGAATGATGCCGACAACGTTCTTATGTTGGCATTCAAAGAAGACGAAGGAGAAAAAAGTGATACGTGGTACTTAGACACAGGAGCAAGCAACCACATGTGCGGAAGAAAGGAGATGTTTGTCGAACTAGATGAGGCAGTCAAAGGAAAAGTTTCATTCGGTGATAAATCCCAAATTCTTGTCGAAGGCAAAGGTATAATCCGGATTCGTTTGAAGAATGGTGCATTTTTATGTATTTCTAATGTTTATTAGGTTCCAAAAATGTCAAGAATATCTTGAGTTTGGGACAACTTCTGGAGAAAGGATATTTTGTGCACATGAAAGATCTTAGCCTTGTGCTAAGAGATCAAAATAATAAGTTGATCTCATCCGTGAAGATGTCGAAGAACATGATGTTCACTCTCAATATAAAGCATGAAATGGCGCGTTGCCTAAAATTATGTGTGGATGATCCTTCATGGTTGTGGCATTTGAGGTTCGGCCATCTAAATTTCGGCGGACTCAATATGCTTTCTCGCAAGATGATGGTTTATGGCTTACCACATATTGATCATCCCGATCAATTATGTGAAGGGTGTGTTATTGGGAAGCATTCTAGAACTAGCTTTCCGAGGGAAGCAACTTATCGAGGAAAGAAGCCGGTGGAGTTGATCCATTCTGATGTCTGCGGTCCAATCACACCTCAGTCGCATGGTAATCATCGATATTTCATTACTTTTCTTGATGATTTTATTCGAAAAACTTGGGTATATTTTTTGAAAGAAAAATCGGAAGCATTTGAAACTTTCAAACAATTCAAGAAACTGGTTGAAAAGGAGAGTGACTACTTCATTAAAGCCTTGAGAATCAATCGTGGATGAGAATTTATTTCTGCCGCATTCAACAAATTTTGCGAAGATTATGGTATTCAGCGTTTCCTAACGGCTCCTTATTCTCCTCAACAAAATGGCGTGGCGGAACGAAAAAATAGAACCATTCTCGACATGGTTCGAAGCATGTTGAAAAGCAAGAATCTGCCTAAAGAACTTTGGGGTGAGGCTGTTATGTGTGCAGTCTATCTTCAAAATAGATGTCCCACAAATGGACTCGATGGTGGAACTCCATAAGAAGCATGGATAGGGAAAAGACCTAGTGTTTCACATTTGAGAATTTTCGGGAGCATTGCCTATGCTCATGTTCCGGATCAGAAGAGATCGAAGTTGGAAGACAAGAGCAAAAAGCTCATCTTTATCGGGTATGACTCTTCATCGAAAGCTTATAGATTATTTGATCCTAACACTTTCAAAGTGTACAAAAGCAGAGATGTCAAATTCAATAAAGATGCTTTGTGGGAAGACAATCGACAAGTTGTCGAAACCGTTCGCAGTGATTCTATTGAAATGGGGATTAAAGACAGTCACATCCTTCCTCTCCAACATCACTTTTGACTCCAAGTTCATCATCGCCAACTTCTTCAAATGGTGTTGATGAATCGATAGCACTGAAATCGAGAAGAATGTCTGAGCTTTATGAAGCTACCGATGAGGTTCATCTTGTATGTCTTCTTGCAGATTGTGAACCACTTGTTTTTGATGAAGCCGCCAAAGAAGAAAAATGGAGGAAAGCCATGAATGAAGAAATTGAAGCTATTGAGAAGAATCAAACATGGCAACTTGCATATCTTCCGAAGGACAAGAAAGCAATTGGTGTCAAATGGGTCTATAAGGCGAAAAAGAACGAGAAAGGAGAAGTCACTCGTTATAAGGCCAGGCTCGTTGCGAAAGGGTACAAGCAGAAAGCTTGAATTGATTATGATGAGGTATTTGCCCCTATCATTCGCATGGAAACGATAAGATTAATGATTTCCATTGCAGCTCATAATCGATGGCAATCTATCAAATGGATGTCAAATCGGCATTCTTGAATGGCGTTCTTGAGGAAAAAATTTATGTTGAGCAACCCGAAGGTTTTCTGGTGAATGGTCATGAAGACAAGGTGTTGAGATTGAAGAAAGCTCTATATGGGCTAAAACAAGCTCCAAGAGTATGGAACTCCAAAATTGATGCCTATTTCAAAGCAAATGGATTTTCTCAATGTCCGTATGAGCATGCACTCTATCTGAAGCATGAAAAAGGTGATGTTTTGGCATGTTTATATGTGGATGATCTCGTTTTTACTGGAAATAATGCAGCAATGATAGATGCTTTTAAAGCATCCATGGTGAAAGAATTCGAGATGATGGATAATGGCCTCATGAATTATTTTCTGGGCATCGAAGTGAAGCAAAATGCATATGGGATTTTTATTTCTCAAAAAGGATATGCTGAAAATATCCTTGAAAAATTCAACATGAAGAATTGTACGTCGGTCAATACACCGATGGAATGTAGTGCCAAACTGTCGAAGTTCGATGAAGGTGTCGAAGTTGATTTGACATACTATAGAAGCCTGATTGGAACTTGAAATACTTGACATGTACAAGGCCAGACATCTTGTATAGTGTCGGAATTGTGAGTCGGTATATGGAAAAATCGAAATCCTCTCATCTTAAAGCTGCAAAGAGGATACTTCGATATGTCAAAGGTACTGTTTCTCATGGCTTGCATTATTATCCATCTCAGAATTATCAGCTTAAAGGTTTTTCATACAGTGATTATGGTGGAGATGTCGATGATCGAAAAAGTACTTCATGCTTCGTATTTTTCTTATGTGATACTACTTTCACATGGTCATCGAAGAAGCAATCTAGTGTTACTCTTTCGACATGTGAATCCGAATATATTGCAGCGTCTCCGTGCGTATGTCATGCGATATGGTTGAGAAAACTACTCAAAGAAATCCATATGGAGCAGAGAAATGCAACGAAGATTTGTGTCGATAATGTTTCAACCATTGCTTTGGCGAAAAATCCAGCCTCGCATGAACGAAGCAAACATATCGATGTTCGATATAATTTCATTCTAGAGCAGGTGACAGAAAAAGAAATTGAAGTGTCGTATGTGAAGACTGGAGATCAAGTCGTAGATATTTTTACGAAACCTCTCAAGGTCGATACGTTTCGAAAGTTCAAGAGCCAACTTGGAATGATTGATGGAAGAGAATTTGGTTTAAGGGAGAGTTTTGTTGGAAATTAAACCAAATTCAATGGACTACGTACGCGCTCACCAAGATGTGGATATTTGATGAACTCTTGAAGAGTCAAAGAGCCTTTATTGTTTTGTTGTTTTACGATGGAGTCTTTTCATATTTCTAGAACTAGTTAATGTCTTGCAAGTTCCTAGAAGTCTATTTCTTTGGAATGGTAGATTATTTATGAGTTAGTTGTTGAGTCGTGTAATCGAAGAGTCTTGTAAAATGCCTATATAAAGGCTTGTCTTATAATCGTCTTGATTATGGAAATGAGAATTACAAATTCACAAAATATCCTCCCCTCTCGAGTTGCCTCGAAGCGAGCTTCCTGTTAGTCTTATTCCCATCAAATTGGTATCAGAGCTTGAGGTTCGTGATAATGGCTTCAACAAATACGCTACTTCCTTTTCAGTATCCTCGCCTTACCAAAGAAAACTATAGTCATTGGGCTTCGAAAATGAAAGCTCTACTCGACGCCTATAGTGTTTGGGATGTTGTCAACAACGGCTATGATGAGCCAGAAGACGAAGCCACGATGAGTCAAAATCAGAGGAATGGCTTGGAGAAGATTCAATCAAAAGATCAGTATGCCTTGTCAATCATCTATCAAGGCTTAGATGATTCGATGTTCAAGAAAGTGTCGAACGCTTCTACGTCAAAGGAGGCATGGGAGATCCTTCAAACCACCCACCAAGGTGTGGAGAAAGTAAAGAAGATTCGCCTTCAAACTTTGAGAGGCGAGTTCGAGGTAACCCGCATGAAAGCATCTGAGTCGAATTCTGATTATTTCACAAGAGTTTTAGCGATTGTGAACAAGATGAAAAGAAATGGCGAAGATGTTCATGATGTTCGAATTGTTGAGAAGATTCTTCGGTCGTTAGACAAAAAATACGACCATGTTGCAGTTGCAATCGAGGAGTCTAAAGACCTCGATACCATGAAGGTCGACAAGCTTATGGGTTCGTTACAAGCCCATGAAGAAAGACTCAGAAGAAACAAGCATGAGTCGGTGGAGGAAGTACTCCAAACTCGGTTGTCCATCAGAGATGAGAAAGAGCAAAGAAGAGAACCTGTGCAAACTCGAAGCACTAACCAAGATCTTGGTCAAGGCCAAGGTCACTTTCAAGGAAGAGGTCGTGGTCGAAGCAGAGGAGAATTTGCTCGCAAAGACAGTGGCTACCAGAATCAAAGGTTTGCTCGTGGACGAGGAAGAAACTCGAGAGGTCAATGGTATGAAAAATCCAATATTCGATGTAATCATTGCAATAAACTGGGTCATTATGCTTCTGACTGTTGGCATAAAGAAAGTAGCAGTGCAGAAGAGAATGCAACTTTAGTGAATGATGCCGACAACATTCTTATGTTGGCATTCAAAGAAGACGAAGGAGAAAAAAGTGATACGTGGTACTTAGACACAGGAGCAAGCAACCACATGTGCGGAAGAAAGGAGATGTTTGTCGAACTAGATGAAGCAGTCAAAGGAAAAGTTTCATTCGGTGATAAATCCCAAATTCTTGTCGAAGGCAAAGGTATAATCCGGATTCGTTTGAAGAATGGTGCATTTCTATTTATTTCTAATGTTTATTAGGTTCCAAAAATGTCAAGAATATCTTGAGTTTGGGACAACTTCTGGAGAAAGGATATTCTGTGCACATGAAAGATCTTAGCCTTGTACTAAGAGATCAAAATAATAAGTTGATCGCATTCGTGAAGATGTCGAAGAACAGGATGTTCACTCTCAATATAAAGCATGAAGTGGCGCGTTGCTTAAAATCATGCGTGGATGATCCTTCATGGTTGTGGCATTTGAGGTTCGGCCATCTAAATTTCGGCGGACTCAATATGCTTTCTCGCAAGAGGATGGTTTATGGCTTACCACATATTGATCATCCCGATCTGTTATGTGAAGGGTGTGTTACTGGGAAGCATTCCAGAACTAGCTTTCCGAGAGAAGCAACTTATCGAGCAAAGAAGCCGGTGGAGTTGATCCATTCTGATGTCTGCGGTCCAATCACACCTCAGTCGTACGATAATCATCGATATTTCATTACTTTTATTGATGAATTTACCCGAAAAATTTGGGTATATTTTTTGAAAGAAAAATTGGAAGCATTTGAAACTTTCAAACAATTCAAGAAACTGGTCGAAAAGGAGAGTGGCTACTTCATTAAAGCTTTGAGAACCGATCGTGGAGGAGAATTTAGTTCTGCCGCATTCATCAAATTTGGTGAAGATTATGGTATTCGGCATTTCCTGACGGCTCCTTATTCTCCTCAACAAAATGGCGTGGCGGAACGAAAAAATAGAACCATTCTCGACATGGTTCGAAGCATGTTGAAAAGCAAGAATCTACCCAAAGAACTTTGGGGTGAGGCTGTTATGTGTGCAGTCTATCTTTAAAATAGATATCCCACAAATGGACTCGATGGTGTAACTCCACAAGAAGCATGGACCGGGAAAAGACCTGGTGTTTCACATTTGAGAATTTTCAGGAGCATTGCCTATGATCATGTTCCGGATCAGAAGAGATCGAAGTTGGAAGACAAGAGCAAAAAGCTCATCTTTATCGGGTATGACTCTTCATCGAAAGCTTATAGATTATTTGATCCTAACATTTTCAAAGTGTACATAAGCAGAGATGTCAAATTCGATGAAGGTGCTTTGTGGGAAGACAATCGACACATTGTCGAAACTGTTCGCAGTGATTCTGTTGAAATGGGGATTGAAGACCACTCATCACATCATTCCTCTCCAACATCACTTTCGACTCCAAGTTCATCATCGCCAACTTCTTCAAATGGTGTCGATGAACGGATAGCACCGAGATCGAGAATATTGTCTGAGCTTTATGAAGCTACCGATGAGCTTCATCTTGTATGTCTTCTTGCTGATTGTGAACCACTTATTTTTTATGAAGCCGCCAAAGAAGAAAAATGGAGGAAAGCCATGAATGAGGAAATTGAAGCTATTGAGAAGAATCAAACATGGCAACTTGCAGATCTTCCAAAGGACAAGAAAGCAATTGGTGTCAAATGGGTCCATAAGGTGAAAAAGAACAAGAAAGGAGAAGTCACTCGTTATAAGGCCAAGCTCGTTGCGAAAGGGTACAAATAGAAAGGAATTGATTATGATGAGATATTTGCCCCTGCCATTCGCATGGAAACGCTATAATTAATAATTTTCATTGCAGCTCAAAATCGATGGCAAATCTATCAAATGGATGTCAAATCGGCATTCTTGAATGGCATTCTTGACGAAGAAATTTATGTTGAGCAACCCGAAGGTTTTCTGGTGAATGGTCATGAAGACAAGGTATTGAGATTGAAGAAAGCTCTGTTTGGGCTAAAACAAGCTCTAAGAGCTTGGAACACCATAATTGATGCCTATTTCAAAGCAAATGGATTTTCTCAATGTCTGTATGAGCATGCACTCTATCTGAAGCATGAAAAAGGTGATGATTTATTGTCATGTTTATATGTGGATGATCTCGTTTTTACTGGAAATAATGCGGCAATGATCAATGCTTTTAAAAGCATCCATGGTGAAAGAATTCTAGATGACAGATAATGGCCTCATGAATTATTTTCTGGGCATCGCAGTGAAGCAAAATACATATGGGATTTTTATTTCTCAAAAAGGATATACTGAAAATATCCTTGAAAAAATCAACATGAAGAATTGTACGTCGGTCAATACACCGATGGAATGTGGTGCCAAACTATAGAAGCATGATTGGAAGCTTGAGATACTTGATATGTACAAGGCCAGACATCTTGTATAATGTCGGAATTGTGAGTCGGTATGTAGAGAAACCGAAATCCTCTCACCTTAAACTACAAAGAGGACACTTCGATATGTCAAAGGTATTGTTTCTCACGACTTGCATTATTATCCACCTCAGAATTTTCAGCTTAAAGGTTTTTCAAACAGTTATTATGGTGGAGATGCCGATGATCGAAAAAGTACTTCAGGCTTCGTATGTTTCTAATGTGATATTACTTTCACATGGTCATCGAACAAGCAATCTAGTGTTACTCTTTCGACATGTGAAGCCAAATATATTGCAGCATCTTCATGCGTATGTCATGCGATATGGTTGAGAAAACTGCTCAAAGAAATCCATATGAAGCAGAGAAATGCAACGAAGATTTGTGTCGATAATGTTTCAGCCATTGCTTTGGCGAAAAATCCAGTCTTGCATGAACGAAGAAAACATATCGATGTTCGATATCATTTCATTCGAGAACAGGTGACAGAAAAAGAAATTGAAGTGTCGTATGTGAAGACTGAAGATCAAGTCGTAGATATTTTTACGAAACCTCTCAAGATCGATACGTTTCGAAAGTTCAAGAGCCTACTTGGAATGATTAATGGAAGATAATTTGGTTTAAGGGGGAGCTTTGTTGGAAATTAAACCAAATTCAATGGACTACGCGCTCACCAAGCTGTGGATATTCGATGAACTCTTGAAGAGTCAAAGAACCTTTATTGTTTTGTTGTTTTACGATGGAGTCTTTTCATATTTCTAGGACTAGTTAATGCCCTGCAAGTTCCTAAAAGTCTATCTCTTTAGAATAGTAGATTATTTATGAGTTAGTTGATGAGTCGTGTAATCGAATAGTCTTGTAAAATGCCTATATAAAGGCTTGTCTTACAACCATTTTGATTATGGGAATGAAAATTACAAATTCGCAAGACATCCTCCCCTCTCGAGTTGCCTCGAATCGAGCTTCCTATTCGTCTTATTTCCATCAGTTAGTCCCTCGACCAAAACCATGCCGCTGCCGCCGCTGCTCCGAAGCCCCCCTCTACTGGAACCATGTCTCTCTCCCCGAGTTCACGGCTTGCTAGGCTCTCTCCAAGTTCTCTCTCTCCCTCGACCAAAGCTCTTCGCTCCACCAAAACTTTTCCCTAGACCAAAACCACACCGCCGCCTCAGCCGTCGCCTCCGCGAGCCCCATTGACTGCTTCAATTTTTCCTTTGCGTCCAACTAGCTTAGGTTAGTGTTTTCAATCCAAAAACTGAACTCCTCTTTGAAGTCCCTAGACCAAAACCACGCCTATGATGTCTCGTAGCCACTCTACTGCCGGCTCGTCTCTCTCCGAGTTCACGGCTTGCTCTACTCTTGTCTATTAAAGCTCTATCTTTTTGGAAATTGTATGTTCCATCCAATTGATTCCACATTGTTGAATTGTGACCCCTTTTTGTGAACGTGCTACAATGGAAGACTTGTCAAACTCAACAAATCGTGGACAACTCAAATACGGCAAGCTAGCATTGGCGGTGGAAGAAAAAAATAATAAAATATTATTACAATAAGAATGGCGGTGGATGTAAGTCGGCTGAGTAGTTTTATAAATAGGGATTGTGTCTTTCATTTGTAAATGTCTTCCATGTTAGCAATGTAGTCCCAAGTGGAAGAAGGCCCTCATATGGGAGACCATTTTGTAAGTTTTTATATCTTAGTTTTATATCAAATATTTATGTTTTGTTAGACTTTTTTCTATTATAGTTTTTCTACACTTTATATTCAAACACATACACTTGCACACACACACTTCTGCAAAATATCCAACAGAGGTATCAAAGTCATGTTCACAATTCGTTGGTCTTGAGCGTTTGTTCAAACCAACTTCACCCAAAAACCAACAAGTGGTATCAGAACTATAGCCAAAAACCCAACAAGTGGTATCAGAACCATAGCGAAAAACCCAACAAGTGGTATCAGAGCCAGGTTCATTCGGATGGTTTTAGTTGTTTGTCTTGACCATCCTCAACCAATATCAAAGTCAGAGCCAGGTTCATTCAGATGGTTTTAGACGTTTGTCTTGACCATCCTCAACCAAAATCAAAGTCAGAGCCAGGCACGTTCGGATGATTTTGGACATTTGTCCTGATCATCCTCAACTAAAGTCGAAGCCAGAGCCCGAGCCCAAGCCAGAGCCTACAGAGCCAGAACAGGAGCCGGAGCCAGAGCAAAGGCCAAAGCTAGAGCCGAAGCTAGAGCCTACGCCAAAGCCCAAGCCAGAGCTAGAGCCAATCTAAAACAAAGGCGAACGTCGCCATATGAACAAAAACACCCAACTATAAGCATGCCTGACAAAGACTCGAAGAATGATGCAAGTGTTCAAACAAATCAACTACAAAAGGACACAAAGAATTCTTGAAGAGAAGATCGTCAAGAAGGCAAGAAAGATGAACTACAAGAAGAATTTCCACCCAAGCTTCAAATAATACAAAGCATGTTCGAAGTATCACAAAAACGGATCAAGGAGGAGTGTTGAATTGTGATCCCTTTTTGTGAAAGTACTACAATGGAAGACTTGTCAAACTCAACAAATCGTGGACAACTCAAATACGGCAAGCTAGCATTGGCGGTGGAAGAAAAAAAAACAATAAAATAATATTACAATAAGAATGGCGGTGGATGTAAGTCGGCTGAGTAGTTTTATAAATAGGGATTGTGTCTATCATTTGTAAATGTCTTCCATGTTAGCAATGTAGTCCCAAGTGGAAGAAGGCCCTCATCTGGGAGACCATTTTGTAAGTTTTTATATCTTAGTTTTATATCAAATATTTATGTTTGTTTTGCTAGACTTCTTTCTATTATAGTTTTTCTACACTTTATATCCAAACACATACACTTGCACACACACGCTTCCGCAAAATACCCAATAGAGGTATCAAAGTCACGTTCACAATTCATTGGTCTTGAGCGCTTGTTCAAACCAACTTCACCCAAAAACCAACAAGTGGTATCAGAACCATAGCCAAAAACCCAACACACATCAACTATTTTCTTTTCAACTCATAAATAGGAATTCTTGGTTATTCACTTCAATTTGCTTGTTGGGACTTCTTGGATCGAGTGTTTGTAGACTTTGCTCGGGGTGGGTCGCTCGTAATCCAAACATCTTTCACACTTTTTGGGACTTCAATTCTAGGAAGGAAGCAGCGGAGTTCACGACTTGCTTTGCTCTCTGCAAGTTCACTCTCGCTCTCTCCCTCGACCAAACCCATGGCACCGCCTCAACCGTCGCCTCCCGAAGCCCCATTGGCGGCTCTTATTTGTCTTTTGCATCCGACGAGCTCAGGTTAGGGTTTTCCCCTTTTTGCAATCCAAAAGCTGACGATTTTGCTGAATGTCGTAATTTGAAAGATGTTAAATTGTTGTATACTGAAATACAAAAGAGTAATTTTGAGCTGTGCCGAAGAGATTTTTAAGATTCATTGCATTGCGATTGGACAGTATTGCAGCTAGTTGTTGATGGGTTGGTGAATGATTCAAGATTGAGAAAGTGGAGAAACTTGTCCAGCTTGGCAAGGTAAATAAGCACCCTCGTTATAGCTTGGCCATTAAGTAGACATAGCTCACTATATATATCGTGAAGTGATTGTGTTCTAAAAATATTTGTTTTGTATTTTATTACAAAAAGATTTTTGGACACACATAACTTATGTGGTAGCATGCAAGAATGGGAAATCCAAAACTAAAAACTTTCGAAAAATCTTTGGTTCCTACTCAATTACATATAGATAGTTCTACATGGGACGCTTTCTTTGATACTTAGCTGCATGCTTTGAGTGATCAGCATATGCTCATATCATTATCAATTCTTTTCTAGATAGTGCTTCATTCATCTCTCATCTTTTTTTTTCCCTTTCTATGCATCGTTGTAATTGTTTCGATGTTACCTTTCCATCTTTTGGTGACTGGAGCTATCTTGTTTACTTTTTGTTGGTAAAGAGCTTCTTTCCTATGATAACTTAGCTGTAAATTTTAATCCTTAAATTTCTTTGGGCATGTGTCCAAAAAATGTATGTTCTGTGTTTTATTAGGAAGAAACTTGGAAGAACTATATCTATTTTAAAGTCATCACATCAGTTAATTCACACGTGTGAAGTTCTCAAATGGCTGAATCATAGATAATTCTTCACTCATATTATATAAAACATATTTTGCTTTCTTAAGTAACAAACGAGATTTTTTTTTTTTGGTAAAAGGTAAGAGATATATTGAACCAAGAAAGCGCTAATTACAGAATAAACCTTCGCCACACACCACCGAAGTGTCGCTAAAAGCATAAGGGTGGCTCGGGTTGGACAAACAAAAAATGACAAAATAGACTGCTAGAACAAACGGCCATGCACACAAAGCTGTGAGGCTAAGTAAGCCAAGCAAAATAAAAGATAACATGTACAAACTAGACAGGAAGAGGACCAAACAAAGTGGCCAGAAAACAAAAGGAGGTCAGTACCTCAACTAATAGTCAATCAAAAATTTTCGTTGAAATGCCCCAACTAGTTTGCATCCTGCGGTTTATAGAGAATCGTCAACCCGAGAGAAAGTTAGGGCCTTTTCTTAGACAAGCTTCTGGAGATGTGCTTTGAGGGCATCCACATTGAGCTGTTTGTTCCTAAAAAGGATATGATTTCTATCTCTCCAAATTATATGGCAAAGGGCACCGAAAGAAAACCTGGCGATGTGTTGATGAAAAAGCTGCCCCCGAAAATGGCTCACCGCCCAACGAATATTATCTTGCCAAGAGACATTGCGCCAAGCTAAGTTACACTTGGCCGACCAAAAAAGTGCAAGGGTATTCGGAATACGACAACCAAAGAATAAGTGGTCTATAGAATCCGATTGATAGTTACAGAAGCCACATACATCATCTGCAGTAATACGGTAGTTAAGTAAAAGAACTTGGGTCGGCAATCTGTTGAGAGTGATGAGCCACAAGACGAAGGAGTAACGAAGGGCAATATGACAGTCCCAAACAAACGAGTGCCAATAAATCGTTGTTCGTTACGCCGAAAATGATCCCAAGCCAATGCAATAGAAAAAACTCCCGAGGGATGGCCAAGCCAACAAAATTTATCTTCACCGCTATCTGGGGTGAGTGACGGCATAAGGTCAGCCTAGGTCCCCATAACGGTGTTCACCCTAGAGGGAAAGTGAGACATGGTTACAAAATCCTGGATCGTGGCTTGCCGAGAGATTCCGGATCTATAAATATCCATGTCCTAAAAAATCTTGAAAATGGGTCCCTTCGGATGCCAGGAGTCAAACCAAAAGGAGATGTAACCATTACCAATCCTCCATCGGAATAGTTGTTCACAAGCAACGCGAAGGTCCAGGATTTTTTTCCAGGCCTGTCGCGACCCTCCCTCGCGAGGCGGGAGCGGGCTGATGGGCCGCCCGATCTCTGGCTTGATCGGACGCGGGCCTCTCCCAAGGTCCATTACCCAAGTCGCAACTGCTGGATATACGTGATCGACCTTCAGTGTGGTCTAGTGACATGTGATGAGTGTACATGCCAAGGAGTCGCCACCAATCGTTTCATGGAGGGTACGATCGGAAACCCTATCGAATAGTTGGGAGTAGTCTATTCGATTCTGCGGAAACCAGAGAAGTGGGTTCGGGGACTTAATTACGCCAACTGTCAAAGTTGACGCCCTTTCGGTACCAACGCTGAATGGTTTATCTGATCCTTGGATTTCATACAGACAAGTAGGGTACAGATCCTAAATCTAGGAGTTCATGCAGATGAGAGATACTACCCTATCAATAACAATCAATAAAAAAAAAGTGCGCAAATCGAGGATCCAGTACATGCGGATAAAACACATGAAATCAGCATGGTATCCCTAATGAGGCCCTATTAGCCTAGAGAAATTTCAATCAAGGCTTAGGAGTGATTTGGACATGATTCACCCATGAGGGGCAGAATCGTAATTATGAATAATTCGGGGAAAATTTACCCTTAAAATGGTAAATTTGTCATTTAAGACGAATTGGGAAGTCAGAAGACAGGGGAAATAGGATTGGCCATCAATCCAATCCATTTCCTATTTGTCGGGACTTTCCAGGATTTTTTCTGAAATTTAAAAGTGATTTTACCATCGGAGGGGTAAAATCGTCATTTTGGACAAAGATGAGAACTGAAAATCTTAAATATTATGGCTGGTCATCCACCTGACCCGAACCCTAACTTTAAACAATTTTCAGAACTCGATTGAGACAAGAAAGATGATTTTCCCATTGAGGGGCAAAATCGTCATTTTGAGAAAAGGGGCAGGACTCGAAAACCCAAACCTATGAATTGGTCGCCTACTCGACCCTAATTCTTACCTTGGCATTGTCGGCCTTATCTTGCATACACAGCAAAGGCGACTTACCCCTAAAGGGTAATGTCGTCAAGTCTCGAAAGAACGGATAAGAAACCCCAAAAATAGGGTTGACCAGTTGTCTGTGGTCAATCCTCAATTTTTGGGGATTTCTGAGTGTCTAGGATTTTCCACAATTTTTTTTCACATTTTTTTGGAATTTCCTGGAATTTTCTGGCGTTTTTTTGGATTTTCTAGGTTTTTTTCTGATTTTTTTTATTTTTAAAATCATTTTCTGATTTTTTTATTAAAAAAAATATGATTCGGACCGGGTCGACCCGACCCACTCGGGTCAGAACCCGGCCTAGACCCGAACCCGCGCGGACCCCGGCTCCAAAACGACGCCGCATCGCATTTCTATTCTTTGGATATTTCTAATCTGATCAAACGGCCTATATTGAACCGTGTGGCTTGTCCACTCCCTTAGATCTGATTACTAGAACCTACAGTCTAGATTGAACGACGACTCTCTCGGGACCGTCCGATTGACTTACTAAATCCACGGCCACGATTAGAACATAGGGGTTGATCTGAACCGTCCATACCTACTTATCCTAAAACGACGTCCCCTATCCCCTAAACCATACGACACCGTTTCAACCATTTTTATTTTTCTATTTAAAACTATTTTCAGATAACCCTAATTACTAATTGAACGGTCACGATTTGTTGGACTCGATTAACCTGGACCGTCCGATCTAATGCTGACTCAACCTAACAGACTAACGGTCGAGCTGACTCGACAGACACGTGGACCAATGGCCGAATGCCAACTAGGAGTTTGACCGGTTGACTGCGCCACGTCAGCTTCGTCTTCAACCTCGCGCCTGCAACTGGACGAACGACTGTGCTTCTCCGGCGATGAGGTGTGCATAACCTTTAGGCTTCACCACATGGGCTATTCTGGGTTTAGGGGTTACCTAGAACCTCACAGAAAGCTGATTCTGAAAATTGTCCTTTCGACACTGAAGGTGACATTCTGGGATCTGGGTACTCCAGGCATCCTGCAGAAAGATCAAACCTGTAATATTAGAATCTCACATAGGGAGATAATTTCAAACATTGTCCTTTTGACATGGGAGGTGACATTCTGGGACCTGGGAGCTCCAAGCATCCTGCAGAAAGATCAAACCTGTAAATTTGAAATCTCACAGAGGGATGATTTCGAAGATTGTCCTTTTTGACATTGGAGGTGACATTCTGGGATCTGGGAGCTCCATGTATCCTGCAGAAAGATCAAACCTACAAAATTGTTCATAAGAATGTGTTTTCCTGAGATATGGAATTACCAAGGATCTTGCAGGAAAATAAACTTGAAAGCTCTTCTTCACAGAGCAAGGCATCCTTCTAGAATCTGGGGCTACCATGATTCCTATCGAAGTTTAACCAAGAACAATAGCATTCTAGTATCTGGGGTTACCAAGAATCTGTTAGAAGCTCAGGCATATAAACTCTCCTTCTTAGAGAAATGTGTCATTCTGGGACTTGGGGCTACCACGAGTCCAAGAGAGGTTGTGCTCTTCTGAGATCTGGGCTTGCCAAGAATTCTGCAGAAGTTTAGACATGTTAAACGTTTCTCACCAAGAGTGATACAAGCTGTTTTAGGAGCCGAAGTCATCAGAAATCTTGCAGAAGCTCCAACCTGAAAGTTTTCTTACCAAAGGCACATCAATGGTCTTTGAGCACTTTATGACTTATATCATGGTCATGAAAAATTTCAATGAATGCATTATGATGCTGGAGGTTATCCAAAACACCTTGCAACATACGGAAGTGATCAAAAATCCCTTGTGAGGAAAGTTTGAATCAAACAATCTGAATTTAGCCAAAAGAATTTGGTTAAAATGTCCATTGGAGTATTCTCATCAAAGAGGACTTCTCACTATTTTGAGATAATGGTCTTTTACCAAGAATGCACTCGAATTTTCTATCAAACCTGCGCCTAGGGTTCAGGATCATTCGCAGTGAATACACCTCGATCGATCAGGAGGACTTCCCAGGGACCGTAATGTTGGGCTTGGTCAACGGTTTTCAAAGGAGACTTGCAAGCAAGTCAAGGCTATTGAAGAGAAGTCTTCAATGTCTGCTCCAGGTTTACAAGTCAAGAAACCTGCAAAATGAGAAAGAAATAATCTTGCTCGAACTTCTTCGAGCTAAGCTTAGACATTAAACCCTATGTCAATCCCAGTGCTTTAATCAGAAAATGCTTTTCAGGGTCGTAACGTAGGTAGGATTGGGGACTGAAAAAGGCTTATTTTTGGCTCAGAATACGCGAAGGGTTTTAACATTGGCGATCACGGCAAGTTTGCTGCCATCTTGCCCTTTCTGGTTCAAAGAGCGTCTTCAGTCCTTGAAGTGCATATTTGTCTTTAGAGAACATCTTTCTCATGTCAAGACGGCGTCAATACCTTGTCTATGCTTTTGTCATCTGAATGTGACATAATCTGGGAGTATCCTTTGTTGTCCAGCTCCATTGGGATTTTTCTTTTATAATCAAATCTTACTAGTGACCTATACAAAGGTATCGTACTCTTTTTTGGCATTTACAAAATCAAACATATGATTCACGAGTGTATGAGTATTTGGATGGGCATTGGCCTTGCTTTTACCAGGCACTTTGCTTTTTCTTGATGCCCAGGATTGAATTTTTCTTTCTTTTTTTTGTTGAAATCCCTTTTTTTTTTTGGAACCAGGATTTTCAAATGAGTGTGCTAGATGTGCAACTTAAATCTCAGCACTCAAACATTAGTCCAGGAATTTTTCATAAATCCTATATCTTGAACTCTTCCGCTCTTGAAGTGACGTCGTTTCCACCTTGGAATATGCAATAATCACCAACAGGTTTGTGAAACGAACGTATAGGCTCAATGGGCTGTACAAAGGGTAAAAGTGTATAGGATAGAGAAACGAATGCTTTTCGTCATCCTAAAGCACTTGAACTACCATAAAAGTTAAAATGACAAGCAACACACGAAGATTGATGCAAGTCTGAGCAAGAGAACTTCTAACCATTTACCTTCTTATACTGCTGGACGTACCTCCAGTTTGCCCCACTGTGGGGTGGTTCTTGACAGGGGTATAGAATGAAACCGCCGTTCAAAGGGTTATCAATGGACATTTGGTGCAGTTCGTTTGGGGGTGCATTGATCTTATCACCGTATATTTGGCACTGGTGGCATGACCGGACGTGCTGACAGCAATCTGATTCGATGGTCATCTAATAATAGCCAAGCCGCATGATCTTCATGGCGAGGAGGTGGCCGTTCATGTGAGGCCCACATATTCCTTCATGGATCTCTTTCAAGAGGATATTTGCTTCTTTGGCATCTACACATCTCAATAGAGTAGAATCAAAGGATCTTTTGTATAGAATTTGTCCATTGGGGAAGAATTTGCTGGCCATCTTGGTTATGTTTCTTCGGTCTCCTGGCTGGCATCCTTCAGGGAATTCCCCTTTTGAGAGGTAATTCTTGATGTCATAATACCATGGCTCTCCATCAAACTCTTCTTCGATTAGCATGTGTTGCGACCTTCCTCGCGAGGCGGGAGCGGGCTGATGGGCCACACGATCTCTAGCTTGATCGGACGCGGGCCTCTCCCAAGGTCCATTACCCAAGTCGCAACTGCTGGATATACGTGATCGACCTTCAGTGTGGTCTAGTGACATGTGATGAGTGTACATGCCAAGGAGTCGCCACCAATCGTTTCGTGGAGGGTACGATCGGAAACCCTATCGAATAGTTGGGAGTAGTCTATTCGATTCTGCGGAAACCAGAGAAGTGGGTTCGGGGACTTAGTTACGCCAACTGTCAAAGTTGACGCCCTTTCGGTACCTATGCTAAATGGTTTATCTGATCCTAGGATTTCATACAGACGAGTAGGGTACAGATCCTAAATCTAGGAGTTCATGCAGATGGGAGATACTACCCTATCAATCACAATCAATAAAAAAAAGTGCGCAAATCAAGGATCCAGTACATGCGGATAAAACACATGAAATCAGCATGGTATACCTAATGAGGCCCTATTAGCCTAGAGAAATATCAATCAAGGCTTAGGAGTGATTTGGACATGATTCACCCATGAGGGGCAGAATCGTAATTATGAATAATTCGGGGAAAATTTACCCTTAAAAGGGTAAATTTGTCATTTTAGACGAATTGGGAAGTCAGAAGACAGGGGAAATAGGATTGGCCATCAATCCAATCCATTTCCTATTTTTCGGGAATTTTCAGGATTTTTTCTGGAATTTAAAAGTGATTTTACCATCGGAGAGGTAAAATCGTCATTTTGGACAAAGATGAGAACTGAAAATCTTAAATATTAGGGCTAGTCGTCCACCTGACCCGAACCCTAACTTTAAGCAATTTTCAAAACTCGATTGAGACAAGAAAGATGATTTTCCCATTGAGGGGTGTCGCGACCCGTCCGAAAGCGGACGCGGCTAATGGATTACCGATTGCGGGCCTTTTCCTTGCACTGGAGTGCGGATCGCGGACTTTGGTTCGGCACGGGCCCTCCCAGGCCCATACCAAATCGCGGCGGGAGTATTTTTCAAAGGATTTCGACAATAACAGTCGGTCGCTTTCGACCTTAGTGTGTTCGTGGTGGCATGTGCAACTTGTGCATGCATTTGGAGTCGCCACCGGTCTTTCTTGGAGGGCAGACCGGAAACCTTACTGACCGATTGGGAGAGATCGATCAGTTCTGCGGAACCAGAGATTTTGGGTTCGGGGACTTGGTTACGTCGGTGTCATTACCAACGCCCTTTCGGTACCTAACGTGAGTGATTTTCCTAATTAAGATTTCATGCAGGCGCAATTTTGGGGTGAGGCAGGTTGATTCAGGGTTTCATACAGATTGGGAGACTATTCCTATCAATCACAATCAATTTTAATGAAAGTGCAATCAAATGCGTAAATAAACCACATCGATGCACATCAATCCAAATCAATGGCTTCCTAATATAGCCATAAGGGCTTAGGGAATGTGTAATTTCGGACCAGGGGTAAAATGGGAAGATTTTGGGACGATTAGCCCGAAGGGAAAAATCGTCATTTTTTGGAAGGTTTGGATATCGAATTACCCAAAATATTCCATGGCCAGTTGATCGTGGCCATTTCCCATTTTTGAGAATTTTTTTGGAATTTCTTGATTTTTCTTCAATTTTTGGAAGACGATTCGCCCAAAGGGCGAAATCGTCATTTTTAAGAAGGGTCGGGGTTCGAAACACCCGGGATGAGCCTTGGCCAGTTGATTGCGGCCATTTTCTATTTTTTTGGGATTTTCCTGGATTTGTTTAGAGTTTTTTGGAAGACGATTTGCCGAAAGGGCAAAACCGTCATTTCTGGAAAGACCGGGGGTCGAAAGACCCGAAATAGGTCGTGGCCAATTGAATGTGGCCATTTCCTATTTTCTGGAATTTGTTTGAATTTTTCTGAATTTTTTCGATTTTTTTTGAATTTTTTTATGATTTTCTATTTTTTATTGATTTTTCGAAAATCTTTTTATTAATTCTGAAAATCTTTTTTTTATTTTTTTGAAAAATCCAGATCGCGACACGTGGCACATTCTCCACCGTCGGATCTGATTTTTATTTTTAAACTTGAGCCGGCCCCACCGTGCTGACGTGGCTGCCGACGTGGCACGCCACGTCAGCAGTTGACCGTTGACCGCTGGCGACTTCGCCGGAGAAGACGATGAATAGTGAAATTTTCCGCGAGGTCGCCGGAAATCTCGCCGGAATACCCAAACAGTGGCCCAATCTTGGTATTTTTAGCCCATTCTTTCGCCAAACGACTCCTCGGATCCCACACATTAACATTCGACAATAAAAACCGACATGAACACGTTGAAAACAGGTGAATCGGACCTCCCCGAACTCGGCTCCGGCGAGGTACCTGCAGAAATTATTTTTGCGCCCAAGCTCGTTCCTATTCCATTACACAGCATCTAATGGAGTTAAGGAAACTTACCTGAGGTCGCTTGGACCTCGGCGACCGCCGGGTTCGCCGGTGCAAGTCCTCGACTCGTGTATGTCCCGAGAGCTCCGGCCGAGAGTTTTATTGCGGGATTTAATGCAAAGTAGACATCACGGGATGCTTAGAGTTGGATACAAATGAGTTTCAAAGCGATATTTGGACGAAAGGCGGTCGGGAAGGGCTTGGCCGAGAGCCCCGAGACGAAATGCTTATTGAAGCATTTTGTCGAACACATAGCATGCACCGAGAAAAATGAAGCTCGGAGGGAGGTACCAACCTGTTTTGGAGCTCGCCGATGGTCACTAAGCTCCGGTGATGATTGGTAGGTGTCGCCCAAGGTCTGGGAATGCTCCTTGGCCCTTTGTTTTGCTCGAACTCCTCAAACTTCCTCCTCTTTTTCTCTTGGCCGGAGCTCGGTTTTTATACCGAGAATTTCCACTGTTCGTGGCCGACCGACGCTCCTCCGGTGTCCCACGATCCACCAAAGCCAGTCCTCTCCACCTGCTTTTGTCCCCCACAACTCGTTGTCGCTCGCATTTCGAGAAAAGGCGCCGCTCCGAGGTCCCTCTCTTCTCCCCTGTTCGGTGCGCTCTTCTTTCGGCCACAATGGGTCTGCAACTAAGTTGCAGACCCGGTCGGACCGGGTTGGGTCGGCTCTGACCCGACCGGCCCGATTCGACTAATTCTCCCAAATTGGGGCCCAAATTGACCTCTTTTCATGAAATTGATGGCACAATCGGACTCCTTGACATATTTTTTTTGTCAAATATGGGTGTTTTCGCGAATCAATTGATTGAAATTTAGTGAAAACCACAAATTGCCCTTAGAATCCGAAAATGATTTCTGCTCAATCGAGGGCCTAAACGATCAAATTAGCCCGAATTGAACCTACCAATGTATTCAGCATGATGAAAACTACGGGGTGGAGGTGTTTGATTTTAATGCAATTAAGCCCTTTTATTTAAAATTGATCAAATTGGAGGGCAAATTGATCCGATTGCACTTCGAGACTTTAGAATCCAATGTCATAGCTTATAAAAAGTGAGAATTGAAAATTAAAAGACTCGAAAAGGATTTTTTTGGGCTCGGTTCGGGTTTATGTTTGTTAAGGAACATAGTGACCCGAGCCGAATTTTTGAGATTTAAAGTGACACACTTGAAGAGGAAATTAAAAAAAATTATTTAATATTTTTTATGTATTTTTCTGACCACGAATGGTATTTTTCTGATTTTTTGGATAATTTTAATAATTAAAAAAAATTCGAAAAATTATTAAAAATTATGAAAAATATTTTTTGTTCAAAATTGACTCTTGAGGCTATACCAAGGCCTCCAAAGTTGATATTGCAATTTTATGAATTTTTGGCTATTTTTAATTAATTTTGGAAATAAAAACTAAAATGATAAATGACCAAAAATCAGGTGTCAACAAGGGGCAAAATCGTCATTTTGAGAAAAGGGGCGGGACTCGAAAACCCAAACCTAAGAATTGGTCGCCTACTCGACCCTAATTCTTACCTTGGCATTGTCGACCTTATCTTGCATACACAGCAAAGGCGACTTACCCCTAAAGGGTAATGTCGTCAAGTCTCGGAAGAACGGATAAGAAACCCCAAAAATAGGGTTGACCAGTTGTCTGTGGTCAATCCTCAATTTTTGGGGATTTCTGAGTGTCTAGGATTTTCCACAATTTTTTTCACATTTTTTTGGAATTTTCTGGCGTTTTTTTTTGGATTTTCTAGGTTTTTTTCTGATTTTTTTTTATTTTTAAAATCATTTTCTGATTTTTTTATTAAAAAAAATATGATTCGGATCGGGTCGGAACCCGGCCCAGACCCGAACCCGCGCGGACCCCGGCTCCAAAACGACGCCGCATCGCATTTCTATTCTTTGGATATTTCTAATCTGATCAAACGGCCTATATTGAACCGTGTGGCTTGTCCGCGTCCCTTAGATCTGATTACTAGAACCTACGGTCTAGATTGAACGACGACTCTCTCGGGACCGTCCGATTGACTTACTAAATCCACGGCCACGATTAGAACATAGGGGTTGATCTGAACCGTCCATACCTACTTATCCTAAAACGACGTCGCCTATCCCTTAAACCGTACGACACCGTTTCAACCATTTTTATTTTTTCGATTTAAAACTATTTTCAGATAACCCTAATTACTAATCGAACGGTCACGATTTGTTGGACTCGATTAACCTGGACCGTTCGATCTAATGCTGACTAAACCTAACAGACTAACGGTCGAGCTGACTCGACAGACACGTGGACCAATGGCCGAATGCCAACTAGGAGTTTGACCGGTTGACTGCGCTACGCCAGCTTCGTCTTCAACCTCACGCCTGCAACTGGACGAACGGCTGTGCTTCTCCGGCGATGATCATACGGTGAGACCTTGATGAAATCACACGAGACCGACGGCAATCGACTCGCAACCATCTCTAGTGTAACATATCTGAGAATCGAAGCATCCTATTCACAGAATCGGGAATATCGTGCGAATTGCCGAGTACGGCCATGGAAGTTCAATCATGCGTTTTACCCAAAATCACAGAAATGCAGTCACAGGATAGCACCAACGGGGGTTCAAAAGACTTACCTCGAGCTCCGATTGAGCTCGCGCGGCCTAGATTAGGCTAGGCATGGATGAACAGTGGTCGGTTATGGAGGCTAGATTTGAAGACTCGATTCGAGGTATTCAGGGAGAATCGATGCAAAATCAAGTTACGAACATGGTCAGTGATGTTCAAGGAGTGAAAGGCACATAGTAATTGAAAGAATGAGCAAGAAATGTGAGAATCGCCATTGAAGCTTAGTATGAAAGTCGAAGCTCTGCCTCACCTTTTTCCGCGATTTCAGACCGCGCGACTGACGATAATCGCTTCCTGGCGGTGTGGGCGGTCTCTTGAAGGTCTCTCCGAGCTTTGGTCTAGCCTGGCAAGGCCTGACCGATGCTCTGCAATTCCGAGCTTCGCTCTCGACAATGGCGATGGAGAGCGAGCTCTTTCTCCCTCTTTTTCTCTCTGTTCCAATTCTGTTTACCTTCTTCTAACTGAATCCTCTCTCATTTTTCAACAGAAAGCGATCATGAGCTTATATAGCTCGTTGGATTTTTGGCGCCTAACGGTGGACTGTGTACCGGCCTCAATTGCACGTGTGATCACGTGCAATTAGGTCAAAACGGCGTCGGGGAGGATGGGCATTCTGTCTAGTCCCGTTTGGTCCTCCGGCGAGCTCTATTTCAAGCGAATTTGGCATGAGTATGGCCTGAGTTGACTTTCACGGGTCCGCCGCTTGACCGGTCAATTAGTCGCTGCTCCGATTTGTTGGACTCGATTAACCTGGACCGTCCGATCTAATGCTGACTCAACCTAACAGACTAACGGTCGAGCTGACTCGACAGACACGTGGACCAATGGCCGAATGCCAACTAGGAGTTTGACCGGTTGACTGCGCCACGTCAGCTTCGTCTTCAACCTCGCGCCTGCAACTGGACGAACGACTGTGCTTCTCCGGCGATGAGGTGTGCCTAACCTTTAGGCTTCACCACATGGGCTATTCTGGGTTTAGGGGTTACCTAGAACCTCACAGAAAGCTGATTCTGAAAATTGTCCTTTCGACACTGAAGGTGACATTCTGGGATCTGGGTACTCCAGGCATCCTGCAGAAAGATCAAACCTGTAATATTAGAATCTCACATAGGGAGATAATTTCAAACATTGTCCTTTTGACATGGGAGGTGACATTCTGGGACCTGGGAGCTCCAGGCATCCTGCAGAAAGATCAAACCTGTAAATTTGAAATCTCACAGAGGGATGATTTCGAAGATTGTCCTTTTTGACATTGGAGGTGACATTCTGGGATCTGGGAGCTCCATGTATCCTGCAGAAAGATCAAACCTACAAAATTGTTCATAAGAATGTGTTTTCCTAAGATATGGAATTACCAAGGATCTTGCAGGAAAATAAACTTGAAAGCTCTTCTTCACAGAGCAAGGCATCCTTCTAGAATCTGGGGCTACCATGATTCCTATCGAAGTTTAACCAAGAACAATAGCATTCTAGTATCTGGGGTTACCAAGAATCTGTTAGAAGCTCAGGCATATAAACTCTCCTTCTTAGAGAAATGTGTCATTCTGGGACTTGGGGCTACCACGAGTCCAAGAGAGGTTGTGCTCTTCTGAGATCTGGGCTTGCCAGGAATTCTGCAGAAGTTTAGACATGTTAAACGTTTCTCACCAAGAGTGATACAAGCTGTTTTAGGAGCCGAAGTCATCAGAAATCTTGCAGAAGCTCCAACCTGAAAGTTTTCTTACCAAAGGCACATCAATGGTCTTTGAGCACTTTATGACTTATATCATGGTCATGAAAAATTTCAATGAATGCATTATGATGCTGGAGGTTATCCAAAACACCTTGCAACATACGGAAGTGATCAAAAATCCCTTGTGAGGAAAGTTTGAATCAAACAATCTGAATTTAGCCAAAAGAATTTGGTTAAAATGTCCATTGGAGTATTCTCATCAAAGAGGACTTCTCACTATTTTGAGATAATGGTCTTTTATCAAGAATGCACTCGAATTTCCTATCAAACCTGCGCCTAGGGTTCAGGATCATTCGCAGTGAATACACCTCGATCGATCAGGAGGACTTCCCAGGGACCGTAATGTTGGGCTTGGTCAACGGTTTTCAAAGGGGACTTGCAAGCAAGTCAAGGCTATTGAAGAGAAGTCTTCAATGTCTGCTCCATGTTTACAAGTCAAGAAACCTGCAAAATGAGAAAGAAATAATCTTGCTCGAACTTCTTCGAGCTAAGCTTAGACATTAAACCCTATGTCAATCCCAGTGCTTTAATCAGAAAATGCTTTTCAGGGTCGTAACGTAGGTAGGATTGGGGACCGAAAAAGGCTTATTTTTGGCTCAGAATACGCGAAGGGTTTTAACATTGGCGATCACTGCAAGTTTGCTGCCATCTTGCCCTTTCTGGTTCAAAGAGCGTCTTCAGTCCTTGAAGTGCATATTTATCTTTAGAGAACATCTTTCTCATGTCAAGACGGCGTCAATACCTTGTCTATACTTTTGTCATCTGAATGTGACATAATCTGGGAGTATCCTTTGTTGTCCAGCTCCCTTGGGATTTTTCTTTTATAATCAAATCTTACTAGTGACCTATACAAAGGTATCGTGCCCTCTTTTGGCATTTACAAAATCAAACATATGAGTATTTGGATGGGCATTGGCCTTGCTTTTACCAGGCACTTTGCTTTTTCTTGATGCCCAGGATTGAATTTTTCTTTCTTTTTTTTTGTTGAAATCCGTTTTTTTTTTGGAACCAGGATTTTCAAATGAGTGTGCTAGATGTGCAACTTGAATCTCAGCACTCAAACATTAGTCCAGGAATTTTTCATAAATCCTATATCTTGAACTCTTCCGCTCTTGAAGTGACGTCGTTTCCACCTTGGAATATGCAATAATCACCAACGGATTTGTGAAACGAACGTATAGGCTCAATGGGCTGTACAAAGGGTAAAAGTGTATAGGATAGAGAAACGAATGCTTTCGTCATCCTAAAGCACTTGAACTACCATAAAAGTTAAAATGACAAGCAACACACGAAGATTGATGCAAGTCTGAGCAAGAGAACTTCTAACCATTTATCTTCTGATACTGTTGGACGTACCTCCAGTTTGCCCCACTGTAGGGTGGTTCTTGACAGGGGTATAGAATGAAACCGCCGTTCAAAGGGTTATCAATGGTCATCTGTAGTGTTTATGATAGAGAAACGAATGCCTCCGTCGTCTCGATCCATGTAATCACTGCGAATAACCCTTACTTCCGTAGGTCAAGGTCTCGTTGTCCTTACCACTCCACTCATCTCTCAAGTGTGTATAGGACGTGTTTGGATCCAGCTTGCCTCTTGTCTGAGGAAACATCCTTTTAAACAGTTTTAAACAACTCTTGTTGGAAAAGTTCATTTCACTTTCTCCAAGACTTACCTCCAAGGGGATTTATGATGCACAATGCATATTTCAATCATGTTCAGATAACCTCCAAGTTTAAACATGAATGCCAATGACATGACTGTGAGAATTCTGCATCTTTATAGACATGAGAATTGAATGCATGCTAGATTCCAAAAAGCATTTCAAATTCTAGTAATAAGGGTTCTGGAAATTTAAAAACCTGAGAGATTGGGAAATGAATACTTACCTGCCCAGCGTGGCTAGGGATCCCTGAAAAACATAAAAGGAATATGTCAGTGTATGCTCTCGAATTTCAGAAAATTAGAACGATACACCTTACCCTTGATCATGCGCTCCAATGGGAGTTGATAGATTCGTGAAACTCTGCATTTTTCTTAACAGCACAAGATGGTTAAGTTGTTCTAAAATTTCTTGAAATTCTCAGTCTTTGGAGAAAAATGACATGTACCTGACCATCACGACAGTAAGTCCTCTTGACCTTATATTCAAATTGATCGCGACCCTGCTTCCTTGGGTCCTGCAATATTGAACATATGCTAATGTATGTATGGATGCATGATATGCTTATGCCAAGACTATCATGAAGAGTATGCTCAGTTCGGGGTAAGTCATATGACCGGAATCTGATTTTATTTCAAGGGTAATATTTCTTCACAGCATCTGAATTTACAGGGTGCCCCAGTTCTTCTCCCTCGGTGTTTACAAGAATTAATGTTCCTTCCGTGAGGATCTTTTTGATAATGTAGGGGCCTTCGTAATTCGGAGTGAATTTTCCTCTTGGATGGGTAGTACTTGGCAAAACTTTCCTTATTACCAAGTCATTTACTTCGAAGTTTCTAGTCTTGACCTTTCGATTGAACGCCCCTGGCTACCCTTTTCTGGTAAGTTTGTCCATGGCAAATGGCTTTAAGACGTTTCTCGTCTATTAAATTCAGTTGTTCACATCTGTGCTTGAAATACTCTGACTCAGAGAGTTTATCTTCGGATAAGATTCTCAAAGAGGGAATCTTAACTTCTACTGGTAGAACTGCTTCTGTCCCATACACCAGACTATAGGGAGTTGCCCATGTAGAAGTCCTGATCGACGTTCGATAAGCCATTAAGGCGAAGGGCAGCCTTTCGTGCCAATCCCTGTAGTTCTCTGCTGTTTTAGCCAAGATTCTTTTGATGTTTTTGTTGGCTGCTTCCACTGCCACATTCATCTGTGGGCAGTAGGGAGATGAATTCAGATGTCGAATGTTAAAGTGATCCAGTAGATCATCGACAATCTTGTTGTTTAGGTTAGACCCGTTATCTGTGATGATCGCTTGAGGGGTACCATACCGGGATATGATGTCTCTTTTGATGAATCTTGCCACATTTCTTGCAGTGACATTCTTGTAAGAGCTGGCTTCTACCCACTTTGTGAAGTAATCAATCGCTACCAAGATGAAGGGATGACCATTCGAAGCCACAGGATTGGTAGGCCCTATCATGTCTATGCCCCACATAGAGAAAGGCCAAACTTCAGACATTTGGTGCAGTTCGTTTGGGGGTGTATTGATCTTATCACCGTATATTTGGCACTGGTGGCATGACCGGACGTGCTGACAGCAATCTGATTCGATGGTCATCCAATAATAGCCAAGCCGCATGATCTTCCTGGCGAGGAGGTGGCCGTTCTTGTGAGACCCACATATTCCTTCATGGATCTCTTTCAAGAGGATATTTGCTTCTTTGGCATCTACACATCTCAATAGAGTAGAATCAAAGGACCTTTTGTATAGAATTTGTCCATTGAGGAAGAATTTGCTGGTCATCTTGGTTATGTATCTTCGGTCTCCTGGCTGGCATCCTTTAGGGAATTCCCCTTTTGAGAGGTAATTCTTTATGTAATAATACCATGGCTCTCCATCAAACTCTTCTTCGATTAGCATGCAATAAGCTGGCCGTTCAACTATATTGATCCTTATGGGTTCTATATCCAACCCTCCAGTTGTTTGCAACATCGAGGCCAGGGTGGCTAACGCATCTGCAAATTGATTGTGAGATCTTGATAGGTACTCGAATGACACTTCTTCGAACTTAAGTATCAATTCTTCAAGGTATTCGTGATAAGGGATGAGCTTTGTATCTTTCGTCTTCCACTCTCCCTGTGTCTGTAGGATGATGAGCATGGAATCTCCAAAAACTTGCAACCTAGGTATCTTCATGGAAATGGCCAATCGTAGGCCTAAAATGCACGCCTCATATTCCGAGATGTTGTTGGTGCACGGGAAAGTTATTTTTACCGCCACAGGGTAATGCTGATCATCGGGGGATATCAGTACTGCCCCAGTGCCTGCCCCTGATAGATTAACAGCACCATCGAAGTACATGACCCACTTGTCTTCTGCCAAGTTGAGAATTTGACTTTTTGTGCTTGTTACTTTAGGAGACTCACCGTTTGATGGGTTTTCTACTAGCATGTCAGCTATAGCTCTTCCTTTAACCGACTTCTGTGGAGAACACTTGATGTTAAATTCAGATAGCATTACTTGCCATTTTGCTAATTTCCCAATTAAAGCGGGTTTCTCCAGGAGGTATTTGACAGGATCGTTCTCTGTTACGAGCTGAATGTGGTGGTGCAAGGTATATTGTCTCAGTCTGCAAAGTACCCATACCGCTGCTACACAGGCCCTTTCGACTGGTGCATATTTTGCTTCAGATAGTGTGAATTTCTTACTTAGGTAATATATGGCTCTTTCTTTACCATCTATCGGACTTGTTTGGGCGAGTAAGGCTCCCAAGGATTCCTGCTGTATAGTCAGATACAAGGTCAAGGGGTGACCAGAAATTGGTGGCACAAGTACCGGCGGTGTGATCAGATAGTTTTTGATCATTTGGAACGCCCTGCTGTATTCAGTATCCCATGTTACTTTCGCACCTTTCTTAAGCACTTTGAAGATTGGCTTAGCCACATCAGACAGTTGATTGATAAATCTGGCAACATAGTTCAGTCTCCCCAGAAGGCTTCTTATTTCTTTTATTGTGGAGGGAGTTGACAGATTGTGGATAGCTTGAATTTTTGAAGGATCAATCTCAATGCCCATGTTACTGACTATGAACCCGAGAAGTTTCCCAGATTTTGCCCCAAACACACATTTGTTAGGGTTCAACCTCAACTTATATTTGCGCATGCGTTCAAATAATTTTCTCAACACCTGTATGTGATCCTGTCCTTTCTTAGATTTGGCGATCATGTCGTCGACGTACACTTCAATTTCTTTGTGGATCATATCATGGAATAATGTGACCATGGCCTTCTGATAGGTAGCCCCGGCGTTTTTTAATCCAAAGGGCATGACTTTGTAGCAAAAGTTCCCCCAGGGTGTGGTAAAAGCAGTCTTTGATTTGTCTTCTTGTTTCATGAAGATTTGGTTATATCCCGAAAATCCATCCATAAACGAGAACAATTCATAACCTGCTGTGCTATCCACCAACACATCAATGTGAGGAAGCGAAAAATCATCTTTTGGGCTTGCCCTATTCAGATCTCGGTAATCTACGCAGATCCGAACTTTACCATCCTTCTTCATGACGGGGACTATATTTGCAATCCAGTCTAAATGTGGGATAGCTTCAATAAAGCCTACCCTAAGAAGCTTCATGACTTCTTCCTTAATTTTGTCCTCCAACTCAGCCTTCATCCGCCTGCTGCCTTGCTTGACAGGTTTGATACTGGGATCTGTAGGTAAGGCATGCTCCACGATCTTAGGATCTAGACCTGGCATATCAGCGTAAGACCATGCAAAAATGTCTTGATATTCTTTCAATAACTCTGTGAACTCGAGCCTTTCATTTCGGGATAAATGCCCGCCGATCTTGACCTCCTTGATATTCACGGAGTCTCCCAGATTAACAATGATTGGTTCTTCTGAAGTAGGAGGTGTCGACTCCTCAAAGGCATTCCAATCTCTGCGGATAGACGCATTACCCTCATCTTCATCCTCTTCAATGTTATAAGAATGGTTACTGGAGAAGTCCGAATCTCGTAACAACCTGATATGCATGTTTGAGATGATATGCCTGAAATGTCATGAGTATGGTTAGTTGGTATTCCATAAGGATGACATGCGTGATCATGGAAAGTCCTTTCGAAAGAGTTTTAGAAATAGGTACAGGTATAAACGGGACTAATCCTCATGTCATCGGATATCCTTGCCCCAAGGAAAGCTCTTTGGAAATCAGGAGTCATATGGCAAATCAGGCTTCAAGCTTCTGTGCAGAAGACTAGTATCATCATTGGGCTGATTCGTGGTTCCATATGTCCTTAACAAAATATATATGGTTTTATTGAATGCAAGATGGGCCGCATTACAAGATGTGCTATTTGGACCAACGGCGAGAGATCCAAAGGCGTTTCCCTATACGTAAAATAAGGAAAGAAAATGCGACAAAATGCAGAGAAGTTCTAAATGCAGTATTTAAAGACAAGGGAAGAGTTTTGTTACTCAGAGGAAGTGGCTCCATTGTCCAACCACTCCACGATGACATTCACGGCGTCATCTTTGAGAAAAGGATTCGTCAGATCTGGTTCTATCGGTGAAATGACATCTTCTTCAGACAACCATTTAGAGTTCTGGTCGAAGTGGGCATTCAAAGGATTATTGAACATTTGAGACCTGCCTTTCCAAGTTGGAGAACCAATGAATGAGTCATTCGGGCTGCTCTGGCCTCCCAGGCGTCCCAGGCTTCTGCCTCGGCCTGTTGTCTTTGGGCCAGATCCATCTATGTGATATTTCTGATACCCCAAGCCTATTCTATGTGGGTTAGCTTTTAACTGCAGTGGGGTATTTATACCTTGATTATGTCTGCCTAGGCCTTTTTCGGGGTTGAATCCGTATGCCAGCAGCATCTTAGCTGGTAGAAGACTGGCTTCTGAGATGTATGGGGTTCTTAGCTTTGTCCCTGCCGGGGTATGAACTGTTGCTACCAGTTCCAGGGAGTGATAACTCGCCTCTGTTTTCACTTCAGGTTCAACATAGGGTATGGCACTACTCTGGTATGTCTGGAGGTCGACTTCTCCATGTATGGTAATCACCTTCCCATCTACTGCGAAGCGTACTTTTTGATGCAAACTTGAAGGGACAGCTCCTGCTTTAAGGATCCAAGGCCTTCCCAGCAAGAACCCAAATGCACTAGGCAGATCCACCACTTGGAAATTTATAGAGAGCTTTGTCGGGCCAATGGACACGTCAAGCTCAATCTCACCTACCACTGTTTTCCTCATCCCATCGAAAGCTCTCACAGCCGTTTTGGATGTTTTAACCGTTTCTTCATTGATTCCCAACCTCCTTAGGGTAGCCAAAGGGCAGATGTTGAAGGCTGACCCATTGTCGATCAATACGTGCGCCACTCTTTTTCCGTTACATTGTGTGGAAATATACAAGGCCTTGTTATGCCATTTTCCTTCCATGGGGAAGTCCTCGTCAGAGAAGCTCAATTGGTCTTTTAAAAGGATCGTCCCCACAAAGTCCCCTAATTGTACCTCATTAATTGTTTCAGGGACATGTACTTCATTAAGTATCCTCAACAGTGCGTTCTTATGTTTTTCAGAATTGATGAATATATCCAATAGGGATATCTGAGCGGGTAACTTCCTCAACTGTTCTATCACCTCAAACTCGCTGGTTTTGATGATTGATATGAGTTTTTCCGCGTCTTCCTTTGAGACCTCCTTCTTTTCGGATTCGCCCTCCCTGGGGGCATAGAATCGTCCGGACCTCATTATCGCGTCTACCTATGTGGTCCCATAGTCCCAATGGACTACTTTAGGATCGTATTCTTCTGCTGGGGGGACTTTTATAGTTACGGTTGCCTGATGAGATATCTCCGGTTTAGTCGCGTCGTCTGTTTCTTCTTGCGGCAGTTGAATCACAATGGGCTTGACTAGGTAGTCTTTCATCTCGCTCATGCTATCAAGTTCTTCCAATCTGATTACCACTGTCGAAGCGACTTCGACCATCGATACGGTGTTGTCAAGTTCTTCTATGCCCTTCGAGGTCTCTGGTTGAGAGAGATCATCCATACCTCCCCATCCGTCCGGTATGATGTCTTCAATTTTCTGATAAAAGCTGGGAGGGGCTGAATATTTCACCTTGAAGTTGTACCCTCCAGAATCTTGACCAAGGTTGTCTATAATTTCGCCCTTCTCAAGTGCGTCGGCCATAAATTTGAGGTCTGTTAGGCTTCGTCTCTTGGCTTCCAGTTCGTTTTCTTCAAACTCTTCTTCTGATTGAGTGACTGGCCCAAGACTGTTTACCAGATTCTCATGTGAGGTACCCCAGGTATTACCCTGCTCAGTCTTGATCATGAAGTAGCTTCCTTCCAAAGATAAAGAAGCTTTGACTCCTTCGTACTCTTCATTGGTGATATCAGACATTATCCCCAAACTCATCATCTTAGTGATGCATAGTCTCTTTTGGTCAGTCGAGATCGCTCCTGCTCTCGGGCATGATGAAGCGGTTATCAGCAGGTCGGTCAACTTAAGCATATCTACCTTTAGCTTAAGGTAGTCTTGTTCCCCTTCAGAGAATATTGCCCCTACTGCTTGATGATCCGGCAGTGGATTTTCTTGTACATTCGGGGCTGCATTGTCAAATTTTAGAATTTGATTATCAATCATGGCTTATATTTTCAGCTTAAGGATATAACAGTTATCCACATTATGCCCTCTCTCGCCCATATGGTAGGCACAGGTCTGGCTCTCATCAAAGCCAAGATACCTTGCAGGGTTTTCCCTAGGCGGTTCTTTCGCCACCAGGTGTTGTTCTAGCAGCATCGGGAGCAGCTTGGATAAAGGCCTCGGGAGCTGGGAGAATTGCTTCTGAGGTTGCTTTCTTCTAGGCTCTTGCACTTTCGGTGTTGACCAGGACGATCCTCCTTTGGTCTGATTGGAATTGCCAAACGGCTTGGGCTTGTGGGGATCTGGTATAAACGCTATGTCCAGTCCGGCTTCTCTCTCCTTTCTCAAGGGATACTGCTTCCTAGTAGGAGCTTCATGAGGTCTTCTTTCTCTCAAGGCCCATTCTAGCCTTTCAGCAACCTTTATCAAGTGTGCAAATGTTTGACACCCGGAAGTGTTCAGCTTGTCAAAGTACTCATAGGGGAGTGCTTTCAGGAATAAGTCGATCAGCTCCTCTTCTGGAATTGACGACTTTACTTGGGTAGCCAAGGCTCGCCACCTCTGGGCATATGTCCTGATTGATTCGCCTCTCGCCTTTGAAGTTCGTAGAAGATCTTCTCTTGTTGGGGCTGTAGACGTGTTGAACTTGTACTGCCTGAGGAAGTCCTCTGCAAGATCCTCTCATCCATCGTAATCTTTTAGATCTAGCTCAATGAACCAGGCCAGAGCGGCGCCAGCCAGACTCTCTTGGAATGTGTTCATTAGTAACGGGATATAATCTGAATAGTGCGCCATCTTGCGCAGGTAATACTTGAGGTGTGCTCGGGGACAACCTGTCCCATTGTATTTCCTTACAAACTCTGGCTCTTTATAATCAGGAGGAGTTTCTACTTTAGCGAAAGGAGATATCTTGTCGAAGCGGGCTAACTCGTAACCTTGACTGCTCAGGCACTCTTCGATTTTGGCCAGCCTTTTAGCCTGCTTCAGTTTTCATGGTCTGCTTCCCCTTCTCCTCCCTCTCGAGGTTGATAACAACAGGCGAAGCTTTTGGTTGTGATCGGCTGTTTGGTTCATGGACATCCTCCTCTGTATGTTGGGTATCCCTTGTTACCTCTCTATCTGCTGTATCAGGTACCGAAGAAAGGCCTGAGTTGTTCTGGTTATGGGCCGTTGTTTGTTTAGCTTGAGTGGCTTCCAGCATGGCCTTGATGTCAGCCATCATAGTTGCCAGGGCAGTCATCTGAGACTCCAACATGCCCACGTGCGGAGTCAATTCTTGCTGCTCCATTCTTGTCTTAAAGCGGGTACGGAAACGATGTGTTGGTAGTTCCGTGATAAGAGGGTACCTTTTCAAAAAGATTTCTAGTGAGTGGTTCGCTTATTTTGGCAGAAAGAAGCAGTTTAATTCTTTCAGTTGCATGTTTCTTGTCAGTGGATGAGAAAAAGTGGCTACCTTGTGAGCCTTAGCCTCACATAAGTAGTTCTTTTAGTCATTTCCTTATATGAATTCATGAAATTAAAAGAGGCGTAATTTCTGACGATGGTTTTTATGCATTCGAAAGACATGCTTATATTCATGCTCATGTGTCCAAGATAGTATCTAACAGAAATGAGAATGTATGAGAAGATATCACAGTGTTTGCTTATTTTACACTTGACAGAATAGCCTATTCAAGTCTAGGACGTTTGAGGTCTAAGGTATCCTCATCATCCCCGTATGGATTCCCCTCTTCAGCCTGGGGCTCCTCATCCTCTGAATACGACAGTGATCCCATGTCTTCGGGTATGTACGGCTATATTCCCGGTACGTACGGTACGATGTATTCGGGTATGTAGGGCTCGACAAGGCTTTGTCGGGTCGCTTTAAAGTGCTGAATGTACTCTGCAGTGGCTCTATGAATGTTTTCTTCAGGAGTCATGTTTTCTGGCCAACTTATTTCTTCGGCTTACGAATTCTTCCAAGAGCGTATGATGGATGCCACCTTGGCTTCAAATTGTCTCTTCTCCTCCTCTATGAGAGTCTTGCTCGGTACCTCAAAAGAAAAGGTATCGGGTTGTGGTGGAGAAGGGATCCCATGTAGCGCCCCAAATTGTCGGATCACCCTCTTCGGATAGTATGCTGTAGCGCTCGTGAATCCTAGCAAGGGGACTGAACCTCCTTCATCGCAGGTCAATCTGACTTTGCTCAGCGTTGGCAACCTTAGCCGCCATCGGAGTTGTTCGGGTTTTAGAATTTTAAGGAAGCTTTTCCACTCTATAAAGTTGAACTTAGGAACACGTGTATGCGTTCTGACAAAGGTTCTAAGAGGATGTGCATCAGGGCTGATTTCAGTGAAACCCATGCGGATGTGGAATTGTCTGATATGGGATGTGAACCACAGATACAAAAGATCACTAGAGGCTCTAAAGATTCCCTTTTTATTTTTCTTGAAGCGATTTAAGGAAAGGAAGGTCTCGGCAAGGAGGATGTTTGAGTAATCACACCCACAACAGACTTGTCTAGCTACTACGGCCATGATAGGGTCAAAGGTGACAGATGAGATCGGGAATAGTACAAAGCTAAAGAATGCCAAGACAAAGGCTCTACCAGATTTGGTTCCTTTAGCAGCAGGGAGGTAGGAAAATCGATCTATAAGGAAAGATAAGGAGACTCGTCCAGAATTGCTTTTTGCATCTGCTTTGACTTCATTTAGACCTGTGTCAAGGAACTCAGTCAACTGATTCAGGGGTTCAAATCCTATGGGGGGTTGGACGGGCGTAGGAGTGAACTCAACTCCGATGACGGCACTGTATTCCTCGATAGTGGGAGTAATCTCTAGTCCTTCCATGCAAAATGTAGCGGTGGTAGGATCCCAATAGAGCGCCATGGCTTGGATAAAGGCAGGTGGACACTCAATCTTCAGCAGGTCTAACAGGTATCCTAGCCGTGATCCAGCATACTTTTGGCTAGCTTCGCCCATGCTGTCCCACCATGATTGGAGTTCGGCCCGGGGGATTTTGAATACTTGAATATCATTCTTTCCCATCAAGTCTAAAATATGCAAATGATTTTGAAAAGTCAATCGTCAGAAATTACTTCAAACGTATGAACGTGCAGATGTCATGAGATATGCATGAGCTAACTCGATTGCATAGTTCAATTGAAGAAATGGAAATTATGACCTTTTTCAGGTCTTGAAAGCCTGACTCAAAGCCTAATTTGAATTTCAAGGAAGTGAATTATGCAATTTAGTCAGGTTTGCTCAGTGACTAAGGGAAATAGTAACGTCACATTCCATTGGTCAATACATCAAAAGAACAAAGTGGAGTGGATTTTTATTACAATCAAGATGTTTTAATGGAAGAAAGGTAAAGAGAGATCTTTCAAACAAGAAAGCTATAAAAGACCGTTGGAATGTGAGGGTCTAAATCACTCTTTTCCTAAGGGTTTATCCAAATGATAGTTGGTCGGGAGTTTTCCTCTAATCAAGTGTAAATGAGTCGTCTTCAGTGTTTTGGTCGAGAGGCTGTAGTTCTTCTGGCCATTCTCTGGTCCACGGTATGACGATTTCAGGAGCCTTCTCGGGTTTCGCCTTCTTGAGCGTGATACGCTTCGGTTTTGTCTTGGTCGCGGGCCGCCTCTTTCTTCCCCAGAAAGTGACCATGGGCACACTTTCTCTGGCCAGTAGTTCAGCTTTCCGACGGGCATATGCTTCTCTGGCCAACTGGTTACGACGCTGTCTCTTCATCTCCAGATAGTCCTTAAACATCTCGTCCGCTTGTCGCTTGAATCTGAGGTTATCGACATAGTAACGGGTTTGGCAATCTTCGGCGTATCCCAACTTACGTCCAGTCAGCTCCCGACCATGTACGAATCTAGTGAAGTGTAGCCTTGTGTTTGGTCCGGGGCGAGTGACTTTCCTCAGGTATTCAAAGGTCACCAATTCTGTCGAGCTCTTAGGGAATAGCGACATCCTACCCTATTACCATTGCTGTTTCAATTAGTCACTTGAGCGATTTGCATGATGTGAATGTACATGAATGTATGTAATGCGTGAGTCATATCATGGAGTAGGGAATAGTAAAGTACGTCGGAAGTAAATGCCTTACCAACCATACCTGGGGGAATGTGGAATGTCCCCTCTTACCAATAGGCGGTTTTAGGTATACCAACCATCCATAGACATGCGCATGAGACAAGTGGGTATACTCTAAGAAATCAAAAATCAGGCGAGGAACCTACAGCTCAGGCTCTCACGATCCACACGAGGCAGATTCCTCCCCAAGGGTACCTACCCAAGAGGGTTAGACATCGCCAATGCAGATGATGAGCGGGAATGAGTGCAAAAGTCTCAAGTGCCATCAAACACAAGATCCTTTTCGCACCCTTTCCCTATCTAGGGTAACCTATAGGTGGTTGCAGTCGGGGTTTGACCGCCAGTGTGTGTAATGTGTCGTGATCATCACAATGCAAAGTCATGCACAACAGTTTGTATCAAACATCACTTCAGTATGTGCGTAAAGTAAACATACATTCCCAACTCCAACCTGCAGGAAAATGTCAACAATCACTCCACCCCTTATTTCTCCAATCCGCAAAAACATCTAACACAATAGTTAGCATACGTACCTCACCTTCGAGAACATCTGCAGAAAATAAGGTCAGATAAACCAAACAATTTTTTTAATCGGCTCAAGTCCTCTGGAATTCGTAACCAGAGATTCTGGTTTAGAATAGTCCCCAACGGAGTCACCAGTCTGTCGCGGCCCTCCCTCGCGAGGCGGGAGCGGGCTGATGGGCCGCCCGATCTCTAGCTTGATCGGACGCGGGCCTCTCCCAAGGTCCATTACCCAAGTCGCAACTGCTGGATATACGTGATCGACCTTCAGTGTGGTCTAGTGACATGTGATGAGTGTACATGCCAAGGAGTCACCACCAATCGTTTCGTGGAGGGTACGATCGGAAACCCTATTGAATAGTTGGGAGTAGTCTATTCGATTCTGCGGAAACCAGAGAAGTGGGTTCGGGGACTTAGTTACGCCAACTGTCAAAGTTGACGCCCTTTCGGTACATAAGCTGAATGGTTTATCTGATCCTAGGATTTCATACAGACGAGTAGGGTACAGATCCTAAATCTAGGAGTTCATGCAGATGGGAGATACTACCCTATCAATCACAATCAATAAAAAAAAGTGCGCAAATCGAGGATCCAGTACATGCGGATAAAACACATGAAATCAGCATGGTATCACTAATGATGCCCTATTAGCCTAGAGAAATATCAATCAAGGCTTAGGAGTGATTTGGACATGATTCACCCATGAGGAGCATAATCGTAATTATGAATAATTTCGGGGAAAATTTACCCTTAAAAGGGCAAATCTATAATTTTAGACGAATTGGGAAGTTAGAAGACAATGGAAATAGGATTGGCCATCAATCCAATCCATTTCCTATTTTTCGGGAATTTCTAGGATTTTTTCTGGAATTTAAAAGTGATTTTACCCTCGGAGGGGTAAAATCGTCATTTTGGACAAAGATGAGAACCGAAAATCTTAAATATTAGGGCTGGTCGTCCACCTGACCCGAACCCTAACTTTAAGCAATTTTCAGAACTCGATTGAGACAAGAAAGATGATTTTCCCATTGAGGGGCAAAATCGTCATTTTGAGAAAAGGGGATGGACTCGAAAACCCAAACCTAAGAATTGGTCGCCTACTCGACCCTAATTCTTACCTTGGCATTGTCGGCCTTATCTTGCATACACAGCAAAGGCGACTTACCCCTAAAGGGTAATGTCGTCAAGTCTCGGAAGAACGGATAAGAAACTCCAAAAATAGGGTTGACCAGTTGTCTGTGGTCAATCCTCAATTTTTGGGGATTTCTTAGTGTCTAGGATTTTCCACAATTTTTTTCACATTTTTTTGGAATTTCCTGGAATTTTCTGGCGTTTTTTTGGATTTTCTAGGTTTTTTTCTGATTTTTTTTATTTTTAAAATCATTTTCTGATTTTTTTATTAAAAAAAATATGATTCGGACAGGGTCGACCCGACCCACTCCGGTCGGAACCCGGCCCAGACCCGAACCCGCGCGGACCCCGGCTCCAAAACGACGCCGCATCGCATTTCTATTCTTTGGATATTTCTAATCTGATCAAACGGCCTATATTGAACCGTGTGGATTGTCCGCGTCCCTTAGATCTGATTACTAGAACCTACGGTCTAGATTGAACGACGACTCTCTCGGGACCGTCCGATTGACTTACTAAATCCACGGCCACGATTAGAACATAGGGGTTGATCTGAACCGTCCATACCTACTTATCCTTAAACGACATCGCCTATCCCCTAAACCATACGACACCGTTTCAACCATTTTTATTTTTTCGATTTAAAACTATTTTCAGATAACCCTAATTACTAATCGAACGGTCACAATTTGTTTGACTCGATTAACCTGGACCGTCCGATCTAATTCTGACTCAACCTAACAGACTAACGGTCGAGCTGACTCGACAGACACGTGGACCAATGGCCGAATTCCAACTAGGAGTTTGACCGGTTGACTGCGCCACGTCAGCTTCGTCTTCAACCTCGCGCCTGCAACTGGACGAACGGCTGTGCTTCTCCGGCGATGATCATACGGTGAGACCTTGATGAAATCACACGAGACCGACGGCAATCGACTCGCAACCATCTCTAGTTTAACATATCTGAGAATCGAAGCATCCTATTCACAGAATCGGGAATATCGTGCGAATTGCCGAGTACGGCCATGGAAGTTCAATCATGCATTTTACCCAAAATCACAGAAATTCAGTCACAGGATAACACCAACGGGGGTTCAGAAGACTTACCTCGAGCTCCGATTGAGCTCGCGCGGCCTAGATTAGGCTAGGCATGGATGAACAGTGGTCGGTTATGGAGGCTAGATTTGAAGACTCGATTCGAGGTATTCAGGGAGAATCGATGCAAAATCAAGATACGAACATGGTCAGTGATGTTCAAGGAGTGAAAGGCACATAGTAATTGAAAGAATGAGCAAGAAATGTGAGAATCGCCATTGAAGCTTAGTATGAAAGTCGAAGCTCTGCCTCACCTTTTTCCGCGATTTCAGACCGCGCGACTGACGATAATCGCTTCCTGGCGGTGTGGGCGGTCTCTTGAAGGTCTCTCCGAGCTTTGGTCTAGCCTGGCAAGGCCTGACCGATGCTCTGCAATTCCGAGCTTCGCTCTCGACAATGGCGATGGAGAGCGAGCTCTTTCTCCCTCTTTTTCTCTTTGTTCCAATTCTGTTTACCTTCTTCTAACTGAATCCTCTCCCCGTTTCAACAGAAAGCGATCATGAGCTTATATAGCTCGTTGGATTTTTGGCGCCGAACGGTGGACTGTGTACCGGCCTCAATTGCACGTGTGATCACGTGCAATTAGGTCAAAACGGCGTCGGGGAGGATGGGCATTCTGTCCAGTCCCGTTTGGTCCTCCGGCGAGCTCTATTTCAAGCGAATTTGGCATGAGTGTGGCCTGAGTTGACTTTCACGGGTCCGTCGCTTGACCGGTCAATTAGTCGTTGCTCCGGTGGCCACTGATCTTCATTCCGGTTCCCATCGACGGGGAATGGCCTCAGGAACTAAACACCCAACAATGCTTCTACGATTATAGTCTATTGGTCGATCAATTTTGCTGTTGAAACTCATCTTCGCACTGCTCATCTACGCGAAAGCTCAGTTGGGGAAGATGACACTGTTCTGGACCGGTTCGACCGGTCGGACCGGCGGTCTGACCGGTCTGAACCGGTTCCGAATAGGATTTTTCAAAATTAAACTCAAATTAGTATGAAATTTTTACAATTGAACCTCATAATCGAATCTAGGGCATTAATTCTATCAAAAAATGTGATTTTGTCCAAAAGTTCATATCGATTTCAACAAAAACCCCAAATTTCCTTTTAATTGCAAATTGGGAATTATGCAATTGAAGGTTCAAATGATCAAATTGGGTCAAATTACATGTGCCAATCGATTCGAAATTGTGAAACCCATTGGGCAGTATGTTTAATTTGCAATGATAGCCCTTGAGTTGAAAGTAATTTCAATTATGCTCAATTTCAAGGACTAAAATGCAATTTTAGTATGCAATTTTTCCAAATTCGTGTAATTGAACAATTTGCACAAATAATTGGGCTAAATTGCAATAAGGGACAGTTAGAATGGATGTCAAGATCCTAGAAAAGGCCAAAATTGCAAATTAAAAGACTCAATTGATATTTTTTTTCTCAAATTCAATCGTACAGGTTACAAAAGAACACCCATAATTGAATCTGATTTTGAACTTTTTGTGAGGTAAAAAATACAAGGGATTAAAAATAAAAATATTTGCTATTTTTCCATATTTTTGTGACCTCAAATGCTATTTTTCTTGAATTTTTTAAGTGTTTTTCTATTTTCTAAAAATACTAAAAAATGTGAAAAATATGAAAAATTATTTTTTGGTCAAAAATGGTTCCTTGGGCTTGGAAAAGGCCACCAAAGTTGATTTTGTAATTTTTTGACTTTTTATGAATTTTTTGTGATTTTTCAAAGATAAAACTGAAAAAAACTTGATCAAAAATCAGGTGTCAACAAGGCCCAAGAGCAAATAGTTGGTTTTTTGGCAACCCAGAAATTCTGATTCTTAAGGAAGTTTGAATGAATCCATTTACACCACATGGATTCTCTATCAGTGAAGAGAATCCATATGTGCTTGAGCATCGTTGCTTTGTTGCAATCCATAAGCCTACGAATCCCGAGCCTCCCCTCTTTTTTCGGAAGGCAGATGTTTTCCCAAGATACCTTCACTCCACCAGTGCCTAGATCCGGGCCTTTCCAAAGGAATTGTCTGAGAATTTGTTCAATTGGAGCAAGACAGACTTTGGAAGCATAAAGACGCTTGCCCAAAAGACATGAATAGCATGAAGAACCGTCTTCACAAGAAGTAGTCTCCCTGTGAAGGATAGAACACGCTGAGACCAGGATTGGGCTCTTGCCGTGATGGCATTGACAAGCGAGGTACAGTCAGCTTTGCTTAGCCTAGCGGAAACAATTGGAACTCCAAGATACCGAAAAGGTAGAGAACCAAGCTGGAAACCAAGTATGGATAGAAGCTGCTGGCGCAATTGGTCTGTGCCTCCAAAACAGAAAACCTCACTCTTGTTCAGATTTGGTTTAAGCCCCGACCAAATAGAGAACTTGTCTAGACCTGCCTCAAGCAAGGAGACGGAAATGAGGTTGGCTTCAGTAAAGATAAGTACATCGTCAGCAAAGAAAAGATGAGAGAGTCTAGTGGCTTTGCATCTCCAATAGAACTTGAATCCTGGTTGACAGGTCTGGACATTTATATTGCCCGTAAAAATTTCCATCACCAAAGTGAATAAGTAGGCCGACAAAGGGTCGCCCTGGCGAAGCCCCCTATTGCTAGAAAAGAAACCATGAAGCTCATCATTTATGGAAATGGAGAACCTTAGAGTCGTAACGCAAGTCATAATAAGATTTATAAAGCTTGCTGGAAAACTGAAGGCACGCAAAACCAACCTAAGGAAATTCCAATCCACTGTGTCATATGCCTTCCTAAAATCCACTTTGATAGCACACAGAGAGGATCATGGTGGAACCCACAGAACAATTCCTGAGCCAAGAGGATGTTGTCACTTATACGCCGACCTTTGACAAAAGCATTTTGTGGCGCATTGATAATAGAGGGAAGGACACAACATATCCTATTTGCCAAGATCTTGGTAGTGCACTTATATAAGGTGTTGCAACAAGAGATGGGTCTAAAGTCACCCATTGTGGTAGCATTATGAACTTTAGGCACCAAAGAGAGGATAGTTGTATTGATTTCCCGAAGAAGGCAACCATATGTAAAGAAATCCTGAATGGCTAAAGAAACTGATTGGCCAACAATGTCCCAGGTGGCTTTGAAGAATTCCACGTTGAAGCCGTCAAGCCCTGGAGCTTTACCACTGGCTAGCGAGAACATAGTATTCTTTATTTCACAAGCGCTAACCGGCCTAGACAAAAAGACAATCTGGTCATCGTTAAGGGAATGCTCAAGTACTGACCTGATATCCATAATAGAGGCTGGATAGTTTGGGCCATCAAAGGAGAGAAGTTCCTCGAAATACGAAACAATGTGAGCATGCACCGAGGGCTGATCAGTCAGCATAGTCCTCGAGCTATCCCTCACCAAGAGTAGTCTATTATGAAGCTGTCTCTTGTTTACATAGTGATGGAAGTATTTGGTGTTTAAGTCCCCTTCCTTGAGCCATTGAACCCGAGACTTTTGTTTGTAAAAGCCTTACTCTTGTAGCCTAAGAGTACTGAAGTGTTGTCGTCGTTCATTCTCAAGTTCAGCTAGTTCCTGATTAAAAGAGTCCAATTCAAGAGAGTGTTGGACAGTTTCAAGGGTTTCTCTGCGTCAGAGGTTCTAGCTGAGATGTCGGAGAAGGACTCCCTGTTTAGGTGCTTGAGCTGTCCTTTCAGAATCTTAAGCTTAGTGCATACATGAAACATTGGAGTACCCCGAATGTTAGTTTCTCATACCTGACTCACCAGAGGCATAAAATACTGGTGAGACATCCAAAAGTTGAAGAACTAGAAGGGGCGCTTAGAGCTTGTGGGAGCCAATACGCGGATGATCATGGGACTATGATCAAAGACACCCGGCGGTAAAAAGTAGGCTTCCGAATAAGAAAACTCTAGGCTCCATTGGGCATTAATGAGGACCCTATCAATCTTCCTTTGTTTGCAAGACCCCCATAAGAGGTAGACCAGGTGAAGCGAAGGCCAGTATACCGAAGGTCCTCAAGACCGGCCTGGGTAATACATCGACCAAAATCATCATAAGACAGGAGCCAAAGATCAGAGCTCCCTATTCTGTCTGACGGATCCCGAATGGCATTAAAGTCGCCAGCAAGTAGCCAAGGGCAACCCATCAAGGATTCACTACAATCAACAATGTCTGCCCAAAGATAGCGCCTATTGACAAATGTGTGCTCAGCGTAAATGACTGAACGGTAGCATGTCTTATTAGTGGACAACAAAAGCAACCGTCCATGGATAACTTGGGACGAGGAAGAAGATGAAACAAAAGTAGCAGCCGCGGGATTCCAGCCTATCCAAATCCTGCCTCGATCAGAATATTCATAATTTGCGAGCCAAAGCCAACCCGGCAATAAAGCAGTAGAGATATCATCAAAAAGGGATGGGGATACTTTCGTCTCAAGAATGCCAATGCAACACAGTTTATTAAACTTGACAAGGCTCCTTATCTCGGATTGCTTAAGAGGGCTACCAAGCCCTCTTATATTCTAGACTCCAAAAAACATCACAAAAAACTAGGGGTAGTGACTTACCGCCTGCGGTGACGGTTTGGCCTCTTCTTCTTGGAGGTCCCCAGAGTGTGCTGGCCAGATTCAGGGCTACAATCAGAGGGAGCTGTACTCTGGTAATGCTCTGAAGGAAAGGAGAGGACAACATTGAGCTGTTTACCGACAGTGGACTTAGCACTTTGAGAGGCGGCAGCTTGCAGACGGGTATTATGATGGGCTGGAGCATCTACTTCTTCATCACTGCCAACAATTCTATCATCTGCCTCTTCCTCTTCCGAGGAAAAGGAATCAATCGATACCGTTTGGGTGTGTTGACACCTGATTTTTGACCATCTATTATTATGGTTTTTATTCTTTAAAATTAATTAAAAATATAAAAAAAAGGTCATAAAATCACAAAATCAATTTTGGAAGCCTTAGCCTAGCCTCAGGAACCAATTTTGAACAAAAAATATTTTTTGTAATTTTTAATAATTTTATGAATTTATTTAATTATTAAAAATACCCAAAAAATCAGAAAAATACCATTCGTGGTCAGAAAAATATACAAAAATATTCAATAATTTTTTTTTAATTGTCTCTTCAAGCTTGTCACTTTAAATCTTGAAAATACTGCTTGGGTCACTATGTTCCTTCACAAACATAAACCGGAATCGAGCAAAAAAAAATCATATTATGTCTTTTAATTTGCAATTTTTGTAATTTTGAAGTCTTGACATTCGGTTTGATTGCCCTACGTTGAAACTTGATTAAATTTTTCACACAATTGAGGGGAATGTACGTGTGGTTCTTATTTTCATTTTATTCTTTTGGAGCGGTGGACGTTAGAGAAGTGGGAGAAGTGTCATTTTGGCCACGGATGATGGATAGTGGAGCTGGTGGAAGAATAAAGAAGTGAAAAGAAAAGAGGGGGAATGGGTGGAAGAATAAAGAAATGAAAAGAAAAGAGGGGGAGTGAATGGATGAATAAAAAAAAGGAAAGGGAAACCCAACCCAAAAAAAGTGGCCGGGAGATTAAACGGGCGTGGCAGACAAAAGAAAAAAAAAACAAAAAAAAGAGAAAAAGAAGGGTGAAGCGCCGATTGGAAGGAGGCGTTCTCGTGACCTTCGGGCAAAAAGAAGAAAGCTTAGCGAGAGGGCCGGATGATCATCTCCTTCGCCAGTGCCAGCCATCAGGAGCAGCGTGAAGCTGTTCTCGCTGCCCGTGGCATTCGGACTGGACATCATTTTGGTCGCTGAGTTTGGACTTACCAACGTCGGTCAGGCCGATTCAGAGCAGGCCGGACCGCCGAGTCACCACCAGAAGCTTCCCTGAACTTCAAGAAATCGAACGGTATCAGCTTCGCCGCCGGAGATCGCGAAAACAGGTGAGCCGCTCCATCAAGCTCTCACTCGGCCTCACATGGCAATTTGGGCTAGAGTAGATCATTTCGAGTGCTATTATTTGCGATCTACTCTACATACCTTACTGCTCATTTTCGTTTATGTTTCATGTGATTTCATCGAGTAAATCCTTCGGTCGACCACCAACTCTCTCCGACCGGCCATATGCTCTGGGGCTCGTTTTAGATCAAGCCGAAGCTCCGTGAGGCTCAGGTAAGTCTTCTAGAACTCCTAGGAAGCTTCCCGATAATTTATTTTAGCCACGTAACGTGTAGAATGGCTAGGCCGGGACTCGCCGGAATTCGGTCTCGGTCGGAGTTGCAGGTATATCAATAATAATTCTGCTATGTTAAGCTTCATATATGTTGTAGAGGAGCTCATTACGAGAATTTTGACGAAAATTTCAAGTCAATCGGACGTCGGACGACCAAGATATGGCCTTCCGACGAGGCGCCGACGAAAGGTCGCCGGCGCCGGTCGTCTTCTACGGCGAAACCCTTTGCCGGTCAACGAGTCAACGCTGACGTGGCGCGCCACGTAGGCAGCCAAGTCAGCGATGTGGGTTCATGTCTTCTAAAAATAAAACGTCGGATCGGACGGCCGTGGATGATCCACGTGTCGCGATCCGACGATTTGCAAAATAAATAATTTTTTTATATTGAAAAAAATGAATTTCGGATTTATAAAAATTAAAATAATCGGATGGTCAGTGAGATGCCACGTGGCGAGCTGAGGACCGTCAGATGGTTTTATTTTCAGAAATTTCGAAAAATAATAAAAAATAAAAAAAAATCAAAAATTCAATAAAAAATGAAAAATCATAAAAAAAAATCAGAAAAATTCTAAAAAATTCCAGAAAATAGGAAATGGCCACATTCAACTGGCCACAACCTGTTTCGGGTCTTTCGACCCCCGGTCTTTCCAAAAATGACGGTTTTGCCCTTCCGGCAAACCGTCTTCCAAAAAAATTCTAAAAAATTCAGGAAAATCCCAAAAAAATAGGAAATGGCCACAAACAACTGGCCAAGACTCATTCCGGGTGTTTTGAACCCCGATCCTTCTTAAAAATGACGATTTCGCCCTTTGGGCGAATCTTCTCCCAAAAATTGAAGAAAAATCAAGAAATTCCAAAAAATTCTCAAGAATGGGAAATGGCTACAATCAACTAGCCATGGAATATTTTGGGTAATTCGGTATCCAAATCTTCCAAAAATTGACGATTTTTCCATTCGGGCTAAATCGCCTCCAAATCCTTACCCCGGTCCGAAATCACACATTCCCTAAGCCCTTATGGCTATAGTAGGAAGCCATCGATTTGGATTGATGTGCATCGATGAGGTTTATTTATGCATTTGATTGCGCTTTCATTAAAATTGATTGTGGTTGATAGGAATAGTCTTCCAATCTGCATGAAACCTTGAATCAAACTTACCCCATCCAAAAGTGCGCCTGCATGAACTCTTAGCCAGGAAAATCACTCGCGTTAGGTACCGAAAGGGCGTTGGTAATGACACCGACGTAACCAAGTCCCCGAACCCAAAATCTCTGGTTCTGCAGAACTTATCGATCTCTCCCAATCGATTAGTAAGGTTTCTGGTCTACCCTCCAAGAAAGACCGGTGGCGACTCCAAATGCATGCACAATTTGCACATGCCACCACGACCACACTGAAGGTCGAAAGCGATCGACTCTTATCATCGAATCCCTCAAAAAAATACTTCCGCCGCGATTTGGTATGGGCCTGGGAGGGCCCGCGCCGATCCAAGACCCGCGATCCGCACTCCAGTGCGGAGGTAAGGCCCGCGATCGGTAATCCATTAGCCGCGTTCGCTTTCGGATGGGTCGCGACAGCTGGCGACTCCACTGGGGAATTTGTTCTAGAACCCATGGTTCTAGACCCCAAGTAGACTTAGGCCGTAATTAAAACGCTGAGTGATATTTCTAACCCTTCAGGCGCTCTTGAAGGTGAGGTAAGTCCGCTTATGGTAGGTGTTATATGTTTTTGCAGATTGGAGAGATAAGGGGTGTAGTCCGTGATTAACATTGTTTTATGCAGGTTGGCGTAGGAATGTATGTTGTATGGATGATTTGAAGCGCCGATTGATAAACTGTTGTGCATGACTGGCATCGTGATACTCACGACACATGAACACACATAATCGCGCCTAAAACCCCGGGCGCCTCCTATAGGAAAACAATAGAAGGGATTGAAAATGGAATCTCCGTGAGGAAAAGCACGGGGTAATCCACTTTTCAATTCCGCTCATTTTGAACTATGGATCGGGTCCCAATGCAACGATAGTTGTGCAATGGAATCTACCCTTTCTAGAACTCGAGGTGGGAACCTTGACCTTAGGTGTCAAATCCTTTGATTTTTAGAAGTTTTATCCTCACTTGTCTCATGTGCATGTCTTTAGATGGTTGGTATATCTAAAACCACCTAAAAAAAATCGGTGATCCTGGAGTCACATCTCGAAGACTGGAACTGGGGCATCTCCAAGTGTTCGGACCACATTCCTTTGATTGATTTGACATTCTTAGTTCTCTTGTATAAGATTAATTTTGCTGAGATCCTCTCTATCTCGTCCCTTAAATTGATTGTATTAGGGATCTATTTGTATTGTATACATCTTGATAAGGCTCATTTTTATCGAAAATGGGGGCAAATTCCCCAAACCCGTGGAGCATAGTGGAATTCGTCCCTTCAGTGAAAAATACATTTGGCCGCAGAGCCACTCGTTTGGTGAAAGGAGGTATCGTTCCTAATTGATTTTTAATCAGATCTGGGGATAAGTTTTTCTCCATTTTTTTTTTTATCTCAGGTGATAAAAGAGACAATACACCCTAAAGCTCATGCATCCAAATGACAAAACAGACGTCGCCCAGCTGGGGTAAATGAACCGTAGGCGTTGTAAATACCTCAAGCACGGATGGAGGAATTTTATAGATGTTGTGCATATCAATATGCAACATCAAAACGGAATGCAAATCAAGTGTAAAATGACGTATCGTTCCAAAATGATTATTTTTTTGATATGGGAATAATGCTTCCTTTCTTTTTCCTCTCAGATGATGATCAAGAGTAGAGGACGCAGGATGTAATGCTTTCAAATAACAAATAGGGAACATCAAATACCTCAAATGGCGACTGTGATCGAGAGAATCACCAAACCGCCACATGACGAATCCCAAGAATATCAAGCTGTCTTGAGACAGATAAAATTGATCAATGACTCTGACAATCGAGATGGATGATCAGAATCTGCAAAAATCAATGGGAGCAGGTTCCCCCCATTTTCTTTGAGGAGCCAAACCGGGGGCAAACTCTCATGATCCCCCATGAAAGCGCATCAGACCAGGGTCATCGAATCCAGAGATGACAAACAGCAAAACCATGCCTAACTGGGGCAAGTGAATCATTTGTACGCCGAACGTTTCTCCTCTGACAAAGTCAATGGACGCAATAACAGATTCGTCCGCATCAGAATCAAACCTCAAGATACGAATTTGGGTGAACGGTAACCTTGTATCGTTCCAATTTGGTCTTCGAAGACCACATGCCTAACATAAGTTTTTACTCATTTTACAGGAAGTCGTTGGCGCTGAAAGCCTCAAATGAAAAGAGCGCGCTAACAGGGAGGCGAATAGAATCATTGGCCTTAGAAGTCATGATTCCAGGAGATGGTCTTTGATTATAAGACCTAGTGGATGGTAAAAAGTATCGCTCCTACGTCACATGCTTTGACATGCATTTTGATAAAATCTTCTTTTTTCCCTTGAATAAAAGGAACCTTGAAGAATGGCACTGGAGTGCGCCCAAAAACACAAATGGATATTCTCTGGGGTAAATCCTTGAGAATGATTCATCGCCAACCAAACGGAGGGATCAAGACCACAAGATAGAGGGCCAAATCCTGCAAGCCGCGAGTTTGAGTTCAAATGGAAACACAAAGCATGAACAAGGCTGTATCGTTACAATTTCCCTTGAATTTTGGAACGCAAACTAACAACTAATTCCCGTCTTTGATAGGGGATCGCCATCAAGGTGAAACAGGTTTTCACACCCCATGAATTACCCGTTGGAGTACATGACAAAGGGTAAGGTGTATCGTTGTAATTTTTTGAAAAATTCGTGAACGTACAATAACATGTTTCTTCTGCATTTTCAGGGATCTCCAGCCGCGGGGGACAGGTAAGTATCACTTTCCCCAATCCATTGAAGATGTTGAATAAAAAACAGAGAAGAAAAGAAAAGCTTTCAGAATCTGATGTCTAGAAAAGACATAGAATTCTAACTTCATTGGCATTCATGTTTTGAAACAGGAGGTTGTCTGAACATGAATAAGAACATGCATGGTGCATCCTAAAATCCCCTTAACGGGTAGAATTTTTGGAGAAAATGAAAAAGATTTTTCCAATCAAAAGTTGTTCAAAACTTTCAAAAGGACGTTTCCTCGAAAGACGAGAGGCAAAGCCTAAATTCAAACACGTCCTATACACACTTGAGAGAGAAGTGGAGCGGATCAGATAGTGAAATCTGGACCTACAGAAGTAGGGATTGTTCGCAGCAATTACATGGATTGGGATGACGGAGGCATTCGTTTCATATCTCAAAACACTATAGGCGACCATTGACAACCCCTTTGAACGACGGTTTTCATTCTCAACCTTGTCAAGAACCACTCCACATCGGGGCAAAACGGGAGTAAGTCCAGCAGCATCAGGAGGAAATGGTTAGAAATTTTCTTACTCGGACTAACATCAATCTCTGTGTGTTGTTTATATGGTAATCCAAGTGCCATAGGATGACGAGAAGCGTTCATTTCTCTATCCCACACACGTTTATCATTTGCACAGCCAAGTTGAGCCTGCAAATTCATTTCATAAACCCGTTTGTGATCATTGTAAATTCCAAGATAAAGGCAGATCACTTCAGAAATGAGGGAGTTCAAGACCTAGGATTTGCGAAAAAGCTACTAAGTCGATACTCAAGCGTGCTAAGAGCCAAATCATATATCTAGCACAATTGCCAAAGCATCTCACTTGCGACAAGGGATTAAAGAAATCCCCAGCATCAGAAAAGAAAAAGCAAAGTGCCTGATAAAAGCAAGGCCGATGCTCGTGAAAATTGTTAAATTGACCCCCAATGAAGCCTCGTGGGGAAGAGAGAAAAACCTTTAAAGGAGCCAAATCCAAAAGGCTGCTCCCCGAATGCTATTAAGCACAAAACGAAGACATAGAGAGTGTCGGTCTTTGAATGCAACAAGAGACGCTCTCTAAAGAGCTGGTGCACACCTCAAAATCGGTTGCACACCTCAAAAACTAAAGATGCAGAAAGGAAAGGACAGGTGGTAAATCAGCAATGATCACCAATGTCAAACCCGTCACGAATTCTGGGCCAAAAACAAGCTTTTTTCGGTCCCCAATCCCACCAATGTTACAACCCGGAAGCAGTCTTCTCTGACTACGACACTTTGGTTAACATATAGCTTAGCTCGAAGAAGTACGAGCAAGACTATTTCTTTCTCATTTTGCAGGGTTCTCGACTTGTAAACCCGGAGCAGATGGTGAAGACTTTCATTCAATGGCCTCGACTCCAAAGCGGGTCCCCCTTGAAAACCAATATCCAAGCCCAACATTACGGTCCCGTGGAAGACCTCCCGACCGATCAAAATGTATGCGCTGTGAATGAGCATAAAACCTAGGCATAGGTCAGTAGGGAATTGAGTGCATCCCCTATAAAAATCATTACCTCAAAACAGGTGAGATGGTCTACTTGTCGAGAAATATTCCAATTGATGTTTTGAGCAAACTCTTTTTAGAATCTTCAAATTGTTGGATCCAGATTTTCCGTGCAAGGGATTTGTGATCACATTTGCATGTGGCAAGAATGCTTTGGATAACCTCCAGCATTCAAAATACACATTTCACGATTAAAACTTAAGTCATACGGTTTTTGTCAAATGGACAGCCGTGGTCTTCCCAAAGATTACTAACGTTTTCTTGGTGAAGAAAAATCGTTCAGGTTTAAGCTTTTGCAGGATCTTTGGAAACCCCAAATCCCAAAAGAACATGTGCTCCAGGAAAAGGAGTACCCACATTTGATATCTCTACAGGATTTTGGTAACCCCGAATCCTAGATGAATATTTTACTCCGTGAAGAGGAGTACGCAGGCGTAAGCTTCTACAGGATTTCGTGGAGAACCCACAATCCCGGAAGGACGCCTTGCTGTCAAGAAGAGCTTACAGGGTCATGTTTTGTAGGATCCCTGGAGAACCCAGGTCCCAAATCGATACCCTTTAATGAAAAAGTTTGCAGGTTTCAGCTTTCTGCAGGATAATTGGAGTCCCCAGATCCCAGAAAGGTGCCTCGCATGTCGAAAGGACAATTCAGCTTCTGTGAGATTTCAGGTAACCCCTAAATCACAGAAAAGCCTTTAGGTGAAGCCTTTTAATAGGCAAGCCTTTTCCAAGACCGATCTATGGAACGATCGAGCCTTTGACTAGTCCCAACCAGACAGGGTATGTCAGTCTTAGATTCCTATCAGTTTGGAGTCAAACCAAGGTAGATACCGCCTGAAGGGTCAAAACCAAAGGTAGAAACCGCCTGAAGGGTCAAAACAAAGGTAGAAACCGCCTGAAGGGTCAAAACAAAGGTAGATACCGCCTGAATGGTCAAATCAAGGTAGAAACCGCCTGAAGGGTCAACCAAAGGTAGAAACCGCCTGAAGGGTCAACTCATGGTAGATACCGCCTAAAGGGTCAATACAAGGTAGATACCGCCTGAAGGGTCAAATCAAGGTAGAAACTGCCTGAAGGATAACACCAAGGTAGAAACCGCCTGAAAGATCAACATGATGGTAGATACCGCCATAAGGGTCAACACATTAGTAAATACCGCCATAAGGATCGACACAAAGGTCCGATCCACCATACGGATCGAAATCCTTGGCAAATCCCAAAGCGTGGGATGCGTCTTCCTCAGGTTCCTACCAGTTAGGAATCTCATAATGGTATGACCTACCATACAGGTCAGAGCTTAATCTCCCTAGGATATTCTGAATGACGAGTCCTAGGCATCATCTTGAAAGTCGTCGCAACCGGCAGCATCCGACAGATGAGCTTCAGGTAAGCCTCTCTCATCCCAGTCTATGTTCAAATCGTTGGAGTAAACCGAGGATTAATTTGAATTTTTATTAAGAGCCTTCAGGATTCGATCTCATAGCATTTCTTCTCTCATTTTCCCAGTTGAGTCGGTTAGGAATCAGGTGCCATCTTATCTTTGAGAGAAACCTCTAGCGAGATTCCTCTCAAAGAGGGGCAGCTGTTGACACCAGATTTTTGACCATCTATTATTGTGGTTTTTATTCTTTAAAATTAATTAAAAATATAAAAAAAAAAGGTCATAAAATCACAAAATCAACTTTGGAAGCCTTAGCCTAGCCTCAGGAACCAATTTTGAACAAAAAATATTTTTTGTAATTTTTAATAATTTTATGAATTTATTTAATTATTAAAAATACCCAAAAAATCAGAAAAATACCATTCGTGGTCAGAAAAATATACAAAAATATTCAATAATTTTTTTTTAATTGTCTCTTCAAGCTTGTCACTTTAAATCTTGAAAATGCGGCTTGGGTCACTATGTTCCTTCACAAACATAAACCCGAATCGAGCAAAAAAAATCATATTATGTCTTTTAATTTGCAATTTTTGTAATTTTGAAGTCTTGACATTCGGTTTGATTGCCCTACGTTGAAACTTGATTAAATTTTTCACACAATTGAGGGGAATGTACGTGTGGTTCTTATTTTCATTTTATTCTTTTGGAGCGGTGGACGTTAGAGAAGTGGGAGAAGTGTCATTTTGGCCACGGATGATGGATAGTGGAGCTGGTGGAAGAATAAAGAAAGTTGAGTGGAAGAATAAAGAAGTGAAAAGAAAAGAGGGGGAATGGGTGGAAGAATAAAGAAATGAAAAGAAAAGAGGGGGAGTGAATGGATGAATAAAAAAAAGGAAAGGGGAACCCAACCCAAAAAAAGTGGCCGGGAGATTAAACGGGCGTGGCAGACAAAAGAAAAAAAAAACAAAAAAAAAAGAGAAAAAGAAGGGTGGAGCGCCGATTGGAAGGAGGCGTTCTCGTGACCTTCGGGAAAAAAGAAGAAAGCTTAGCGAGAGGGCCGGATGATCATCTCCTTCGCCAGTGCCAGCCATCAGGAGCGGCGTGAAGCTGTTCTCGCTGCCCGTGGCATTCGGACTGGACATCATTTTGGTCGCTGAGTTTGGACTTACCAACGTCGGTCAGGCCGATTCAGAGCAGGCCGGACCGCCGAGTCACCACCAGAAGCTTCCCTGAACTTCAAGAAATCGAACGGTATCAGCTTCGCCGCCGGAGATCGCGAAAACAGGTGAGCCACTCCATCAAGCTCTCACTCGGCCTCACATGGCAATTTGGGATAGAGTAGATCATTTCGAGTGCTATTATTTGCGATCTACTCTACATACCTTGCTGCTCATTTTCGTTTATGTTTCATGTGATTTCATCGAGTAAATCCTTCGGTCGACCACCAACTCTCTCCGACCGGCCATATGCTCTGGGGCTCGTTTTAGATCAAGCCGAAGCTCCGTGAGGCTCAGGTAAGTCTTCTGGAACTCCTAGGAAGCTTCCCGATAATTTATTTTAGCCACGTAACGTGTAGAATGGCTAGGCCGGGACTCGCCGGAATTCGGTCTCGGTCGGAGTTGCAGGTATATCAATAATAATTCTGCTATGTTAAGCTTCATATATGTTGTAGAGGAGCTCATTACAAGAATTTTGACGAAAATTTCAAGTCAATCGGACGTCGGACGACCAAGATATGGCCTTCCGACGAGGCGCCGACGAAAGGTCGCCGGCGCCGGTCGTCTTCTACGGCGAAACCCTTTGCCGGTCAACGAGTCAACGCTGACGTGGCGCGCCACGTAGGCAGCCAAGTCAGCGATGTGGGTTCATGTCTTCTAAAAATAAAACGTCGGATCGGACGGCCGTGGATGATCCACGTGTCGCGATCCGACGATTTGCAAAATAAATAATTTTTTTATATTGAAAAAAATGAATTTCGGATTTATAAAAATTAAAATAATCGGATGGTCAGTGAGATGCCACGTGGCGAGCTGAGGACCGTCAGATGGTTTTATTTTCAAAAATTTCGAAAAATAATAAAAAATTCAAAAATTCAATAAAAAATGAAAAATCATAAAAAAATTCAGAAAAATTCTAAAAAATTCCAGAAAATAGGAAATGGCCACATTCAACTGGCCACAACCTGTTTCGGGTCTTTCGACCCCCGGTCTTTCCAAAAATGACGGTTTTGCCCTTCCGGCAAACCGTCTTCCAAAAAAATTCTAAAAAATTCAGGAAAATCCCAAAAAAATAGGAAATGGCCACAAACAACTGGCCAAGACTCATTCCGGGTGTTTTGAACCCCGATCCTTCTTAAAAATGACGATTTCGCCCTTTGGGCGAATCGTTTCCCAAAAATTGAAGAAAAATCAAGAAATTCCAAAAAATTCTCAAGAATGGGAAATGGCTACAATCAACTAGCCATTGAATATTTTCGGTAATTCAGTATCCAAATCTTCCAAAAATTGACGATTTTTCCCTTCGGGCTAAATCGCCTCCAAATCCTTACCCCGGTCCGAAATCACACATTCCCTAAGCCCTTATGGCTATAGTAGGAAACCATCGATTTGGATTGATGTGCATCGATGAGGTTTATTTATGCATTTGATTGCGCTTTCATTAAAATTGATTGTGGTTGATAGGAATAGTCTTCCAATCTGCATGAAACCTTGAATCAAACTTACCCCATTCAAAACTGCGCCTGCATGAACTCTTAGCCAGGAAAATCACTCGCGTTAGGTACCGAAAGGGCGTTGGTAATGACACCGACGTAACCAAGTCCCCGAACCCAAAATCTCTGGTTCTGCAGAACTGATCGATCTCTCCCAATCGATCAGTAAGGTTTCCGGTCTACCCTCCAAGAAAGACCGGTGGCGACTCCAAATGCATGCACAATTTGTACATGCCACCACGACCACACTGAAGGTCGAAAGCGATCGACTCTTATCGTCGAATCCCTCAAAAAAATACTCTCGCCGCGATTTGGTATGGGCCTGGGAGGGCCCGCGCCGATCCAAGACCCGCGATCGGTAATCCATTAGCCGCGTCCGCTTTCGGTCGGGTCGCGACAGGGTGCCCATCATGGGTTTGGGTATGGGGGAGGACTGGTCACCACCTCCCAAGGGGCAGTGCGACTTGAGGGGTTCCGAGCTACTAGGCTTATGCATCACTTTGGCGTTAGGATTAGTATCAGCATTAGGATTGGCCAAGGCATTCGAGGGACCCTGTTTCTTGCCTACCACTTGCCAAACCTCAGCAAGTTGGGAAATCTGTACTTGTTCAATCTCATTTGGAACATCTGAAGGGGCAACAGGGGTGTCTTTAGTTGTGGGGAGGCATGTGTGGCCGAAGACACCACATTCAACACAAGACTTGGGTTTCCATTCAAACTCAATTTTGATTGAGCGAGTAACACCCCATATAACTACCTCAACAGAGCGGACAAGAGGTTGCCTGGCATTGATTTCTACGCAAACACGAGCGTATGAGATCATCTTCATACCTTTTGTTTGTCTATCAACATAAAGAGGCTTCCCTACGGCACTAGCAATCGCACTTATACCTGGGGCTGACCACAAAGAGTAAGGGATATTCCTTAGCCTAACCCACACCGGGATGGAATCATGGTGGTCTTTTTTGAGCTCCAGAAGTGGATGCCATTGCTGCAAAAACATGGGGACACGGGAGACAGAAATAGGTCCAGAGTCAAGCACTTTCCTACGAAATTCCCCATCTGGGATCCGAATGAAATAAAACCCATCATCATTAGCTAAAACTTCAGCCAAATTTGCTCCCCAAAGATGTTTAGTCACCCATTCAATAAGCTTAAAAGGCATCCTTTTCCCCCACAGAATAACCCACAATGCATTCGCTCCATTTGGGGTCTGTAGCCTCTAAAATCTCCTCAGAAATTTCCACTACCACTTTGTCAATGTCAACAGCAGTAGGTGGAATGTAAGTAAGTGCGTACCTTTTTTTCGCTTCCTTGGCCACAGCCGCCCATGAACGCTGAGTTGGTGCTGATGTCGGGGTCAACTGAATAGGCGTTGAAGCAGGGCACTGAGCAGAGGCTTGCCGAAATTGAGGGGGTTTAGACAAAGGCTTGCTCCGACTTCTACTTCTTCCCCGAGCTTGGATAACAGGAGGAGTTGGAGGCTTCGCTTTTGATGTACCCACAGCATTCGAGACTGCTTTGCCTTTGCCTCTTGCAGTGAGAACACCAGAAATTGAAATCAATGCATTAGGCAAAGATCCTAAAACAGGATCGTTGTGGCACTGGGAAGAGGCGAGGGTCTCAATTGAAGAGGCGGTAGCAAGGCCGGCCTCCAGTTGTCGAGCGCTCTCCGCCCAATTTGGGGGTCGAGCAGACATGGATCGAGCTCACCCAAGAAACGCTATCAAGGCCATCAGAAGGCTCAAGCAAGAAAACCGAACGGCCAAAAGGTCGACAGAGAGGGGGCGACTAACGACCACGAGAATCAGGCGAATCCAACGACGCGATTGAGAGAAACACCGTGGATCAGAGGTCGTGAATAGTAAAGCCGGGGAGATCGAGCTCTCTGCTAAGCGCTAGTAACAAACGAGATATTATCTTTTATTTTTTTATAAAAGCTCTACTTAATTACATTTTGCTCATGTTGTTGTAGCAAGAAACTTCCCATCTTGCATATGTAATGGTGAGATGAAAAAAAGAATTTGAGCCTGCGGTAGGGATGGTTTTTCCTCACATGTTTTATCCTCACAATTATAGTATAGCTTGTGTTTGTTTCTTATAGATTCCGATCTTCTCATGGCAGCAAGCTTATCGCACTTACACCTTTTATTTTCAAATGTCAATATGCTTCAAGTACTCTCATTCACACTCGATGAAGACATTGTATACCTAAAAGATAATGATTTTTTTCGAGCTTAGATTGTTATGAAAATACTCGAAGTACACCTAATGAAATTAAAAGAATGCTCACCTTTTTATCCAGGTTAATAAGATTAGAATCATCAAAAGGCAAGGAACCTATAAGCAATATGAAGAGTATTACTCTACAAGACCATAGATCTGCCGTTGCCCCATATAGTCTCCATCGTTAAGGACCTAGAAAAGAAGAGACAAGAGAATTGATAAATTCAGGTTACAAGCCAAAGCAATAAGCAGATAGTTATACGAAGTGTCATCAAGGTAACAGGAATCAGAGAATGTACAAAGCTCGGGAGCAACATAATGGAATTCCAAATGTAGTATGAAGAAGACCATCATCCTGCCAAATCAATCAAAGGGAAAAATTACTCCATGGCATAGCAAAGAAATGCACAGCCAGCTTGCACTAGATACAGAGTGGTCAAAGAAGAGAAGGAAAAAATAAAAAAGATGAGAGATGAGTGCTTGAGTTGATTAGACATTGTCTAAACAATTTTTCCTATCAAGTAATGGATCGAAGATAGGAAATGGTCTCACGACAATGAGTGATACCATGAGAATTCCCAAAAGATGGAGGCATAAGAAAAATCGGACTAAGAAGCATTTGGATAAGACAATTTTTCCAATTCATGACAATTTGAGAAGATGCGGCATAACTTGACAGACAACTTTCTGCTAAGTGCAATTGAAGACATATGTCGTAAAGACTACTTGCCGGACTTGGCTAGCACCGTGACAAGCCATATCAATCCAAGGAGTTGTGACTGTGGCTATAAAGTGCAAGTTGATCACGACATTGATATCCATAGATGCAAGTAGATCCATTTGATGCCAGTCATCTTACAACAGTAATTAATTCAAATGAGGGCATTAACAACGAGAAAACATGTTCAGATAGAGATTGAAGACACATAATTAACCTGACTTGTTGGGACGATGCAGTCAAACAAAAATCAGATACTTTTAGGTTTCCATATGCATACAACAACAAATTCTCTGGCAGCAAAAACACATACCAACCTAAACAAAGTTTAATGAGTGGTAAGAGACAACTGACAAGCGTCTCACACAGAAGAAATGCACTCTCATCTAACAAACGAATGAGACACAAGCAAGCAACTAAATAACCATGACGGACAATAGAAAGAGACATGTTCAGCCATTTTGTGTTTCAAAACCTTCTCTTCGTCTAGGATCATAAGAGCCACCAGTTCTCCCATCTCATAGTTTCTTGCAAATTTGACTTTTACAAATGTTCCCTCACTAATAGTCTATCGCACCTTGCCTTTTCGGTGCTTGACTTTTGTTAGATTCATTCCAAATTCTCGCATCGAATCACTAATTACCGATGGTTGGACAATTGTTTTTTACATATATCTTCAATGTTAGTTAACTGCAGCTTATTACAGGATGCTACAAGCAAATTCTCATTTTGGGGCACACTGAGGAAGCAGCATAAACTGACAGCATCATGACTTGTGCAACAACAATGCAAAGAGAAGAAACTTCGCGATTTTGAGGTTCTGCCTAATATCAGTGACAAAAATGACCTACAGCCACCTTTAACTAAGAGTACTCAAACTAGATAAGTTTATCGGTGTGTAATATTTTCCATTTCTTGAGACATGAACCGCATATAAGATGAGCAAGGACTAGCTGATGAAAAAAAAACTCTACACTGGAAATAAATAAATTAAAACTGTTGTGTATAAACTGTAAACCAAACGAGAAACATCACAGCGAGGAAAAAGACACAAAAATTACAACAAAGAACCATTCCAAAGTAGCGTGAGAGTGTAATCTCAAAAATATCCCAAGTCTCATATAGCCTTTTTACCAGAGACAGAAAAAATAGTAAAACAGATGCAAGATGTGGAATCAGAGCTCACACAGAGGTGAAGAGAGGGCAGGTAGCTCAGGAAAATTACTAAAAAAGTCCTAAACCTATTGCAATTGTGTCAATTCAGTCCAAAACTTTTTTTTTGCCAATTCAGTCCTAAACCTTTCGTTTTTGTGCCAATTCAGTTTGGGCCAGAAAATGCTGACGTGGCGCGATAGACGCTGACGTGGCCAAAATTTAATATTATTTTAATATATCTTTTTTAATTTGCTATAATTTATTATTATTTTCTTTTCTGTTTATTTTTTTTTCCTCTTCGTCTTTGCTCCTGGAGCATCCTACAGGCTATTGGGTTCTTCCTCTTCAATCCTCCTCAAGCCTTTTACTGGGTTGATGAACGTTAACCGTCTACTGAGTTGCAACAACATTCGTCGCGACAAGGCGGGGCAAGGGACGGCGAGCCAGGGCGAGGACGGCAAGGCGCGACCTGGCCATGGCCGGGCGAGGTCGTGCCTTGCCAGATCTGTGCGAGGTGCGACCTTGCCGAGGCTAGGGAGGGAGCGAGGTGCGGCAATTCGGGGCGAGGACGGCGAGGCACGACCTCGCCATGGCCGGGCAAGGTCGTGCCTCGCCAGATCTGGATGCGGCGCGACCTGTCGAGGCTAGGTGCGGCTAGGTGGGGAAAGCGACGGCACGGCGGAGCAAGGACAGAGAGGCGCGACCATGGCCGGGCAAGGGACGACAAGACGCGGCCTCCTCCCGGGCGACGTTGTTCCTCGCCAGATTTGGACGAGGCTGACCTCGCCCAGCGACGCGAGGTCGCGCATTCCAGTCCTCGCCGTGCCTTACCACGCCGGAGATACTGAGTTGCCGTCCTCGCCTTGCCTCGCCGCGCCGGAGAAATTGTTGCAACTCAGTATACTATTTTTTTTTTTGGTAAAGCAACTCAGTATACTGTTCATGTTCAAAAGGCTTGAGGATGAAGAACGAATGCCCAAGAAGGAAGACAAAGTGGAAAAAGGTTAAAAGAAAAAAATAACAATAAATAATAATTAATTCGAAATATATTAAAATAATATTAAAATTTGGCCACGTCAGCGTCAATCGCGCCACGTTAGCGATTTCCGGCCAAAATTAGTCGGAAGAACTGAATTAGCACCAATGCAAAAGGGATAGGACTGAATTGGCACAATTGCAATAGATTTAGGACTTTTTTGGTAATTTTCCCCAAGAAGCTCGACAGTGAATACTCATAACCGATCCTTCCACCCAGTTACAGCTCGAAAGGAGGGAAGACCTTCAAATTGTGCCCACTCAAACAACGAAGCAAGTTCATTCCTTGGGTAAATTTTTTTCAAGATTGGCTTCTCAACAATAATAAAAATCTAGCAAATTTCCAGTAAAATAAGTATACACAGATCAAGTTACATGGGAAGTACGTTCGCTTATAAGAGAAAGCCAAGATCTGTTAACCTGCTTCTCAAATCTCAAATTGGGCTTTTGCTTTAGAGAAGCCAACAAAGCTGCCGACTGGTTGGTTAGGGCCCAAAGAAAAAACTACCTCTCACGAAATTGGCTTTCTAGTTTGCCTCAAGCCTTGTGGGTTCTTCTTTATATTGAGTCTCCTTTATCAGGCCTTTTTGGTGGTGCGTAGGATTTCAATAAAAAAAATTTATTACTTTTGACCCAAAAAAAAATATACACGGAGCTCGAAATTGCTGTAACAAGAGATTATCGGCTACTTCCTTCCCAGAATTGAAGTCCCAAAAAGTGTCAACGATGCTTGGATTACCAGCAATCCATCATGAGCAAAGTCTACAAACGCCCGATCCAAGAAGTCACAACAAGCAAATTGAAGTGACTAACCAAGAATTCCTACTTATGAGTTGAAAAAGAAAATAGTCGATGTGGAATCAAATGGATTAGAGATACTTCGAAGAGAGCATCCACAATTTAGAGCTTTAATGGACTACAGCAGAGCAAACCGTGAACTCGGAGAGAGACAAGGTGGTAGCAGAGGGGCTATGAGATGGTGGAGGCTTGGTTTTGTATGAGGGGCTGCAAAGAAGATTTTAGTTTTTGGATTGAAAACCCTAACCTGAGCTCATCGCAAAGGACAAATCGAAGCTGCCAATGGGGCTTCGGGAGGCAACGGCTGAGGTGGCGACATGGTTTTGGTCGAGGGAGAGAGAGTGACCTTGCAGAGAGCATAGCAAACCGTGAACTAGAAGAGAGAGACGAGATGCCAACAGGGGGGGCTCCAAGACGGCGGCGGCGATGACGTGGTTTTGGTCGAGGGACTGGCCAACTATTGTGGTCGAGCGGAGATATAGTCGAGGAAGACAGAGAAGAGTGAACTTAGGGAGAGGGAGAGCAGTCGATCTAGGGCCTGTTTGGCAATGATTTTGTCCCAAAAAAATGATTCTGATTAGAATCATATTTTCTGATTCTATAAGCGACAAAATCAAGCTCCATCATTCGTACTAGCGCATGAGTATGATCTACTTTAATTGAGAATATCGGATTGTATGCTGACAGTTAAAGTTTGATATCTCAATAACTGCTCCAAATAAAAATCTTATAAACTTCACTCTAATCACACTTTGTTCGGCACTTTCTATCTTATATATCTCTCTCTCTCTCTCTCTCTTTTTAACATTTAAACACTTTCTATCTTATAAACAGTCCTACTATAAAAAAAAAGTAATAATCAAATCTCGAAAGCTTTTTCATTTTCCATAGTATATAAAACTTCGGCATATTGGACTGGATCGAACCGGACCAACTGGGTTGGTCTGGTCCTTGAGGGGGACGATCCAATCCTTGGTCCCAACAAATGGGATCAATGAACGGGCAGTTTGGTACCCAGGTGCCATGGTGGATAGGACCAGACTGGACCGTCCAAACCAGACCACCCAGAATATATAATTATATATACACAAAATTAGATTAAAAGAATAAATTTTTTTGAAGAACTAGTTAACCTAATTTGCCCATCTTTTGCTTCGCGCTCACTCTTCTCCTCTCGCTCGACTCTGGCGTCTCGCCTTTGCAACACATCCTCTGATCATGTTTGTCGATATTCAGTCTCCGATCATGCTTTGTCTTGATTCAATATGTGTGTTTTGTCTTGACCATGTTATGCAAATCCATTATTTTGTTCGCACTTCAATTCAGTGAAGTACAAGTGTAATCCTACTTTGAGCTTGATTCTTTCCAACTCAAGGAAAATGATGCAGGAGCATAATCCAATTTCAATTGTTTTAATTATTTTTCTTCTTAATTTAATCTTTTTTCATTATTTTAGGATTATAAGTGACTCATGTGATGATTGTACGATGGTCATGTGTGTGTTTATTAAGTTAGAAGGTTGAGATTGGAAGTTGTTTGTTTAGATCTGATGGTTAAATTTCTATAAGTAGCAGAACCAGACTGGGGCCGGACCAGACCGCCGATTTGAAAATTTGGGGACCGAGACTACCGGTTTGGTTCTCGGTTACATGCCAGGACCGGATCGGCCCGGACCATGCATACCCCCACACAAAACCTTTTCAATGTCAATTTTTGTATAAAAGGCAATGCATGTGTGTTTTTGCTATTTCACGTTTTTCTAAAAGCATACAAAGTTAATTAGTCAAGAAGCTAAAAGAAAATTCTTGCAATAACAACCTAGAATCTCAAATATCTTGTGAATCCATAGAAAGTGAAGGTAATTTCCCCTTATTTTATCTTGAGTTAAGCAACCCCTAATTAAATTACCTATGGATGATGTGGTTGTTGCACTCAGGAAATTAATATCTTTATGTGAACATTCCTATAAATTCTATCTACAGTTTATCTTCTTTCTTGAAACTTGATATACGGATACCTCGAAACTCATATTTATTAAAGGATTAATATCACGAAAACCCTAAATTAATTTTTTTTCCGTAAAAACAACCGAATAGGTACACCTTTGTCACATTTACCTCAACCTAGTGCACTCATGTTACATTTATTCCAAACTAATTTTTATGTAACAAAAAATTTCAAATTGATATACTCGTGCCATATGTACCAAAAAAAAAAAAAAACAAATCCCAGGTTTACCACATTTGGCGTAAATATGTTATGGGTATATCGTTTTGAGGTAAAAGTGGCATGGATGTACTAGTTTAATTTTTCTTGTGATAAAAACATTAGTTTTGTGTAAATGTGGCATGAGTGTACCACTTTGGGAGTTTTTATAAAACAAAAATTAGTTTGGGACAAATACGGCGCAGTACTCATGACACCACTTTTGAATGCATTATCATCAAGCAATTCTCTGAATTTGACTGAGGGGGAAGTAAAGCGGCAAAATCATTCCGACATTTGGACTAGCCTAAGTATGATCTACTATAATTGATGTTTGAAATATAGGCTGAGAGTAAAATTTTGGTTTCTCAATCACTGCTTCAGATTGAAATCTGGTCATCTTCACCCTAACCATTGTGATTTTCACACTTTGTCTATCAGGCATCACCAACTTAACGTGGTTCATGTGAAATATAAAAATCATCTCTTGAAGCAGTTCAAGCCTCAAGCCGATTGCTTCGATTCCAGCAAACAACATATTATTTCCCTTGAACGCTAATGACAGTATCAAATCCACGAATGAAGCCGGTCACCATGGTAAAACACCATGCCGCTGTCAGCTGATGTGGTTTAAGACCACGGCGATCATAACTTGTTTCATCTATGTCTGAACGGTTGGCATGCAGTGTTCAACACTCGCTGAACATTTTTTTTTCCCTTCTATAAGCGATGTTTCTCAAGGAAGTATGTGGTGCATGACGATCGCTGAGCATGTTTATCCTCCACACGATGCCCCGGGAAGAACACGTGGCTGGTGGCCCACCTCTAGCTTAACTTCACTGAGCCCTTAACTTTGCAGATCAAGGATTGAAACATGCACGACTAGAACCCACAAAAGCCTTAAAGTCCAAGAACTCATAACCTCAAACTAAATTTTCTTTTCCCTCTCAAAAAACGAAAAGCGTCAGTGCCACAATTTTTGTATTACGATTATTGAAGTCACTCAAGTAACTCCGTTTAGCGGAAAATCTAACCTGACTCGTCAAATTCACTTAAATTGATACTTTAAAAAAAAAGTTTTGCTGCCGAAGTGATCAGTTCATAAAGTTTCGGCAATATATTAAACTTAGAAGCAAAAAATCACAAAGCACGTAACCTTACTTTGCCGCTGTTTTCCTTTGTCTTGTGAGACTCGAAAAGCAAAATTATGAATCAAACAATTCTCTCAAAATACGTGTTCATCTAAAATTGTAAAGATCTATTTGTTTTCATAAGCAGACAAGAGAAGTAAGTAAAATTCTCATTGAGAACAATATGGCATGACTTGCACATCATCACTTTGTGCTGTCCCCATATAATTAACAACTCAAGGACTATGGAGAAGATGAAAGTGAGACGAAATACCAATTTTTGACTTTATATCAGTGGAGAACTAGAGATATAGCTATGGGACAACACTTTTAAACAAAATAAAAAAAAATGCACAAGTGCGGATCTTTGATCTAATCAATCTTTTTTAAACCGCTGGGATTTTGCTAATCTATACTGTAATATACTATTATTGTAGAGCCGAAAGGATCTCCTCTCTAATTAACTAAAGGGATCACAATCCTTTTTTCCCTCGAAAATATCCTAAATTAGTTATTGTACAAATATTTTATGGATGGGCAAATGCGCACTTTATCTCTCATGTTTTTTTTTTAGTGTTAACATTTAAACATTTTATATCTTATAAATAGCCCTACTAACAAAAAAAAAATCAAATCTCGAAACATTTTCATTTTCCACAGTAAATACAATTCGTGCATATCGTGTCCGTAACTTCTGTTTGTTAATTAATAATTCACAGGGTTCATGCATGTATATTTTGGCTATTATACAAGGAAAATGCTTATGTGACAATTTTTTATCTACTGCCACAAAAAATAGATAATAAATAATTAAAAATTATTGTGGATCTATTCCTTCAAGAACTTGTGGCCCAGAACTTGTTGATAATTTGACCCCCCCCCCCCCCCCAAAGCAAAAAAAAATCATACAATAGGATAAGATACAATGAAGAAACGCCCACTTACACAGTAGAAATAAAAGCCAACTTAAACTGTGTCCGGAGCTGTTGATTAATTAAACACCTTGATTGATATTATCAGAAAATTATCTTTATTATTTTTTTTGCAAGAATTAAATTTGTACATTCCATAGTTGTGCTTTTTCTGCTGCATTTATCCCAAACTAATTTTTATGTGACAAAATTTTTTAAATTGATACACTCCCGCCACATTTACACCCACAAAATCTAATATTTACCATAATTTAGGTAAATGTGGCATGGCCCGTGTGGGTATACCCGTTTGGGATAAATGTCACATGAATGTACCAATTTAAGATTAAGGTAAATGTGGCACATGTGTACTACTTTGAGAGTTTTTATACCATAAAAATTAGTTTGGAGTAAATGCGGCACATTACTCGAAACACCACTTTTGAGTGCATAACCTCAGGCGATTATCTGAATTTGCCAGAGGGGAAAGTAGAACCAAAAAATCGGGTTCCGCCATTCTACGAACCTGGGTATGATTTACTCTCATTGAGAAGGTCGGAATATAGGCAGAGAGTTAAAGTTTGGTTTCTCAATCACTTCTCCAAAATGAAATCTCGTGATTTTCAGTCTAACCACTGTGATTTTCACACATTGTCCCGGCGAGCATCACCGGCCTAAAATGATTCATGCGGAATATAGAAATCACATATTTTAGTTTTCTATCACAAGTAAAGTCACAAAAAGGTCCCAAGCCGAGGCGATGTTCTCAGCTTGGGACCTTATCAGACATAGAAGACAGGTTGTGTATTGGCACTATTTCGTATGGGATCGTGTCACTTCTCCTAGGGACGCCTTCCTTTTGTAGTTAGTAACATTAAACCGAATCCCTACTCAAGGTCTCTTGCTTCGGTACCATACGATAGATGATGGAGTTTGTGCTTTATGCAACTGTAGACCGGATTCGGTTGATCATTTATTTTTTGGATGTTCTATCACGGGTAGTATTGCTCTAGTTTGGGCTTCGAAATGTAACTTGTCGTGGATCAACCGGACGTGGCATGATCATATCCATTGGGCCATGCAACACCTTGGTGGCCATTCTTTTCCACATCGCTTGGCTAGATTCTTCTTCGGTGCCTTATGTCATATTATTTGGACCGTGAGAAATCACATCCTCTTTAGAGGAAAGCCTCTTTTTGTGCCGGGTATCGTTAAGCATCTCATCAAGGTAGTTAAAGATAAAGCTCTCACGCTTGGTTGCATAGAAGACACTTCTCAGAATAGACGTGTGCAAAAGAATTGGGGTCTCTCTCCCTCCGTCTTTCAAGACCGTCCCGGCTCCTTGTAGTTGTCTCCTAGCTTTCTTTTGGCCGTTTCTTGGCCCGTTTTCTCCTTAGGCTGTTGTTTTGGCCGTGTAGTTTCTTAGGTTGCTATGGTAGGTTTTGTTGGCCCATGCTCTTTCCTCTTTATTCTTGATGTTCACATTTTGGCCGCATCACCTTTGTACCATCTTGGACTTGGAGTCCTCTTTGATACAAGATTTTTGTGTTCGACTTCATCTTGTACATTGGCTCTTTGGAAAGTTATATACTTACTTACTTTACCAAAAAAAAAAGTCACAAAAAGGCCAAAAGATGATGATAAATGCTAACTCCAAATTGAAGCAATTCCGAAGCATCGAGTGGATTGCTTCGACTCCAGCAGACAAGTATATTATTTCCGCAGAGACTAATCTCCGTGTCAAATCCGTGAACGAAGTGATCATCGCGATAACACATTGCACGAGAGTGCGAATGTCCCACACCACGTCGCCGTTAGCTGATGTGTTTTATGACCACCGTGATCACAACTCGTCATCCATGTCTGAACAATTGGACTAAGTTGTCTTTTTCCTGTCAAGGGAAAAAAAAGTATCGGTGATCTAAACTCTTTCAAAAATCATTGAAGTGTGAAAAACGAGTGACTCACCATGGATCTCCTAAAGGGATCACGATAGAGAGATTCCATGAAACAGAAGGATATCCTAAAGGGATCACAATCCCTTTTTTCCTTTCCCCAAAAACTATCCTTAATCAGTTTTTTTTTAGGTAAAGTAACTTTATATATGACTTTTCAATGCGCCAAGTACAAAAGAAATGCCAAACACAAAAACTTCGAACACATCACGACACTTGGATGTGTCCTAAAGGGTGCAAAGGTGTAAGGCATTATAAGATACATCAATGGCTAACTCTTACGGATCATATAAGGCTAAACAATGCCCAAAACAAGCAACGAACTACACAAGGTAAGCAACTAGACTGAACAGCCGGCAAAAACAAAAGCTAGAGAAAAAAAAAACCAAGTAAACCAAAGAACTAAGAAGCAAGAGGACCGTCTTCAAAAATGGATGTGGCAATACCCCAATTCCTTTGCACCCGTCTGTTGCGGGGATTGTCTTCAACACGACGAAAGGTGAGGCCTTTTTCCCTTACCACTTTTCGAAGATATTGGAGGAGAGCCGGTACAATTAACCGCTTCTTCCTAAAGAGAATGTGGTTCATCTCGGTCCAGAACATATGACATAAAACACCAAAGGAGAAGCGAGCTATTCGGTGAGAAAAAGAGCGTCCGCTAAATTCCCGCATGGCCCAACAGATTGTGTCCGGCCAAGACATATTCCGCCAAGCCAAGTTGCAATTAGAAGCCCAAAATAATGCAAGAGAGCCCGACTTAGGACAAGCAAAGAAGAGGTGCTCAATGGAATCAGGCCTACTATGACAAAAAGGGCAGGTAGCATCCAAAATTCTGCCATAAGATAGAAGCATAACATGCGTAGGGAGACGATTGAGCATGATGAGCCAAAGGAGAAATCCATGTCTCTGGGCAATGAACCGATCCCAGACAAAGGAGTGTCAAGTAACACACTGTCCTCTATGCCTGATTAACTCCCAAGCCGACGAAACCGAGAAGGTGCCTGAAGGATGTCCCTGCCAAATCATACGGTCTTCCCTCTCCTCAACAAAAACTGCAACCGCATCCACCAAAGCTGTAAGAGAAGACAATACAGCCGAGGGATCCCACACCGAGGAGAAGAAATCGGTTGTTCTCTAAATATTTGACGGATGGGAAAATTAATCGCTCACGTCTTTGTAAGTTATATTTCTAACATCCAAACAATAAAAAAAAATCAAATATCCAGACCATTTGCATTTTCCACACATGTATATGAATGAGTGTACACGATTCTTGCATGTTGTGTCAATAACTTCTTTTCATTAATTGATAATTCACAAGATTTATGATAAGTCGATTCCACAAAATCCTTTGAATGTCGATTTTTGTTTGCAAGCAATGCATCCGTATTTTCATCATTATATAATAAGATAATGCACGATAAAAATATCTTGATTAAGTTCATCACAGGAATTAAATCAGTATATTCTATAGTCCTATTTTATTCTGCCTTTTCTTATTTTTGGTTTTCTTTTTTTATGAGTTTTTAAAAAACTATGCAAAGTCAAATTATCCAGAAAGCGAAATGCTTTTTAAGTAGTACCAGCCAAAGAAACAGAAGGTAATATCCCCTCATCTATCTTTAAGCAGCCCTTAATTAGATTACGGAAAATTAATTATCTTCATATACAAAAAATTAATTCTTATTGTGTTGATTCCTGGGGAACTTGTGATTTTTATGAGGATCATGTTCTTTTCTCTTTCTTTTCTTCTTTTTTGGTTAGAAATCAAAACGATTACGTTATCTCAATGCATCAACAAAAGTTGAACACTGATTATAGCATATTAGAAGAAAAGTCGATGCTTTTGGCGAGGAAAATATCCAATTAATCCTTAACATATTGTACGTACGGCAAATCAGTCATAAAATTTCTAATTTTATCAATATAACCCTAAACCTTTATGCAAAAATTTTATATAGTCCTTCCAGTCAGTTTTTGCCGGAAATCGTTGTTTTGGCAGTCTTGTCATGCCCTGCTGTCCAACATAGCACAACACCATGTCAATGAGTTTCGGCAAAAATCGAATTGAAGGGCATCACTAGAATTTCGCTCAAAGATTTATAATTAAATTGGCAAAATTAGAAAGTTTAGGACTAAATCATCATCAATACAATGTGTTTAAAATTGATTGGACAATTTCCAACAACTAACAGTCTTGGATGGATTTGTAGACATTGTTTTTTTTTTTAGTAAGGTAAGTTTGTATATACTTTTCAAATAACTAGGTACAAAAAACTGGACACAAAAATCATGAACCAAACTAGGCAGCGCAGTGCCTAGGTGGGTTCAATGGTGACCGGTTGCCAAAACGCCCTAACTTCAATCGCGTCAAACAAGATGCCAACAAGCGGCCATTATAAAATCAACCAGGCAGCATAAACAAATAGAAGGGGGGTAAAAAGGAAAAGCATATTAAAAGACGGCCAAAAAAGTGGCCTAAAGATTCGGATATGGCAGGAAATAGACCAACCATCACGGCGCCCAAAGGAGTAGCTATTGGGGTCTGCAATCCAAACAAAGTCTCCACAAAGTAGCCGCAGCAACAAGAGAATCGCCACTGCGCAAAACAGGTAGCCTTTGTGTAAACATCAGTAGAGCTTCCTGCATCACGCCAGAGAAGGGCCATCTCCACAGGATAGGTAGTCCCAAGAAAAAGCCACAGCATATGTGTCCTCCACAACAGCAACTAGAGATGATGCCGAGTTCTTCAAACCAGGCAGCACAATCCAATTGTTGAAGAGCAGGGGAACCGAGAGGTGTCCGACAATAGGTGGCCAAAAAATAGAAAAATAACAAATAAAACAAGAAAAGAAGCAAGCCGGCAAGAGGAAAGGCCACAAGCCAGTCTGAGGTTACAAGGATAGAGAGGAGTAGTAAACTAAAAAGGACTTGATTACAAATAAGAAAAAAGAAGAAATAGAACCAGAGGAGGGAGAGAATAAAGAGTGAAGCAACAAATTTGACCCAGCTCCAGTCACACACCGGGAGCAGCAGAAGCAACTTCATAACAGCAAAAAGGGGAGCCAGCCATAGACTAAAGCCCAACCAAAGAGTAGAACCACCAGGGAGAAAGGCTCCATGTGGATTTGTAGACATTGTTTGTTTCGTGAAAAATGAATAATTAAAAAAATTATTTTTTTAAAAATTATCTCTTGTACCACTTAAGAAAAAAAATGACCGAAAAGTATTTTCATCATCTTTGAAAATGTTTGAATATATATTGTTTTCAAAGATGAAAACAGTTAATTGATTAATTATTTCAATTGATACAAGAGGTCATTTTTTGAAAAACATTTTCCAAATTATTTAATTTTCGTGAAACGGTGGGAGCAATAACGTTATCCTTTTTTCTTTGGCTAAAATATATCTTGTATCGTTCAAGTTGGGAGGAGCGTGCACATCTTTTGTTGAGTGTCCATTTACATTCACATACTCTTGTAAAGTTATAATCATACCAGCTGATAACTACTTCTAATAATCACAACGCAGAATCTTGTATGCTTTGCCCTATTTGCTTTATAATTGACCGATCCATAAAATAAATAACTTTTTTTCATTTTTAAGTTGTTTATTCTAATTCACTAACTAGCCGTTCATTTGTTCATAAAAGCTGATAAGAAATTTAAAAATTTCAAATTTTTTTTTTTAAATCATAGACAAATATCTACGCCAGAGTCAGTCGTGCCATGTAGTATGAGCAGCGTCCACATCAATAATTTCTAGCCTAAATTAGCCGGATGGATTGAATAGATACCAATATAAAAAGATTTAGAACTAAATTGGTAAGGTTTAGGGCTGAATTGATACCAACATAATAGGTTTAGAACTAAGTCTGGTCATGTTTAGCTGTATTGTAATTGTGTAAGTGTAGAATTCAGTTATATTGCAGAAACGTCAAAGTGAAATATTTGTTCTAAGACACAATCTGAAGTTGTAATCAGACGGAGTGGAGAAAATTTTCATACCATAAAGATTTGTTATGTTCTTGGTATTTTATTCTGTGTAGTGGTGTAACCATGCAACGCATAGGATTTTTCATTTACCATTACGTTTAGATTAATTATCAACTGCCCTGGCATATTTACTTAATTAATTAGGTTATAATGACGTGCGTCATCAATTATATTTCTCAAAGAGTTGTCTCCATTTTCAATGTAAATGCATACATAACAACTAAATCTGAGTAATTAACAAACGCATGGCAAAAACAAATGAATAGCTAAGATGATGATTCATTGCATAAACAATTAAGAATTGTTCAAGACTCGTTAATTAAAGGTTCCTTAATTAGTAGCCTTCATCAATGACCAATTTCATCATAAACGCCATAATTAGGGCACGAGTTTACTACAATCAAATCATAAGTTACATTTAAATGGAGAAAATTTGGGATCAACGGGAAAAAAAAAACAGAAAAACAAAAAAGAAGCCCTAGGCAAGCAACCCATCGATTATTTCCAATAATCAAGGATATCTAAATAAGTCAAGATCTATTATTTCCTTATCGAGATATGTAATAACTTGGTATCTTGTCAGAGGCAAGACGATTCCAAAAATCTTGTCCCGAAACGATTAAATCTTTAGTTTCCTAAAAAGCGTGAATCCAGAGTTTCTTCAGCTCTCTCTCACACCCTCCGCGCTATAAAAGTTAACTTGGACTTGGAGAAATTCTGGAAATAATTCTCAAGGTAAGTTCCTTCTCCGCCATCTTTTTAGGGTTGTTTCTTTATTGCTTGCCATTGCTTCTTAATCTGTTTATGGCACTTTAAAAAACTGGTTTTGTGCCTTGGTTTGGATTGTAAACCGTAATTATACTTCTTCTTCATCATTCCTTTTCTGCTCTTTCTTCTCCATAAATGAGTGGTGGACTATCCATGAATGTGTCGTTGAGTTTCCTCCCCATCATCGTTGTGTTTTTCACTGACGAGTTTGACATGATGATAGCTGCGAATATCCACGTTTTTTTTCCTATGATAGCAAGAACTCTTGCCCTAATATGATAGTTTCTTTTGTCTTTACTTCTAGGCATCCACTTTTTTTTTATTTTTTCAAAAATTTGGTTAATAGTGTTGTTTCTGTTTCGTTGCAGATTTTCAGACAGAAAGTAGAATCCAAGAAAAATTCCAAGGTTCTCCGGCATGGGTCGTGGCAAATTGGCTTTGGAATTGATCCCCAAAGAGAAAGCGCGCAGGATCACATACGAGAAAAGGAAGAAGGGCTTGATGAAGAAGGCACAAGAGTTCACCACCTTGTGCGGCGTAGACACGTGCATGCTCATCTATGGCCCGGCGGGGGCCACCTCCACTGCCGAGCCCGAGGTGTGGCCCGCGAGTCCCGATAAGGTCAAGCTGGTCATCGAGCGGTACAGGAGCGAGGGTGCCGATCGCCGTGCCAAGAGGACGATTGGGCTACCTGAATTCTTCACTACCCGGAAGAGGAAGGTCGACGCAGAGCTCGCAAAGGCACGGCTAGCGAACTGGGAGGCCAAGTACCCGGTCTCGGATGCGCTGATCGAGTGTTTCTCCGAGGAGGACCTGCGGAGGCTGTTGGGCTCTCTAGGGCGCAAGCTGGAGATGGCCAAGGCGAGGCTGGCCGCAATGAAGGAGGACGCGATGAGGAGATCGTCGAGCCATGTGTACGAGCATCACAATCACATACATGCTCATGATCATGTCTATCATCATCACATGCAGGGCATGTTTCAGGACGTGCCAATCCCAATGAGGCAGCCATCCGCCGATGTCAAACCACATCTCGATTGGCCATATCTTATGCAGCAGCAGCAACAACAACCCGTGTTTGAGCCAGACTGTCTCAATTCTTCATTCCCGATGCCAAGTGAATGGTGGGCACAGAAGATCCAATACAGGAACCACTGCCTCGTTGGAGACGTCCCGCCGCAGCCACTCGGCCCAGGCGGCACCGCGCTTGTCAACAACTTCCACCAATCGGTTAGCTTCCCAGCAATGCAGAACTACCAGATCACCACCCTCGAGGGGATGATGCTCTCGGAGACGCCGACATACGGCCCCATGGTGGGCAACATGTCGCTAGGGGGCACTTCCGCCTCTGTGGCATGCTACGACACACAGTTGGTCCAGCTTGCCCCGCCACCTGGGCCTCTCCCGATGATGCAGGGCAGTCCAATCCCGAACCAGATGAAACAGGCTCCTCCTTCGCAGGGGAATCATCAGTTTCCTCCTTCGCAGGGGAATCATCAGTTTCATGATTACCACTGATATTTGAAGCAAGAAGAGCGTAGGGCGTCAACTCTTTAAGCACTATTGCTTGATTTAACTTTTTTTTTAATTAGAGGGTTGGATTTTTATGTGTTGATAATGTCAATCACTAAGGTCCTTACTATTAGTGGTCAGATTTTTCTAATGGATGCCATATTAACTGAGTGGTGATTACTGATTAGTGAGATTGGTGCACATTGACTTTAATGGTTTTTGCAAAGATTGAATTTTGATCAGATTGGCAATATTGTGATTGTCTCTGGAACAGAATTTATTTCCAAAGAGATAGAAAAAGAAATATGGACAAAAAATCCGAATTTGCATGGTGCTTCTTTGATTACACGATTCCACGCCAGGATTTGAGGAAGATGCGCTTTACTAAAAAACCACTTACCCTTGTTTACTTATTCACTTTTAAGAAACATAGGCATATCCGTCTCTGTGTTTCTTTCTTTCTTCTTTTCTTAGATCCTTTTTTCGTACCAATACCAATTTTTTTTTGCACAAGTATATAATCGCAGAATTGAGGAATTGGCAACAGAAGAGTCCGTCAGATGATTTGCTTCAAAACCACAAATTCAGAAGCATATAGATAGATTGATATAAGGCTTCCAAGGAAATTGATGATAAACAGTCAGTTTGCTTGCATAGCATACCCTTAATTATATTACCCAGAGGACACCGATGGTGACGGTCATGCAATAAAAGTCAATAAGCAAATCAAGGCTTAAAAAATGTGACTGAGAAATAAGTACCGCCACGAATACATAACCTCAAAGGCTCAAACCAAGTTCTCTTTTAATTTCTTGTCAAGGAAAAGAAAAGCATCAGTGCCACAACTTTAATAAGACGCTGATTTTGGTGTTAAGATCTTTCAAAAATCATTGAAGTGTGAAAAACGTTCACATAAGTGACTCACGAAGAATCTTCTATAGGAATCGCATTACAGAGATTTGGTGAAACACGAAGTATCTCATGAAGGGATCCCAATCTTTTCTTTTCCCCCTTTCCCTCAAAATATCCTCAATCATATAACATCTCACGTTTTATTTATTTATTTTATATTCAACATTCAAAAATTTTCTATAAGCTCTACTACAAAAAAAAAATGAAAAATCAAATCTCCAGACATTTTGCATTTTCCAACAAGTATACATGTTGTGTCTATAACTTCGTTTCATTGATTAATAATCCTCAAAATTAATGATGTTGCGATTTCACAAAGTCTTTTGAATGTCAATTTTTGTTTGCAAGCAACGCAAATGTATTTTTTGCCATTATACAATAAGATAACACACGAGAGAGAGAAGCCAACTTATGCCGTATCTGGGGTTCTGGATTAATTAAAGACCTAGATTCATATTGTCAGAAAAATACCACGAATTGAGCTCTTTGCAAAAATTAAATCCATATTTTCTATGGCCGTATTTTCTTCTGCCCATTCTTATTTTTGATTCCCTAATTTTATGAGTTTTAAAAAATATGCAAAGCACGTATGACAATGCTTTTGGAATAAAATTTCTGCTTTGGAATTCTTTGGTTACGAAACTTTATTTTTCTACTTCTGGAGCATTTTTTTTTTTTTGCTTCTGAAATAGTTTTAGAGCAACTTGAAAAAATTAAAATATATTTATTTCTCTCTAGAAATAGAAAAATCAATTTCTGCTCAGAAACAGAAGTAAAAAAAAAAAAAATCAACTTCTGATCAGAAGTTAATTTTAAGAGCGAAAGTGTAGCCACGCGCGCTCGATCATTCATGAAGCTTAAAGCTTTTGAGTAGTAATCACCATAGAAACAGACAGTAACATCCAATCTCTATCTTTAAGCAGCCCTTAAGTAGACTACGGATCGATGATGTGCTTGTTGCACTCAGAAAATTAAGTGTCTTCATACACAAGAAATTGATACTTATTGTCTTGATTCCTGGGGAACTTTGTGATTATTATGAGGATCGTGTCTTCTTCTTCTTCTTCTTTTTTGGGTTGGGGGTTGGTTTGGGGGTTAGAAATCAAATGATTATGTTATCAAGTGCTTTAAGCCAACTTGTCGAGCATCTTTAATATAATATTTTAATTCTAAAAAACACTAATGACAGCATATTAGAAGAAAAGTCAATTCTTTTGGCGGGAAAAATATCCTACTAATCCTTAACTTATTGTACATATGTCAATTCAGTGCTAAATTTTCTAATTTTACTAATATAGTCTTAAACATTTTACGTGAGATTTCTATGCAGTCTTTGCGGTCAAATTTTGCTGCAAATCGCTGATTTAACATACCCCTACCGTCCAATGTAGCACACCGCCACTTCAGCAATTTCCGGCGAAAGTTGGCCAGGAGAATAACATTGAAATTTTGTTAAAATATTTAGGATTAAATTAGAAAAATTAGAAAGTTTAGGACTTAATTGGTTGTACAATAGATTTAGGATTGATTGGACAATACCCTTTTACCGCGTAATAGGATTTCTAAAGCATTTATTGATAAAAATCCATATTTTAATTAGTCACATCACAATGAATCATGCGAATGAGAATATTATTAACACGTTTTGGTTTGGATACGAAATGAAACCCCCCCCCCCTCTTGAAAGATCCACGATATGAAAGCTTTCCACTCATGTGAGAAAAGTTCGCACTATCACCAATTAAAAGAAAGTAGAAAAAAATTTCTTAAACTCAATGCATTAATACTAATTCGGTCATAAACATTTTAATTAGATTACTTTTAGTTTTAATTTTTTTCACATATTTCCACTTGTGTCCAAATTGGCTGAAAATTGCTAACATGGATGCTGACCGTCCAACATGTCACGGATAGCGCTAAGATGAATTTTTTAATATAATTTTTCATTAATTTGTTTGAATTTTTTGGATTTTTCTTTCCACTTTTCCATGATGGCTGGCGTGGGTCATCCTCACCGGCCGTGGCTTGTTCCGACCACAAAAGAAAATGAAAGGAAAAAATATATATCTACATCATCGTCAGTCGTGCCACATAGGATGGTCGATGTCTCTGTTAGCAATTTCTGGAAAATTTGAACTCAATTGGCAAAACATGAAAAACTTTAGAACTAAATTGGTCCAATTAAAACTTTTATAACTAAATTGGTATCAATGCAATAGGTTTATAACTTTTTTGGTACTTTTCTCCATCCATTTATCTGTTTATCCTTTTTTGCTTTGTACTTTGAACACAATTTCTCAGCATTAAAAAATAATTAGCGCATAATCTGTTGAAATGAAGATTAGACGTATTTTTTACAAATTTACATTTTTTTTTATTCTCGGAAAGGAGTCCGAACTCTCTCTGCCTCACGGTCTTGGATCGATGCGTAATTTTGTCCTTTTTTCTATGGCTAATAGATGACTTGTCTCAATTAAGTTGTGATTAGCGTGCACATCTTTCATTGAGGGTCCATTTACATTTAAATACTCTTGGAAAGTTATCATCATTCCAGCTTATAAATGCTTGTAATAAGCACGGCGCAGAATTACTTGTGATTTATAATTGACAAACCACTTAATTGAGACAAGTCATCTATTGAGACAAGTTGGGAGTCAAATGTTTTGGCACTTCCTCGTGAGGAATGACCAAACCCTTAATTTCTTTTGTTACTTTTCTTTTCTTTTTCCCCCTCTTTTCCTTCTTTTCCTCTTTTTGTCCACTAAGCTCCGTCAAGGTCGTCGGCAACTGGGCGAGGGTCGCGGCCCTCACCCGACCTTACCTAGATGCGGGAGGCACAAGCGACCGCGAGCAAGGGCCATGACACTCGCCGGAGCTCACTGGAATTTTTTTTGGAAATTATAAAAAAATTTATCTACGCCAACGTCAATCATGCCTTGTAGTACAGACAGTGTCCACGACAGTAATTTCTGATCTAAGATGGCCGGATGGACGAAATTGGTACCAATGTAAGAAGGTTTAGGACTATGGTCCAATTGAAAAATTTGGAACTGAATTGATACAAATACAATAGGTTTATGACTTTTTTTTATACTTTACCCTGATAATGGACCAAACCTTTTGAGCTAAGTCCGGTCATGTTTAGCTATATTATAATTGTATAAGTGTAGAATTCTGTTCAACTACACAATCGTCACGGTGTCAATATATATTCTAACAAAAAAATCTAAAATTGTGCATATACGAAGCCGAGAAGATTTTCTTATCATAAAGATTTGTTATGGTATTTATTCTAAGTAGTGGTGTAGCCCATGCAACGCATGGGATTTTTCACTAATCATGACGTTTTGATTAATTATCAAAAACCCTGGAACTTTACTTTAAAAATTAGGCTATAATGACGTGCATCATCATTTATATTTCTCAAAAAAAATTCTGCGTTTTCAATGTAAATCCTCACATAACTTAAGAAACACATGGCAAAAAGAAAAGACTAGATAAGATGATTATTCATTGCATAAACAAGGAAAAGTAAGTTCAAGACTCATTAATTGAAGTTTCCTTAATTAATATCCCTCGTCAATTACCAAAGTCAAGCCCTTTTTGAAGGCATTTTACACACTCATTAATCATACGCACCATAATTAGGGCAAGACTTTACCACGATCAGGTCATAAGTAACATTTTTTTGGTCGAATTCATAATTAAGCTACATTGAAATGGAGTAAATTTGGGATCTAAAGGGAAAAAAAAAAAGATGCCCTAAGCAAGCAGCTAGCTATTATTTTCAATAATATGAAATATCTAAATAAGTCAAGATATGTTATTACCTTATCAAGATGATACCAAAAAAAAAGATGCCCTAATGTAAGTGCACTGCCAGCTTCGATTAAACTAATCTCTGTCATTTGGAGATGAAAAATTGCTAATTTGTCGGGATATTGGTTTAGCATCAAACGCGCGGATGACGCCGTGATCTCTCTCTCTCATATGCTCTTAAGGAAACTAAGGAAAAGGAACAGAATTCCGACGTACAATTGCGAAACTAGAATTGGTCGAACTTCAAAATACTGATTACGCACGCGGAAATATCGTAAACCTATTGTGTGGGTGCTGATTCTGTTCTAAATTTTTCAATTTCGTTGATTTAGTCTTAAGCAAATCTTTTGACGATCTGCCAACGTTGGCTGGAAAACCGCTGACGTGAACGTCAGCCGTCCTACATGGCATGGTCGGCATCGATGTGCATAATACTTATTTGCAAAATTTCTGAATTTATTTTAATTTTGTTTATTTTTTTCATTTTTTCTATTGAAAGTCAGCGAGTGCCGCACCACTCGTCGGAAGAAAAAAAATAAAAGAAAGAAAGAAAATTCAGGAAATTTTTTTAAATTGAAAAATCGTCCATTTCAGCTCTGGTTGTGCCATGCAAGGACACCCGATGTCCATGTCAGCTACCGTCAAAATATTTAGAACTGAATTGAAATCCGTACAATAAAGCTTGCGACTATTTTGATAACCGCCCCATTACGCAATGATATGAAAAAAGCCAAAGTTCCGAAAAGCGCAAGTTGTCACTTATTTGGTTGCTCGACAACAAGCGTCTCGGGGACGCTCGCCGTACATAATAATCCCATGAAATGCTTTTCCTCCCAGCTAGCTATTATTTTTGGTATCTTGTGAGATGCAAGATGATACCAAAAATATCTTCTTGAAATAATTAAATCTTTACTTTCCTAAAAAAAAGTGTGCATCGATTGTTTCTTCACCTCTTTACGCGCTATAAAATTTAACTGAGACTTGAAGAAATTCTGGAAATAACTCTTGATAACGTTGACGAAGCGATTGAAAAAGAAGGTAATTTCTTTCTCCACCATCTTTTTACAGTTCCTTTATTGCTTCCCATTGCTTCTTAATCTGTTTACGGCACTTCAAAAAAAGCTAATGGACGACTGTCCATCTTTTTACATGACAATAGCTATGAATATCTAACTTTTGTTTTCCTTTTCTGTGATAGCAAGAACTCTTGCCCTAACATGATAGTTTCTTGTGTCTTTACTCGTGGCATGCACTGCTTTTTTTTTTCTCCCTTTTCCAAATTTTGTTGATACTGTTGTTTTTGTTTTATTGCAGAGTTTTCAAACAGAAAGACGGTAGAGAGTTCAAGAAAAGTTTGTCCGGACATGGGTCGTGGCAAATTGGCTTTGGAGCTGTCCCAAAAGAGAAAGCTCGCAGGCTCACCTACAAAAAGAGAAAGAAGGGCTTGATGAAGAAGGCCCAAGAGTTCACCACCTTGTGTGGCGTTGACACATGTATGATCATCTATGGCCCGGCGGGGGCCACTGCCACCGCTAAGCCCGATGTGTGGCCCGCGACTCTGGAGAAGGTCAAGTTTGTCATCGAGCGATACAGGAGCGAGAGCGCCGACCGCCGAGCCAAGAGGACGGTTGGGCTGCCCGAGTTCTTCAAGAACCGGAAGAAGAAGAAGGTTGATGCCGAGCTTGCCAAGGTGCGGCTAAGGATCTGGGAGGCCAAGTACCGGGTCTTGGATGCGCTGATCGGCACTTCTCTGAGGAAGACCGGAGGAGGCTGTTGGGCTCTCTAGGGCACAAGCTCGAGGCGACAAAGGCGAGGCTGGCCACAATGAAGGAGGATGCGATGAGGAGATCATCAAATCATGTGTTTGAGCTTCACATACATGCACATGATCATGTCTATCTTCATCATCACATGCAGGGGATGTTTCAGGACCATATAGTGCCAATCACAACAAAGCAGCCACCAATTGATGCAAAACCATATCATATGCTGCAACGACAAACCTTGATTGAGCCAGTCTGTCTCGATTCTTCGATCCCGATGCCGAGTGTGTGGTGGGCACAGAAGATCCAATACCAGAGCCACTGCCTCGTCAGCAATGCCCCACCCGAGCCGAGTGGCTGCAGCGGCACTGCCTTTGTCAACAACTTCCACCACTCGATCAGCTTCCCCGTAATGCAGAACTACCAGTTCGCCACCCTGGAGGGGAAGATGGGTGTCACTGGGGGTACTTTGAGCTCCGACACACAGTTGGTTCAGCTGGCCGGCCGGCCACCCATGCCGCTCTCGATGATGATGCAGGGCGGTCCAATCCCGAACCAGATGAAGCAGGTCACTTCGCAGGGGAATCATCAGTTTCTTGATTATCACTGACCTTTTAAGCAAGAAGAGCATAGTGTGTCAGTTAGTTCTCTCAGCATCAATGCCTGATTTTAACTTTCTTCTACTAGATGGTTGGATTTATGAGTGTTGATAATGTCAATCACTAAGGTTGCTACTTGCTACTATTAGTGGTCAGATTTTTCTAGGGGAGGCCAGAATAACTTAGTAGTGATTAGTGAAATTGGTGCACAGTGACTTTAACAATTTTTGCAAAGATTGAATTTTGATTAGATAGGCGAGTCAGTAACGTTCTAATATCTCTTTTTTTTTTACCATACTCACGATGCAGATCCCACTTGTTCGCACGGATTAAGGGTCTGCAGAAAAAAAACATCCAATGATGATAAATAGTGAGTTTGCTTACATACACAACCATAGCCTTAACGACTCAATAGTGTTCGAGATCACAGAACCAAATGCATACCCTTAATTACATTACCGAGAGGACATCAATGGTGAGGGTTATGCAATAAAAGTCAATAAGCAAATCAAGGCTTGAATCATGCAACTAAAACGTACGAACCTACAAAAGCCTAGAAGTCCAAGAATTCGTGACCTCAAACTAGGTTCTCTGTTTCCTGTCAAGGAAAAGAAAAGTATCTATGTGTTGATAATGTCAATCACCAAGGTTGTTACCATTAGTGGTCAGATTTTTCTAGGGGAAGCTAGAATGACTGAGTAGTGATTACTGATTAGTGAGATTAGTGCACATTGACTTTAATGATTTTTGCAAAGATTGAATTTTGATCAGATGAGCAGTATTGGAATTTCATTTAGAACAGGATTTATTTCCAAAGAGATGGAAAAAGAAGCATGGACAAAAAATCCGAATTTGCCTGGTTGTCGTTTGATTACAAGAATCCACACGAGGGTTTGAGGAAGATGCGTTTTTATTGAAAAACCACTTATCCTTATTTACTTATTCACTTTTAAGAAACATAGGCATATCCGTCTGCTCTTATTGCCATACCAAAGCATAAAAAGAGGATGGTCAATCTCAAAAATCAAGTGCTCTTTCCCTGTAAACTCTCTGTGTTTCTTTCTTTTTCTTGCCTTAGATCCATTTTTAGTACCAATACCAAAAATGTTGCACGAGTATATAAGCGCAGAATTGAGGAATTGGCAATAGAAGAGTCCGTCAGCCGACTTGCCTCAGAACCACGAATACAGAAACATATAGATAGACAGATAGATAGATAGATATAAGGCTTTCAAGGAAATTGAAGAGCCATCATTGGTTTTACATCTGGAAGGGCTTACAACGGAACAAAGATAAGCATAACACACTCTCACGGAGTAGTCTTCAAGCGACGGAGGTTCCTTATTAGGCTGGCACAGGCACCATTACCTAGTACTTGACACGATCCATACACTCGCACTTTCCAAGCTTACGCTCTTCGGAAAATCTGGTCAAAAGCCCACACACGCACACACGCCCACACACACCTGGACACAGCTTTCACGCACCATAGAAACGCCTATGCTTTCCACTTCTTTTTTTCTTTACCATGCTCATGATGCAGATCCCGCTTGTTCGCACAGGTCTAGTAAGTTCTATAGTCGTATTTTCTTCTCCTTTTCTTATTTTTGGTCCTCTATTTTTATGAGTTTTTAAAACACTATGCGAAGTGAAATTATTCAGAAAGCGAAAAGCTTTTTAGTAGGACCAACCGCAGAAACGAAGCTAATATCCCCTCTTCTATCTTTAAGCAGCCCTTAATTCGAATATAGAAAATTAATTATCGTCATACACAAAACATTAATTCTTATTGTCTTCATTCCCGGGGAACTTAAGATTATTACGAGGATCATGTTCATTTTACTTTTCTTTTCTTCTTTTTTGGTTAGAAATCAAAACGATTATGTTATCTTAGCAAAAATTGAACACCGATTACAGCATATTAGAAGAGAAGTCGACGCTTTTGGTGAGGAAAATATCCCATTAATCCTTAATATATATTATGAATGGCAATTCAGCCATAAACTTTCTAATTTTGTCAATGTAGTCCTAAACCTTTATACGAAATTTTTATGTAATCTTCCAGTCAATTTTTACCGGAAATCGTTGTTTTGATAGTCTAGACATGCCCCAGCGTCCAACATAGCACATCACCACGTCAGCGAGTTTCGGTAAAAGTTGACCGGAAGGGCATCACTAGAATTTTGCTCAAAGATTTATGATTAAATTGGCAAAATTAGAAAGTTTAGGACTAAATTGGCATTCGTACAGTATGTTTAGAATTTGATTGGACAATTTCTAACAACTGACAGTCTTGGATTATTTTGTAGGCCCAATTTGTTTCATGAAAAATGTAAAAAAAATTAAAATTAAAAATGATCACTTGTACCGCTTACAAAAATAAATGAACGAAAAGTATTTTCATCATCTCCGAAAAATGTTTGAACATATATTGTTTCCGAAGATGAAAACAGTTTTCGTTGATTAATTATTTCGATCAATACAAGCGATTATTTTTAGGAAAATATTTTTAAATTATTTAATTTCCGTGAAACATTCGGAGACATAACGTCATCTCTCTCAAAACCTGCTCTAGAATTTTTTATGTGAAGACAAAACAATTGAGCTGGCCTAAAAGGATAGCTGTGCACAAAGGACAGAAAAACAAAAGTCCGAAAAAAAGAGAAAATATTGGCTAGATTAAATCTGCAACTAGAGAGTGCATCGAACCATTGAGATGTCGACAGGTGGCAAAACGGCCTACCAGTCACAATTTTCAAACAAAGAGAGCGGCAACAAATCCCCGTTCTCTCTCTCTCTCGAATTCGTTATCCCCCCTCCTTCTCCAAGTTTACTAGGTCGACTGCCCTTTAGTCCCGTTTAGTTCAGCATCGCAGATGAGCATTTAGGCTCTAAAGTCCCTTGGCCAAATGCAAATATTGTTTGGTTCAAATTTTTGCTCACTTTGGCCAGATGCACTTGCATCTCAAATGCTCTCTAAAGTCACTTAGCCTAAAGTACCCGTGCATCTCCAATGCTCTCTAAATCACTTAGCCCAAAGTACCCGATACTTTGGGCTAAGGGATTTTTGTGAAATGTAACTAATTTTTTTTATTTTAACATTGCCACCTTCGCCGCCGCCGCCGCCCACCGCCAGTCGCCGCAGCCGGGCGGGCAACCGGCAGCAGCCACCGAACAGCCGCTTTAAAAAAAAATACTTTACGAAGTTCATTTTTCACCAAACAGTATTTACGTCAATGCTGTTTTCTAATGTGTTTTTAAAATACATTTTAGCAAACACTACTTGCATTTTGCAAAAGGCCTTTAGCCTCGAGGTATTTGCATTTTCTCAAAGTCTCTTGGCCAAATACTGAACCAAATAGGCCCTCTCTCTCTCTGTCCCCCCAAGTTCACCCTCTCTGTCTCCCTCTACTGTATCTCTGCTCGACCACAACACCAGGTCAGTCCCTCGAACAAAACCATGCTGCCGCCGCCGCTCCAAAGCCCCCCTCTACTGCCATCGTCTCTCTCCCCGTATTCACGGCATGCTAGGCTCTCTCCAAGTTCTCTCTCTCCCTCGACCAAAGCTCTCCGCTCGACCAAAACTTTTCCCTGGACCAAATCCATGTCGCCGCCCCAGCCGTCGCCTCTCGGAGCCTCATTGACTGCTTCAACTTTTCCTTTGCGTCCAACGAGCTCAGGCTAGGGTTTTCAATCCAAAAACTGAACTCCTCTTTGCAGTCCCTAGACCAAAATCATGCCTCTGCCATCTCGTAGTCCCTCTACTGCCGGTTCGTCTCTCTCCGAGTTCACGGCTTGATCTACTCTTGTCCATTAAAGCTCTATCTTTTTGGAAATTGTAGGTGCTCCCTCTTCGAAATATGTTCCATCCAATTGATTCCACATCAACTATTTTCTTTTGCAAACTCATAAATAGGAATTCTTGGTTATTCACTTCAATTTGCTTGTTGGGACTTCATGGATCGTGTGTTTGTAGACTTTGCTCGTGGTGGGTCGCTTGTAATCCAAGCATCTTTCACGCTTTTTGGGATTTCAATTCTAGGAAGGAAGCAGCGGAGTTCACGGCTTGCTCTGCTCTCTCCAAGTTCACTCTATCTCTCTCTCTCCCTCGACCAAAACTTTCCCCTCGACCAAAACCATGAGCTCAGGTTAGGGTTTTTCCCTTTTGCGATCCAAAAGCTGACGATTTTGATGAATGTCGTAATTTGAAAGATGCTAAACTGTTGTATATATACTGAAATAGAAAAGAGTAATTTTGAGCTGTGCCAAGAAATTTTTAAGATTCGTTACATTACGATTGGGCAGAATTGCAGCTAGCTGTTGATGGGTTGGTGAATGATTCAAGATTGAGAAAGTGGAGAAGATTGGCAAGGTAAATAAGCACCCTCGTTATAGCTCGGCCACTAAATAGACATAGCTCACTATATAGTATATCTCGTGCATGTGATTGTGTTCTAAAAATGTTTGCTTTGTGTTTCAGTACAAAAAGATTTCTGGACATACATAACTTATGTGGTAGCATGCAAGAATGGGAAATCCAAAACTGAAAACTTTCGGAAATCTTTGGTTCCTTCACTTACATATAGATAGTTCTACCTGGGACGCTTTCTTTGATAATTAGCTACATGCTTTGGGTGATCATGCCTATGCTCATATCATTATCAATCTTTTCTAGATAGTGCTTCACTCATCTCTCATCTTTTTTTTTCCTTTTTATGCATCGTTGTAATTGTTGAGCTGTCTTGTTTACTTTTTGTTGGTAAAGAGCTTCTTGCCTATTTTAATCCTTAAATTTATTTGGGCCTGTGTTTTTAAAATGTTTGTTCTGTGTTTTATTAGGAAGAAACTTGGAAGAACTATATCTATTTTAAAGTCATCATATCAGTTAATTCACACATGTAAAGTTCTCGAATGGCTGAATCATAGATAATTCTTCACTCATATTATATGAAACATATTTTGCTTTCTTAAGTAACAAACGAGATATTATTTTTTATTTTTTATAAACTTCTACTTAATTACATTTTGCCCATTTGGTTGCAACATGAAACTTCCCATCTTGCATATGTAATGGTGAGATGGAAAAAGAATTTGAACTTGTAGTAGGGATGGTTTTTTCCTCACGCGTTTTATCCTCACATTTATAGTTTGTTTCTTGTAGATTCCGATCTTCTCATGGCAGCAAGTTTATCACACTTGCACCTTTTATTTTCAAAGGTCGATATGCTTCAAGTACTCTCATTGACACTCGATGAAGACATCGTATACCTGAAAGATAACCATTTTTTTCGAGCTTAGATTGTTATGAAAATACTCGAAGTACACCTAATGAAATTAAAAGAATGCTCACCTTTTTATCCAGGTTCATAAGATTAGAATCATCAAAAGGTAAGGAACCTGCAAGCCATATGAGGAGTATTACTCCACAAGACCATAGATCTGTCGTTGCCCCATCATAGTCTCCATCGTTAAGGACCTAGAAAAGAAGAGACAAGAGAATTGATAAATTCAGGTTACAAGCCAAAGCAATAAACAGATAGTACCCACCCACGCATGGCCGAGTTGATTAAGAGATGGACTATATCTTGGCAGGTCTCTAGTTCAAATCTCTCAACTCGCGCTCCGTGACTTAAGTGGAAGTCGCGGCTGGTGGTTGTCGTGCTAGACCTCCCAAGGAATAGTCGAGGTGCGCGCAAGCTGGTCCGGACACCTCGGTCATAAAAAAAAAAAAATAAACAGATAGTTATACGAAGTGTCATCAAGGTAACAGGAATCGGAGAACGTACAAAGCTCAGGAGCAACATAATGGAATTCCAAATGTAGAATGAAGAAGACCATCATCCTGCCAAATCAATCAAAGGGACAAATTACTCCATGGCATAGCAAAGAAATGCACAGCCAGCTTGCACTAGATACAGAGTGGTCAAAGAAGAGAAGGGGAAAAAAAAAGATGAGAGATGAGTGCTTGAGTTGATTAGACATTGTCTAAACAATTTTTCCTATCAAGTAATGGATCGAAGATAGGAAATGGTCTCACGACAATGAGTGATACCATGAGAATTCCAAAAAGATGGAGGCATAAGAAAAATCGGACTAAGAAGCATTTGGATAAGACAATTTTTCCAATTCAGGACAATTTGAGAAGATGCGGCATAAGTTGACTGACAACTTTCTGCTAAGTGCAATTGAAGACATATGTTGTAAAGACTACTTGCCGGGCTTGGCTAGCGCCGTGACAAGATATATCAATCCAAGGAGTTGTGACTGTGGCTATAAAGTGCAAGTTGATCACGACATTGATATCCATAGATGCATGTAGATCCATTTGATGCCAGTCATCTTACAACAGTAATTAATTCAAATAAGGGCATTAACAACGAGAAAACATGTTCAGATAGAGATTGAAGACACATAATTAACCTGACTTGTTGGGATGATGCAGTCCAACAAAAATCAGATACTTTTAGGTTTCCATATGCATACAACAACAAATTCTCTAGCAGCAAAAACGCATACCAACCTAAACAAAGTTTAATGAGTGGTAAGAGACAACTGACAAGCGTCTCACATAGAAGAAATGCACTCTCATCTAACAAAAGAATGAGACACGAGCAAGCAACTAAATAACCATGACGGACAATAGAAATAGACCTGTTCAGCCATTTTGTGTTTCAGAACCTTCTCTTCATCTAGGATCTTAAGAGCCACCAGTTCTCCCATCTCATAGTCTCTTGCAAATTTGACTTTTGCAAATGTTCCCTCACTAATAGTCTATCGCACCTTGCCTATTCGGTGCTTGACTTTTGTTAGACTCATTCCAAATTCTCGCATCGAATCACTAATTACCGATGGTTGGACAATTGTTTTTTACATATATCTTCAATGTTTGTTAACTGCAGCTTATTACAGGATGCTACAAGCAAATTCTCATTCATAATGGAAATTGACGCCCCCATTAAGGACTAAATTGGCTAGTTGCCATAATTCAATATTGATTGGAATCAATTAGTTTTATTTCCTATTCTAAGGGAAGAGAGAGATGAGTTACTCTCTTCAGCCAACAGAACGTATGTCATTCTTCGATGGCTATCATTGAAAGAAACTCTCCCCAAAAACTCCATTGAAATGCTATCTCTCGACGACGATCGATCTCCGGATCCGGATCGTGTCTCACATGCGAAGGGGCTCTTAATCTGTGGCTATCGAGGTATGTTCGTTTTACGTAATATACCTCACCGATCAGTGATTCAAGTTTGATCTCAGGGCTTGACAATCCAGTACAACGGTTTGATTGACATATTGCTGGAATCCGCGCTTCGTGCTTATGGGTATGTGGATCTATATTATTCCGCTTCGTTTATAGATCTTGATTAGTGATTTTGTATGAAATACCCAACAGTGGTATCAGAGCGAAGTGTTCTTGTTTCCTGATCGTGATTTATTTTATCGTCGATGCGAACGCGAAAAAATCATTTTTCAATCGTTACTGTTCACGACTCGATTCGTGATTTTTTATGCGACAAAAATATGTTTTGAATACATGGTCAGAACGGGCTCGGCGAGACGAGAATTTTGAGTGGTCGCCCGTCACGAGGCGACGCCGGGAGTGGCCGCATGCGCGCCACGCACCGCCACGGGATTGGTTCCCGACATAGCGGCGTTTCGAGGCGTTTTCGTGAAATTTCGTTCAACGAAAATGGGATCTAAAGATACCATCAGAATAGTATCGACGAGACGAGAATTTTGAGGGGTCGATGGCCGAAAACGGTCGCCGGAGGAAGCGTCACTCGCCGCACGCGCCACCCGGGAGCAGTAGGCATGGTACTCACGCGTCACACGTGTGTGGCACATGCGCCGTCTCCAAACGCGCCCAGACCCGGTTTAATGCTATTCCTAAACCGGATTAAGATATCCCAGATCCAGTTCGGATAAGTTTCAACCCGGATTTGACCCGACCCGATTTTCGACCCGGTCCAAGTCCGACCCGTTGACCCGGTCATGCGTTGACCGTTGACCATTGACGTTGACTTTTGATCAAATTTTCAAAAATTGCATTTTAGTCCCCGAACTTTTGGAAAATTGCAATTTAGTCCCCGAACTTTTGAAAAATTGCAATTTAGTCCCTGAACTTTTGGAAAATTGCAATTTGGTCCTCGAATTTTTGAACATTGCAATTTGGTCCTCATAATTTTGGAAAATTACATTTTGGCCCGTTGACTTCGTGTTGACTTTGTGGACTGAAACTTTGACCGGCTCGTGTGGATGCATATGGGCTTCGATTGGGACGTACGAGGTACCGTTGCGTTCGTATCGAAATTTTCTTCGATTTGATATATTATTTGGACATGTTTGATGACTTTAAAAATTCTGAAAATACGTTTGAAGCTCATGATATATGTATTTTGGGGCGTTTTTCAAGTTAAAAAAATGGCTTACATGTAGATAGCCATTTTGTTTAAAGAATTTATTGATGGCATGTATCCTGTTATTTGAGTATGATTTGATGTGTAAAGCATGTATGTGTAATTCAAATCATGTTATGCCATGTTAATAATTATAAAATATGGAGATCATTGTTCGATTTATGATCTTTATTCAAGTGGGGAGTTCTAGAAAGTTTTAGTAACTTCAGTGAACTTGATTTTACATAAATGATTATGTTAATGGTAATTTCAAGCGAGGATTCTTGGACGATGATTGGGAACATAGTGAACTTTTGAATCTGAGACCTTATGTGAAATTAGTCATTAATATAATTAGTTAATGTAAAATAGATGCGTAAATATTAGGCATCAATTATTCGTGAATACATGTCGATAGAACGTCGTGTTCTTATACGATGGATACGGTATTTTAGAATATCACAGCTTTGTGAAACCAAGGAGAATTTGGATGGCGAAAATTATGAAAACTGGAATATGGAAATCCAGTTTGTGCTATGAAAAGCAAGAAGCATTTGAAGCTCTTGACCTAGTTATGGAAACACCTGAGGATGAGAATACTGCACAGCCAACATTTACTGCACAAAAAAAAGGATGAACTCAATTACTCGCATATATTGCTGAGTAGCATGAAAAATGGTTTTATGCATGAGTTCAAGCATTTATGAAAATGCCAAAGTCAAGTGGGAGGCATTAAACACTAAGTTTGGTTAGACATCAGTCACCAAGTTGAGACAGATCACTATAAGTTTTGACACTTATATGATGCCTCATGGGCAAAATATGAAATGACTTTTGTGATGTGTCAAACATGATAAGTGAACTGTATGAAGTGGGCCATTTATTTTTGACTGATGAGTAGCAAGTGCAAGCAGTAATCCGTTCTGTACTTCATAGCTGTGTGCTTATGAAAATTCACTTGATCCATAATAAAAAGTAAGGACTTTTAGAGACGCTATGTGACGTCTTGAACTAGAATACTGGTTCTAGCTCAAACGAAGCTTCGTGCTCCAGACATAAGCATCAAAGTGGGTTCAAGAAGTGGAAATGATTAAAAGAACATATCCTTCAAGATAGAAATCGAAGTTTAACCGACATGAGAAAGGAAAATGTCCTTTCAAGAAAAACATCTCAAGAGTGAAATATTTTTTTAATGTGGCAATAAGGGTCACTTTGCTCATAACTGTGGTGAACCGAAGAAGTAAAAAAAAAATGAAACTTTTGTACACTTGAGAGTGTTACTTAAGTATCTAGTTCAGTTTTTGTAACTGAATCTTATCCTTTGTGGATTATAGACTTATGAATCACGAATCATGTAATGAAATATAGAAATGCCTTGGTGGAATTTCAACGATTTCGACATGGAGCAAAGTGGATAAATATGGAAAATAATTCCTGCATGGAAGTTAAAGGGATTGGCACATGCCAATTGAAAATGCGCGATGGGCGCACCCTATTTCTACATATTGTGTTATATGCTCCAAAAAACTCAATGGAATATAGTTTCCATATTAGTTTTGGTTAAACTTGATTTCAGTTTGAACTTTCATAACGGTGGTCATGACTTGTCGTTGAGAACAAGTTATTATGATTTTAGATGGTTTCATTGTACTCATTGTTGGGTACAATAATGTGAATATTAGTTATTCAGTATTTACATCTTTTGTGATGATGTAAATAAGTGGCATGCTAGGTAGGGTCACATTGGCCCAATGTCAAATATTTAGATAAGCTAATGAGGGCTTATTGGGCAATATTGAAAAGGTCGATTTGTCTAATTGTGAGAATTGCCTAATGGAAAAGACAAAGCGAAAACCATTTGAAAAAGGAACAAGAGCTGAGATTCCTTTGCAGTTGATCCATTCAGACATATGTGGTTCAATGAATGTGAGAATAAGGCATGGGCTGTTTAATTCATCACATCATAGATTATTATACTCGATTCGAATATTTTTTGATTTCTCATAAATATGAGGCATAAGTTGCTTCGAGAAATTCTATTTTTTGAGCTTAAATTTTTTTTTAAAAAGATCTGATCGAGCTCAAGAAAATCTATCTGATCAGTTCAGATATTTATGTGATGAAAAAGGAATAGACAGACAGTTGACTATTCCAGCGATTTCTCAACAGAATGGAGTCGCAAAGAGAAGAAACAAGCCCCAATGAGAATGGTTAGGTCTATGATGGCACAGGCTAATTTACCTATCACTTTTTGGGGTGAAGTTTTGATGATTGTTGTCTAGATATTTAACAGTGTGCCTTCTAAATCAGTTACTACCACTTCATATGAGTTGTCGACAGGATGAAAATGAGATTTGAGTTTTCTTGGATCTTGATGTGCTTCCTATACATACGATTTCTCTCATTGGTATGGGAAATTGGGCCCTAGAGGCATACAAGAGTATCTTTATGGGATACTGAAAGCACTCTAAAGGGTATGTATTATAGGTGAGCAATAAAGTGATAACTATAACTGAATTTGAATCACGAGATGTCACATTCTTAGTGAATGAATTTCTAAAAAGGGGCGAGACAAGTGAAGACTACTCTCTATTTAAGATCTTGGATAGTAATAATGATATTATTGGGCCATCCATCCAAGTGGAAGCAATGTGAGAAGTGGGGAATATGTTTCAAACGGGTCTCAATTGCAATCACTTGATGTGAAGAAAATGCCGTCATTATTTAATCCGAGTGGGAGCATAATTGAGAATGATATACTAAGTGTATAATCTTCAATACGGCGAATAAGTTGCCAAGTGAGAGCATAATGGAGCTTGATGTACTAAGTGTACAATCATCAATTTAGCGAATAAGTCGCAAAAGCGTTCTCCGTCGTTTTGTCGACGTTTTAGACATTGAAGGCAAAGCATTCATGGCCGCTCCATAAGAAGATGATGAGCCAAGGAATGTGAATGAGGCTCTGACTTGCCCTGATAAGGAAAAGTGGATATAAGCAATGGAAAATGAGATGGAGTCAATGGGATCAAACCAAGTTTGGGAGCTGTTGATTTTTCGAATGGACATAAAGCCATTGAGAGCAGGTGTGTTCTCAAATTAAAGCGTAAAGCTATTGGCTCGATTGAGGGATATAAGGCTTGCCTTATGGTGAAAAGGTATAATCAATAAGAAGGAATTAAATGGGAAGAGGTTTGTTCTCCTGTGGTGAGATTTACCTCAATTCACCTTATTCCGGCAATAGTGATTAGTATGGATCTTGAATTACATCAGATGGATGTAAAGACTGCAATTCTCAATGGAGAATTAAAAGAAGAAATTTTCAGAGAAACAACCTGCTGGGTTTGTTTCAATTGGTCAAGAATAAAAAGTATGTCGACTTTTGAGATCGATATATGGCCTTAAACAGTCTTTGAGATAATGATATATACTTTTTCGTAATACCTTAGTGGCATATGATTTTGTAATGATTAATGAGGATCATTGCGTATATATCAAAAGATCCTAAAATCAATATGTGATCTTGTCATTATATGTTGATGACATACTGATTGCTTGAAGCAATATGGAGTTTGTGAATACAATCAAGAATTAGTTGTGTTCCAATTCTAGAATAAGAAGATATGGGTAAATCTGCATACATTCTTGAAATTAAGATTTCAAGACATTGTTCATAGAGATTGTGATCTCTTTCATAAGAAACTTATATAGATAAAGTCATTGAATGATTTTGTATGCAAGACTATAAACCCAAAGATACTCCTATTGCATGAGGTGAAGGTCTGAGCCGCAAAATATGTCTTGAGACTCCACAAGCAAATGCAGAAATGGAAAGTTTTCCATATGTTATGCTTGAATACTTGAAGTACACTATGATGTGTACGAGACCTAATATTTGTTATGTGGTTGGAATGGTATGCGTACCACTCTAATCTAGGTCAAGCATATTGGATTGACATCAAGAGAATCCTGATGCATCAAGAAAGTACTGCCAATTTATGTTGAGTTCAAGATTGAGATCTGCGCCTTGAAGGCTATACTGATATTGACTGAGGAAGAGATTTAGATGAGAGAAAATCTACCTCTGGGCTTGCATTCTTACTGTGCAATGGCACAATATCTTGGAGTAGTAAGAAGCAAAAGTGTATAGCCTTATCCATGATAGAAATTGATCTCGTGGTGTTATCAGCAGCAGTACAAAAAGGTGTTTGGTTTGAAGAGATGTTTGGGTCAGTGAAGTGTTGCTAAGGATGCTGCGGGATCAATTATTAGTTAATTGTGATAACCAAGTAGCAATAGCTTACACTGAAGATCCATTAGAAGACCAAACTAAAGTCACAAACTATAATTTTGGGAAAGACATGATTGTACGAAAAGATGTGAACACACAGTACATATATACGCAGAGAATGATAGATCTTCTGACAAAGTGAATCTCTAGAGATGTTTTCCTTAGTCATGTGTTGACAAAGGGATTAGTTACTTATATTGAAATCTCTAGAAGTGCGTAAAAGTGGGAGTACTGAATTTTTCCAAAGTTCACAGTTAATGATATTTGTTATCATTATTGATGCTTATGAATTTGTATGACATTTATGCATAATACTGCTTAGTGCATTATACTGAGAAAGTATGTCGGACAGATTAGAGATTAGCCCACTCACAGGGTAATCGCCTTTATTTGCTGGGTGATGAATAAAGATGAGACATTTTCAAGCTTATTATCTGGGTGATAATTGAGAGCTCAAGCTTGAAATTTTGATGTCGCCTTAACAAGAGTATTAAGATGAGGTCGTAATAAGTTATGCCCGAAAGTGAAATAACCCACACATTTCACTTTATCTGTCTTTGATGCCAGATGTGAGTTCTGTTGGATTCTTTAAAAAGAGTAGATTTGTGAACTCAAGCTAGACGTTGAGTATGTCTGAGCTTCATCTGTACGTTATTGAATGAAAAGACATACGCTTTTTGGGAAATGAGAGAATACCGTAATACGTACTTCATTTTACGTATGCATGAGACGACCAAAATGAGTTGGCAAGAGTTTTGATCTCAACACTATGGCCGTGTGAGATTCTTGAGGATATGAGTTCCTCAAATTAAGTGCTCTCACGACTCTGAACTATTCTTGAGATTTCTATTCGGTGTTTGCTATCTTAGAATGTTGCCAATGGTCATGAGATTGATTCGATCTAATGGAACATCTCTAGAAAAGCGAGCTGGACTGAGATTGAGAGTTTTAAGGGAAGAGGAAGATCAATTTTATTTTGATGTCACATTCAATCTTTGTATTCATAGGTCGACCATTATGATTTTATGAGTTTAATCATGATTGTGAATACAATGTATTGTATTTGAGCGCTCAAAAAGATCAAATGAGATGTGATGTAAATGTGACTGATTGATATAGAGTACTGCATACTGGATCTACTCTAAAGGTTATGTGCCCATTTTGAGCTGTTATACATTCCTAACAGATGTATAGCAACGAGCTCTCATAGTATGCTGGTCGCACGGATTATTTGCCCATATGAACTTTGCAATAAGAAGAGAAAGAGATATATTTAGCCATTTGCAGGCGAGTGGGAGATAATGGAAATTGACGCCCCCATTAAGGACTAAATTGGTTAGTAGCCATAATTCCAATATTGATTGGAATCAATTAGTTTTATTTCCTATTCTAAGGGAAGAGAGAGATGAGTTACTCTCTTCAGCCAACAGAACGTATGTCATTCTTCGATGGCTATCATTGAAAGAAACTCTCCCCAAAAACTCCATTGAAATGCTATCTCTCGACGACGATCGATCGATCGCCGGATCCGGATCGTGTCTCACATGCGAAGGGGCTCTTAATCTGTGGCTATCGAGGTATGTTCGTTTTACATGAGGCAGTGATTCAAGTTTGATCTCAGGGCTTGACGATCCAGTACAACGGTTTGATTGACATATTGCTGGAATCCGCGCTTCGTGCTTATGGGTATGTGGATCTATATTATTCCGCTTCGTTTATAGATCTTGATTAGTGATTTTGTATGAAATACCCAACAGGGGGCACACTGAGGAAGCAGCATAAACTAACAGCATCATGACTCGTGCAACAACAATGCAAAGAGAAGAAACTTCGCGATTTTGAGGTTCTGCCTAATATCAATGACAAAAATGGCCTACAGCCTCCTTTAACTAAGAGTACTCAAACTAGATAAGTTATCGGTGTGTAATATTTTCCATTTCTTGAGACATGAACTGCATATAAGATGAGCAAGGACTAGCTGATGAAAAAAACTCTACACTGGAAATAAATAAATTAATTGTTGTGTATAAACTATAAACCAAACGAGAAACATCACAGCGAGGAAAAAGACACAAAAATTACAACAAATCTGAATTTTCCTAAGGCGAAAGTAAAGTGACAAAATCAAGTTCCATTATTCTTACTAGCATGAGTATGATCTACTTTAATATGGAGTATTAGATTATATGCCGAGAGTTAAAGTTCAATTTCTCAATCACTGCTCCAAATTGAACGCCTATAAACTTCACTCTAGCCACACTTTGTTTGGCACACATCACCATCCTACGTGATTCATGGGAACATAGAAATCACCTATTTGAGCTTGCTATTATCACAAGTGAAGTCACAAAAAGGCCAAAAGAGGGTGATGAATGCTCCCTCCAAATTGAAGCATTTTTTAGGTATCGAGTTGATTAGTTCAATTCGGCATAAGGACACCCCAAGTGTCAATTGTTGTATACAGAGCTCATTTTGGTGTCAATATTTTTTTTTTTGGATTATTTAAGTGCCAAATCGGAGAAAAAAATTATCACTTTAGTACCAACGGCGAGAAATTCCATAGACTTTACCAAAGTTGACACTTGGCACTTAAGTTATCAAAAAATGGATCACTTTAGTGTCAAATAGGAGAAAAATGATCACTTTAGTGAAACTAAATATTCGTTTTTCAAAAATTGACACTTAAATGATCCAAAAAATATATATTGACACTGAAGTAAGCGTCGTACATAAATATTGATACTTGATGTGTCCTTTTGCCACTTCAATTCTAGTAAACAATCATATTATTTTCGTGAACAATAATAATTCTCTTTGTCGAATCCGTGAATGAAGTCGTCAGTCATCACACTAATAACACATCGTGCGAGAGCGCGTATATCTTACACCACTTCGCCACATCAGCTAATGTGATTTATGACTACTGTGATCACAACTTGTCATCCATGTCAGGTCCATCGGCTTGCGGTGTTCGACCCTCGCCGAACATTCTTCTCTATCTGTGTACACAATGTTTCACAAAGATGCATGCGGTACATGACGGTTGCTGAACATTTTGATCTTCCCCGCGGTGCCCCGCGAAGGACATGCGGTTGGTGGCCCACCTCTAGTTTAATGACTAAGCCCCCAACATTGCAGAACAAGGCTTAAAGCATGCGATCTACAAAAACCTTGAAGTCCTAGAATTCGTAACCTCAAACTAAGTTTTCTCTTCCCTGTCAGAGAAAGAAAATCATCAGTGCCTCGCAACTTTTTAAATTCGAAACTTGACAAAACGATCTCGTGAGCCAAATGCAAAAAATCACAAAGCAGGTATTTCTAACCATGCCACTATTTTCCTTTGTCCCGTTAGAGTAAAAAAGGCAAAATCATGGGGCAAACATTCTCTCAAAATGCTTTCATCTAAAAATACAAACACCTATTTGTGTTCCTTAATAAAAAAACAAAAAAAAAAGAACAAGTGAGTGAAATTCTCATTAAGAAAAAGATGGCATGACTTGTGGATCAGCACTTTGTGTTGTCATCATATAACGTCTCAAGGAATATGGACAAGATCTAAGTGAGGAATTAAAGGCCTCATGGTCAAGGCTAAAAATCAAATAAAAAAATATGTACAGATGCGGATCTTTAATCGAGTCAATCATGTGCAACTTTTTTACGCCGCTGGGATTTTGCCAATCTCATTTTCCATAGTATATATAACTTCGGCATGTTGTGTCAATAACTTCTTTTTCTTAATTACTAATTCACATGGTTTTTTATAAGGAGATTTCACAAAACAAAGGGTGAGCAAATTGGACTGGATCGGACCGGACCAGCCGGGTTGGTCTGGTCCTTGAGGGGGACAATCCAATCCTTGGTCCCAATAAATGGGACCAATGAACGGGCATTCCGGTCCCCAGTCCCAAGTCCAATCCCAGGTGCCATGGTGGATAGGACCAGACTAGACCGTCCAAAATAGACCACCCAGAATATATAATTATATATACACAAAATTAGATTAAAAAAATAATTTTTTTGAAGAACTAGTTAACCTAATTTCCCCATCTTTTGCTTCGCACTCACTCTTCTCCTCTCGCTCAACTTTGGCGTCTCTCCTTTGCAACACATCCTCTGATCATGTTTGTCGATATCTAGTCTCCGATCGTGCTTTGTCTTGATTCAATATGTGTTTTGTCTTGACCATGTTATGCAAATCCTTTATTTTGTTCGCACTTCGATTCAGTGAAGTATAAGTGTAATCCTACTTTGAGCTTGATTCTTTCCAACTCAAGGAAAATGATGCAGCGCATAATCCAATTTCAATTATTTTAATTTTTTTTCCTAATTTAATCTTTTTTCATTATTTTAGGATTATAAGTGACTCATGTGATGATTGTACGATGGTCATGTGTGTGTTTATTAGATTAGAAGGTTGAGATTGGAAGTTGTTTGTTTAGATCCGATGGTTAAATTTCTATAAGCAGCAGAACCAAACTGGCGCCGGACCAGACCGCCGATCTGAAAATTTGGGGACCGAGACTACCGGTCCGGTTCTCGATTCCATGCCGGGACCGGATCGGCCCGAACCATGCACACCCCCACACAAAATCTTTTCAATGTCAATTTTTGTATAAAATGCAATGCATGTGTGTTTTTGCTATTTCATGTTTTTCTAAAAGCATACAAAGTTAATTAGTCAAGAAGCTAAAAGAAAATTCTTGCAATAACAACCTAGAATCTCAAATATCTTATGAATCCATAGAAAGTGAAGGTAATTTCCCCTTATTTTATCTTGAGTTAAGCAACCCCTAATTAAATTACCTATGGATGATGTGGTTGTTGCACTCAGGAAATTAATTATCTTTATGTGAACATTCCTATAAATTCTATCTACAATTTATCTTCTTTCTTGAAACTTGATATACAGATACCTCGAAACTCATATTTATTAAAGGATTAATATCACGAAAAACCTAAACTAATTTTTTTTCCGCAAAAACTACCGAATAGGTACACCTTTGTCACATTTACCTCAACCTAGTGCAATCATGTTACATTTATTCCAAACTAATTTTTATGTAACAAAAAATTTCAAATCGATATACTCGTGCCATATGTACCCAAAAAAAAAAAAAACCCAGGTTTACCAAATTTGGCGTAAATATGATATGGGTATATCGTTTTGAGGTAAAAGTGGCATGGATGTACTAGTTTAATTTTTATTGTGATAAAAACATTAGTTTTGTGTAAATGTGGCATGAGTGTACCACTTTGGGAGTTTTTATAAAACAAAAATTAGTTTGGCACAAATACGGCGCAGTACTCATGACACCACTTTTGAATGCATTATCATCAAGCAATTCTCTGAATTTGACTGAGGGGGAAGTAAAGCGGCAAAATCATTCCGACATTTGGACTGGCCTAAGTATGATCTACTATAATTGATGTTTGAAATATAGGCTGAGAGTAAAATTTTGGTTTCTCAATCACTGCTTCAGATTGAAATCTGGTGATCTTCACCCTAACCATTGTGATTTTTACACTTTGTCTATGAAGCATCACCAACTTAACGTGGTTCATGTGAAATATAGAAATCATCTCTTGAAGCAGTTCAAGCCTCAAGCCGATTGCTTCGATTCCAGCAAACAACATATTATTTCCCTTGAACGCTAATGACAGTATCAAATCCACGAATGAAGCCGGTCACCATGGTAAAACACCATGCCGCTGTCAGCTGATGTGGTTTAAGACCACGGCGATCACAACTTGTTTCATCTATGTCTGAACGGTTGGCATGCTGTGTGCAACACTCGCTGAACATTTGTTTTTTTCCTTCTATAAGCGATGTTTCTCAAGGAAGTATGTGGTGCATGACGATCGCTGAGCATGTTTATCCTCCACACGATGCCCCGGGAAGAACACGTGGCTGGTGGCCCACCTCTAGCTTAACTTAACTGAGCCCTTAACATTGCAGATCAAGGCTTGAAACATGCACGACTAAGAACCCACAAAAGCCTCAAAGTCCAAGAATTCATAAACTCAAACTAATTTTTCTTTTCCCTCCCAAACTAATTTTTATGTGACAAAAAAATTCAAATTGATACACTCCTGCCACATTTACACCCACAAAATCTTAGATTTACCATAATTTAGGTAAATGTGGCATGGCCTGCATGGGTATATCCGTTTGGGATAAATGTGACATAAATGTACCAATTTAAGATTAAGGTAAATGTGGCACATGTGTGCTACTCTGAGAGTTTTTATACCATAAAAATTAGTTTGGAGCAAATGCGGCACATTACTCGCAACATCACTTTTGAGTGTATAGCCTCAAGCGATTATCTGAATTTGCCAGTGGGGAAACTAGAACCACAAAATCAGGTTCCTCCATTCATACTAGCCTGGGTATGATTTACTCTAATTGAGAAGGTCGGAATATAGGCAGAGAGTTAAAGTTTGGTTTCTCAATCACTTCTCCAAAATGAAATCTCGTGATTTTCAGTCTAACCACCGTGATTTTCACACATTGTCCCGGCGAGCATCACCGGCCTAAAATGATTCATGCGGAATATAGAAATCACATATTTTAGTTTTCTATCACAAGTAAAGTCACAAAAAGGCCAAAAGAGGATGGTAAATGCTAACTCCAAATTGAAGCAATTCCGAAGCATCGAGTGGATTGCTTCGATTCCAGCAGACAAGTACATTATTTCCTCAGAGACTAATCTCCGTGTCAAATCCGTGAACGAAGTGGTCATCGCGATAACACATTGCACCAGAGCGCGAAAGTCCCACACCACGTCGCCGTTAGCTGATGTGTTTTATGCCCACCGTCATCACAACTCGTCATCCATGTAACAATTGGACTAAGTTGTCTTTTTCCTGTCAAGGAAAAAAAAAAGTATCGGTGATCTAAACTCTTTCAAAAATCAATGAAGTGTGAAAAACGAGTGACTCACCATGGATCTCCTAAAGGGATCACGATAGAGAGATTCCACGAAACAAAAGGATATCCTAAAGGGATCACAATCCCTTTTCTCCAATCCCCAAAAAATATCCTAAATCAGTTGTTCTCTAAATATTTGACGGATGGGCAAATTAATCGCTCACGTCTTTGTAAGTTATATTTTTAACATCCAAACAATAAAAAAAAACAAAACAAATCAAATCTCCAGACCATTTGCATTTTCCACACATGTATATGGATGGGTGTATACGATTCTTGCATGTTGTGTCAATAACTTCTTTTCATTAATTGATAATTCACAAGATTTATGATAAGTCGATTCCACAAAATATTTTGAATGTCGATTTTTGTTTGCAAGCAATGCATCCGTATTTTCATCATTATATAATAAGATAATGCACGATAAAAATATCTTGATTAAGTTCATCACAGGAATTAAATCCGTATATTCAATAGTCCTATTTTATTCTGCCTTTTCTTATTTTTGGTTCTCTATTTTTATGAGTTTTTAAAAAACTATGCAAAGTCAAATTTGTTAGAATGTCCAACCCAATAACTTAAGCTATTAGGTGGAGGGAGACCTCAAGTATATAAAGAGCACCAAAGACCCATTCTAAAGCAATGTGGGACTTACAAAGTCAAGAGCCCCTCTCACGTGCAAGCCAGGAAAGAGCCGCACGTGGAATTTGGGTAAACACACATTGCGAAAGGGCAAACACTGGCTCTGATACCATGTTAGAATGTCCAACCCAATAACTTAAGCTATTAGGTGGAGGGAGACCTCAAGTATATAAAGAGCACCAAAGACCCATTCTAAAGCAATGTGGGACTTACAAAGTCAAGAGCCCCTCTCACGTGCAAGCCGGGAAAGAGCCGCACGTGGAATTTGGGTAAACACACATTGCGAAAGGGCAAACACTGGCTCTGATACCATGTTAGAATGTCCAACCCAATAACTTAAGCTATTAGGTGGAGGGAGACCTCAAGTATATAAAGAGCACCAAAGACCCATTCTAAAGCAATGTGGGACTTACAAAGTCAAGAGCCCCTCTCACGTGCAAGCCAGGAAAGAGCCGCACGTGGAATTTGGGTAAACACACATTGCGAAAGGGCAAACACTGGCTCTGATACCATGTTAGAAAGTCCAACCCAATAACTTAAGCTATTAGGTGGAGGGAGACCTCAAGTATATAAAGAGCACCAAAGACCCATTCTAAAGCAATGTGGGACTTACAAAGTCAAGAAAATTATCCAGAAAGCGAAATGCTTTTTAAGTAGTACCAGCCAAAGAAACAGAAGGTAATATCCCCTCATCTATCTTTAAGCAGCCCTTAATTAGATTACGGAAAATTAATTATCTTCATATACAAAAAATTAATTCTTATTGTGTTGATTCCTGGGGAACTTGTGATTATTATGAGGATCATGTTCTTTTCTCTTTCTTTTCTTCTTTTTTGGTTAGAAATCAAAACGATTACGTTATCTCAATGCATCAACAAAAGTTGAACACTGATTACAGCATATTAGAATAAAAGTCGATGCTTTTGGCGAGGAAAATATCCAATTAATCCTTAACATATTGTACGTACGGCAAATCAGTCATAAAATTTCTAATTTTATCAATATAACCCTAAACCTTTATGCAAAAATTTTATATAGTCCTTCGGTCAGTTTTTACCGGAAATCGTTGTTTTGACAGTCTTGTCATGCCCTGCCGTCCAACATAGCACAACACCATGTCAGTGAGTTTCGGCAAAAATCGAATTGAAGGGCATCACTAGAATTTTGCTCAAAGATTTATAATTAAATTGGCAAAATTAGAAAGTTTAGAACTAAATAATCATCAATACAATATGTTTAGAATTGATTGGACAATTTCTAACAACTAACAGTCTTGGATGGATTTGTAGGCATTGTTTGTTTCGTGAAAAATCAATAATTAAAAAAAATTAAAAATTTGAAAAATGAATAATTAAAAAAATATTTTTTAAAAAATTATCTCTTGTACCACTTATGAAAAAAAATGACCGAAAATTATTTTCATCATCTTTGAAAATGTTTGAATATATATTGTTTTCAAAGATGAAAACAGTTAATTGATTAATTATTTCAATTGATACAAGCGGTCATTTTTCAAAAAATATTTTCCAAATTATTTAATTTTCGGGAAACGGTCGAAGCAGTAAAGTTATCCTTTTTTCTTTGGCTAAAATATATCTTGTATCGTTCAAGTTGGGAGGAGCGTGCACATCTTTTGTTGAGTGTCCATTTACTTTCACACACTCTTGTAAAGTTATAATCATACCAGCTGATAACTGCTTCTAATAATCACAACGCAGAATCTTGTGTGCTTTTCCCTATTTGCTTTATAATTGACCGATCCATAAAATAAATAATTTTTTTCATTTTCAAGTTGTTTATTCTAATTCACCGACTAGCAGTTCATTTGTTCATAAAAGCTGATAAGAAATTTAAAATTTTCAAATATTTTTTTTTAAAAAATCATAGACAAATATCTACACCAGAGTCAGTCGTGCCATGTAGTATGAGTAGCGTCCACATCAATAATTTCTAGTCTAAATTAGCCGGATGGATTGAATTGATACCAATATAAAAAGATTTAGAACTAAATTGGTAAGGTTTGGGGTTAAATTGATACCAACATAATAGATTTAGAACTAAGTCTGGTCATGTTTAGCTGTATTGTAATTGTGTAAGTGTAGAATTCAGTTATATTGTAGAAACATCAAAGTGAAATATATATTCTAAGACACAATCTGAAGTTGTAATCAGACGGAGTGGAGAAAATTTTCATACCACAAAGATTTGTTATGTTCTTGGTATTTTATTCTGTGTAGTGGTGTAACCATGCAACGCATAGGATTTTTCATTTACCATTACGTTTAGATTAATTATCAACTGCCCTGGCATATTTACTAAATTAATTAGGTTATAATGACGTGCGTCATCAATTATATTTCTCAAAGAGTTGTCTCCATTTTCAATGTAAATGCATACATAACAACTAAATCTGAGTAATTAACAAACGCATGGCAAAAACAAAAGAATAGCTAAGATGATGATTCATTGCATAAACAATTAAGAATTGTTCAAGACTCGTTAATTAAAGGTTCCTTAAGTAATAGCCTTCATCAATGACCAATTTCATCATAAACGCCATAATTAGGGCACGACTTTACTACAATCAAATCATAAGTTACATTTAAATGGAGAAAATTTGGGATCAACGGGAAAAAAAAAAACAGAAAAACAAAAAAGAAGCCCTAGGCAAGCAACCCATCGATTATTTCCAATAATCAATGATATCTAAATAAGTCAAGATCTATTATTTCCTTATCGAGATATGTAATAACTTGGTATCTTGTCAGAGGCAAGACGATTCCAAAAATCTTGTCCCGAAACGATTAAATCTTTAGTTTCCTAAAAAGCGTGAATCCAGAGTTTCTTCAGCTCTCTCTCACACCCTCTGCGCTATAAAAGTTAACTTGGACTTGGAGAAATTCTGGAAATAATTCTCAAGGTAAGTTCCTTCTCCGCCATCTTTTTAGGGTTGTTTCTTTATTGCTTCTCATTGCTTCTTAATCTGTTTATGGCACTTTAAAAAACTGGTTTTGTGCCTTGGTTTGGATTGTAAACCGTAATTATACTTCTTCTTCATCATTCCTTTTCTGCTCTTGCTTCTCCATAAATGAGTGGTGGACTATCCATGAATGTGTCGTCGAGTTTCCTCCCCATCATCGTCGTGTTTTTCACTGACGAGTTTGACATGATGATAGCTGTGAATATCCACGTTTTTTTTCCTATGATGGCAAGGACTCTTGCCCTAATATGATAGTTTCTTTTGTCTTTACTTCTTGGCATCCACTTTTTTTTATTTTTTCAAAAATTTGGTTAATACTGTTGTTTCTGTTTCGTTGCAGATTTTCAGACAGAAAGTAGATTCCAAGAAAAATTTCAAGGTTCTCTGGCATGGGTCGTGGCAAATTGGCTTTGGAATTGATCCCCAAAGAGAAAGCGCGCAGGATCACATACGAGAAAAGGAAGAAGGGCTTGATGAAGAAGGCGCAAGAGTTCACCACCTTGTGCGGCGTAGACACGTGCATGCTCATCTACGGCCCGGCGGGGGCCACCGCCACTGCCGAGCCCGAGGTGTGGCCCGCGAGTCCGGAGAAGGTCAAGCTGGTCATCGAGCGGTACAGGAGCGAGGGTGCCGATCGCCGTGCCAAGAGGACGAATGGACTACCTGAATTCTTCACTACCCGTAAGAGGAAGGTCGACGCAGAGCTCGCCAAGGCACGGCTTGCGAACTGGGAGGCCAAGTACCCGGTCTCGGATGCGCTGATCGAGGGTTTCTCCGAGGAGGACCTGAGGAGGCTGTTGGGCTCTCTAGGGCGCAAGCTGGAGATGGCCAAGGCGAGGCTGGCCGCAATGAAGGAGGACGCGATGAGGAGATCGTCGAGCCATGTGTACGAGCATCACAATCACATACATGCGCATGATCATGCCTATCATCATCACATGCAGGGCATGTTTCAGGACGTGCCAATCCCAATAAGGCAGCCATCCGCCGACGTCAAACCACATCTCGATTGGCCATATCTTATGGAGCAGCAGCAACAACAACCCGTGTTTGAGGCAGACTGTCTCAATTCTTCATTCCCGATGCCAAGTGAATGGTGGGCACAGAAGATCCAATACAGGAACCACTGCCTTGTTGGAGACGTCCCGCCGCAGCCACTCGGCCCAGGCGGCACCGCGCTTGTCAACAACTTCCACCAACCGGTCAGCTTCCCAGCAATGCAGAACTACCAGATCACCACCCTCGAGGGGATGATGCTCTCGGAGACGCCGACATACGGCCCCATGGTGGGCAACATGTCGCTAGGGGGCACTTCCGCCTCTGTGGCATGCTACGACACACAGTTGGTCCAGCTTGCCCCGCCACCTGGGCCTCTCCCGATGATGCAGGGCAGTCCAATCCCGAACCAGATGAAACAGGCTCCTCCTTCGCAGGGGAATCATCAGTTTCCTCCTTCGCAGGGGAATCTTCAGTTTCATGATTATCACTGATATTTGAAGCAAGAAGAGCGTAGGGCGTCAACTCTTTAAGCACTATTGCTTGATTTAATTTTTTTTAATTAGATGGTAGGATTTCTATGTGTTGATAATGTCAATCACCAAGGTCGTTACTATTAGTGGTCAGATTTTTCTAATGGATGCCATATTAACTGAGTGGTGATTACTGATTAGTGAGATTGGTGCACATTGACTTTAATGGTTGCAAAGATTGAATTTTGATTATATGGGCAATATTGTGATTTCCTCTAGAACAGAATTTATTTGCAAAGAGATTGAAAAAGAAATGTGGACAAAAAATTCGAATTTGCATGGTGCTTCTTTGATTACAAGAATCCACGCCAGGATTTGAGGAAAATGTGTTTTACTGAAAAACCACTTACCCTTGTTTACTTATTCACTTTTAAGAAACATAGGCATATCCGTCTCTGTGTTTCTTTCTTTTTTCTTTTCTTAGATCCTTTTTTCGTACCAATACCATTTTTTTTTGCACGAGTATATAAGCGCAAAATTGAGGAATTGGCAATAGAAGAGTCCGTCAGATGATTTGCTTCAAAACCACGAATTCAGAAACATATAGATAGATTGATATAAGGCTTCCAAGGACATTGATAAACAGTCAGTTTGCTTGCATAGCACACCCTTAATTATATTACCTAGAGGACACCGATGGTGACGGTCATGCAATAAAAGTCAATAAGCAAATCAAGGCTTAAAAAATGTGATTGAGAAATAAGAACCACCACGAATACATAACCTTAAACTAAGTTCTCTTTTAATTTCTTGTCAAGGAAAAGAAAAGCATCAGTGCCACAACTTTAATAAGACGCTGATTTTGGTGTTAAGATCTTTCAAAAATCATTGAAGTGTGAAAAACGTTCACATAAGTGACTCACGAAGAATCTTCTATAGGAATCGCATTACAGAGATTTGGTGAAACACGAAGTATCTCATGAAGGGATCCCAATCTTTTCTTTTCCCCCTTTCCCTCAAAATATCCTCAATCATATAACATCTCACGTTTTATTTATTTATTTTATATTCAACATTTAAAAATTTTCTACAAGCTCTATTGCAAAAAAAAAAATGAAAAATCAAATCTCCAGACGTTTTGCATTTTCCAACAAGTATATATACATGTTGTGTCGATAACTTCGTTTCATTGATTAATAATCCTCAAAATTAATGATATTGCGATTTCACAAAGTCTTTTGAATGTCAATTTTTGTTTGCAAGCAACGCAAATGTATTTTTTGCCATTATACAATAAGATAACACAAGAGAGAGAGAAGCCAACTTACGCTGTATCTGGGGTTCTGGATTAATTAAAGACCTATATTCATATTGTCAGAAAAATACCACGAATTGAGTTCTTTGCAAAAATTAAATCCGTATTTTCTTCTGCCTATTCTTATTTTTGATTCCCTAATTTTATGAGTTTCAAAAAATATGCAAAGCTCGTATGACAATGCTTTTGGAATAAAATTTCTGCTTCGGAATTATTTGGTTACGTAACTTTATTTTTCTACTTCTTGAGCATTTTTTTCTTCTGAAATAGTTTTAGAGCAACTTGAAAAAATAAAAATATATTTATTTCTCTCCAGAAATAGAAAAATCAATTTCTGCTCAGAAACAGAAGTAAAAAAAAAAAATCAACTTCTGGCCAGAAGTTAATTTTAAGAGCAAAAGTGTAGCCACGCGCGCTCGATCATTCATGAAGCTTAAAGCTTTTTAGTAGTAATCACCATAGAAACAGACAGTAACATCCAATCTCTATCTTTAAGCAGCTCTTAATTAGACTACGGATCGATGATGTGCTTGTTGTACTCAGAAAATTAAGTGTCTTCATACACAAGAAATTGATACTTATTGTCTTGATTCCTGGGGAACTTTGTGATTATTATGAGGATCATGTCGTCTTCTTCTTCTTCTTCTTTTTGGGTTGGGGGTTGGTTTGGGGGTTAGAAATCAAAGGATTATGTCATCAAGTGCTTTAAGCCAACTTGTCGAACATCTTTAATATAATATTTTAATTCTAAAAAGCACTGATGACAGCATATTAGAAGAAAAGTCAATTCTTTTGGCGGGAAAAATATCCTACTAATCCTTAACAGATTGTACATATGTCAATTCAGTGCTAAATTTTCTAGTTTTACTAATATAGTCTTAAACCTTTTACGTGAGATTTCTATGTAGTCTTTGCGGTCAAATTTTGCTGCAAATCGCTGATTTAACATATCCCTACCGTCCAATGTAGCACACCGCCACTTCAGCAAGTTCCGGCAAAAGTTGACCAGGAGAATTACATTGAAATTTCGTTAAAATGTTTAGGATTAAATTAGAAAAATTAGAAAGTTTAGGACTTAATTAGCATACAATCCGTACAATAGATTTAGGATTGATTGGACAATTTACCCTTTTACCGTGTAATAGGATTTCTAAAGCATTTATTGATAAAATCCATATTTTAATTAGTCACATTACAATGAATCATGCCAATGAGAATATTATTAACACGTTTTGGTTTGGATACGAAATGAAACCAAGCTTTCCGCTCATGTGAGAAAAGTTCGCACTACCACCAATTAGAAGAAAGTATAAAAAAAATTCTTAAACTCATTGCATTAGTACTAATTCATTCATAAACATTTTAATTAGATTACTTTTAGTTTTAATTTTTTCACATTTTTCCAATTGTGTCCAAATTGGTTGAAAATTGCTAACATTGATGCTGACCGTCCAACATGTCACGGATGGCGCTAAGGTGAATTTTTTAATATAATTTTTCATTAATTTGTTTGAATTTTTTGGATTTTTCTTTCCATTTTTCCATGATGGCTGGCGTGGGTCATCCTCATCGGCCATGGCTTGTTCCAACCACAAAAGAAAATGAAAGGAAAAAATATATATCTATGTCATCGACAGTAGTGCCGCATAGGATGGTCGATGTCTCTGTTAGCAATTTCTGGAAAATTTGGACTCAATTAGCAAAACATGAAAAACTTTAGAACTAAATTGGTCCAATTAAAACCTTTATAACTAAATTGGTATCAATGCAGTAGGTTTATAACTTTTTTGGTACTTTTCTCCATCAATTTATCTGTTTATCCTTTTTTGCTTTGTACTTTGAACACAATTTCTCTGCATAAAAAAATAATTAGCGCATAATCTGTTGAAATGAAGATTAGACGTATTTTTTACAAATTTGCATTTTTTTTTATTCTCGGAAAGGAGTCCGAACTCTCTCTGCCTCGCGGTCTTGGATCGATGCGTAATTTTGTCCTTTTTTCTATGGCTAATAGATGACTTGTCTCAATTAAGTTGTGATTAGCGTGCACATCTTTCATTGAGGGTCCATTTACATTTAAATACTCTTGGAAAGTTATCATCATTCCAGCTTATAAATGCTTGTAATAAGCACGGCGCAGAATTACTTGTGATTTATAATTGACAAACTACTTAATTGAGACAAGTCATCTATTGACACAAGTTGGGAGTCAAATGTTTTGGCACTTCCTCGTGAGGAATGACCAAACCCTTAATTTTTTTTGTTACTTTTTTTTTCTTTTTCCCCCTCTTTTCCTTCTTTTCCTCTTTTTGTCCACTGAGCTCCGTCAAGGTCGTCGGCAACTGGGCAAGGGTCGCGGCCCTCACCCGACCTTGCCTAGATGTGGGAGGCACAAGCGACCGCGAGCAAGGGCCATGACACTCGCCGGAGCTCACTGGAATTTTTTTTGGAAATTATAATAAAAGTTATCTACGCCAACGCCAATCATGCCTTGTAGTACAGACAGTGTCCACGACAGTAATTTCTGATCTAAGATGGCCGGATGGACGAAATTGGTACCAATATAAGAAGGTTTAGGACTATGGTCCAATTGAAAAATTTGGAACTGAATTGATACTAATACAATAGGTTTATGACTTTTTTTATACTTTACGTACCCTGATAATGGACCAAACCTTTTGAGCTAAGTCCGGTCATGTTTAGCTACATTATAATTGTATAAGTGTAGAATTCTGTTCAACTACACAATCGTCACGGTGTCAATATATGTTCTAACAAAAAAATCTAAAATTGTGCATATACGAAGCCGAGAAGATTTTCTTATCATAAAGATTTGTTATGGTATTTATTCTAAGTAGTGGTGTAGCCCATGCAACGCATGGGATTTTTCATTAATCATGACGTTTTGATTAATTATCAAAAACCCTGGAACTTTACTTAAAAAATTAGGCTATAATGACGTGCATCATCATTTATATTTCTCAAAGAATTTTCTGCGTTTTCAATTTAAATGCCCACATAACTTAAGAAACACATGGCAAAAAGAAAAGACTAGCTAAGATGATTATTCATTGCATAAACAAGGAAAAGTAAGTTCAAGACTCATTAATTGAAGTTTCCTTAATTAATATCCCTCGTCAATTACCAAAGTCAAGCCCTTTTTGAAGGCATTTTAGACACTTATTAATCATACGCACCATAATTAGGGCAAGACTTTACCACAACCAGGTCATAAGTTACATTTTTTTGGTCGAATTCATAATTAAGTTACATTGAAATGGAGTAAATTTGGGATCTAACGGGGAAAAAAAAAGGAAGCCCTAAGCAAGCAGCTAGTGATTATTTCCAATAATCTAAAATATCTAAATAAGTCAATATACGTTATTATCTTATCGAGATATGTAAAAATTTGGTATCTTGTGAGATGCAGGATGATACTAAAAATATCTTTTTGAAATAATTAAATCTTTACTTTCCTAAACAAAAGTGTGCATCGATTGTTTCTTCACCTCTTTATGCGCTATAAAATTTAACTGGGAGTTTGAAGAAATTCTGGAAATAACTCTTAATAACATTGACGAAGCCATTGAAAAAGAAGGTAAGTTCTTTCTCCACCATCTTTGTACAGTTCCTTTATTGCTTCCCATTGCTTCTTAATCTGTTTACGGCACTTCAAAAAAAGCTAATGGACGACTGTCCATCTTTTTACATGACAATAGCTATGAATATCTAACTTTTGTTTTCCTTTTCTGTGATAGCAGGAACTCTTGCCCTAACATGATAGGTTCTTGTGTCTTTACTCGTGGCATGCACTGCTTTTTTTTTTCTCCCTTTTCCAAATTTTGTTGATACTGTTGTTTTTGTTTTATTGCAGAGTTTTCAAACAGAAAGACGGTAGAGAGTTCAAGAAAAGTTTATCCGGACATGGGTCGTGGCAAATTGGCTTTGGAGCTGCTCCCAAAAGAGAAAGCGCGGAGGATCACCTATGAAAAGAGAAAGAAGGGCTTGATGAAGAAGGCCCAAGAGTTCACCACCTTGTGCGGCGTGGACACATGTATGATCATCTATGGCCCGGCGGGGGCCACTGCCACCGCCACCGCCACCGCTAAGCCCGATGTGTGGCCCGCGACTCTGGAGAAGGTCAAGCTTGTCATCGAGCGATACAGGAGCGAGAGCCCCGACCGCCGAGCCAAGAGGACGATTGGGCTGGGCTGCCCGAGTTCTTCAAGAACCGGAAGAAGAAGGTTGACGCCGAGCTCGCCAAGGTGCGGCTAAGGATCTGGGAGGCCAAGTACCGGGTCTCGGATGCGCTGATCGGCGGCTTCTCTGAGGAAGACCAGAGGAGGCTGTTGGGCTCTCTAGGGCACAAGCTCGAGGCGGCAAAGGCGAGGCTGGCCACAATGAAGGAGGATGCGATGAGGAGATCATCAAATCATGTGTATGAGCATCACATACATGCACATGATCATGTCTATCTTCATCATCACATGCAGGGGATGTTTCAGGACCATAGAGTGCCAATCACAACAAAGCAGCCACCAATTGATGCAAAACCATATCATATGCAGCAACGACAACCCCTGATTGAGCCAAACTGTCTCGATTCTTCGATCCCGATGCCGAGTGAGTGGTGAGAACAGAAGATCCAATCCCGGAGCCACTGCCTCGTCGACAATGCCCCACCCGAGCCGAGTGGCTGCGGCAGCACTGCCTTTGTCAACAACTTCCACCACTCGGTCAGCTTCCTGTAATGCAGAACTACCAGTTCGCCACCCTGGAGGGGATGATGGGTGTCACTGGGGGTACTTTGAGCTCCGACACACAGTTGGTTCAGCTGGCCGGCCGGCCACCCATGTCGCTCTCGATGATGATGCAGGGCGGTCCAATCCCAAACCAGATGAAGCAGGTCACTTCGTAGGGGAATCATCAGTTTCATGATTATCACTGACCTTTTAAGCAAAAAGAGCATAGTGTGTCAGTTAGTTCTTTCAGCATCAATGCCTGATTTTTACTTTCTTCTACTAGATAGTTGGATTTATAAGTGTTGATAATGTCAATCACTAAGGTTGCTGCTATTAGTGGTCAGATTTTTCTAGGGGAGGCCAGAATAACTTAGTAGTGATTAGTGAGATTGGTGCACAGTGACTTTAACAATTTTTGCAAAGATTGAATTTTGATCAGATGGGCGAGTCAGTAGTGTTCTGATATCTATTTTTTTTTACCATGCTCACGATGCAGATCCCACTTGTTCGCACAGGTTAAGGGTCTGCAAAAAAAAAACCATCCAATGATGATAAATAGTCAGTTTGCTTGCATACACAATCATAGCCTTAACGACTCAATAGTGTTCGAGATCACATAACCAAATGCATATCCTTAATTATATTACCGAGAGGACATCGAGAGTGAGGGTCATGCAATAAAAGTCAATAAGCAAATCAAGGCTACCGACAAAAGAAAAGTTTCTATGTGTTGATGATGTCAATCACCAAGGTTGTTACTATTAGTGGTCAAATTTTGCTAGGGAAAGCCAGAATAACTGAGTAGTGATTACTGATTAGTGAGATTGCTGCACATTGACTTTAATGATTTTTGCAAAGATTGAATTTTGATCGATGGGCTATATTGAAATCTCATTTAAAACGGGATTTATTTCCAAAGAGATGGAAAAAGAAGTATGGACAAAAAATCCGAATTTGCCTGGTTGTCGTTTGATTACAAGAATCCACCCAAGGATTTGAGGAAGAAGCTTTTCATTGAAAAACTACTTATCCTTATTTACTTATTCACTTTTAAGAAACCTAGGCATATCCGTCTGCTCTTATTGCCATACCAAAGCGAAAAAAGAGGATCGTCAATCTCAAAAATCAAGTGCTCTTTCCCTGTAAACTCTCTGTGTTTCTTTCTTTTTCTTGCCTTAGATCCCTTTTTAGTACCAATACCAAATATGTTGCACGAGTACATAAGCGCAGAATTGAGGAATTGGCAATAGAAGAGTCCGTCAGCGGACTTGCCTCAGAACCACGAATACAGAAACATATAGATAGACAGATAGATAGATATAAGGCTTTCGAGGAAATTGAAGAGCCATCATTGGTTTTACATCTGGAAGGAATTACAACGGAACAAAGATAAGCATAACACACTCTCACGGAGTAGTCTTCAAGCGACGGAGGTTCCTTATTAGGCTGGCACAGGCACCATTACCTAGTACTTGACACGATCCATACACTCGCACTTTCCAAGCTTACGCTCTTCGGAAAATCTGGTCAAAAGCCCACACACGCACACACGCCCACACACGCCCGGACACAGCTTTCACGCACCATAGAAACGCATATGCTTTCCACTTCTTTTTTTCTTTACCATGCTCACGATGCAGATCCCGCTTGTTCGCACAGGTCTAGTAAATTGAGGGTCTGTAGAAAGAAAACAATCCAATGATGATAAATAGTCAGTTTGCTCCAATGCCTCAAGAGCGTTCGAGATCACATACCTCTGGAACTGAGAGCTCGAGACGAAACTTGGGACCATCATAGTGATGCAAGACTGGCCTAAATGAATCTTCCTCCAATGCTTTGCAGAGTTTCCTAATGCGAATCCTCACCTGTTGAAGTCGGGCAGCAAGAAAAGAGAGAATGAGATGCTGCAGCGAAAACAACTATCTTCCTAAGATGAAATAGACATGAGAATGCAAAATATGTAGTGCGAGTCCGACCTGAGCAGGAAACCTTGATTCACCTTTACATTTCTTGTCCTCCCATGCAGTAGGGTCGATATTAGAACCTCCAAAGCTTGATGCCTGTCGATTAGAAGGGAACAAGCAGTTAAACATTTAGCGGTGAGGATGGTCAATACTACCAACCTTCACCCCACTAAAGACTGCAATTTTCGAGAAGACTTCTCATTAAAACTATCAGAGAAAACACTAATGCCCACAAAACCAGCAAGTGGCCCACGTAAAAATGGCAAAATAGAAGTCCCAGGCTGCAAAACCAGTGACATTCACCTCCAACACTAATATCTATCTTCTCCTATTTTAACTGGAAAGGTGCAGGATAACAAAACAACCAAGAACATCCAGGATCCATATTATCGGCCATCTCAAGAAAGGAGAGAGAATGCTATTAGTAAAATAAAGATAAATTTGCAAAGAAGGCCATCCCACGAACCTCAAAAATACCATGCAGCTGATGAGTAGTATAATTATATAGAAACAGAGGTAAGCCTGGAGTAATTGCCCGGACAGAATCTCTGTATCTTGGTGGTAAACCTGCAAGATGAAAACATAACCGGCAGTTAAACTAATATTCTGAAGTAAAAGGTCTATTGGCGTAACATCATGTTCGTATTTATAATGTCCAATGACAAATCGTAACTTTCAGAAGCCACATCGAGTCTTCAAAGAGTCTAGAGTCCAAGATACTCAAATGCTGACCCTAACTGATTTGGAAGCTGCCCTGTGCAACTAGTACCTGTCAGCTATAGCAACCAAATTAAGTGAGGAGTTTTAACATCCTTACTCGCAACTGTAAAGTCTGATGAGTATCACCAGGCATTTCTCAAATCAAGATCTTTAGGGTCTGGACTAGCACCAAAGTCACCACCCAAGTAGCCAGCCTCCAAGTTAATTTCCTTTTCTTCCTACATTAGTGCACACAAACTACCCCCAAAAAAGAGCTCCTCGCTCAAAAAAAATATATATAAGTTATTTAAATTGCTGTTTTACACTTGGTACAAAAAATAACAATTCAAAGCAAGAGACAAAAGGCTTTCTACCACCTCAGCTAACGCAATTTCCAAGGTTGAGAGCATAATCAGGAGAGAAGAAGAATTTGTACCAAATAGCTGACGCTTCAGGTCCTCCTGCATAGTGTCATTGTTACACACGAATATGTATCCTCCAAGCACTTCATTTCTAGGGAGAGTTTCTGATGCAGGAAGAGTCTTGAACCTTTTGTCCACCGCATTGCAACTTTCACCGTTGGCAGCAGAGGCAGAAGCATCCTTGTTAAAGTGATTACTGCTATACTTGTTTGAAGCCATGCTTCCAATACTGTTCATATTGTTTTTCTGGCACACTGCATTTGTCTCATAAATACCATTCCTGAAGCAACTTTTGCCCACATTTTCTGCCATCTTTGACTCCAAGTTCAACACATTAAAGTTGAAGCCCTCAAATTTGTTGTCTTCCTGGTAACCGATCTTATCCCTCGGCCTAATTTCTGCCGGACCCTTCAAAATGTCGGTGTTATTCATACGTTCACTCTTACACATTGTCTGCTCAGCCAACTTGGAAGCAACCATTAGCCACTTGTGATCTTCTGAGACTCTTGATTGTCCACGTAGCTCATCACCCAACTGCCAAAAGCTATGCATGCTTTCCATCTTGCAAACGTAAAGAGCCAACATGCGTTACGCTTTAGATAAATGCAGTATCGAGAAGATAAGGAAAAGATATGATACTTTATTTAGATGGATAAAGTAAAGGGAAGAACCAGTGACTCCTACTTAGTTAAAGCATGGTGGGGATGGTAAAACAAAATCATTAACCAAATGTCAAATTTAACATGCATAACCAGAAAACTAACCAAGGTTATTTATCAAACAAAACAACTTGCACGACTAGACATTATTAAATATCTACCAAAACGGATAATAAGTTGCTTTCTAATTTCAATCGGAGAATGTACAAGGAAAAGTATAATATTTCTCGAAACGCTTTCGTTCTGAAAGCACGTTCTACAAAATAAAGCTGGCCAATCACGTCACTCAGCTTTCCCTTAAAGAACGGTAGCAACAAGTGAGATTAAGGCGAAAGTACATTTTATAAGACTAAGAATTTAAATAAGATCCAGAACCCATTGACCAAGAAAAATTTTTCTTAAACAAATAAGCTGACTTTTTGAACAGTTAATACTTCAATCTTCAACAGCGAGCAGAACTTGAGCTTCATCCCACCAATTCAAAGAAAGAACCTGCTTACATCTTAATCAATGCATTTTTGGTTATTACACTTCCAATAATATTTTCAAAAGCAATTATATCCTTCATACCTTGCCTAAACATTGCTCAATTACTTGGCTTGGGATAAGAAATGGATGCCACCTCCACTGTTTGCTATTATGTGCTAATCCAAAGCATATCTTCTTTGAGTGCTTTTTTGCTGTAGGTTTGGAAATAGGTACTTGATTGTGCACGATTGATAGGGTTATTGAAGATTGGTGTTTCTACTTATCTGGGCAATTGGGAATTGTAATGGCAAAGCTCTTCCTTCTTTTACATATAAGTTAGCCTAGAATGCACTGGGACATCATGTTTGGAAAACAAGGAAATTTGAGCTTCATGATATTGATTTGATTCTTAGCCTTGCGGCCTTGTACAGATGGTATGGTCTATGTTGGTGTCAGACTTAATATTAACCAGGATTTGCCCAGACAAGCTGATTTCACTATGCTTAGGATTTTATGTCAAAATTTTTATTGTCCTGCTTAAGAACTCTATTAAGCCCTAGCACATGTTGCAGGACATTGTGCTGTCCATCTGCTTAAGTTATTTACAATCAAATTCTCACCCATCAGAATATTGTAAATAAAAAATCAAAAAACAACAACATCATTGCCTTCATTCTTAAAGAAAATACTGCTTCAACTGACAAAGTACTTGACACGTTAGAAACTCATTGCAAAACAAATGTGGTTTGAATTTTGACATCCTGGCTAGGAAGCAAATTCAGGAAAAGGAAGAGCTTGAGTGAGGCTACAGTCAGAGTTGAAGGCCAACGAACACAAACAGTGCAAGCAATTTTAGTATATATCCAACCCAGTGCATCTTACTAAATATGTGGGGGTACATGGAGATGAAACCCACTAGAAAAGGATGTAAGCTAAAATTGCAAGAGTGCCATGCGCTACCGCAGGATGATATTTAATCTTAGAGGAAGGCTCCATAAAGCTGCAAAGCTGACTCTGCTCTTAATCTTATATGTTATACCACCAGCATAAAAGACCTTTATTATCAAGCTGTGCACAAGTTTGATGGAAACGAGAATGAGGAATAATGAGCAGCAAACAATTGCATGTTCAATTGTCTCTAGCCTGAGATATCTGACGATCTTTAAAAAAATTGTTGCAACTCACAATATGTATTCCCGCAAAAAGAAAATGGATATACCTGAGAAATTTTCTGTAAAAATATCAACGATGACATAAAAGAAACTCGTGTAAGGCGGTTTTGAGACACAAAATACACTCTTCCATGTTAATTGAGGCAGACATCTCAGTAGCAGGGGAAGGCTTACAGAGGCATTGATACAAAATTTTCATAAAGGGATCTTGAGTATTACAATGACATTAAAGATGCTAATCATAGATTCATAGCACAATGGCATAAGAGCTCCATCTGTTACCCATTTTGTGAGAAAAGATTTTCCATTTCTTCCGGCAGTGGGGAAATCCTTTTGCAACTGCCACACTGTTTTTTTTTTCTTTAACTATCTCCATGTTTAGCATTCTCTGAGCATCTTCAATTTAAGCCTTCGAAACTATACAATACTATGAATCCTTGTCAGACTGCCGAGCTAACTTGGAACAAATTCAGAAAACGCCTAGTTTTTTCTCAGTTAGAAGTAATAAATGCAGCTATTTCCCCTCTAGCTACTTATACTTCACCACTCTCTAAACCTACATGCCTTAGTAAATTTACTATATGATTGAAAACTAATGCTTAAGAGCTCGGCATAGCCTGAAATACATGACGAATTTTTCTAAGGTTGTTGACGCAGCACGAACAATGGACAACATAACCTGAGGGTAGCTCTTAGCACCAGCAGAAACAACCAATTTGCGCCAAAAATCAAAAATGCAATGTCAGAGAATGCACAACGCTATGAAATCATATCGCATCCGAAGCCGGCGAGAGCTGAAAGCGCCAAACACATTCATGTTGACCCGAAAAAGAATGACATTTCATTTTTCACCCCCCTTTCCATTTCCTAGGATAAGCATTGTCCAATTTAGTCACAACCAAACACAGAAAGAGCTAGAAAAATTCCCATTTCTCGCGGCACAAGACTCACAATCAAACAGCATTTCCGCAGATCTACACCGAAATCGCTCAAACGGAGACCAAAACGAACCCCAAGTCAACTGCTCTCGATCAAGAAGCCAGCGCATCTCGATGCAACAAAATGCACAACCTCTCAACGAACCTTACCAAGTTTTCAAGCAGATAAAGCAAAGGGAGGGGTCGGAAAGCGAGCGAAACCGAGGGGAATTGAACTAGCCGCCCGAGCACCTGAGCTCGAGCTACTCAGATCTGGAGTCAAGTGAATTACGACTCAAACTCTAGATTGACAAGTGAGAACCCTAGATTTTGGTGTTCAGAAGAGAGAGAAAGAGAGAAAACCTTTGAAATCTGCCTTTGGCTGTGCGTTGTCCTGTTGAGTCCCCCGAAAGACACGACAGAGAAGAAGAGGAGTGAAACTGTGAAGGCGGATTTCTCTCTCTGTATTTATGCTCTGTATTTCCCAAAATGCCACTGTACTTTTCACTGTAAATCCTTAATATTTTGCTCACTAAAATATTAGAAAACCGTTAAAGAAGATGCGTGTTAAAAGTAAAAAAATAAAATTACACAATCTGCCATGATCTTTGGGCAAAAAAAAATTCTCTCCAAAATCATCGCTTACAACACCAATAAAAATTACAAGACGCAATGAAGTTTCATAAATGTGTATTGTCCCGTCCACAATAGGATCATGAATCATGAGTTTAGGGGGCATGGATGTATTAGCAGTCAAATCCTTATCCTCATATTGAAAATATGCCTTGTCGTAGAACAAGAAATACTTCGTCTCGTCCGACATTTAATATATTTTTTTCAAAATTATCTTCTTCATTTTTACCAATTTACCGATAAACTGTAGCCTCGATAGTTAATGGCTCGAATTGGTATTTCACATGGTGTCTGCCTCTCATCCGGCATTCAATTTTTGCACAAGTCCAACGTCCTGATCAGGTGTTTTCGAGTGGTCAAAATGGTTTTTTCTTTTTTCATTTTTTCCATTTTTTTTGTTTTAAAATTATTTGAACATGTGATAATTATTATTTCCGGAGCCGTTGGCAAAAGAGGTTCATCACCATTGTGTCTTTTGATAGAAAGCGAAAGGGATCGTGCATGTCCTTCTGGGCCCCAAGTCCCACACCGTACCCTCACCGACAGCTTTAACTACAGTCATCATGACGAGAGGTTGTGTGGCAATTTTTATGGGTGGCTTTAGAAAAATGCCATTCCATTTTCAAAGGCCTTTGAGCCCAAGATAGATCCAAGGTGCCTTTTTTTGGTCAAATCCGAAGGTACTTTGAAATGTTTTATTTTTATAAGGAAAATAGGCTTTTTTTTCTATAAATAAAAAAAAAATTACCCTCCTTGCATTTTCATAATTACGTAAATGTCCTCGAAAACCCTAACCTTTCCAGTTAAGGCTTTAGTCATCGACGGGCGATCGTGGCCAACCTCACCTGAGGTCAGTCGACCTCAAGCGACTTAAACAATGCCTGAGTCACGCGACCAAGCAGCCGTTAGCCTTGTTCGCTTGAGTTCGCACGACCTAGGCCTCTTCTGAGGTCGCGATACTGGCGAAGGCAAATTGGCCTTGCCGACCACCGATCCTTAGCCGGTTTTGAGATTTTAAAAATATAAATAAAAGAAAAAGACTTTGCAAAGTGTGATTTTTTTTTCAAAAATCATTTTAACCAAAGTTGTATCCCAATATGTTTTTAAAGGGCGGCACCATTTTTATCCCCATTTTGGCTAATACATTTTTTTTCTTGTTAACTTACCCAAATACCCTCCTCTCTCTTCAATTTATTGTTTTTTTTTTTATCTAGTCAATCCAAAAATCTACTTTTATTTCTGTCATTTCTCTCATTAATTTCACAATATAAATATTCCATTATACTCATATGCCAATTTACCATATCTCATTATCTTTTTAGTTTTCACATTAGCCACAACAATTTCTTACCTTTTTTCTTCTTTTTTCCCCTCAATTTTACTATATAAAAAAAAATACCCGTTTCCCTTCCAAACAACTTTTTTCTACTGATTCTTCCACGCCCATTACATTTTAATGTTTCCTTCTTGTTTATCTTTTCTTTTTGAACTTATCTTCATTATTGTAATCTAAGAAAGCACCAATCCTACATCATAGTAGAGAAATGTCAATTTTATCTATAAATTATTTACTTTGTTTTCCTAGATTATCCTCATGATTGAAAATATTTCGACTTCGAGTTTTGGTACAAATTTCCGAGATGGTACACAATTTACCTAAAGATTATCTTCTCAGTTGTCCTTAAGTTATTTTTTGAATAATAGTTTCCTAATAAACAAAATATACAACTCATTAAGAAAATAATTAGATTTTTTTGTCAGAAACACAATAATTAGTTCCATAAGGCAAGTATTAAGTCTTAAATCAAATCTGGACCCTAAATTTAACCTCCATAAATGTTGTTTGAGAGGAGTATGATAGTTTCATCCCGAGCAAAATTGAAACAAAAGAAAAGGAAGAAAAAAAAGGTAAGGAAAAAAAATCAAGAATGAGTCCCATTAGGGATAATGTAGTCAATTCAATGTAAAAGGGGTGTGAAAAGTCGATAAATAAGTGAAAAAATAACTTGAGTCATGTTTAAATCGCATTTTGTTAAATATTACTTGCATTTTGGAAAAACTCTTTAAACCAAAGGCTTTTGTATTTTCCTAAAGACATTCTCCCAAAGTCGAACCGAACAAGCCCAAAGTTTTATAGGTGAAAATCATGCATTTTTTCCTTCAGGTCCTTATGGTCCAACGTCCACAGATATTGGCAAATCAGTATGCTTAGGATAATCTATCATCCAATTTATATATACATATACATATGTATAAAGCCGAACATAAAATTCGTCATTAATCATAAATTAATAGCTGCAATATGGCAAATTGAAAAGGGCGAATGAAGAAATGGAGGGATTTTTCATCGATAGACTTCAAAAGAGATCCACCAATTCCTACCACCGAACTTTTACAAGAGTTGGTTGAGCATTCCATTGATTATATCCCTCTAATTTAACCAATTTAATTACACGAAAGAAACTTTATTATGACCGGAGGGAGAAGTACCACATGTCCCACCGCGTCTTGTTTTCCGTCCTTTTAGCTAATCTAGAAATCCCTAACAACCAAACCATCAATGGTCTAGACTCAAGACCCTGGAGACTCCAACAATCACCGGCTTTTAGATATATTTTTGATAACATGAAACATCTTAAGATTTATCGTGAAAGTGCAATCGAGTCCTGAAACTTTCAAAACGTGTAATCTAAGCCTAAAACTTATCATAAAAATGCAATCAACATAAAGATTTGATTGGATCAATTCGATAAGATTTAGGACTTAATTTCATTTTATAAAAGTTTTAGAACTCAATTGCAGAATATTTTTTAGATTTAACCACACTTTTTTAAAAGTTGTACAACTTAATTATACTTTCGAAATCCTTTATTAAAAAAATTACCCTTCGAGATAAGTTTTAGGATAATGAAGTCTATGTCAGCAACTTGTCGAATCTTGAACAAACCAAGACTTTCCAGAAACGTCCCCGCTGAAGAGCGCAGACAACATCGGCTCCAAAAACGACATAGCTCAGGCACTAACGGCTTGCTGCAAAGCGAGAATCTTTCATCTCCTCTCTCTCTCTTTTCCCAGAATGGCAGTCCAACCTCAAGTGAAGAATTTTCATGGCGATCGATGCGGAGCTTTATCTTTCCTGAATTGCCGCTCCGTGCCGGAACGTGTCAGCGCTCCTAATCGGAGCCGCTTCTGCTCCGTCTCCTCTTTCGTGCCGGCGAGACGCTTCAGAGTCGTGGCTCTTGCAGTGAAGAGAAGCCCCAAGCGCCTCAAGTACGCCACCCCTCGCTTCACCAAGGTGATATTATAACTCTTTTCTCTCTTCTTTCGGACCTCCGCTGTTACATAAATTAGATGAGGCGAAGTCGAAGGAGTCTGTCTTATCAATTGATATGGTCTCAGCTCTTTTGGTTTCTTCCCTGGGTGTTTCTTGAGAATGAAAGATTGATTTTGAATGAAGGCTATTAAGAATGTCTATAACATTGCATTGGTACTGCATAATTTTATCATATTGGTTTTAAGTATTGTAGGAGGGTGGGTTGCTGTATGTTGAAGTTGATCCCTTAGGAGGAGACAGTTGGAAATTGGATCCTGTGGTTGATCTTCTGAAAGAAGGAGCTGTTGGGGTGATTCCTACAGACACAATGTATGTTCGCCCTATCTGCTTTTAATCTGATGTTGGGTGTTTTTCTTTTTCACAATTTTCTGATAGGAACCTTTCTTTTGGATCTCCGTCTTGTACTAGACATTGATGTGTCGACACAAATTGTTTACATACAGCTAAATGTGTCGTGTATCCTATAATCCTGCCCCTCATTTCTCGCATTAATTAAGCAAATTGTTGGTTGGATAGTGTTTCACACTTTTGAGTCATGGACATAATCAAAAGGGAGAACCCTCTTTGTGAATTTACTTTCTCAGCAGAATTCAATTATGGTGGACAGTTACCCAATTCTCCTTTAGGTTTCATGCTCGAACTCATGTCCTCATTTTATTTCACCATCCTCCTCTTTCCATCTCTGGAACAGTACTGGAATACTAAATCTTATCAAGTAGTCACTTTGATGATGGCTGCTACTTTGGAAATGACTCTTAGTTACCCTCAGTCAAGTTTGTCCTCTTCATTTTAGAATCAGGGCTGTATATCTTCTATATTATCCTGATTGGCAACTAATTTCTCTAGTGTGGTCCTCCAAATTATGATGATTTCTGTTTATTAGTGGAGGCCCCAAAGGATTCCTGTTGATAATATGTAGACAGACATGCTATTTTTTCGTGCATAGGGCTCTGTCAGTATTATGTTGTTCTTCTAGATTTTAAATTAATTTTTTTCGTATTTAATTGTTCTTGCCCAATTTGAAATAGTTCCTCGGCTTGTTCCATCACAATGCACCTGGCTAAGTCCTACAACATCAACATCAACAACAACAACACCTTTATCCCAAACTAGTTGGGGTCGGGGTGGGTCGATGAACCCAAAAAAGAAAAATAGAATAAAATAGAATATAAAAAAAAATAAAAAGCAAAGATCAATTGAAGAAAAAAGAATAAAATAAAAATAAAAATAGGGAAAAAGGGAAAAAGGGACTAAGGACTAAAAAGGTCAGTCTGGCTAAGTCCTACTGTTTTCTAAGAACTTTTGTTGGTTAGAGGTTATTTTCCACAATATTCATAATGGAAAAGCCTGTAAATTGGAGTTTCTATATTGCCTCTGCAATTAAGATGAATGTAAAACAGTGTACAATGACTGTTTCTACCCAACCTTAATAACTGAACTTTCACTTGTGATTATTTGTCAATTTACCATTCCATGTGCATGAGGGTCCTGTATGCGTGAGATTAACTACAAAAAGCTTACTGAATGTTTCTTGTATTACTAGATATGCCATAGTTTGCGACTTGAAGAGCCATTCAGCAATTGAAAGACTTAGGAGGTATTGGCATGTTCTTGTAAATTAGTAGAAGATCGTTTTAATGTAATTTACTTCCTAGTCGTTATAGAAGTTGTTTTATGTTCTTTATGATTGCAGAATCAAAGACATAGCTGATTCCAAGGTATGGAATATTTCTGGTTCTCTTTGTCAATTCAGTATTACCAAATAATATCATGGGCCTGAGAATACCATGCCACGTCCTTGAAATAGCAAATTGATAATATAGAACACCTCTGCAGCAAGATTGTTCGATCAAATCATCTTTTGTATGATTAATGCTTCTTGCTATTACATGTGATTGTGCAGCCTCTTAGTATATTGTGCCGCTCCTTCCGTGACATAGATACGTACACAACGGGATTCCCTTGTGGTGATGATCAAGGACATACAAATATATTTCGAGCTGTGAAACATTGCTTACCTGGCCCTGTAAGTTTCTCACATTAAAATTTTATTTCTCCTTGAGGAAGCCAAGATTTGCGCTGGTGGCATGTCAAATCAATGTATTTCACACAATGCAGAAAAGACTGGGGAACCTGAACACTCAATTATACATTATCATTTAATTTGCTTCAGCCTGTGGATCTCCTACTTATGTGAAAGAAACCCTTGGTAATAAGTTAAACAACATAAGTGCATCAACTAGCCGTCGAGTTTCTTTGTTTTGTACATGGTGTGGGAATATCATTATGAAATCCGACATTTCTTTTGTATTCGGATGGTTGCTTGTTGCTGTGGCCTCCGAGATATATGTGATGTGCTTGATTTACTGCGTTGCAAGTCTTTTAGGATGTCCCTGGGAAAACAGATCTGTTAGACATTGTAATATGGAGTTTTCGGTTCCCAACTCAGTTAAGAAGTTTCTCCATTTGCAGTATACTTTCATTTTAACTGCAAACAAAGAGTTGCCAAAACAATGCACTAGGTATGGGACTACAGCTGCCAAATATGCTCATAGGAAAAGTGTGGGCGTCCGAATTCCTGCTGATGCCATATGTCAAGCTATATTAGAGAGGATGGATTCACCCTTAATTTCGACCAGGTTGGATTTTTTTTTTCCTCTGTTCGTGGTGTATAGCATGCTATTGATGCCAAGCATATCCAAGGAAATTCAGAAGATCTTATTGATTGTCCTGCTTTCTAGTGTCAAAGGGCCAAAGAATGACGAGTGGATGATAGATCCAGTTGTCATAGCTGATAGTTATGGACCAGAGGTATGCCTTCGTTCTAGTAAGTTGGATCTTGCTGACTATTTGAGATTGGTTTTATTTGTTCATCACAAAACTGTGGCACACAGAACTGATCTTTAGCAATGCCTGTGCATTAAACAAATGTATGAGTTTCTGCTAGAGATAAACCATTCCAATATCGAGTGTTTTTAGAGAAATTACTTCGATGAGGTGCTTCTTCTTACCTTTGATCCCTTGACCAGCTTATGGGCTATGAACCAAAGAATTTGAACAGATTGGGCAGAAAGTTAATTAGGTCTGAATGAATTTTTCGTGCATCCTCTCCTCAAATGTTTGTCCTAAAATCCAGCTGTTTTACTCCTTTTCCATGGAAATACTTCAAAATCTGCATTTTGATGCATTATTTTGGTCGCATTTGCTTAGATTGTAGAGAAAGGGATTAATCTCAAATTTTGGCACATGCATTAGTCATCTATCTGTGTGATCAGTAGAGACAAAACTGATGTTTTGTGTGTTCTTTTTCTTTTGTCCCGTATTGCATGCGTAATTAGGGCCTTGACTTTGTGGTTGATGGAGGCATAAGAGTGGCTGACCCGTCTACTGTGGTTGATATGATGGGACGTTACCCGAAAATCCTAAGGCAAGGGAAGGTAGGCTGCTATCAGCATCATTTTGGGTCTGTACATGCATACATATCATCATAAAAGAGTTTGGAAAGAACGATCTCTTAAGTCTTAAGCGATTGCTTGTGTGATAGCTTATGATTTTCAACCCGAGACATCGGGTTTCTTTTCTCTGTAACCTTTCGCTGTAGCTTAAATCTTCTGCACAGATAAAATGGAAAAAACGGGTAAATAATAAGCTTGTTTCTGTTCAAAGTGACACGACAACAAAGTCCTAGCCAAGCTAGCTCAGTTGCCAAATAGAAAGTGACCGTCAAGCGTGCTGCTTCTCGGGTGTACCCCAATTCTCTGATGCTTCAGTGTTGTGAAATAATTCTAGGGACCTAAATTGCCCTGGATGGTGGCTGAGGATGATTACGAAGCTGCGGGCAGCGAGAAGGATCTCATTGCTGGCGCTACTTGATCCGTGCATCCTGACCGACGGTATGTATAGTTTCCTAATGCATGCTGGGAGCATCAGGAGTCCTGATCACGTGGAGTAGGGAGGAGAGGCCTCGATTGTACAGGGAGATGGAAGCAACAAATTATTGTTGCTGGTGTTAAGTGAAGAACAACAGTGATTGTAAATATCATGCAAACTGCTAACAGCTGTCCTTAAAAAGGGTATTTCTATCTGTTGACCATTTGTTCACAGCGTGGATGTTTGCCCCTTTTCTTGCTGTTCATGGAACATGAGAAGGAAGAATCATGTGCGAACGAAGAAGAAATTTCTTGGATCACCCTTCCTTTTTCTCTCTCTTTTTTCTGCAGGGCCGATGGTCGGCGCGGGTTCTTCCCACTTGCAGCGGCCCTTTGGTCGGCAGTTATCATCTTCGCTTGCCAATGAAGACCCCCTCACAGTACTCTCTATACCTTATCAAGAAGATGATGACTGAAAAAAGTTGAGCTGGCTAGTCATGTGTCATCAACAGCTATGAAAAAAATTGCGTACTTGGTGGATAGTTAGCATAACCCTTCAAAAACACTTAAGCAAGCAAATTCTCTTGGACCTGCTAATTGGCTGAATGGTCGCATCATGGTGAGCCCTTGCCCTACCTAACTCAGTTAAACTGAAAAGTCAGACGAATTGGTCAATTGGATTGCGAGGCAGGTGAGAACTCCCCTCAATCACAATCACAATGTTCCACATATTGTTTGGCAAAGCTGAGCAGTGGAACGTGTGCGCGGTTGACTTAGATCCGAAGCTTCATGATCCCAGAATTAAAAAAAGAAGCTGTCTTGTAATAATGACTTACTTTTATGTTTTTCCTAATCAAGAACAATAACTGCCCTGGAGGATGATCGCATTAGGTAGGGGTAACATTTAAAATGCACGGAAATGATAAAAAGTCGGCTTATAAGGGGGGCAATGAAAGGGGGAAAAAAAGATAGAGAGGTTTATAAATTTGCTTTACTAAGAACTATATTCAAGAAGGTCCACAAATGATAGTGAAAGAATATTCTTACCGGACCCTCGCTTTCTATCCCTCGACAGTTAAAGGCTTTCACCGACTTCGTCACGAGATGCGTATTCTAGCGGTCACAAGGCACGAATTCCAGCGATGTTTCGCCCGATAACACTCGACCGTTCTCCCCTGTATTCGGTTTCGCACCGCATCACGGCGTCCGTAGACACGATTTCACCGAGATAAGCAAATCTAGGTCTCTTGGCGCTCGAGATAAGCAAGGAGGAGGAGGAATATGCTCTTTCGATTGCTTCTTCCCCTTCCTTGGGCCCGAACAATTTGCTAATTTTTTTTTTATTATAAATTTCCATGAATTGAACCAATTAATCAAGAAATAATGTCTCTTTCCCTGACGTCGATTTCATTTTCTATCTCGTTTCTGTCCCTCTATTGTGTCCCTCTCTCGCCTTGGAGCTGGATTCCAATTGAAAAGAGAGGCTGCTCTGCTTGCATCATCATGTGCAACATAAATGGACCTACCCTTGCATCTGTAACCAAAGAAAAAAGCTACGAACACGTTGAAAGAACATTCAAAGACGGGGAAATCAGGTTAATTCGAACGACAGAGGGGTAAGTTAGGTTGATATTCGAGGTCATTTGCGGAAGTTCCAAGCTGCTTTCTATTACTAGATAGACAAGAGTTGCTTGGGGTTGCGTCTGTTAATGGGGAACTGGTTAGCTTGCAACAATTTTCCATGGGCATATAAAATTGACTTTATTCTCTGAAAGCTTCAAAAGAAAATAGAAGAAAATCCGACTTCAAGAATATTGTCCCTTATTAGAGAACGAACGACGGAAGAGAGAGAGAGAGAGAGAGAGAGATGTTCAACTCATCTAGCATATAAAACCAACGAGATAAAGGCTGATGCTGCTTGCATAAAATTAAGCATGAGACCAATTCTTATAAGTCGGGAGAATTAAATCAATATATAGACTAAATCAGAGTGAACAGCAAGAGGCTGAGGCAGGTTCTTGACCATTCAAACAACATGCCGAGTAATGAAATAAACACAATCGAGAGGGCGACTTGTCCATGGCAGACCGGCTCTCACACCCAACATCCTAAGACTGGTATAAATGTGTGGGAAGGAGTCGTCTTGCTGGGTCGAGGAAGAGAGAGGTTGCAGAGAAAGAAAGACACAAAGCCTGCTTCTTCGGTGGTTGGTGAGGGAAGAATTTTGCAAGACTAGAAGGGGGAAGAAGGACATGGGGAGGGTCATGGCGAGGAAGCTAGGGTTTTGGGCGGTGGTGGTTTTCGCGGCGGCGATGGAGGTGGGGAGAGCGCAGCTGGCGGAGGACTTCTACGGCGGAACCTGCCCGAACGTGGAGAGCATCGTGAAGCAGGTGGTGACCACCAAGTTCGGCCAGACCTTCGTCACCGTCCCCGCCACGCTCCGCCTCTTCTTCCACGATTGCTTCATCCAGGTGATAATCCTTCTCATCCATGCATGCATGCATGCGTTTCAATCATGCCGCCGCCCGTCGGCCAATTCATTTGACGAAACTCTCATTTTCATTATCTTTCCGATGTTCATCCTAATTCACACCGTGCTAATTTCTTTTTCGCGAACTCTCATGAATATTTTTCTTTTAAAAAGTGAGTAGAAAAAAATACATGGACTAGAAAAAAATACATGGACTATCTTTACCAAAAAAAAAAAAATACATGGACTATTATTATAATTACTACTTCTTCCACAAAATTATCCAAGTTTTCTTTAAACGGTCAAGATTGTCGCTTGTTCTTTGCCGGAGCTGAGCCGCGTTATAGCATCGGATCCAGATCGCTTAACCTTTTCTTAGAAGGTTAAGTACCTAACCTTGTAATCCGGGCTATTCATTTTTAGACGGACGGCCCAAATCTCCTATTTTTAGATGATCATTTTTTGAATTTTGTATATATATTTTTGTTAGTAATAATCTGAGCCGTCCATTCATAACACGGACGGCCCGGATTGCAAGGTTAGGGCCTAAGCTTCTAAGAAAAGGTTAGACGAGCATTGGGCGGGTACTACTATCATACAAGTTATACTAACCAGATGTTGAGTTTGGAACACATGTTTGACGTTTTCAATCATTACATTTTCCAGCTTACCCCAATATTTTAATTAGCTTTCTCACAAAGCACCCTACCACGCCGTTTGAATTAATTAATCACCACTTGTCAAGATTAATCGTGACGACAACATGATTAAAATTGTCCCGGCGGTAGATAAGTACATCACTAGTTGCACAAGAGATTACAAGAACAATTAAAAGAAAATGAAATCGAATCGCATGGATTGACAATCGCGTTCATGCCTTAAATTAGGAGAAGATTTTTTTTTTTTTAAGAAGAAGGTTAGAAACCATTAATTTGTGTCGTGAACTTGGTTTTCAGGATCCGATCTTGTTCTTTAATATGTTCCGGGAGGCATGAATTTTGATTCAGGATTGCTTTAGATGGGAAACACCTGGTCCCAATTTTCATTCAATCATCATTTCGGCTAGTAAATTTTGATGTTTTTTCAGGGATGCGATGCTTCGATTTTGATCTCGTCGCCTAACGGGGATGCCGAGAAGGATGCTCCGGATAATCTATCTCTGGCCGGAGACGGGTTTGACACTGTCAACAAGGCAAAGCAAGCCGTCGAAGCGACTTGCCCCGGCATCGTGTCGTGTGCCGACATCTTAGCGATAGCTGCTCGAGACGTAGTGGTCCTGGTAAGCAAGAACCTCCTCCATGGACAGTTCACCCTAGCTTAATGTCGAGTCAGATGGCTATCATGTTTCGAGACTAACGTTTCCTCGTTTGTTCGAAAATCTCAGGCCGGAGGTCCATCATTCAACGTAGAGCTCGGACGTCGTGATGGTCTCGTCTCTAAAGCATCTCTAGTGGCCGGAAAGTTACCAGAACCGAACTTTGATCTCGACCAGCTCAACACGATTTTCTCCAGAAATGGCCTCACACAATCCGACATGATCGCCCTCTCGGGCGCTCACACCGTCGGCTTCTCCCACTGCAGCCGCTTCGCCAACCGTCTCTACTCGTTCTCCTCATCGTCTCCGGTGGACCCCACTCTCAACTCCAAGTACGCGGCGCAGCTGATGCAAGCTTGCCCCCAAAATGTGGACCCGCAAATAGCAATCAACATGGACCCCGTGACTCCTCAGACGTTCGACAACATGTACTACAAGAATCTGGTCCAAGGCATGGGGCTGTTCACCTCGGACGAGTCGCTCTTCACCGATTCGGCGTCGAAGCCTACCGTACAGGACTTTGCCAACAACCTGGGCGACTTCAACCAAGCCTTTGCCACCGCGATGAGGAAGCTCGGGAGGGTGGGTGTCAAGACCGGGAGCCAAGGAGAGATAAGAAGAGATTGTACAGCTTTCAATTCATGATACACAAGGTTTAGACATGGAATCAATAAGCAGTGTGCGGTTCTGAACTATGAAATAAACAGTACCGCCCCATTTGTTTTGTACCGGAGCATCTTATCTATTGAAATCGTCGTCTGTCAAGTCATACTGTTCGAGTAAACCAACTCTCAGAAGTTATTTCGATGCAATAATCATCCTTCCACAACAATTGAAGCCATCAAGGAACTGATATTTAACCATTCATAGAAGCAGATGAAGAAGTAAAACGTTATGTGCACCATGATGACAACAAAGAGAAGAACCACTTCTCAATTCATGGCAAAGTGAAGAACAGGGATATAGCACGCTTGTCGCAACTCGCAACCCCAAAATCGTACATGTACATCAATTTTCTAGGGCACGCGTCAACCAAAACCTCTCTCTAAATTAGGCTGACGATACAAGAGCGAGGGAGAGTTCACCTGCGCTTCTGCATAATGCAGCACTTCAAGAAAAGCATGGTCCGACGGCATTACCAGCTGAGCAATCAAGTCTCTTAACGTCGCTTCCTAAGGGATGAACACAGCTCTGACCCCATCATATAAGTCAGGCATGAGATTTTCCATAGAGATGGGCATAAACAATTTTAGTCCGGTAGACAAGGATCATGCTCAAGACCACCGCGATGACGCAGAGTCCTGACATAATCATTGACGTCAGGAAAAAGCATATAGAACCTTCACATTTCAGCAGTTCATCCTCAGCAAGCACGGTTGAAAATATCGAACCCCAGCTTCGCGAATGGTGATGGTGCTGATGATGATGATGTGCTTGCTTTTCTGCTTCGTAATCGTATATACTGCTCGCAATTACACCGGAGAAGACTAGCGAACCGGCAGGGTTAGCCAAAGTAAGGAAGTTGTATAAAGCACCAAATTTTTTCAACCCGAACAACTCCGAGGCCACAGCAGGCATGATCGCCCAGTGGGCTCCATAGCCAAGCCCGATCAAGAGGGTACCGATGTACATTGCCCCGGGCCATCCCATGGCAAAGAAAACATGCCCGATAGCCATAATGAATTGCGCCACAGCCATTGCCACTGGCCTTGGATAAGCATGATCCCTGTTGGGGCAAAAGGCAACATCATGATTAATAGCGATGCTCAAACAGAGGTTTTTCGATAAGAAATTTAGCATTGCGGAGGAAAGAAAATTAACTCCTTACTTTACAATGATTTCAGAAAAGTAGCCTCCGCCAACACGGCCTAGAAAGTTCCAAATGCTGATCATGGATACAAATATATGCGCGTTATCGTACCCCAAAGATTGGCTCATCTGGCCCAGATTATCGATAACCGTCAATCCAGAACCAGAACCCAGTAGAAGCGAGAAAAAGATAAGCCAAAAGTCTGCCTTAATTAAAGCCTGCCCCAGAGTGAAGTCCTCTCCTCTATGAGGGCCCTTCCTCCTCTTCACCCTCACCGCACCTTCAGCGGCAGCTTGGAACAATTTCACCTGCAACTGCGCTATTCGCTTTTGCCTCTCAGATGCCGGAAGCAAGTCCATCTCCTTTGGCTTTTCATCTTCGACTTCACTGAATATGACCTCATGTCCATCCTGCTCAGATTTGCTTGCTTCTTGTTTCTGTGGCTCAGGCAGAAGAGGTTCTTGAAGTGGTGCCCTTGAGTCCGAGAAGAAAGTCAATGACACCGGCACCACGATCGGAAGCAGGAGCAGCACGAATAGAATCGCCGTAAAAATCATAATCACTGTCTGATTCAAATCAAATAGATCTTCCACAAGCATGACCCCCATCAAGTATGCTGCCAATAGAAGGCATACGCTATAGATAAATGTAAAACTTAGTCCATCAGATGGCCGTACTTGCCTATGACCTCCGACTGGTCGGACGATGAACATCAGGGCAATTATGACCATCGCCGGACCAACTGCAATCATGAATATGAGATTCGCATGATCGGGCGAATGGATTACCGCATAAATTTGTGTCAAAATAGCACCACCAAGCCCAGCAAAGCCTTTCAGGATGCCCACCACAGGACCCCGGCTTTTTGGGAAATTTTGCACGCAGGAAACCAGAGCTGCTGTATTGAAGTAGGTCTCGCCATTGGTTCCAATGAAAATAAGAGCGCACATCTACATAAACCAGAAGGAGCTCCATCGATAAGCATTCTAGATTCTGTCTCGCAAGCATGCCCAGACACAGGAATACAGGAGTATAGGGTCATAAGTGTAAAGGAATCAGTAGAGGCTAATCCTGCAGCCCTAGGACCACAACCTTAACCTTGCAATGATGCATAAGAACTTAGGAGTTCTCTTAGTTCGAGAAATCTAAATTGTCTGTTCCCTTGCATGATTGAATGCACATCTAAACTAATGGCAAAGGCAAACTACCCAAAAGTCTCGTTTCTTCATGCGATCGCAAAATGAAGGGAGAACAACACTAAAAGAAATGCATATATGATCACACACGATCGGCACAAAAATCTTTTTATGCAGCCAAACATAGTATATCTGCTTAAAGGACGATTCATAGGTACTATCATACAACAAAAAAGGCAAAAGAAAAAAAACAACCAGCAGTTGCCAGAGGACTAAATTAGTTCGAAGAGATGCACATGCTGAAATTTTCTCACTTGTCAAAGATATAAACAGAGAAATGTGGGATCTGGAGCTCCAAATGCTGCAGCCCAAGCCATGGACTCGGACAGCCAAATTTCAGCAGATAATCATAACTCGTCGGGCTATGATGCAGCTCCACCACCTTCCTCAAACATCCAAATCCATCTCCTCACAAAATTAAAACCATTATCACAGGAGTAGCCAAAGAAATTCTGATCTACATTTCCTAAATCCTACTTCCACAATTAACATCTCAAGCTTCATTTCCCTCAAATGTCGATCAGCATAACAAATTATAGGGATGTGCAGGGACGGATTTCGCCTAGTCCTGTACAGATGCATCACCAAACACACACATAAACAAAATCTTATAGCTTCTGTTGCATCATCAATACTCACCGCCCACAAAGGCAGAGCTGGAACTCGGCCGGTGACGACGAGCCAAACCCAACCATACCCAACAAAGTTCTGAAGAGCACCCACGAGCAGAGCACCCCACATAGGCAAGACCTCACACAAGCTCCCCGCCAAGAACCCAACACTGTCCCCAAGATCCTTGGCCACACCAAGCCTCGCAATCTGCCTCTGGTTGTAGCTCAACGAGCTCTTTATCACCGGCGATATGCTCCCGAACAAGTACCCTATGCCCGCACAGGACTGTATCCACATTGCGGCCACGAATACCAGCCATCTGTTGTTGACCAGCGCCACGAACCTCTCTCCCAATCGACCCATCGGTCGCAGCAAGCCTCAAAGGACGAGCTTCGACGCCGATTCCGTCTCTTGAAACGGGATCTCGCGATCTTCGGTCGTGGGAGAGAAAAGTCTCGCCTTTTCATCGAGCGAAGCCTTTTGGTGGGGGTGATTTTTATTATGGGAAAGAGGAGCAGGGAATGGATGGTTGATGATGACAACGACAAGGGATTGTCGGCTCTTCCTTCAACCTTTTTTTTTTTTTTTTTAAGACTAAAAATAGATTCTTTGTCCTTCCAGTGTTGGCCATTTTGGATCGCCAATCCTGAAGCTGGACTACTGTTGGTTCTGTGGCGTCGTGACCCCTCTGCGGGCACATAAAATTCGCCCGCCCCGCTGTCGCGGATTGACGAGGAGGGATCATGGGATAAGAACAGAAAGCGTTCTTGGCGGATGTTGATGAGCGAGACGATCGACGCGTAAATGACTTCGCGCCTCCATCGCGATGCAGCGACAGGGTGTTCGCTTTGTTTCTTTGGACAAATTTGAAACTTGTCATCATAAAGTTCGCAGTAACTTTGGAATCGGATAAAATACAGGCCGCTAAGATAGAAATCTCAAAAGCCAGCTCACGATCTCGGATCAGCATCTACATAGTATTATGTCTGACCGAAGATCTTCTTTCCCTAAATATCTTTAGATTCTTAAAGGACCATGACCATTTTTTTTCCCTCAACCGAATTAGAAGTGGAAATTCCTTTCAAAAAATCGAAGGATGCAGTCTCGTGTCATGGCAAATAGATGATTCGATAAAATCCATATACACGTACGTCGCCTCGACAAGAAAAGAACACAATAAATTACAATTGTCAATGCACGAGCTTCTCGTGCTACGGGGGACCATTGGTCCGAAAGGGTTGCTAGTTGTTGTGTAATTCGTATATTCTCGGAACTTTGCCCAATTCCAAAAGGAAAGGGCCTCGTCTCCTTTTTTTTACCTTATAGAAATGTCGTATTCAGCATCTTCAAATCATTTTAAAGTTCAATTTGGTGAAAGGAAAAATATTTTTATTTTTTTAGCTCCGATAATTTTAGTGATGGGGACGTCATAATTATTTGTTATCATATCACGCCGGGAGCAGAATCACGACTCATGCAACCGAAAAGGACGTTCGGAAGGAAAAAAGAAAAAAGAAAAAAGAAAAAAAGGGAGAGAGAACTACCCCATATTTCTAGACGGAACAAATACGCGCGGGATGAATTAATCTATGCTCTGTTTTTTTTCTTTTTTCCACCGAAATTGTGATATTTTGAGAAAATGTTTATCAAAAAGTTAACTTTCAGGAAAGTGACAATTTTTTTTTTATATTTGGCTGAGACCAGAAAATGAAACGGAAAATATCTTCTATCATTTAGACATACATTATTTCGGCGCTATTGACTTGCGCATGAATAGTCAAGGAACACACACGAGCATTTGAGTTTTGGTAGAAAAATATTTTTCGTTCAATAGAAAAGCATTTTTCATTGACTCGTTTTCCTAAAAGATCCAAAATAAAAAAAAATAAGGAAAATATTTTTCGCGAAACAAACGGAGTTATAGTACCATCGCATCGTGTACATGCTCTCTCCTCCTTTGCTTTTTTTATTATGGCTTTTGCATTTGCTTTTTTGGATAAAATACAAGCCGTAGTGAGGATAGCTTATAAATGAAATTGGTTGGATAATTTGGATTGAATAGTGAGAGAAGAATCGAATATTCAACCCGATAGTAATCCACGGTCGAAATCCATACCTCGAAATCTCAAATCCCGCTCACGATCTTGGATCAGCATCTGCACATTACTATGTCTGGTCAAAGTTCTGTACGAGTTTTCCTGATATGAGCTACATTAATTGAAATTGTAATTACCGTATTACAGGATTAAATTAACGTATACGGGGTTGATTTAATAAATGCAGGATATAAAGATTCTTAATGGGCCTAACTAGTGTGGGCGGAGTTCGGCCTGGCTCATAGTGAGAGGACTCAGCTGAAACTCCATAAATAGAGTTAGGATGCCCCCTTCTAACCCTCATAATTCCATACGCCATATGGAAGAGCTGCCTCACCAACGTCAGGCATTCGGAGGGTCATAGAGGGCAAACGTCGAGTCTCGGATCGTGCCTCAAGTTTCGGATAGTCAGATTTCCGCATCAAGAACGACGAATCGCGAATCAAGTGCACGAATTCCTTTCCCTCTAGTGTTTTGTTTCCAATTTTCGATTATGGCGATCTTAGGGAGTTGTTTGTTACGACGGTCGGCCGTTTGGACAGCCAACAAGTTCTTCTTTCCCTAAACTCAATTGCTTTGGATTTTTTTAGCAGGCCATGACGATTCTTTCCCTCGATCAAATTAAAAATGGAAATTCCTTTTAAAAATTCAAGGGCTCGCCCGGTATCACGGAAAGTATACGGACAGAATAAAATTAAAATCCGTATATGTCTTCATCGCCTCTACAAGAAAAGAACTCAATAAATTACGATGCACAAACTTTTCGTGTTAAAATATAATTGATATTCGGAAAAATCGAGATATTTTTGGCACGCTGGTCTACCCCATTGCCATCCTTTTAATTGGCTTGACTCAAATGTGCCAATCAACTTTGGTTAAAGACTCAAATGTCCTCTCACAAAAAAAAAATATAATATGTGTGTGTTGTGTGTGTGAAGCAATTGGATTTCCATATATCGCACGTTTCTCACGTGGATGCTATGGGGAACTAATGGTCCGAAAGGGTTGTTAGTTCCTGTGTATATTGTCGGAAGAACTTCGCTCAATTCCAAAAGGGAAAGGCCTCGTGTCCTTTTTGGCAATCCAAATCTAATTTGGTTTTCACTTAATAGAAATGTTGATTTTTTTTTTTGGGGGGGTCAAAGAAATGACGTATTCACTATTCGGCATCTTCCCATCATTTTCACGTTCGAATTGGTGAAATAGAAAATTATTATTTTAGCTCCAATAATTTTTAGTGATGGGGACGTCATAATTATTTATTATCAGGCCGGCAGCAGAATAGCGACGCATGCCGCAGAAAAAGGGGGACGTTGGGAAGGAAAAAAGGACAAAGAGTGTCACAGAAGAAAGTTCCAAAAAGAAAAAAGAAAAAAAAAGAACAAATTCTTTTGTTCCATATTTTCTTCTCGAGAGACCCAAAAAAAAAAAAATTAAGGATAAGTTCTTTGTGTTCCATATTTTGAGACTCTATAAAGGGATTCATGTCGGGAGAAATGAATACGCACGTGATGACTTAGCATACGGTATGTTTATTTCGCGAAAAATATAATATTTCGAGAAAATATTTTTTTGGAAAGTTATTTTTTAGAAAAATGATAATATATATATTTTTTCTGTTTGGTCTTAAATGAAGTGAAAAAGTTATTTAGTATGTGAGTGATTTTCCTAAATGGACATAACTTATTCGGCTGCCAATGACTTGCGCATGAATAGTTGAGGAACCTACACGAGCACTAGGATCTCAAGCCTAGGTTTCTAATTCTCGATGGTCTTGGGTCCATCGAAACCGAGCCCAAGGACTCAATGCTCGTGCCTTGATCCCTGACGCACTCGCTCGAATCTACAAAGGCGTCCATTAAGGCCTAGCCCCAGACACCAACACCCGAGACCGAGACCCTGGCGCCTAGGCATGGGTTAATCGAGGCCAGGCTTGGGGCTTTGACATCGGTGCTTGTGCATGGGTCCATTGATGTTGGGCCTCAAATACGACACCCAAGATCAGGTCCCACCTTGGCGCCCCTGCCTGAGTCCACAAAGGCTAAGTCCTAGTCTCTGGTGCCTAGGCCAGGGTCCATTAAAGCTAGACCCTGGTGCTCGACACTTACACCCGGGTCCATGGAGGTTGGGCACATGACTTCAGCTTGGCATCCACGTCCATGGAGATTGGGCCTCGATCTCCTCATTGCCTGCGCCTAAGTCTATCGAGGTCAAGCCAGGACCTAAGTCTCGATAGACTCAGGCATGGGCATCGGTATCTCGGGCCCAGCCTCGATAGGGGTGTGCAAACTGGATCGGACCGGACCGGCCCGGACCGGGTGGGTTGGTCCAGTCCTTGAGGTGGATGGGTTGGTCCCCGGTCCCAATAAATGGGACCGGTGACTGGGCGGTCCGGTCCTCGGGTTTTTGTGTTGGGACCGGACCGCCAATAATAAATAATTATTTATATATATAGATATATATAATTACAAAAGAAATCGAAAACAAAACAGAATCCCCTTCGCTCTCAAGAGTAAGAAGAATCCCGGACCGGCCCAGTAACTCCCTACCTCAGCCATATGATGGTAACGGATCAACAATGGGCCAACCCTCCGCGTTCTGAAGCAAAGATGTTGAGACTCTTCACTAAACTATGCATCATCTTTTTGCTTCAAAGCTATTACATTCATTGTGCTACTACAATGAGACGCTAGTTACTGATACCCAGGTGATTTTACAGACATTAGATTGGCCAAAAATGAAAATTTTGGGTACCCTTCTCTTTCTTTATGCTCCAGGCAAAAACTCTTCAATATTCCGTTTAGAGAGGGCTAACTTGGAGTATCAAATGGTAAGATGTAGTGAAAAAGATGACATCCTTTTATTTTGCTAGAGAATTAAAAGAACACGGAACAAGCAAGATGAGGGCCAACGAAGCTCGCCCCCACCTCTGGTTGGTCACTGGGCTTGGCAGTCAACTGGAGGAAGAATAAAAATGTAGTAGTAGGCTTAGTAGCTGTTGGGCCGGTGTTGACACCTGATTTTTGACAATGTATTATTGTGATTTTTATTCTTTAAAATTAATTAAAAATATCAAAAAAGGTCATAAAATCACAAAATCAACTTTGGAAGCCTTGGTTTAGCCTTAGGAACCAATTTTGAACAAAAAATATGTTTCGGTATTTTTAATATTTTTCGAGTTTATTTAATTATAAAATACCCAAAAAATCAGAAAAATACCATTCGTGGTCAGAAAAATACCCAAAAATATTCGATAATTTTGTTTTAATTTCCTCTTCAAGTGTTTCACTTTAAATCTCAAAAATTCGGCTCGGGTCACTATGTTTCTTCACAAACATAAACCCGAACCGAGCCTAAAAAAAAAAAAAAAAATCCTTTTCGAGTCTTTTAGTTTTCAATTCTCACTTTTTATAAGCTATGACATTGGATTCTAAAGTCTTAAAGTGCAATTAGGTCAATTTGCCCTCCAATTTAATCAATTTTTACCAAAAGGGCTTAATTGCACATTTTTCTTTCAATTAGTCCCCGGTTTCACGGATGTATACATATGCTCTACATATTTATACGTCATATGTATTTATACGTTATGCGTATTTGTACTGTTTGGTAACCTCTTTAACTCTTGTAATAATAATAATGGTTATTATTTTTAACACCTTTGTTAGTGCCTTTTTTTTAGCATTTTTGTATTGTGAGTGCTATTGCTAGTGCTATTTTTAAATAGCATTTTTGTATTATAAATTGTGAGTGCTATTATTAGTGCTATTTTTAAATAGATGATTCGATAAAATCCATATACACGTACGTCGCCTCGACAAGAAAAGAACACAATAAATTACAATTGTCAATGCACGAGCTTCTCGTGCTACGGGGGACCATTGGTCCGAAAGGGTTGCTAGTTGTTGTGTAATTCGTATATTCTCGGAACTTTGCCCAATTCCAAAAGGAAAGGGCCTCGTCTCCTTTTTTTTTACCATATAGAAATGTCGTATTCAGCATCTTCACATCATTTTAAAGTTCAATTTGGTGAAAGGAAAAATATTTTTATTTTTTTAGCTCCGATAATTTTAGTGATGGGGACGTCATAATTATTTGTTATCATATCACGCCGGGAGCAGAATCACGACTCATGCAACCGACAAGGACGTTCGGAAGGAAAAAAGAAAAAAAGGGAGAGAGAGCTACCCCATATTTCTAGACGGAACAAATACGCGCGGGATGAATTAATCTATGCTCTGTTTTTTTCTTTTTTCCACGAAAATTGTGATATTTTGAGAAAATGTTTATCAAAAAGTTAACTTTCAGGAAAGTGACAATTTTTTTTTTTATATTTGGCTGAGACCAGAAAATGAAACGGAAAATATCTTCTATCATTTAGACATACATTATTTCGGCGCTATTGACTTGCGCATGAATAGTCAAGGAACACACACGAGCATTTGAGTTTTGGTAGAAAAATATTTTTCGTTCAATAGAAAAGCATTTTTCATTGACTCGTTTTCCTAAAAGATCCAAAATAAAAAAAAAATAAGGAAAATATTTTTCGCGAAACAAACGGAGTTATAGTACCATCGCATCGTGTACATGCTCTCTCCTCCTTTGCTTTTTTTATTATGGCTTTTGCATTTGCTTTTTTGGATAAAATACAAGCCGTAGTGAGGATAGCTTATAAATGAAATTGGTTGGATAATTTGGATTGAATAGTGAGAGAAGAATCGAATATTCAACCCGATAGTAATCCACGGTCGAAATCCATACCTCGAAATCTCAAATCCCGCTCACGATCTTGGATCAGCATCTGCACATTACTATGTCTGGTCAAAGTTCTGTACGAGTTTTCCTGATATGAGCTACATTAATTGAAATTGTAATTACCGTATTACAGGATTAAATTAACGTATACGGGGTTGATTTAATAAAGGCAGGATATAAAGATTCTTAATGGGCCTAACTAGTGTGGGCGGAGTTCGGCCTGGCTCATAGTGAGAGGACTCAGCTGAAACTCCATAAATAGAGTTAGGACGCCCCCTTCTAACCCTCATAATTCCATACGCCATATGGAAGAGCTGCCTCACCAACGTCAGGCATTCGAAGGGTCATAGAGGGGAAACGTCGAGTCTCGGATCGTGCCTCAAGTTTCGGATAGTCAGATTTCCGCATCAAGAACGACGAATCGCGAATCAAGTGCACGAATTCCTTTCCCTCTAGTGTTTTGTTTCCAATTTTCAATTATAGCGATCTTAGGGAGTTGTTTGTTACGACGGTCGGCCGTTTGGACAGCCAACAAGTTCTTCTTTCCCTAAACTCAATTGCTTTGGATTTTTTTAGCAGGCCATGACGATTCTTTCCCTCGATCAAATTAAAAATGGAAATTCCTTTTAAAAATTCAAGGGCTCGCCCGGTATCACGGAAAGTATACGGACAGAATAAAATTAAAATCCGTATATGTCTTCATCGCCTCTACAAGAAAAGAACTCAATAAATTACGATGCACAAACTTTTCGTGTTAAAATATAATTGATATTCGGAAAAATCGAGATATTTTTGGCACACTGGTCTACCCCATTGCCATCCTTTTAATTGGCTTGACTCAAATGTGCCAATCAACTTTGGTTAAAGACTCAAATGTCCTCTCACAAATATATATATATATATATATATATATATATATATATATATAATATGTGTGTGTGTGAAGCAATTGGATTTCCATATATCGCACGTTTCTCACGTGGATGCTATGGGGAACTAATGGTCCGAAAGGGTTGTTAGTTCCTGTGTATATTGTCGGAAGAACTTCGCTCAATTCCAAAAGGGAAAGTCCTCGTCTCCTTTTTGGCAATCCAAATCTAATTTGGTTTTCACTTAATAGAAATGTTGATTTTTTTTTTTGGGTCAAAGAAATGACGTATTCACTATTCGGCATCTTCCCATCATTTTCACGTTCGAATTGGTGAAATAGAAAATTATTATTTTAGCTCCAATAATTTTTAGTGATGGGGACGTCATAATTATTTATTATCAGGCCGGCAGCAGAATAGCGACGCATGCCGCAGAAAAAGGGTGACGTTGGGAAGGAAAAAAGGACAAAGAGTGTCACAGAAGAAAGTTCCAAAAAGAAAAAAGAAAAAAAAAAGAACAAATTCTTTTGTTCCATATTTTCTTCTCGAGAGACCCAAAAAAAAAAAAATTAAGGATAAGTTCTTTGTGTTCCATATTTTGAGACTCTATAAAGGGATTCATGTCGGGAGAAATGAATACGCACGTGATGACTTAGCATACGGTATGTTTATTTCGCGAAAAATATAATATTTCGAGAAAATATTTTTTTGGAAAGTTATTTTTTAGAAAAATGATAATATATATATTTTTTCTGTTTGGTCTTAAATGAAATGAAAAAGTTATTTAGTATGTGAGTGATTTTCCTAAATGGACATAACTTATTCGGCTGCCAATGACTTGCGCATGAATAGTCGAGGAACCTACACGAGCACTAGGATCTCAAGCCTAGGTTTATAATTCTCGATGGTCTTGGGTCCATCGAAACCGAGCCCAAGGACTTGGTGCTCGTGCCTTGATCCCTGACGCACTCGCTCGAATCTACAAAGGCGTCCATTAAGGCCTAGCCCCAAACACCAGCACCCGAGACCGAGACCCTGGCTCCTAGGCATGGGTTAATCGAGGCCAGGCTTGGGACTTTGACATCGGTGCTCGTGCATGGGTCCATTGATGTTGGGCCTCAAATACGACGCCCGAGATCAAGTGCCACCTTGGCGCCCATGCCTGAGTCCACAAAGGCTAGGTCCTAGTCCCCAGTGCCCAGGCCAAGGTCCATTAAAGCTAGACCCTGGTGCTCGACACTTACACCCGGGTCCATGGAGGTTGGGCACATGACTCCAGCTTAGCACCCACGTTCATCGAGATTGGGCCACAATCTCCTCAAAGCCTGCGCCTAGGTCCATCGAGGTCAAGCCAGGACCTAAGTCTCGATAGACTCGGGCACGGGCATCGGTATCTCGGGCCCAGCCTCGATAGACCAGGGCATGGGCATCGATGTCCCGAGCCCAGCCTCGATGGATTCGGGCCCCATTGTCAAGGGCTTAGGAATGAGGGTGGTTGGAGTTCCATTATCCAAGCGCAAGTTTTTTTTTTCCCAAATTCCAATATGAAAAACGATTTCCCACTTTGTAAAGAAGAAATCATTTTTTTCGAATTTAAGTTATGATTAAAAAAAAGGCCTAATACCCAAAAAAACTCCAACTTTATCATTTGTATCAATTATATCCAAAATTTTTGTTTGTCTCATAAAAAACCCCCTAGCTTTTACTTTTGTCTCAACTCTACCTAAAACTTTTACTTTTGTCTCAATTTTATCGGCCTAGTACAAAAAAAAAAACTATCAACTTTTACTTTTATCACAATTCTATCCAAAACTTTTACTTTTGCCCCAATTTTATCGGCCTAGTACAAAAAAAAACCCTCAAATTTTATTTTTGTCCCAATATTATCAATCCTCAACTTTTAATTTTGTCTCAATTCTATCCAATTTTTTTTTTTTACTTTTGTCCAATTTTATGAGCCTAGTACCAAAAAAACCCTTAACTTTTATTTTTGTCCCAATTTTACCACCGTTAGCCTTCTGTCTATAATCATCGTTAGTTAATCTTACGTGACATTGTCACGTCATTAATGAATTACACCTTGGCAAAACTGACATGAAAAAATTTCGAAATTCTCTTCTGTTTTTTGCTACCCCTATATATTGCTGAGAGATATATAGTCACTAAAGACGACACATTTCGTATTTTTTTCGACAGTTAACAGCTCGAAGAACAGTTAGACATGGAGATATTCTGACGAATTTTTTAAAATCTCGTTATCTCTGAAACTTACTATTTCTAAATTTCAAAAATTCATTGGTAAATTCGACAAGAAAATTCGAGTCACGTATGATTAACTAACGGCGATTATGAACAAAGGCTGATGGTGGCAGAATTGGGTAAAAAGTAAAAGTTAAGATTTTTTTTTACTAGGCTGGTAAAATTGGGACAAAAGTAAAAAATTTGGGTAAAATTGGGATAAAAGTAAAAATTGAGGGTTTTTTAAATACTAGGCCGGTAAAATTAGAATAAAAGTAAAAGTTTTGGGTAGAATTGGAACAAAAGTAAAAGTCGGAGGTTTTTTATGAGCCAAAAAAAGTTTTGGATATAATTATCACAAATGTTAAACCTTGAGGTTTTTTTGGGTATTGAGCCTAAAAAAATGTTTTTTCGCTAACTCATTTTTTAAGCTATTCAAAAGTAAAAAAAAAATGAGGAAGATGTTTTTCGCAAAAAAAAAATAGAGCTGTAGTATCATCGGATCGTGAGCATGCTCTCCTCCTTTGCTTTTTCGTTTATGGCTTTCGCATTTGCTCACGCATGCAAAGGTCCATAATGGAAGTACGATATATCGACTTGACAGCTGTCAACATGACAATTTCCTCTTGTCGACATGCACATTATATATATATATATATATATGACAAATACATTATAAAGATCATACTTGACATTTCAATGCCGTGTCTCATCTCTCTTTTGCCTCTTGGAGAACCAAATGGTCAGCTGCCAATCTACAGCACACGTGACATGATACTTTGGCGATTTGTCTTCTTCTCTTTTGTTTTTCGTTTTTCGTTTTTTTTTGTTTTTGTCTTAATGAATATAAGAGGGCCATTAATTGGTCGGAGCATGACCGGTTAAGATGGAAACCGATAGACGTTTAAGACCGAGTTTTGCTATCCCAACTTTTATGTTTTTAAGGCCCTTCTCTTTGACCGTTCCAATGGGAAGAAAAGATGTCTCTTATCAATTATCATACGTCTAAATCGAATTTCCTCTTTAGATCGGGTTAAAAAAAAAGGGTGAAAATGAAGTAAAAAAGAAAACTCTTTATGTTTGTTTTTTTTTTCCTCCCAGTTTCGGAATTCTCGATCCAGAGAAGAAACCACAAGCTTATTTACAGAAACTTTTTGCGCCTAAATTTAACCCACGTGCAGACACGTGGCTAGAAAACAAATAGCTATCCAATCCACACAAATAGCTACTACTTACCTCGACGGGGTCAATGGGCGATCGAGAAGGCTCGTGGCCTGGGCGGCCCAGGCTGGGCCTAGTGACCTCCATTGCACTTTGGGGAGGGGTGCTAGCCCAAGGTCGGCCCAAGTGGCCGTAGTCCCAGGTGCCTCACGGTCCCATTAAATTTCGGCGTTTTATCTTTTACGTTCTCAGGCTTTGTTGTAAATTCTAGCGAAGTTTGTGTAATATGACAATGAAGTTATCGATTCCCTTTTCTAATCGCAATATTTTATGTTTGAAATTAGCTCGAGGATTTTATCGCCTAGTAAAAAATTGGAGAACGACTTTCGATAGATGGTATTTCGTCGCGGCAACTCTTGGAAGCAGATTAACTATGGCGATCAGGCTTGGGCAGGAGAGAATAAAAATGGTTAGGGCATAGGTGGCAGTTTTGTTTTATTTAATAATTTTCACGCAACGAGCACCAGAAGTCGTCGATATGTCCGAGTGGTTAAGGAGACAGACTTGAAATCTGTTGGGCTTCGCCCGCGCAGGTTCGAACCCTGCTGTCGACGGTTTTTTTACCGTCTTTCTTCGTTGTACGCGGTGCTTTCAGTTTTTTAACTTTTACTAAAACGTTTTTCCACCCACGCGCCCAAATTACTAACACTAAACTTGTGTTTCGGTCGACGGTGATTAAATTATGGTTCGTTCCCGATAAACGTACCTGAGTTGAGGGCCGCGGGTGCGATTATTTCGTTCTTTTATGCAACATTGTAATGGAATAATGATAAAAAGTCGGAAAAATAAAATTCTCGATATTTGTTTTTTTTTTACCACGGTACGAATTTTTTTTCGAGGAAACAAATACTAACGCAACTTTTTGCTATTCTTTCAATAAAATAAGAAGCATATATTCATAAAAGTAAAAAAGTTCGACCTGAGTAAGTCCTTAAACTACTTCGTCTGAACTCTAGGACGTAAAATTCGGGGGGTATTCCCTTCCTAGTAAGGGAAGAAAAAAATAAATTGTTGGGAATTGGGAGGGGAGCGATAGTAGTGAAGGTAGACTCTGCGACGGTTTCGGCTGGCTACTGCCGGGTAGGCTGGGGCTAAATGACCCCACCCACGCCTGGGGTGAGTCCCTGGAGTGAAAACTCTTGCTTTGTCAGCTTGTGCTTCGCATAAGCTTTTGAACCAAATTTGCAAGCAGAGTATCCCTGGTTAACAAGCTTGTGTGAATATTAAAATTAAAATAAGAAGCATATATTCATAAAGTTAGATGGTAAAATTAAAGAATATGAAATTGGTCATTGCATTGTAGGGTCAATTAAGTAAATTCAATGAGTGCGGTTTTTAGGGGAGAGTGGGGAATTACGTGCATGGCAACTCTCTGCGCTAGAAACTAATTTATGGCTAGAAGTCGATTTTTCTACTTCTAGAGGGAAGTAATTTCTTTTTTTACTTCTTCAAATGGTTCCAAAACTAATTTTTGGAGAAATTTGCTCAAGAAGTAGAAAAATGAAGCTGCGTAATCAAATGGATTTCTACTCCGGAAGTTGCAATGCCAAATGGATTTCTGCTCTAGAAGTGCCGTCATGTGCGGCCAACTTCCTGCCTTTTACCATTTTATCTTTTCCTTTGACAAATTTTAGTTTTGTAAAATGAGAAATATAAGCCTAAGACGATATGGTATTTTAGCTTGAATATTTACATTCTTTCCCTTTTTTTCTCGTGACATCATTGCTTTGGCGCTATTTATTTAGAAACTTTTTTTTTATTAACATTCTAAACAATTCTTTCTCGTTTCCATTGTTTCTTTTCTTAGCACAACAAAAAGAAATTAAGACGTTATTTCTTTTCCACCAAGACGAAAACAAATGTACATGAAATTTCACATGTCGGTGTTCCGAGAATGACCTCAAGAAGATGCGTACATGAAATTTCAGTCCGCCTATTGGGCTCAAGGTCATTTTGGTCTTTTTATCCCTTAGGGGCATGATAGAAATCCTTTTTACTCCTTAATAATAATTAGAGATAAACAGGTCGGTGTTCCGAGAATGACCTCAAGAAGATGCGTACCTACTACGAATCTTATTCATAGCGTGCCGCAAGCGCAAGGGGTGAGGACAAAGCATCAAATAAACCACTCTACGCTTAATTAATTTGTGAAATCTAAAGCTCGTAAAACCGATACTATCGCATACAGAGAAAATCTCGATTTTTACTTAGTCTAATCAATCACGTCATTGATCAATAAACGATCCGACACTATCTCTAAGTTGATTTATTTTTCAGATTTGCATTGGATCGTAACTCTTTGGGATTGGTTTCGTGTTGAAGTTATGTGTTTTGTTTTCGTGTGAAATGAACATTAATTCTTTTCCCAAAAAAAAAAAAAAAGAGGGGCCAAAGTCAAAAGTCTACGAAGACTTTGGACTACGAACCTTCTGCGCATGAGACTCATCGTTGGGTCATTGCTTCTAATTCCAGCTCTTTTATAGGAAACTTTTTATATATTTATGTCACGAAAATCCACATAACTTCGATGAGAAGTTACTGTATGATCTAGAAACCATAATTAAGCAATATCATCCGAATCATTAGTCATACAGCTCATACGATAAGTTTCACATGATCAAAAATCTAAATGAACTTAGTCCGCATAATCAATGCACGTACCATACGATATACTCTCGTCATTAGATGTATATCGTGCCGATGGTTTAATTCAAATTCAAACTTATATCACGTGACGAACACATAATCGACACAAATTCTTTCTCATGTTTTGGGCCTTCGATAGAATCTTATAATTGCTTTTTCCCCCCCTTTTCCTTCTCTCTTTGTCGATATTAACAGGATGCCCCCTATTTTTCTAATACTAGAGCATGGATCTAAGTCTAGAAATCAACACTCCTACTCCATCTTCTAGACGAAATGAATACCGTGATGATCACTCCTAGACGTCCACGGATCATATTCAAAGAGTGCCCGCGAGAATTAATGGGAGACCATTAGAGATAAGGCCATTCTAAATGTTTGCCGAATTCGCGAATCGGTAGCTCCTAAGGATCCCACGACGTCTACAGCTAGATAACATTCCGACTCGAAAAATTACTTTGCCTTGCATCGAAACAGGATCATTAAGTTAAGACAATTTCGTGGGATCGGTCCAATATTGCATTAACGTTTGCAAGAAGGAAAAGAGGAAAGGAACGTAGGGGAGGGTGCAAGAAGGCTGAAGCCTCACGGCAATTAGAGGGGAAAAGTCAAAGTCAACGAAGACTTGGACTCCATGAACGAGCTTGGTCAAAGAGGCAACACCCCCAATTTTCCAATAATCCGTACTTTTTGAGTTTGCGCCTCTCAGTCGGAGGGATCAGGCTTCTATGTCACCAGCTCACTCTATAAATCCCGACACAGATTTCGCTGTTCTCTCATTCGCCCAAACGTATCTCATATAATCTAAGGCTTGTCAATTACCATCTATTGCCAAACTGCTTAGATGACGACCCCGACCCCGTCCCCGACTCCGACTGACTTCAAAAACGCCATCGCGGTGGCCAAGGCGATGCTGTCCGCCGCGGCCTCTGTGACAGCCACCGTGGTGGTGGTGCAGTCGATGGTCCACACCATCTTCCCCCGCGAGCTCCAGGGCTTTCTCTTCTCCGGGATCCGCGGCTTCTTCTCTCGCTTCTCCAATGAACTGACCCTGGTCGTGGACGAGTACGACGGGTTCGTCCAAAACGAGCTCTTCGAGGCGGCCCGGGTTTTCTTGGCTGCCAAACAAGCCCCTTCGACGACGCGCATCCGGGTGTCCAAGCCCGCGAAGGAGAACCACTTCACGCTGGCTATGGACAATAATCAGGCGCTGGTGGATACGTTTCATGGGGTCGAGGTCAAGTGGGTTTTCGCGTCCAGACAAGTCGACTCGGGCTACCGAGTTCATCACGGCCATAACTCGACGGTTCAGCACGAAGTACAGTACTTCGAGCTCAGTTTTCACAGGAAACACAAGGAGATCGTGCTCAACTCATATCTGCCGTTCGTCCTCGGCGAGGCCAAGTCCATGAAGCAGGGCAAGAAGACGTTGAAGCTCTACACTCCGAGCTTCGACCGCGTCTATGGCGGTAATTCGCAAAACTTCTTAATTCTGCTATTCGTGTGGACATGAGTAAGTACTAAAACTTCTTAGATTTAATCGGACTAGCAAGAACTATGATAGACACTGTAAATTTGCAATGAAATGGACCATTCCAAAGATATGTACTTGTTACAGACAACATACGTGACATTCCAAACAACATTAAGGTCAAAACTCAGTAGAACCGGTCTGGCACCTCCTCATCTACTGTGACTCTGCTCCCAATTTCTTCAACGGACATGTCTTCATCACAAACATTTTCCTGTACAGGTCCTCTCTCAGATGCGTGGGCCTCGGTGAACCTTGATCACCCGGCAACATTCGAGACGCTGGCCATGGACCTAGAGCTCAAGAAGACGATAGTCGACGATCTCAAGAGGTTCTTGAAGAGGAAGGAGTACTACAGGAGAGTCGGCAAGGCGTGGAAAAGAGGGTACTTATTGTACGGACCCCCTGGCACGGGGAAATCGAGCCTGGTCGCCGCGATGGCCAATTACTTGAACTTCGACATATACGACCTCGAGCTGAGCGGGCTCCGTAGCAATGCGGAGCTCAGGAGGCTGCTCGTCGCCACTGCGAATCGGTCCATACTGGTGGTCGAGGACATCGACTGCACCATTGAGTTGCAAGACAGGAAGTCCAAAGCCCGAGCTGCGCACATGAATACGATGTCGGACGGTTATGCACGAGAAGATGTACAGTATTTCTATTTTATTTTTTGGCTTTCTTTTCGAGTTTACTTCAGTTTGTTGCATATTATGACATTAATTTTTTGTCTCGTGGAACAGCTGACATTGTCTGGATTGCTCAACTTCATCGACGGGCTTTGGTCGAGCTGCGGCGATGAGCGGATCATAGTCTTCACGACGAACCACAAGGAGAAGTTAGACCCGGCGCTGCTGCGCCCAGGGCGCATGGACGTGCACCTTCACATGTCCTATTGCACCCCATGCGGGTTCAGGCTTCTCGCTTCCAATTATCTCGGGATCGATCGCCACGAGCTCTTCGACCAGATCGAGAGTTCGATCGCGGCGACGAGAGTCACACCGGCCGAAATAGCGGAGCAGCTGATGAAGAGCGACGAACCGGAGGTCGCTCTCCTGGACGTGATCTCCTTCCTCGCGAATCACAGGAGGAAAGAAAACGAAGAAGTCGTAGAGGAGAAAGTCTGTCAGTGCCAATTGATTGAAGAAAACGGAGGGATCGAAGAGGAAAGCGGAAAGTGCGAAGTCCCATCGATCGATTTTAACTGAGATTAGTGATTATTGAGGATGGATTGACGGAGGGAACTTGTTGCATGGTGACGACTGACGAGCGATGATTTCTCAAACACCGCTCGTGAGAACTTGGATTTTTAGTCCACCCATTGGGCTCAAGGTCATTTTGGTCTTTTTATCCCTAGGCCTTAGTACGATTAGGTAGGCGTTTGTCAATGAGAATCCTCGGATACTTATACTTAAAGTAAGAGATGTACCGTCGACGTCGCTCTCGGCTATTGCCCCACGGATGCGTCGGTTTGATTTTAATCAGTTTCGCTGTCGGAGGAATTTAATTAGATGACCTGCATTAATCAAGCGACTTGATTAGAAAAAATTCAAAGTATGTGTACTTGATTAGAAATGTCATAAAAGTAGAGGGCGAAAAATAAAAAAAAATAAAATTTGTTTTAAAAATTACAACATTTTCATTTGATTATTCAACATGTGGTCAAAGCACAAATAAGGGGTACCTGACAAAATTTGCAAAAGCAGCTAGAAAAGGTTCCAGCCACACAAAATAGCCAATTAATGGGGGAGTCCAACTTTTTCTTCGAGCTTTTTCGCTTCTCTATGTCCATGGACTGTATTCATATCGTGCCGCAAGTGGCAAGGACAAAAGATTAAATCAGTCCATTCTACGTTTAATTAATTTATGAAAATCGAAAGCTCGTAAAACAAATACTATCTCTCGAGAAAAGACTTTGATTTAAACAGTCTAGCCAATCACGTCATCAGTCAAATAACGAAACCGACGCTATCGAACACTGACTAAATCGTTGTATGATCATTAAATGAGACAATTGCACGAGACTGGTGGATACGATTTCAATACCGGCACGAACAATTATCAACATTCGCCACCACTCTCCAAGAGAAAGGGAAAATGAAAAGAGGGGTTTTGAGAAGCTGATAGCGTGACGATATAACGGCGTAATCTCAATCGCAAATGTTATGAATGACAAAAAAAAAACATTTAGCGATTGTGGCAGGACTTATCTCTGATCTGTTGGGGTTGTCCCACATCGGTTGTGGAAGGGGCTGGTGGCCGATTTATAAGTGTGAGGGAAAGCCTTAATCTTTGAGCTAGCTTTTGGGTTGAGAGAGGCCCAAGACCACCCAACACTGGTATCAGAGCCGATGGTTGATGTCCCTCATGCGAAGTTGGGCTATTCAACTTGAGATAAGTTGATGCAGAAAGATACCTGAATTAAGGGGGAGCAAACCTAACACTGGAGATTGTTAGAATGTGCACGTGTGAGTTGTGTTAGAAGAGTCCCACATTGGAGAATTAATGTGGTGTTGAGCACTTAATATATCCAAGTTGGCCCATAACTCATTAGCTTAAACTTTTGAGTTAAGGTGAGTTTGACTGAATATGTTAATGGGCTCGGACATGGGCTCCATCTTGGATATTTCCCCGAAAGAATGTATCAAACTTCTGCTACACACTCCTATCATGATCTTATGCTTAGTAATCTATCGTAATATTGTTGCACTATCATGTTAGCTGGACCAATGAAAAGAATCACGTACGGTCTGTGCAAGAAGGCTGAAACGTCACGGCAAGGGCCAAAGTCAATAAGTCCACAAAGACTTTTTTTTTTTTTTCTTTTTGAGTGGAAGTTCACGAAGACTTGGATTACCAACCTTCTACGAACGAGACTCATCGTTCGGTCATTGCTTCTAATTTCAGCTCTTTCATAGGATTTTTTTTTTTTGTATATTAATATCATGAAAACCCCCATAACTAAAAGGATTCGATCGGATCAAAGTCTACAAAATCAACCCTCCTACTCCATCTTCTAGACCAAATGCGTAGAGCAATGATCACTCCAAGACGTCCACGGATCATATTCAAAGAGTGCCCGCGAGAATTAAGGGGCTGACCATTAGAGATAAGGTCATTCTAAACCTTACCAAATTTGCGAAATCGGTAGCTCTTAAGGATCCCACGACTTCAATAGTTAAGATAACATCCCGACTCCCGTCGAAGTAATTAAACTATTAGCCGATCGCGTCGTGCGATAGATTAAGATACGCCGATGCCGTCGGACATCGAAGCGGAATGCGCCATGTAGCGTGTGCCGTGGGGGGTTTCGCCTTGCATCAAAACCTGATCAATTGAGTTAGCCAGTTTCGTGGAAATTCACGAGGGCAAGAAGACAAACATCACGACAACTAGAAGGGCAAAGTCGAAGTCAACGAAGATTTGTCAAAAAGGCCACATCCCACCCCAAGTTTCCTTTAATTTGTACTTTGAGCCTCTCGGTGTGACTGCCATGCCACAGCTCACTCTTTAAATTCCGACGCCTACCTCATTGTTCTCTCATTCATCCAAACGTATCTCATATAATCAGTAACCGACTTCATCTCCAGCTTCTCTCCGGTCGATTACCGTCCATTGCCAAACAGCTTAGATGACGACCCCAGCCTCGACTCCGACCGACTTCAAGAACGCTGTCGTGGTGGCCAAGGCGGTGCTGTCCGCCGCGGCCTCCGTGACGGCCACCGCGGTGGTGGTGCAGTCGATGGTCCACACCATCTTCCCTCGTGAGCTCCAGGGCTTTCTCTTCTCCAGGATCCGCGGCTTCTTCTCTCGCTTCTCCAATGAATTGACCCTGGTCGTGGACGAGTACGACGGGTTCGTCCAAAACGAGCTCTTCGAGGCGGCCCGGGTTTTCTTGGCTGCCAAACAAGCCCCTTCCACGACGCGGATCCGGGTGTCCAAACCCGCGAAGGAGAACCACTTCACTCTGGCTATGGACAAGAATCAAGCACTTGTGGATATGTTTCATGGGGTTGAGCTCAAGTGGGTTTTTGCGTCCAGACAAGTCGACTCGGGCTACCGAGTTCATCACGGCCATAAGTCGTCGGTTCAGCACGAAGTTCAGTACTTCGAGCTCAGTTTTCACAGGAAACACAAGGAGATCGTGCTCAATTCATATCTGCCGTTCGTCCTCGGCGAGGCCAAGTTCATGAAGCAGGGCAAGAAGACGTTGAAGCTCTACAGTCCGAGCTTCGACCGCGTCCGTCGTGGTAATTCGCAAAACTTCTTAATTCTGCTATTAGTGTGGACATGAGTAAGAGTACTAAATTCACAAAACTTCTTAGATTTAATCGGACTAGCAAGAACTACGATAGACATTGTAAATTTGCAATGAAATGGACCATTCCGAAGATAAGTACTTGTTACAGACAGCATATGTGATTCTGCTCCCATTTTCTTCTACGGAAATGTCTTCATCACAAACATTTTCCTGTACAGGTCCTCTCTCAGATGCGTGGGCCTCGGTGAACCTCGATCACCCGGCGACATTCGAGACGCTGGCCATGGACCTAGAGCTCAAGAAGACGATAGTCGACGATCTCGAGAGGTTTTTGAAGAGGAAGGAGTACTACAGGAGAGTCGGCAAGGCGTGGAAAAGAGGGTACTTATTGTACGGACCCCCTGGCACGGGGAAATCGAGCCTGGTCGCCGCGATGGCCAATTACTTGAACTTCGACATATACGACCTCGAGCTGAGCGGGCTCCGTAGCAATGCGGAGCTCAGGAGGCTGCTCGTCGCCACCGCGAATCGGTCCATACTGGTGGTCGAGGACATCGACTGCACCATTGAGTTGCAAGACAGGAAGTCCAAAGCCCGAGCTGCGCACATGAATACGATGTCGGACGGTTATGCACGAGAAGATGTACAGTATTTCTATTTTATTTTTTGGCTTTCTTTTCGAGTTTACTTCAGTTTGTTGCATATTATGACATTAATTTTTTGTCTCGTGGAACAGCTGACATTGTCTGGATTGCTCAACTTCATCGACGGGCTTTGGTCGAGCTGCGGCGATGAGCGGATCATAGTCTTCACGACGAACCACAAGGAGAAGTTAGACCCGGCGCTGCTGCGCCCAGGGCGCCTGGACGTGCACCTTCACATGTCCTATTGCACCCCGTGCGGGTTCAGGCTTCTCGCTTCCAATTATCTCGGGATCGATCGCCACGAGCTCTTCGACCAGATCGAGAGTTCGATCGCGGCGACGAGAGTCACACCGGCCGAAATAGCGGAGCAGCTGATGAAGAGCGACGAACCGGAGGTCGCTCTCCGGGACGTGATCTCCTTCCTCGCGAATCACAGGAGGAAAGAAAACGAAGAAGTCGTAGAGGAGAAAGTCTGTCAGTGCCAATTGATTGAAGAAAACGGAGGGATCGAAGAGGAAAGCGGAAAGTGCGAAGTCCCATCGATCGATTTTAACTGAGAGTCTGAGATTAGTGATTATTGAGGATGAATTGATGGAGGGAACTTATTGAATGGTCATCCGGATCATTAATTATGTGGATCAAATGGTAAATTTAAATTATCAACGGTCTAGATGAACTCAATTTACATGCCACATTTTCTTGTGAGCGATATTTATATCATTCCAGCAATTTGTAGCGTCAAGTACACATTATCGGATGAGGCTGTCGCCTTGCATAATCATTTTGGGGCTAATAATTTTTTCTTCCCCCCAAGAACACGACAAGCTTTAGCAAAAGCAGAACGACCGACAAAAGTCAATTTGTGCAAGAAATCTCGTCCTCTGATCAAAATTTCTGGTTCTCTCACTGCGTCCGATCCAACCACACACAACAAACGCCAAAGAGAAGATAAAGGGAGAAGCTAAGAATACCCGTGATCTTTTAGATTCCTTCCCACTGCTTTACTGAATCCTTCCCGAGTTGGTTCTCGTGCTCTTGGAGGGCTTTCCTATATAACTCAGTCTTAAGCATGACATCATCAGCATTCACATCGTAGAAGATAGGGAGGATCACTTTTCCATCATCGTCTCTCTCGATCTTCTCCCATGCACTCCATCATGTGCGCGAGAGCTCACGCACGCCCCACTTACTCCTGGCGATAGTCCTTGGACGCTTGCGAAAGGCTCCCTCTAATCTCTTCGCCGACTCAGAGCTCTTCGTCATCTTTGAAAGCGCGGATCCCTGCGCGGATCATTTTATTGTAGAGACAATCCGTGATGGTTAAGCGGGTGTCGGGCCCTCTAAAGCTCGAGAACACCTCATAGCCCCTCCTCGATCCGCCGTCGCTGCTGCTGCTGCTTGTTGGAGTAGCTGTTGCAGTCTCTTCTCTGTCCCTCTTTCTCTTCATTCCGGGAGGATAATCGAGAGAATGATCCCTAGATTTAATACTGGTTGTTAGATGCAGCGGGATTGAAGGAGCTATTGTTAAATGTTACCAATTTGTGAAATTTTTTATATTTAAGAAGTCCAGCCAATAGTTTATAACTATCTAATTAAACTATTTTTAAAGTGGTTTAGCCTCACATCGAGATTCTATCATTGAATTATGATAATTGCACGGGATTGGTCGATCTAGTTTTGACATCAATGTTAAAATGGACGAAGACTTGGGACAAAGTAGCAGTGCGCGAATTCAGCTTGGTCGAGAAGTGATGCGGAATCTCTTAGTATGCGTTTTTTGACCGATTGGACCGGCGAAAATCCAATCGGAAGGCGAAACGATGATGCGACTAGAACCGGCGAACTTGATCGACGACATCGGATTGAGCTCAGATTCGGTCGGTTGAAGCGAAACGACCGTTTGATCAATACTCACCGCCTTTGGCGTTGATTGACAATAAATTTTAGCGATCCGAGATCGTTTAGATGGTCTTTTGAATTATTTTAGTATTTTTCGGATTTAATTTTATTTTTAGTGACAATTTTGTAATTTTGTTGGTTTTGATGTCATTAGAGTTAACATCCTATATAAGCTTGTTTGAGGGTTTTGGACAACAGAACATTATTATATAAAAAAATATTATTATCAATATTGAATTTTCGAGAATTTCTCTCTCTAAGCAACGATTTGATTGTTTCTTTGCTGAACGCTGCATCAAATGGTATCAGAGCCTATGGTAACTGGTGGTGGCCTTCGTGACGATGATTAGGAGATTGGAGCCCCAATCCTTGGGGACGACGCGCTGCAACGTTTGGAGCAGCGTTTAATGGAACACATAGATCAATGAATTGATATCGGACTTCATCGCATCGAGCAGCGGTTTGAAGAATTGGCAGATCGATTTAAAGGTCACAACGTTGATGTGAACCGGAATCGACGGAATGACAGAAGGTCGGGTGTAGATCTTGCTCGCGATGACCCTATCAGTAGGCATGTTCCTATCCACAGGCACAATAACCCTCTGTTTTCAGAGAGTTCAGAAGAAGAGGAGCATGAATTTTCGGACGAAGGGCCTAGTTATGGAGGCAGAAATCGTCATGGAGGATTTCGTAGGCGATATGACGGCAGAGATGGCCAGCGACGTTTTGACGATCGTGAAGGTAACGACTTTAAATTGAAAGTCGATATCCCTTATTTTAATGGAGGTATGAGAATAGAAGAATTTCTAGATTGGATTGCTGATATAGACTGATTCTTCGATTATATGGAGACCCCTAGTGAGAAATAAGTGCGATTAGTAGCATGTAGATTGAAGGAAGGTGCATCTGCATGGTGGGAGAGGTTGCAGAATCGGAGAGAACGGGAAGGAAAAGAGAGGGTTCGAACTTGACATCGAATGAGGAGGCTACTGAATCAGGAGTTCCTTCCACCAGATTATGAGCAGAATATGTTCCAGCAATACCAGCGTTGCCAGTAGGGCAATTGGACCGTACATGAGTATACGGCGGAATTTATGAGGTTGGCGGACCGGATAATTTGTCGGAGACGGAGGGACAGACCATGTATCTCGATGGGTTGAAGCCCTTCATTCGAGATAAAATTGGAGTGCAGTTTCTGCGGAATTTATATGAAGCCAAGAATATGGCCATGAAGGCAGAATTGATGCAACAAGAAAGGGGAGAAAGAGGCTACGATAATTACAGGGGTAGCAATTCGAGTAGTTCGATGGAGAAGAGCGGCTTCAACAATAACTATAATTCAGGGCAAAATCAGGATTATAAGGTAGTAGAGAGGTGTCCTATGAACGAGGCAAGGGATAAGGAAACGAAAGAACAGAAAACTGTGAACCCTAACTCTTATGCAAAACCAGCGGCGATGAAGTGTTACAGATGTGATCAGTTGTGCATCGATCTAATGAATGCCCTCAGAGAAAGACAATAAACGTGGCAACAAGAGAAGATGAGGAAGAAGACGGATATTACTACGAACCAGATGGTGATGAAGAAGGTTTTGAAGATGAGGAAGAGGATGAGATAAACTGTGTGGTGCGTAGGATGATGTTAGCCCCAAAACAGGAGGATCACTCACAGCGCCATCAACTATTCCGAACCAGATGCACTATTCTGGGGAAGATCTTTGCTGTGGTTATTGATAGTGGGAACATGAAGAATATCATTGGAAATGAGGTTGTGAAGAAGCTAGGCATACTTGTGGAGAAACATCCTAACATCTATACGTTAGGATGGATTAATCTGGAGCAGAAAGCATTCAGGTAATCGAACGTTGTAAAATTCCTTTCTCCATTGGTAAGTATCACGATGAGCTATATTGTGATGTGGTAGACATGGATGTATGTCACGTGTTGTTTCGGAGGCCGTTACAATTTGATGTGGATGATCAGCATTCGAGGAGGAGCAACTAATATAATCTGGTGAAAAATGGGGTGAAGTATACGTTGCTGCCCCTGAAAAATAAAGGAAAGCATGCTGCATGCAATAATTTCCTTACTCTTACAAGGAAATTTGAATATGAAATTAAGGAGACTAGGAAAATTCATGTTCTGGTAGTGAAACAAGCGATTGATACAGAGACTGAATTACAAGTGAAGGAGCAGCATGAAGCAGTTAGGCCTTTATTGAAGGAATTTAGTGAGCCGATGCCTAACGAGATTCTAGATGGGTTACCTCATATGCGCGATATTCAACACCATATAGATTTAATTCCTGGTGCTAGTTTACCTAATCTTCCACACTACATGATGAATCCTAAGGAGAGTGAGGTTCTAAAGGAGAATGTGGAAGAGTTTTTGCGTAAGGGGCATATTCAAGATAGCATGAGCCCATGTGTTGTTCCTGCTTTATTAACACCCAAGAAAGATGAGTGTTGGAGGATGTGTGTGGACAGCAGAGCTATTAATAAGATAACCGTGGGTTGTAAGTTCCCAATTTTGAGATTGGATGATATGCTGGATAGGTTGCATGGAGCTAAGTGGTTCACGAAGCTGGATTTGAAGAATGGCTACCATCAAATTCGTATTCTTCCTGAAGATGGGTGGAAGACAGCTTTCAAGACAAAGAAGGGGCTATCCAAGTGGTTGGTGATGCCGTTCGGGCTTTCTAATGCTCCGAGCACCTTCATGAGGCTTATGAATCAGGTTCTAAAATATTTTATTGGCAGATTTATCGTAGTTTATTTTGATGATATCCTGATTTATAGTAAGACTGAGAAGGATCATTTGTTGCATTTGAGGGAGGTGTTCAGCTTTACAGACTAATAAGCTGGATATAAATCTTAAGAAGTGCAGTTTCCTAACCAATAAGCTGTTTTTCTTGGAGTTTATTATTACTACTGAGGGAATAGAGGTGGATGAGGCGAAGGTAAAGGCAATTAGAGAGTAGTCTACTCTTAAGACAGTTTCTGAAGTTAGGAGTTTTCATGGGTTGGCTACTTTCTACAGGTGATTTATTAAGAATTTCAGTACAATTGCATCCCCGATTACAGAATATATGAAGAAAGGTATATTTCTGTAGGGAGAAGAAGCCGGGAATAGTTTTGCTATTTTGAAGGAAAAGTTATGCACTGCACTTGTTCTTGTTTTACCTGATTTTGATAAGCTGTTTGAGGTGGACTGTGATGCTAGCGTGTGGGAATAAGAGCTGTTTTGTCTTAGGAGCGCAGACCACTTTGTTTTTCAGTGATAAGCTTAGTGATGCGAGACAGAAGTGGAGCACTTATGACAAAGAATTTTAAGCTGTCGTAAGAGCTTTGAAGACATGGGAGCATTATCTGATTGTGAAAGAATTCGTGCTTTATTCTGACCATGAAGCTTTGAAGTACTTGAATAGTCAGAAGAGGATCAGTAAAAATATGCATGCGCGTTTGTGTCAATTTTTACAGAAATTTCCTTTCAGATTGCAGCACAAATCTGGTGTGCATAATGTCGCAGTAGATGCGTTGAGTAGAAGGGCTGACTTGCTGATTACATTAAGCCAAGACATTCTGGGGTTCGAGCATCTATAAGACTGTTATGCAGACGATGATGATTTTGGATAGATTTAGGAGACATGTTCTGCTGGTCAACCTGTGCATGAGCTCTATATTCTGGATGGTTATCTAATGCATGGCAATCAACTTTGCCTTCCTCGGACATCATTACGGGAGAAGGTAATTCGTGATTTGCATGATGGTGGATTGGTTGCACCCTTGGGTCGAGATAAAACTATTGCTGCAGTTAGGGAGCGATTTTACTAGCCCTAATTGCGTAAAGACGTCAGCAGATATGTGCAAAAATATTATGTTTGTCAAACTGCTAAAGGGCAATCTAAGAATACATGTTTATATATGCCTTTACCTGTTTCTGACAGTATATGGGAAGATCTGTATATGAATTTTGTGCTTGGTTTGCCACGAACCCAAATAGGCGTGGATCTTGTTTTTGTTGTAGTAGACAGATTTTCCAAGATGGCACACTTCATTCCTTGCAGGAAGACTTCTGATGCTGTAAGTATGGCTAGATTATTTTTCAAAGAAGTAGTTTGTCTGCATGGAGTACCTAAATCTATCACTTCATATAGAGATAACAAATTTCTGGGGCACTTTTGGAGGATTTTTTGGAAGCTGCTTGATTCTTCTTTAAATTTTAATAGTACAGCTCACCCGCAGACTGATGGACAGACAGAGGTGGTCAATAGAACCCTGGGGAACTTGATTCAAAGCATCTGTGGAGATAAGCCGAAGCAATGGGATATTGCTTTATCATAGGCAGAGTTTGCTTATAACAATGTAGTTCATAGTTCTACTGGCAGGTCACCTTTTTCTGTTATTTATACAAAGGCGCCTCAGCATACTCTGGATTTGATACAGTTGCCTAAGCAAGCGTACAAGAGTGTTGCTACGGATCGTATGGCTAAGCAGGTTGTAGAGGTGCATCAGGAAGTGAAACAGAAGTTGGAAGCAGCTAATCAGAAGTACAAGGCCGAGGCAGATAAACACAGGCGCAAGCATGTGTTTGCAGTAGGCGATCAAGTCATGGTATTTCTTCGAAAAGAACGGTTACCAGCTGGTTCTTACAACAAATTGCAGCAAAAGAAGTACAGGCCTTACACTGTCAACAGGAAGATCAATGATAATGCCTATGTTATCGACCTTCCACCAAGTATGGGCATATCCAACACCTTCAATGTTGTTGGTTTGTCATTTTTCATGATTCCACTAAGCCGTTGTATCCAGATTCTGATTCTAACCCGAGGACGAGTTCTTCTCAAGAGGAGGAGAATGATGCAGAATCTCTTAGTAATGCGTTTTTGGACCGATTGGACTGTCGAAAATCCAATTGGAAGGCGAAACGATGATACGACTAGAACCGGCGAACCCGGTCGACGACATAGGATTGAGCTCAGATTCGATCGGTTGAAGCGAAATGGCCGTCTGACTGACGATGGATTTTAGCGATCCGAGATCGTTTAGACGGTCTTTTGAATTATTTTAGTATTTTTTGGATTTTATTTTATTTTTAGTGGCAATTTTGTAATTTTGTTGGTTTTGGTGTCATTAGGGATAACACCCTATATAAGCTTGTTTTAGGGTTTTGGGCGATAGACCATTATTATCAATATTGAATTTTTGAGAATTTCTCTCTCTAAGCAAGGATTTGCTTGTTTCTTCGTTGAACGCTGCATCAAGAAGGAAACACGAAAGTGCATCGTACATTTGGAGCTTTGTGCTTTTACAGTCAGACTTGCATTAGGAAATGTAGTCGAGGACATCGACTGAACCATTAAGTTGCAGGATAGGATGTCGAAAACACGACCCGCAAGCATGAATACGATGACGGGTTATCAGGGATAATATCAAGTATAATTTTTTTTAACAAGTCTTTAGTATTGCCATTGGGTATAAAGTATAGTTCAATTGTTGGATACTATGAATATGATCTGTCCTCGACATTTAACTCATGTTTGTCACTACAACATTGATTTTTCCCCCCTCATGGAACAGGTAACGCTGTCTGGATTCCTCAACTTCATCGACGGGCTTTGGTCGAGCTGCGGCGGTGAGCGAATCTTAGTCTTCATGACAAACCACAATGAGAAATTAGACCCAGCCATGTAGCGCCCGGGCCGCATGAACTTGCACGTTCCCATGTCCTATTGCACCCCTTGCGGTTTTTGGCTTCTCGCATCTAATTATCTCGGGATTGATCGCCATGAGCTCTTCGACCAGATCGAGAGCGCAATCACGACGGCTAGAGTCACTCCGGCCAAAGTAACGGAGCAGTTGATGAAGTGCGACGAACCGGAGGTCGCTCTCGGGAATATGGTTTCCTTCCTCGTCGATCACAAGAGGAAAGAAACTGGGGAAGTCAATGATGTTGGGGTGTGGTTCATATTCCCCTGCGACAGGAAAGCACGTGGGTCCCGCTCCACGCTGAGCGGGTGGGGGTCCGGGGGAGCTGCCCCGGCGGGGGTTTCAAGGGGGCAGCGCCCCCTGGACACCAGAGGGCTTTTATGATTTAAGCCCATAAATTTTCATTAGTAGTTTGGGCTTGGGCTCATGAATAACTACTAATATATATACTCTTGTTCGCTTGTAATTGAGTGATGTAACGAGAGGTGTGAGGTGCTGACATAGTGAAATCCTCTGCTGGACGTAGCCCTAGTTTAAGGGTGAACCAGGATAAATCTCGTGTCTCGATTTCTCTTTCTCTCGACTTTTTACTTTATTGCGATTGTGTGCCGATCCTAACATCTGGTATTAGAGCAAGGTTTGAGGTTAGGGTTTTTCTTGGTGAAGAGAGATCCGAAAAATTGAATCTTGGGAAGATGTCGGCTGGTCAATCGCGAATTGAAGTGGAGAAGTTTGGTGGAAAGGGGTTCGAGTTATGGAAGTTGAAGATGGAGGCTTTACTCGTGGACAGAGATCTGTGGTACGTGATCGAAGAAGATAAACCTGAACTGCCTGCTAAGGATAAAGTGAAGGAGGAAGAGATTGCGTCCGCATCCAATCAGGTAAAGGCGTGGATTAGCAGCGATCGGAAGGCACGAAGCCTGATCTGGCTGTGCCTCGCTGATAACGTCTTGGTGAATGTGACCTCTGAGAAGACGTCAAAAGATCTCTGGGCTAAACTAGGAAGCCTTTATCAGAGCAAATCGCTCGTGAACAGGTTGTTTCTGCGGAAGCGACTGTACAACCTTCGGATGAGTGAAGGTGATTCTTTTTCTGCACACTTAAACGAATTTAATACTGTCTGTGGGCAGCTTGCGTCGATTGACGTTAATCTGGATGAGGAAGATAAAGCATGTACTTTACTGTGTTCACTGCCGAATTCATGGGAACATATAATTGTTTCGATTGGTACTGGTGTTAGTGCCCTGTCTTTTGAGAATGTTGTATCTGCTTTATTGTCTGAGGAGATGAGGAGAGCAGGTTCTGATAATGCAACGAATGAAGCTCTTTTCGTAAGAGGAAGAAGTAGTGAACGATCTAAATCCAGATTTGGTGTAAGGAATAAGTTTAAAGGAAGATCTAAAAGTCGAGATCGATATGAAATAAAGTGTTGGAAGTGCGGAAAAGCTGGACACTTGAAGAAGGATTGCAGAAACAGAAGCGTAGGTCTAGAGAAGCGAGATGAAACATCATCATCTAGTATAAAGAAGGATGATGACAGCAATGCGGGAGACTTGTATCTCGCTTGCAACTCATCGCAAGTTGATTGGGATGCATGGATTATTGATACTGGAGCGTCTTTTCACATGACGCCTCATAGAGATTGGTTCTGCTGTTATGAGCCATATCAGGGAGGTACAGTACGGATGGGAGATGATACAACGCTTAATATTGTCGGTCGCGGAAAGGTGAAGCTGAAAATGAAAGATGGGACAATCAAAAATCTTCCAGATGTGATGCATATTCCTGGTCTTACTAGGAATCTTATATCTGTGGGAACTATGGCAGATGATGGCATTACTTTCACCAGCGACAAGTACTCATGTAAGCTAACCCGTGGATCTATGGTGATTGCTAGAGGCGAACGGGAAGGAAAGCTATGGAAATTACTGGGAAGCACGGTGATCAGTGGTGAGAGTTATATCACGGAACATGTGGAAGAAGATTCTGCGATGTTGTGGCATCGGAGATTAGGTCAGATCGGTGAGAAAGGGCTGGTGACCCTTACTTCAAAGAAGATGGTAGATGGAATCCCAAGCTGTTCTATGGGTTTCGGGTTTTGTGAACATTGTCTACATGGAAAACAGAATCGGGTATCTTTTGAATCCATAGGAGGGAGAGCGAAAGGGATTCTAGATCTAATCCACAGTGATGTCTTTGGTCCTACACCTGTAGCATCGTTTGGAAAATCAAGGTATTATGTTTCTTTTACTGATGATTATTCCAGGCATGTGTGGATATATTTCTTGCAGAGAAAAGATGATGTCTTTGAAAAATTTCGTGAGTTCAAAGCTTTGGTGGAAAATCAGTTTGATAGAAAAATCAAAGTTTTACGGACTGACAACGGAGGAGAGTTCTGTTCAGCGAAATTTGATCATTTCTGTGCTACCAGTGGCATTGCAAGGCAGAAAACTACGCCCTATTCACCTCAGCAGAATGGCGTGGCAGAGAGGCTTAATCGGTCTCTCATGGAGAAGGCTAGGAGTATGCTTAGTGGTGCAGATTTAGCAGCTGATTTTTGGGCGGAAGCAGTGGCTACTGCATGTTATCTGAAGAATAGGTCTCCTACATCAGTTTTGAAAGATAAAACACCGTTCGAGGCACTGTTCGGGAAGAAGCCAGATGTATCTCATGTTAGAGTGTTTGGCTGCGAAGCATATATGCATGTGCCTAGGGAAAAGAGGAATAAACTTGAGAGCAAGTCAGAGAAATGCATCTTCATTGGGTACAAGGATGGTATCAAAGGGTATAAGGTGTGGAATCCTGATACTAAACGTATTACCTACAGCAAAGATGTGGTGTTCAGAGAATCTTCAACAAATCAGATTGTTTCGCAACCTCCTGAAGAACCATATACAGTTGAGTTAGATGTTGGTTTGCAAGGAGAAGCAGAGGCTACACAAGCTGAAACAGAAAATTCAGATTTTGAAGCTGATGAGCCGGATGTGGAGGATGATATAGTTGATTCTGATACTGAGTTTGAAATTGAAGTACCATCTGAGCCGATCTTGAGGAGGTCCACACGGGTAACAAGACCACCTGAGAGGTATACCCTTTTTGCTAATAATGAAAACTGTGCTCTGACTGTCACAAGTGATGATCCAAGTACTATTAAGGAAGCAAGAAGTGCGGAAGATGCCAAACAGTGGGAGAAAGCCATGAAAGATGAGATGGACTCATTGGATAAAAACAGGACGTGGAGTCTAGTAAGATTACCCACGGATCGGAAGGCAATTGGTTGCAAGTGGGTATTCAAGAAGAAGATATCTGCAGATGGAGATATAGAACGATATAAAGCTCGTTTGGTTGCAAAAGGATACTCGCAGATAGAGGGAATTGATTATGGTGAGATTTTTTCTCCTGTTGCTAAATTAAGTTCCATAAGGCTTGTCTTATCTGCAGCAGCTACATACAATCTGGAGGTAGAGCAGCTAGATGTAAAAACAGCCTTCCTACATGGTGACTTGGGGGAGGATATTTACATGAAGCAACCGGATGGGTTTGTGGTCAAAGGAAAAGAAGCTTTTGTTTGCAAATTGAACAAGTCTTTGTATGGCCTGAAGCAATCTCCAAGAATGTTGTACCAGAAGTTCGACTCATATGTCTTGAAGCTTGACTTTATTCGCTGTGATGCTGATCATTGTGTCTATGTGAAGAGCTTAGATGATGACTTTATTGTTTTAACCTTATATGTAGATGATATGCTGCTAGTTGGAAATAATATGAAAATGATCAGCACTGTGAAAGGACTGTTGGCAAAACAGTTTGAGATGAAAGATCTAGGTCCAGCAAATTTTATCTTGGGCATGCAGATAAAAAGGGAGCATGAGAATAAGAAGTTATGGTTAAGCCAGAAGAAATATGTTGAAGATGTGTTGAAAAAGTTCAACATGACAGATTGTAAACCAGTGAAGACCCCTATGTCCACAAGTTCTAAATTATCAGCGCTCCAATGTCCCAAGACTAAAGAGGAATCTGAAGAGATGGCAGCAGTTCCATATGCAAGTGCAGTTGGGAGCTTGATGTATGCCATGGTATGTACTCGTCCAGATATTGCTCAAGCAGTGGGAGTATTGAGTAGATATATGTCCAATCCAGGTAAAGAGCATTGGACAGCTGCAAAGAGAGTGTTTCGTTATCTTCGCGGTACGTCTGACATTGAGTTATGTTATGAAGGTATGAAAGGCTCACAGGGACAGCAAGCGTTAGAACTGAAGTGTTTTGTCGATGCCGACTGGGGAGGAGACATTGATAGCAGGAGATCAACCAGCGGTTATGTTATTTCCTTATTCGGTGGAGCTGTGAGTTGGATGAGTAAGAGACAGATCACGGTTGCATTATCTACTACTGAAGCAGAGTACATGGCTCTTACTCATGCTGCTAAGGAAGTGATCTGGATGAGCAGATTGTGCAAAGAGCTTGGTTTTACAAAAGGAGAAGTGAATATTGGGTGTGATAGCCAGAGCGCTATATTCTTGGCTAAGAATCCTGCTTTTCATGCAAGAACAAAGCATATTGACATACAATATCACTTCATCCGAGAGAAAATAGAACAAAAGGTTGTTGTGCTGGAAAAAGTCGACACACAGGTGAATAGTGCAGATTTTTTTACCAAGGCAGTGAGTGCAGAAAAATTTGAATGGTGTACAACTGAGTTGGGTCTAAAGAAGCATGGAAAATATTCACCAAGTGGGAGAATGTTAGGGTGTGGTTCATATTCCCCTGCGACAGGAAAGCACGTGGGTCCCGCTGGACACCAGAGGACTTTTATGATTTAAGCCCATAAATTTTCATTAGTAGTTTGGGCTTGGGCTCATGAATAACTACTAATATATATACTCTTGTTCGCTTGTAATTGAGTGAAGTAACGAGAGGTGTGAGGTGCTGACATAGTGAAATCCTCTGCTGGACGTAGTCCTAGTTTAAGGGTGAACCAGGATAAATCTCGTGTCTCGATTTCTCTTTCTCTCGACTTTTTACTTTATTGCGATTGTGTGCCGATCCTAACAAATGAGGAGAAAGTTGGTCGGGCCCAATTGGTCGAAGAAAATGAAGAGAGTGAAGAAGAAAGCAACGAGTGCGAACTAATTGAAACGTGAACAACAAAAATCAGACTCTGGTGGCACGTTTCTATAGTCCTTCGTATCAAGTATGATGATATATAGGACAATTAGAACCGTCCAAATGATGGGTCCGATCGGCGCGAAAATAGTATGACCCTAATTGACCCATTTACATGTAATGCAAATTTAGCGATCATATCCAACCCGACTTGATATCCATTTTTAGCAATTCTTCTTCTTAAATTGTTGCCTTTGAAGAGTAGGAGGCTCCAGCTCATCGAGCTAGTGAGGGAGCTCGGATTCAAGTTATAGACGGGAGCGCGAAAGTTGTGGTGAAAGTTCGGCCCAGGCCATGCATAAACATGAAACTAGTTTGAGCTTTGAACTCATTTCCAAAAATTTTACATGATTCGTACGTAATCCGGTCCATATAAAATGAATTGAAAATGGGTTGACGCCCTTATATTTTGCTCCAATGCAACTTATCGTCTTCATGGGCATATTGAACTCCCACATCTTTGACTCAGTCGCGGATTGGATTGCGCGAGTCCAACGCACGAAATCTCCCTGCCCGAACTGGCTTCTAAGTCTATTTTGTTATGCTTAGACTTTGATTTCCCATGTTACTCGGGTTCGTACTATTAATAGTAGATCATCTAATTCCGCCCCCCCACTCCAAAAAAAAAAAAACTCCCACATCTTTCACCAAAACAAAAAATTTCTGATTATTACATGTCTCGACAGTTATGAATATGATCAGCTTAAACTTTACTATTCCTCTTGTCAAGTATAAGCAAAATCTGAGCAAACCCTTTACGTGCTAGCCGCGTATTAAACTTGCCGAACCAATTATAATTGTCACTGTTGCCAAAGATTTCTATGCAACCAATAGAAAAACCAGATCGGAAAATTCACACAGACATTTCATCATGCATGTGGGCAACGACATGCATAGTTTGAATAGAAAAGAACCCATCATTCATTTGGTCGAGTCATTTCGTCGCAATGAGAGAAGACCAAGCTGAATTAATCACCTGAGCAACTGTAAGAAGATAGATAAAGGGATGCTTTACACAAAATGTGGCTTTAATGGCATATTATATGAGTCGGAGTATGATCTGACCCGATGATAACATTCATATATATGGGGCAAAAATGGTGCTCGACAAGTCTCGCGTTTGTCGATCCTTTACTCAAGTTTACTTGTTCGACACCAATAAATCGGACGGAATGTTCAGCTCGCTTTTGAAAGATGGCCTAATCAAAGTAGCCGATGGCCGTGTAATGCTAAGTAAAAAAAGATTTAGTAAACAAAAAAATGTTGCAATTGACGACTTCTATGAAGTCACAATCGACAAGCAGCAAACTCAGTCGACAAAAAAAGTTTGGTTGGAACAACTGATTATCTGAAGAATCGGCAAAAGTCATCGACAGCACGCAACGCGAAAGTTGTCGACGAGAACCTTCATCGACATAATCTGTAATTGCTGGGTGGTCATATCTATTGCAGCTAATTTTAAGTTTTTATAGCTTCTTGGAGGCAAGTGTGGCGTGAAGTGGCTTCTTGTACTCGCCGATAGAATTAGGAAGTCACTCTTGTTTACTGTCCATGTCCGAAAGTCAATAAAGGACCATTCACAACCTTTTGTAGATTCACTCATCGATTCATCCATATTGGGGCTGCCCTAGAACACAGCAGGTTTTTTGCTAAAAGCAAAGCAAGCTAGAAAAGGGTCCCACTAAGTCGAGGAGAAATCGTTAAAACATAGTCGACTTGATTGACTTACGAGCGACTACAGTCGGTAGAGATAAAACTTTGATCTATACTAATCTTACCTGACCAAACTAGCTCAATCATTGGCTCTCATTTATCGGGATAATTGTAAAAAAAAAAAGCCTAATATTATTGTAATTGTGATAATTCAATCCTAAAAGTTACTCTCTTTTTTTGCGAGCGGTCGGCGTCCACTTCAGTGCTGGCAGGCCAAAATTTTCTGGGTAGACTGAACTGACACAATTGCAAATAGTTTAGGATTGAATCGGCAACAAAAAAAGTTTATGGTTGAATTGGTACAATTGCAATAAGCTTAGGTTTTTTGGTGATTTTTTCCTCATTTATCCTTACGAATCGCACACGAATATATCGATCTCCCGTTCTCGTATTCATCAGCAATTTCATCTCTCGATCCCCTCTAGTCAAGTACCGTCTCTACTGAAGGGACGAGAACAGTACCAAAAAAGTTCTAAACTTATTGCATTAATACTAATTCAGTTATAAACTTTTCAAATGGGCCGATTTAGTCCTAAAATATTTTCATATTGGTATCGATTGAGTCCATTCGCCCAATTTCATGCTGGATATGACTAACGTGGACGTACAATCTGGGCTGATCGTGGACATTCTTTCAATATTTTTTCTCAGAAAAATTGAACTTTTTTCTTTCTTTCTTTTTCCTTTCAGTTTGGCCTCGGTGAACCTCGATCATGCGGCGACATTTGAGACGCTGGCCATGGACCTAGAGCTCAAGAAGACGATAGTCGACGATCTCAAAAGGTTCTTGAAGAGGAAAGAGTACTACAGGAGAGTCGGCAAGGCGTGGAAAAGAGGGTACTTATTGTACGGACCCCCCGGCACGGGGAAATTGAGCCCGGTCGCCGCAATGGCCAATTACTTGAACTTCGACATATACGACCTAGAGCTAAGCGGGCTCCATAGCAATACCGAACTCAGGAGGCTGCTCGTCGCCACCGTGAATCAGTCTATATTGGTGGTCGAGGACATCGATTACACCATCGAGTTGCAAGATAGGATGTCCAAAACCCGAGATGCGCGCATGAATACGATGTCGAATAGTTATCCACGAGAAGATGTACAGTATTTTTTGTTAGGATAAGTTGTAAAAGATATGTATGAGTTTTAATTAGCGAAATGAATGATTGTAATTAGCTAGATTAGAGGATATATCTTTTAGGATTATTTCCTTTATCTATATATATATATATACCACTAGGTCATTGTAAAACATATGAAGAAGATATATAGAAAATTGAAGAATACGTTTCTTCCTCCAAATCTCTCTATGTTAACATGGTATCAAAACCCTAGGGTTTGCTCCTTGGGAGTACTGTACGTTATTTCACGATTACGGACAACCAACCTCGTCCCGTCCGATCTTCTTCATCTTTCTCATGATTGACTATGGATCCATGGCGGATTAGAACCCTACTGGAGTAGTGATTCCCTACTAAAATCAAGAGGGGAATTCGACTACATAAGCTTTTTTGGAGAATCTGAATACCTGATTAAATCAGATTCTGACCCAGAACCACGCCTCTCCTTCTCCTCCAGCATCGACGATACAGAATGAGTCGGCTTCATCCCAGATTGCAATTAAATTGGATGGAGCCAACTATGGATTATGGTCTCAGGTTGTCGAGATGTACATCACAGGTAAAGACAAACTAGGATATCTCAACGGAGACCTCCCTTAGCCACCGCCTACAAATCCTGGCGTGCGGAAGTGGAAAACTGAGGACTCGACTGTGAAAGGATAGCTTATCAACTCCATGGATTCGGCGTTGATTGGCAATTTCATTCGCTTCCCAACAGCGAAGTCTGTGTGGGGTGCAGTTGCAATGACATTCTTTGATAGAACAGATGTCTCTCAAGTTTATGATTTGAAGAAGTGTGTGGCTCGGATTCGACAAGGAAGAGGATCAATTGAGGCGTACTACAACAACCTTCAAGGGTTGTGGAGAGAGATCGACTTTCGTCGCCCGAACCCAATGTGGTGTCCCGAAGATATTGGAAGACATAATATGGCTATATAGGAAGATCGGGTTTACAAATTTCTTGATGGATTGGATGACCGTCTTAACAAGGTCAGAGCGGATGTCTTGCAGATGCAACCGTTTCCTACGGTTGAACAAGCCTACGCGCGTGTCCAACGTGAAGACATGAGACAAAGTGTGATGCTGACGAATAATGACACTATCCATGATTCGACAGCCATGATATCTTGGGAGAATAGGGCAAACGTCAAAGCAAATCAAGAATCCTTGCTACAAATAGCTGAGCCTAAAATTGCACAGGAAGGAGGAAGGCCTAGCTTAGTACCACGCCATAAAACTTCTCGTGGGGGAGGTTGCTCGAATTGTGGAAGTTCTAAGCATACCAGGGAGGCGTGCTTTAAACTTCATGGGTGGAAGGAGTTACAGACTCGAAAGCAAGCAGAAGGAAAATGGAAAGCTTCTCTAATGGCTGATGTGCCTCAGCTGTCATTGATACCTCACATTGATTCACAGAATGCAACGTCAGAAGGTAACCTTGGAAGTGCTTTGATTAGTCGCAATCACGTCAATTGCAATTACTGGATCATTGATTCGGGAGCCACGGATCACATGGCATTTACTCCTGATGATTTTGTTCGTACTTCGGTGCCAAGACAAGAAAGTATCTCAAATGCTAATGGATTCACCTATCCGATGAATGGGGCTGGAGTTGTTGCAATCTCCGCTGAATTTTCTCTCTCTAATACTTTGCTTGTCCATTCATTGTCAATCAAAGTTAATTTGAATTGTGCTGTTATAATGTATCCTCATTTTTGTTTATTTCAAGATATTCTCACGAATGAGATAATTGGGCATGGTACTAAGAGAGGGGGCTGTATTACATGTAAGACTTCAGTTTCGGGAGTACAAATCATGCTCGAAGTGCATCCGTCAGTAGGGAGAAACAGATATGGCTTGGCATCGACGGTTGGGACATTCGTTATTTGGTTATTTGAAACGGTTACTTCCTAATCTTTTTTTGAATTTGAAAGATTCAGATTTACAATGTCAGACTTGCATATTGGCTAAGAGCCATAGAGTTCATTTTCCTATAAGTTTGAATAAAAGTAAAGTTCCTTTTTCGTTGGTACATTCGGATGTTTGGAGTCCATATCCTATTACTGCTATTTCGGGATGTCGGTGGTTTGTGATATTTATTGATGACTGTACTAAGATGACATGGCTCTACTTGATGAAGAACAAGAGTGACATGGCTCTACATGATTGTACTAGGATGACATGGCTCTACTTGATGAAGAACAAGAGTGAGGTAGCCAAGATATTTAGAAATTTTTGTACTATGTTGAAGACCCAATTTAGTGGTCAGATTAAAGTTTTACGAAGTGATAATGGCGGGGAGTACATGAATGAACACCTTAAGGAATACTTTCAACAACATGATATGATCCATGAGATATTTTGCTCCCAAACACCTCAGTAGAATGGTGTTGTGGAGAGAAAGAGTAGACATATTCTCAAGACAGCTTGAGCTCTGTTAATTGAGAGTCATGTGCCTCAAAGATTTTGGGACAATGCTGTGATTACAATTGTCCATCTTCTCAATCGGATACCGTCTAAAGTGTTAAATTTCTAGACACCATTGCAGACCTTGTCTACATATGTTCTTTATTCATCCTCGAGTGTTCGAGTGTGTTGCATTTGTTTATATTCCAAAGAATTATAGGACAAAACTTGATCCATGTACACTGCGATACTTATTCTTGGGTTATGGCACACAACAGAAGGGGTATCGCTGCTATGACCCCCTTCTAGCCGGCGAACCTATATCACAATGGATGTCTCGTTTGTTAAAGCTGAATCCTTTTATCCGAATTCCATTTCTTCCTTCCATGGGGAGAGACAGATAGAAAGGACGAATTGGTGGGAGTTTTCTGTAGTATATTATCTGAAGGAGTAGAGAAGATATCGTTTGAGAATGCATTATCAGAGGGGGGAACCATCATCTGAGGGGGTATCGTCTGAGAAGGCATCATCTGAGCGGGCATCGTCTGAGAAGGCATCATCTGAGGGGCATCGTCTGAAGAGCCATCATCTGAGGGGATATCGTCTGATGCTGTGCAAATTTAACTGCTACATGAGCAGAATCATGAAGGACAGCTTCTCTCTTCTCCAGTATCTGACCCAACTCCTGAGAATATTTCTGAGGTAACATCTCCTATTTCTTCTTGTACCTTTGATGAGTTTAATACTCCTGTGGGATATGTTGACACCTGATTTTGGATTAGTCTTTTTTCCAGTTTATTTTTTTAGAAAATTCACAAAAAATTCATAAAAAGTTGAAAAATTTCAAAATCGACTTTGGTAACCTTGGCCAAGCCTAAGAGACCATTTTTTTTTTATCAGAAAATAATTTTTCATATTTTCACATTTTTTAATATTTTTAGAAAATAGGAAATTACTAGAAACAAATCATGAAAAATAGCATTCGAGGTCACAAAAATATGAAAAATATAAATATTTTTCTTTAAAATCCCTTGTCTTTTTGACCTCATAAAAAATTAGAATCCAAGCTCAATTGTATATGTTCCTTTGATTACATATATGATGGAATTTGGTAAAAAAAGGCCAATTGAGTTTTTTAATTTGTAATTTTTGGCATTTTGAGAATCTTGTCATCCAATCTGATTGTCCTTATTTGCAATTTGGCCCAATTGTTCACGTAAATGGTTTAATTGCATGATTTGGACAAAATTACACATTTTATTGCAATTTAGTCCTTGAATTTGGGCATAATTGAAATTACTTTTAATTCAAGGGCTACGTTTACAAATTGAAGTCACTTCCCAATGTTTTTCATCATTCTGAGTCAATTGGCAGAGGTGGTTTGGTCCAATTTGACTATTTAAGCCCTCAATTGCATAATTTTTTGAATTGCAATTAAATGAAAATTTGGGGTTTTCATAGAAATTGGTTAGAACTTTTGGGCAAAAATACATTTTTAGATAAATATTCATGTCCTAAGTTCGATTATAAGGTTTAATTGCGAAAATTTCCCACAAAATTATGATTAATTTTGGAAAAATCAAATCAGAACCGGTCCTGGCCGGTCAGACAGGTCAAACCGGTCTGGAATAGTGTTGTCTTCTTCCCCAAAAGCCCGCGCAGATGAACAATGGCAAGTCGAACTTCGATGGTCAAATTGGAGGCTCAATCGACCATAATCGACAGATCTAGGGTGGGGCTTTTGATCTTCAGGATGAGACACATCGATCGGGATTGGTGGCATCGTCAATGATCGCCAGAGCAAGGCGAAATTGGTCGGTCAACGCCGCGGTGGCCGTGAAATTCAACTTTCACGGAATGGCCAAATCGGACATCCATTTGTGCACGCCGAAGAACCATTTTGACTTGACGGAATTGCCTACCGTCTCCGGCGCCGTTTGGACCAAATGGCATGCACGACCACGTGCCATTTGAGGTCAGTTAGTCCCCTCCGTTCACAGCAAAAAAATTTCGAAATGGGGATATAGCCTTCGGAGGCTTTCTAGAAAAGGGGTTGGTTAATTCGGTTTTTTTTTTGGGGGGGGGGGGGGGGGGGGGGGGGGGGGGAGAGAGAGAGCTCGCCTTCCATCGCCATTGATGAAATGACCTACGCCCCTGCTTCGCTTTTGTATCGACTTGCATCATATCAAAGTCGATATCCGATTGGGGCGGTGGGTGCACCAACGACGAGATGAGATTGCTGTAATGGGTGTTGTAGTAAGCATTCATATTATCACCTCCGACATCTTCATCATCACTGTCATCAATATCCAACCAAGCTTCATCTTCTTCATCGCTATCATCTCCATCATTATTATCATTATTATCGGGCTCCACGTGCTGAACAATTAGAGGGTTTAAATTGATCCTTTCCGGAGAATTAGATGGTCTTCCCGAACAAGCCTTTTATTTGGTAGGTAACATCGATGAAGCTACTGCGAAGGCTACGAACTTAGAAATGGAGAGTAAATTGAAGAAATGACCTTAAATCTTTGTGTATTAACCCCTAATAGAATTGTTTGGGATTCAGAAGTGAAAGAAATCATTTTATCTACTAATACTGGACAAATTGGCGTATTACCAAATCACGCGCCTAATCCCCCCTTTGCCTGATTATTACCGATATAATCATAAAAGGCTAATTTTTCAGGAATTTTAGACCAAGCTTCGGATAAACTTTGATTTTTGGCTAGCCCAGCACCAACTCTTCGATATATTTCTTGCTGGAAGTATCCCTGATCCCATTGATAACGGGTAGGACCAAATAATTCGATAGGGGTAGTTGCTGAACCATACCACATAGTTCCAGCAACAACAAAAGCTGCAAAAACACCAATGTTATCTTCATCAACATTTAAACCTTCTACTCGGTGTTCATCGACAGTTATATAAAATTGTAAAAAACCCCGCAGAACCAACCCAAAGTGTAAATTGCTGGATCATCGCAACTGTATCATCATTATACACCTCCATAATGTCATGTACATCGTGTGTTGCAATCAGGTATCTATACATCACGCTGCGAATATACTGATTTCCTGTTATATTCATCGCGCACTCAATCGTGGCACGTAACTCATGAAATGTGGATATGTTTCCAAATTGGAACACAACAGAATCTCTCCCTTCGTAATCACGTCCATATTGATTTCGTACTAGTGAACCTCCCCAGCGAACAATCGTAAAAGATGTAGAAGACGACATTCTGCTAAATAAATAAATTACAAATTATGACGTAAAAGCTGTACGTTCTGAAGAAGATTTAGAGGACATCCCAAAATTACAATTTTCGGGATTTTCGCAAATTTTTCAGAAATTTTTATAATTCTTTGAAAAATAATTTTCCAAAAGGACTAATTTATTTTCTTGAACAATTGGGGACCATAATATCAAAAATCCTTTTTTGGATTTTTATGTACTTTTTCAGAATTTTTCTTTTTTTTTTTTAGAGATAATTTGATAGAAAGGCAAAATCGTCAATTTTTTGAAAATGAATGGCCAAAAATACTGAAAATTGTACACGGCCAGTTAATTGTGGTCATTTTCTCTTTTTTGAAATTTCTTGAGAGTTTTCCTGAATTTTTTAAATTTTCTATGTTTTTTTACCATTATTTATCAATTTTATATTTTCTGCCTTTTAATTTTTGGATTTTAAAATTATTAAAAAAATATTTTTTTTGGTCGGGGTCAATCTTGGCCCACGCTTTCCAAGACATCTGACCACTTGCGTTTTTATTTTTTCAAAAATTCATTGGTGATCGTTTTAAAACAAAAATCACGGGACATATTATTTTTAAATTCGTCGGCGATCGTTTTTGCCGGAATCACACTCCAAAAATTCATATTATTTTAAATATTATGAAAATCGTCGGATCGCAACATGTAATTATTTTTCTCGTTCCTAAAACAGTACATATTTTTATAGAACACCTAAATTCCTAAACATTAGAACTATTGTCATATTAACAAAAAAAATTACAACATATTATTAACAATATATAAGTAATATCGATGATTCAAGTATATATAATAACTAAATAAATAAATTTATACTAACGAAACTACAAAAAAAAAATAACCACAACGAAATTTACCTCAAATGACCGAAGGAGAGCACACAACGAATGACGAGCTCAAACTATCAAGAGAAAGGTCCGCTTTGCTTTTATCTCAAATTCTGTCAAATAAGAAATTTATAAATTAATTTAAACATTACAAAAATATTAAGAAAAAATTATACTGGGCCGTCTGAGAGAGGAACCACGAGCGAGGTAGAACGAAGACGAGCGAAAATGAACGCGACCGGATGGAGGGAAAACGAGCGAGCGTCACTGAAGTAAAAAGAGTGTCCGAGAGAGTGACTAACTGAAGTCAAGAAAACGAGCAAGCACGACCGTCCGAGAAAAAGTGAATTGGAACCGAGAGCGTACGAGGGAGGAACGAAATGCGAAAAATATACGCGAAACCAAAGGTGCTTCGGCTCCGCTTAAAAAGCAAAGCGAAGCGTCTTTGGATCCGAATCCCTTAACCTCCGGTTAAGAGGTTAGGTAGATCCCCACCCTCCATTACCCTCCATTATTAATGGAGGGTGGGGATCTACCTAACCTCTTAACCGGATGTTAGGCGATTCGGACCCTCTTTATAGACCCTTGCAGGCCTAATGAAAGGCCTGCAGGCCTTCACGGGCAGGGCCCCACCCCCTTTCCCTCGTCAATTATTGGGGGAGGGAAGGGTGGGGGTGCGGGCCCCCCACGTGGCCGGGGGGGGGACGGGATTGGTCGATCTAGTTTGGACATCATTGTTAAAATGGACGAAGACTTGGGAGAAAGTAGCAGTGCGCGAACTCAGCTTGGTCGAGAAGGAAACGCGAAAGTGCATCGTACATTTGGAGCTTTGTGCTTTTACAGTCAGACTTGCATTAGGAAATGTCACTGAGCTCGCCCTTTTTAAATCCAAGACCGACTCGTCGACGGCGACAATTCTCCTCCCGCCCAATCCCATCCCATCTACCCCAAACAGAGTAGTAATCTGGAGAGAATGGCGGCCCCAACTCCGAACAACCCCGTCGCGGCGGCCAAGGCGGTGCTGTCTGCCGCGGCCTCTGTGACAGCCACCGTGATGGTCGTGCGGTCGGTGGTTCGACCCTTCTTACCCGCCGAGTTCCAGGGCTTCATCTCCTCCGGGATCCGATGCTTCTTGTCTCGCTTCTGCAACGAAATGACCATGGTCGTCGAAGAGTACGACGGGTACGCCCAGAACGAGCTCTTCGGGGCGGCCCAGGTTTTCCTGGCTGCCAAGCATTCCCTCTCGGCGCGGCGCGTGCGAGTGACCAAGCCCACGAAGGAGAACCACTTCACTCTGGCTATGGACCGGAATCCAGTGCTGGTGGATAAGTTCCATGGGATCAAACTCAAGTGGGTGTTCGTGTCGAGACAAGTCAACCCGGTACCTCGAGTTCATCCAGGCCGGAACCCGACAGTTCAGCAGGCGGTTCAGTACTTCGAGCTCACCTTTCACAAGAAACACAAGGAGATCGTGCTCAATTCCTATCTGCCTTTCGTCGTCGACGAGGCCAAGTCCATGAAACAGGGGAAGAAGACATTGAAGCTGTACACTCCGAGCTCCGGCGGTAATTATCGGAGTTACCTTTAAATATGTTCATTTCATAAGTAAATCCCTAGAGAATATTACTAGAACCAGTCCTGCACCTTCTTATCTATGATTCTGCTCTCAATTTCTTCAACAGAAAACTGAATTTTGTATCACCATCAGAATTTGTCTCCCCTACAGGTCCTTTCCCGGGTGCGTGGTCCTCGGTCAACCTCGACCACCCGGCGACATTCCAGACACTGGCCATGGACCTAGAGCTCAAGAAGAAGATCCTCGACGATCTCGACAGGTTCGTGAGGAGGAAGGAGTACTACAGGAGAGTTGGCAAGGTGTGGAAAAGAGGGTACTTGTTATACGGACCCCCCGGAACGGGGAAATCGAGCCTGGTTGCAGCGATGGCGAATTACTTGAACTTCGACGTATACGACCTGGAGTTGAGCGGGATCGGGGGCAATGCGAACCTCAGGAGGCTGCTCGTCGCCACCGCAAATCAGTCCATATTGGTGGTCGAGGACATCGACTGCACCATTAAGTTGCAGGATAGGATGTCGGAAACACGACCCCCAAGCATGAATACGATGACGGGTTATCGGCGACAATATCAAGTACAATTTTTTTTTTTCATGTCTTTAGTATTGCCATTGGGTATAAAGTCTAGTTCAATTGTTGGATACTATGAATATGATCTGTCCTCGACATTTAACTCATGTTTGTCACTACAACATTGATTTTTTCCCCTCCTCATGGAACAGGTAACGCTGTCTGGATTCCTCAACTTCATCGACGGGCTTTGGTCGAGCTGCGGCGATGAGCGAATCATAGTCTTTACGACAAACCACATTGAGAAATTAGACCCAGCCCTGTTGCGCCCGGGGCGCATGGACTTGCACGTTCCCATGTCCTATTGCACCCCTTGTGGTTTCCGGCTTCTCGCTTCTAATTATCTTGGGATCGATCGTCACGAGCTCTTCGACCAGATCGAGAGCGTAATCACGACGGCTAGAGTCACTCCGGCCGAAGTAGCGGAGCAGTTGATGAAGTGCGACGAACCGGAGGTCGCTCTCAGGGATATGGTTTCCTTCCTCGTCAATCACAAGAGGAAAGAAAATGGAGAAGTCATTGAGGAGAAAGTTGGTCGGTCCCAATTGGTCGAAGAAAATGGAGAGAGTGAAGAAGAAAGCAGCGAGTGCGAACTAATTGAAACGTGAACAACAAAAATCGACTGTGGTGGCACGTTTATATAGTCCTTCGTATCAAGCATGATGATATAGGACAATTAGAACAGTCCAAATGATGGGTCCGATCGGGGCGAAAATAGTACGATCCTAATTGACCCATTTACATGTAATGCAAATTTAACGGCCATATCCAACCCGACTTGATATCCATGTTTAGCAATTTTTCTTCTTAAATTGTTGCCTTTGAAGAATAGGAGGCTCCATGGACCGGCTCATCGAGCTAGTGAGGGAGCTCGGATTTCAGTTATAGACGGGAGAACGAAAGTTGTGGTGAAAGTTCGGCTCAGGCCATGCATAAACATGAAACTAGTTTGAGCTTTAAACTCATTTCCAACAAATTTACGTGATTCGCACGCAATCCGGTCCATATAAAACGAATTGAAAATGGGTTGACACCCTTATATTTTGCTCCAATGCAACTTATCGTCTTCATGGGCATATTAAACTCCCACATCTTTGACTCTGTCGCCGGTTGGGCTGCGCGAGTCCAACGCACGAAATCTCTCTGCCCGAACTGGCTTTCTAAGTCACCTGCTCATTCATCTGTTTTGTTATCCTTAGACTTTGATTTCCCATGTAACTCGGGTTCCTCCTATTAATATTAGATCCTCTAATTCAGATCCCCCCCCAAAAAAAAAAAAAAAAAAAAACTCCCACATCTTTGACCTAAACAAAAAATTCTGATTATTACATGTCTCGATCTCGACAGTTATGATCGGCTTAAACTTTACTATTCCTCTCGTCAAGTATAAGCAAAATCTGAGCAAACCAGATCGAAAAATTCACACAGACATTTCATCAAGCATGTGGGCAACAACATGCGTAGTTTCAACAGAAAAGAACCCATCATTCATTTGGTCGAGAGTCATTCCGTCGCAATGAGAGAAGACCAAGCTGCCAAAATCAACTTTCCGATTTGAATTAATCGCCTGAGCAACTGTTAGAAGATAGATAAAGGGATGCTTTACACAAAATGTGGCTTTAATGGCATATTATGAGTCACAGTAAGATCTATATATATATATGGGCAAAAATGGTGCTCGACAAGTCTTGAGTTTGTCGATCCTTTCTCAAGTCTACTCGTTCGACACCAATAAATCGGACGAAATGTGCGACTCACTTTTGAAAGATGGCCTAATCAAACTAGCTGATGGCCGTGTAATGCTAAGTGAAAAAAAGATTTAGTGAACAAAAAAATGCTGCAATTGACCACATTCATGAAGTCACAGTCGACAAGTCGACAAGGAACAACTGACTATTTGAAAAATCGGCAAAAGTCGTCGGCAGCACGCAACGCGAAAGTTGTCGACGAGAACCTTCATCAACATAATCTGTAATTGCTGGGTGGTTATATCTATTGCGGCTAATTGATAGTTTTTGTAAGTTTTTGGAGGTAAGTGTTGCATGAAGTGACTTCTTGTACTCCTCGCTAATAGAATTAGGAAGTCACTGTTGTTTACAACCGTCGGCAGTCCCCTCAATCAATCAAAGAACTCCGCAACCTTTCGGCAAATTTATCATTTTCTTTACTTTTCTGCTATTTACATGACTGACCGCGATTGCCTCTTATCTCGGTACTTTTAAATACCTTAATTATTTAGCAGGGCATGGTAACACTTCTGACCAACTTCTCAACTTCTGATAAGAAATTGATTTCTCTACTTCTCCTCAAAAGTATAAGTTGAATTTTATACTTATACTCCTACTCCAAATTAACTTATGATTAAAGAAATTCATTTGGTATCGGTTGAAATTTCCATTTTTGAAATATTATTAACAAAATTTTTGGCGGCGGCGGCCGGCCGCAGTAGGCGAGCGGCGTCCTGCCACGGGTGGCGACGGCGATCGGCCGAGGCTCGTGTGATCGAAGAAGTGATTCTGGAGCTGAGAAGTAAAAATGTTTAACTTCTTAAAGTTGGTCAAAAATCCGACCAGAAGTAAAAAATCCTACCATGAGTCATTTTTTTTTACCAAACGCATTTCTATTTCGAAAGTGATTTTACCAAACAAATTTCCTTACCAGATTGACTTTTGGCAAGAAAATTCTACTTCTGGTGGGTATGCAGCACCTCAGGGTGCATATGGGAACGTTTCTGTTTCTGAGCATTATTTTTGAACAGAAACATTTTTTTGTGTTTCTGTTCTCGGCTACGTTTTTTTGGGAATAGAAATACGTTTGGGAAGTTAAAAAAAATAAACATTTTTTGGTCACCAACTATCGACGGCGGCTACCGGCGACCGGCGGTGGCCAGTGGCTGGTGGTCGTGTTGGCGGTAGTAGGTAATAATTTCAAAAGTGTTACAAAATCTAGAAGCAAATTTTTTTTGTTTCTTTAAAAGTGTTCCCTGGCGCAAAAGTGTTTCGCGAAACACTTTTGAAATATTTTTGAACCATACGCGTTTCTGTTCCCAAAGTGTTCCCTGAAGTGTTTTTTTTTTTTTTTTGTTGCCATACACACCCTTACTGTCCATGTTCAAAAGTCAATAAAGGATCATTCACAACCTTTTGTAGAGTCACTTATCGATTCTTCCATAGAGGGGATGCCTAGAAGACGGCATGCTTTTTGCTAAAAGCAAAGCAAACGAGGAGAAATCGTTAAACATAGTCGACTTGATTGACTTACGAACGACTGTCGTCGGTAGAGATAAAACTTTGACCTATACTAATCCTACCTGACCAAACTAGCTCAATCATCGGACTCTCATTTATCGAGATAATTGTCAAAAAAAAAATCCAGAGCCTATTGTAATTTGATAATTCAGTACCAAAAAAGTTATAAATACTTTCATATTGATATCTATTCGCCCAATTTTATGCCGAATATTACTAACGTGGACACACAATCCGCGTTGACGTGGACATTCTTTCAATATTTTTTCTTAGAAAAATTGAACTTTTTTCTGTCATTTTGGCCGGTGCATGCACCTGTACATTCCATGCCCTATTGCACCCCGACGCGGGTTCAGGCTTCTCATTTTTAATTATCCCGGGATTGATTGCCGAGAGATCTTCCACCATTCGAGAGTTTGATCGAGACGGCTAGAGTCACGCCACTCCGGCCAAGGTGGCCGAGCAGCTGTTGAAGAGCGATGAACCGAAGGTCGCTCTCGGGGGGAAAATGGTTACCTTCCAGAGAAGGAAGAAATCATTTAGGATAGAGTTCATCGGCTCCAATTTGTTAAGGAAAATGGAGAGAGTGAGGAGGAAGTAATCAATCCATTCGGTTCCCGACCAGTGATTCTCTCCGTCGTTTTGAAATGAACGAGTTCGAAGATTCAAATCTATCGGTAGTAGTCAGTTTATATATTATTTTAAATAAAGAATGTCACATCAAAGTGGCTGTAGTTTAGTGGTGAGAATTCCACGTTGTGGCCGTGGAGACCTGGGCTCGAATCCCAGCAGCCACAGTTTTTTTCCTTTTTTTTTTTTGACTGTTCCACCTCTCCAAGTCCCATTCCGTGAGACGATATATAGAATTATAGATGACCTGAACTTTTCTTACGGTCTATAGATCGTACGAATCAATACCATCTGCATTATTAGTTATGCGAGTTCTAGCTTAGCACTCACGTGATCAAACGTTATAAATGGGCTTAATCTATGTAATTTACAGACCATGTGCTACTTTTGTTACACGAGGAGTAACGTAATTGGTTGGTCAAAAGATCTTAGCTAGCATTAAATTCATCCCCAAAACAGTAGAAATTCAGGTGGATTCTTTCGATTAAAAAGGGAGATTGATCCGAAAATCGTGATATTTGCCGAGCGAGCGCTATCAAATTTTTGGGCTTAATAATCTAAAAAGCCTCAAACTTTAGCTCTTATCTCATTTCAAACTTGTTGTCTCATTAAAACGTTCAACTTCGCGTTTGATATTAATTCTACCATAAACTTTTTTCTTGTCCCATAAAAAAGAAATCCTTAATTTACTGTAAACTTTTGTCCTATAAAAAAAGCTCTCAACTTGATTTTGTCCCAATTTTATCCTAAAATTTTTACAATCTCATAAACAACCCCAAAGTTTTACTTGAGCCACAAATCTGCCCCTATAGCACTTTAGCCAAAATTTATTGTTAACGATTGAGGAATGAAAAACTTACAAGCACGAGCTATTTGAGCGTTCCCAGAACGAGCTCTTCGACCGCAAGAGATGGAACATTCTCAAGCACGAGAGATCAAAGATAGAGTGCAAAATCGATTTTGAAGGTAAAATTAGGACTTGAGTAAAAATTGATGATCTTTTACGAGAAAAACATGTATAGTAAAATTGAATTTGGACCTAAAGCTAAGATTTTTTCTTTTTTATATAGATAAAAGGTTTTGGGTAGAATTAGTACCGGACCTAAAGTTGAAGGTTTTTAATCAAACAAAAAAAAAGATAGAATTGGGATTTGAATTAAAGTTGGATGTTTTTAACGAGATAAAAAAAAGTTTAGAGTAGAATTGTGACTGCACTTAAAATTAGAGGCTTTTTTCGAGATAATGGGTAGAAATGAGAGCTATAAGTTTGAATTTTTTTTTGGCCGAATTCCATAAAAAACCCTAAACTTTAGCTCTAGACCCAAATTTACCCCAAACTTTTTTTTGTCCTATAAAAAACCCCGAACTTTTAATGAAGTCCCAAATCTGCCCATCCATCAAATTTCATTCACATTCACTCCGTTAAAAAGTCAACAATTGCCAAACTTTCTTTTTTTATTCGACTTTTTCTCTCTCCTCATTGTGTCCCACGTTCAACTTTGTCAGAACTCTCTCTCTTTTCTTGTCACTCTCTTTCGCTTTCTCCCTCCCTCCTGTCTGAACCGTTAGTTCACCCTCAGAGTCACTGATTCGCAGCTCACACCAACTCTTTCTCTCTGTCTCCCTCTCTGTCATCAATGGCTTCCTCTCCTCTGAAACTCCTCCTCGCCCCCTGTGGTCCTCCTCTTCCTCCTCCTCCTCCTCGCACCCGCCACTGACTCCCTCACGTGCTCCTCCCAGAAGCTCACAAACAACGCCCTCTACTCCAGCTGCCTCGACCTCCCCGCCCTCACCGCCTTCCTCCACTTCTCCTACGACGCCTCCAACTCCTCTGCTGCCGTCGCCTTCGTCGCTGCCCCGCCCAGCGGCGAGTCCGGCTGGGTCTCCTGGGCCCTCAGCCCCACCGCCACCGGCATGCTCGGCTCCCAGGCCCTCATCGCCTTCCGCGACGCCAGCGCCATGACCGTGAAGACCTACAACGTCTCGTCGTACGCCTCCGTGGAGGACTCGCCCATCGCGTACGAGACGTGGGACCGGACCGCCGAATACAACTCGGCCGACGGCACGATGAGGATCTACGCGAAGATCAAGGTGTCCGCCGGCAACGCGACGAAGCTGAACCAGGTGTGGCAGGTGGGGTCGAGCGTGACGAACGGCGTGCCGGACAAGCACCCGATGGGGCAGGGCAACTTGCAGTCGAAGGGGACGCTCGATTTGGTCGCCGGGCAACTTCTCCATCTTGACTTCTCTGAGTAGTCCTCTGTGCTCTGCTCGTTAGATCCCTCATGGCTGTCTCAACAGTCTCGTCCATCGTTGCTAGCCGCGAGGGCACCTTCTCAGGCGCCGTCGCAAGGAGGGAGAGTGCGCGCGAACGAGAACGAAGCCCTCGATGAGCACTGTGGGGCCGAAGGAGGCGACGGAGTCGGGGATGAAGAAGAAGGTGTGGTCCGAGTGGTGGAGGAGGCGACGGTGAGGAGCTGCCATTACCGTATGCTGAAGAAGAAAATGAAGTTTTGTGCTGACCTTTGCTTTGGGTTCAATGGAGAGAGAGAAGAGGGAGAGTTCTGACTTTGGCGAGGGAAAAGAAAATGTCAAAGGACGAAAGTTAAAGTGCAATTAGACTCAATTTTAACGGTGTAAGTTGGATGAAATCTTACCTGTGGGTAGATTTGAGACTCCATTGAAAGTTTGGGGTTTTTTAAGTGACAAAAAAAAGTTTGGGGTAGATTTGGGTCCAGAGTTAAAGTTGGAGGTTTTTTATGGAATTCGGCCATTTTTTTTTATGGTATTGGCCCTAATTTTTTGCCTAGAGTATTTAAGAATTATTATTTCACTTTTGTGTGACAAGTGACAACTACAAGATGTAATAATTATAATTCGTAGGACTGGGAGTGGGCAGTGGGCCCAACGAAGAGGAGATCTCTGCAAATGGAAGCAAGCCAGCCGGCCTCACCGACCGCTTTCCACGTGTTGGCGCCGCTTGCTTCGGGCCTAAACTTATGCTTCCGAAGCAGTTATGGAATTTGTCTCTTTAAATCATTTGACTTTGACCAAAAAAAAAATCATTTGACTACTAATAATAATAATAATAAGCCCATTTACACGAATTGCATTTGCGTGCTAAATTGAAGATTAGGCAGGGACCAGGGTTATCCGATAGGCTCTTGATTTTAGGGTTTCAAGCTATGTCCGAATAAAATAATCCAAGGTTTGGTCAAATGGGTAAAATGTTAGATGAAAGCAAACATGTGCAAGAATAACGGAAAGACAAAAATTGTACCTAATTTTAACATTTGCAAGTAAAATCACATGCCTTTGCAAAAATTCTCAAACTACAGCACTCACTCAGTGACGATGTTAATAGAGCTGAAAAATAAATGGATATGGAATAATTCAATACGTAATCCCAATTACAACGAAAGGGAAGTCCTCTGTCGAGTCACTTCAAAGGTTGGGAATATAGCTCTACGCACTTGGACGAGATGCTTTTATATCTCAATGGAAATATTATCCGATCTAACCGGGTTAAGAGCACCTTGTTATCAGGAAAAAGGAAACGGGCGTCCTCTAAATTTCTTTTTTCAAGCCCACCAAGGATGTCGAATTTATTTCCAATTCAGTCCTCGACAACATGCTCAATTATTGACGGGTCCTTTTAGCGGGTCTTCTTACTTCCGTCCCGTCCAACCAATATTCCAAGAGTCGCCCCGGACCAATTTAACCCAGTCATAATGAGATTACACGAAATCTTATGTGCCCGGCACATTTAGATAAAGATTAGATTAAGAGCTAATTATCAACACAAGAAAGGGGAACGAGTTTTTTTCTTTCCTTCATTGGCCGTCCCCAAGAAATTGAGCCGGTTGTCCGCGGCGGCACGAAATCGCCAAAGCTTTTCTTGGAGTAATGAAGCAGTTCAAGTTCGATCGTATCCGCTTGTTCTTCCGTTCATGGATTCTAGGTGAGCTTTCCAAGATACTACGAAAGGAAATTGCAGAATCTCTCGCATAATTTCTTACGGTGCCATGCGTGGGTGTCACACAGTTTCGTCACTACACACTTTCAGTTGTCCTGATTCCCCTTTTTAACCCACTCTGCTCCGCCTCTTCTTCTTAAGATCTGATCGAGATATTTATCTTTTTGGCTTTTTCAAGATCTGAATCGAACCCAGTAGCTCGCAAGGACTTCTCCATCGAGCCGGGTGTGTGCTCGGTTCGATTACGGTCTTTGATCTTGGTGGGTTTTGGTGGAGAAGTTGAAAGAATTCGGTAATCTTTTCTATAGCGGTAAAACAGGGGAAGGGGGTTCCTCCTGTAGTTGCCCTCTGATTGTTTCTTGGCTCTCACTTTCCGGGAAAATAGTGAGCGGGGAGTTGGAATCATGTGAAGGGAAAGGAAGGGAAAGGTTTGAAGAATCTGGAACTTGGGTGTTTGGTGGTGGGCTTGGTCCGGAAGACAGTCCAGAGAAGGTAAAGGATAGGATTTTATAATCAAGAGAAAAGATCAGAGAAAAGCGAAAAAGGGCAAAGAGAGCATAAGCACAGTTTGGGAAGAAGGTGATCTCAAAAAAGGTCATAGTTCCGCAGCAGAAGGGGCAAGTAAGAATCAATTCCTATTCTATGTTACATCTTCTTATGTTGGGATTTCCAGCACTACTTTTCTCGCTCATGCATTGAAATTGAAGCTGTACTCCTGAATTCTTGGTAAATTTTGAGTCAACTTCACAGATTAACCCCAATTCACTTCTGGGTTTGATATCAATCATCGTATCTGTTCTTGTTTTCTTTTTGTGTTTATGGTGATGAGAGTTTTGGTTGTGATTAGGGGGTATATGGCGACTCTGGTTGAGCCCCCAGATGGAATTGGGCAGAGAGGGAAGAACTACTACTCAATGTGGCGAACTCTTTTCGAGGTGGACACCAAGTATGTGCCCATCAAGCCCATCGGGAAAGGGGCGTACGGCGTGGTGTGCTCCTCGATCAACAGGGAGACGAATGAGAAGGTCGCGATCAAGAAGATCCACAACGTTTTCGAGAACCGGGTCGACGCGCTGAGGACCCTGAGGGAGCTCAAGCTCCTGAGGCACATCAAGCACGAGAATGTGATTGCCCTGAAGGATGTGATGTTGCCGGTCCACAGCGGTAGCTTCAAGGATGTGTACTTGGTCTATGAGCTCATGGACACTGATCTGCACCAGATCATCAAGTCCTCGCAGCCGCTGTCCAACGAACATTGCAAGTATTTCATTTTTCAGGTAACAATTCGCGACATTCCTCTATCGAATTTCACTGCCGATTCAGCTGTGCACCGCCTTTTGGTTGGAAAGGATAGCAATGCGCATTTAGCTCCTCGGAATTGTGACCTCAGAATCGCTGTTGTGGTGATATGAGATCGCCATTCGGCCGACATTCATTAGCTCAAAGGCAACACTCAACTTTGGGTTAGGCAAATATCCAAAAGTGCAACTTTTTGGCAGATGAAAATTCATGCTCACGGCTAAAATTTGACTGCAAATTGAGTTCTGTACCACTTGCTTTGCTTGACTAACTTCACGATGTACATTGTTTCATTGCATTGAATGTATTATTTTTCAATTCTAACTCTTGTTCTGGTTTTGACTCTGCACATTTCAGTTACTGCTAGGGCTGAAATATCTCCACTCTGCCAACGTTCTTCACCGCGACCTCAAGCCTGGAAATCTCCTGGTGAATGCCAACTGCGACCTGAAGATATGCGACTTCGGGCTTGCGCGGACCAGCCAAGGTGAGGGCCAGTTCATGACCGAGTACGTGGTCACGCGCTGGTACCGCGCCCCTGAGCTGCTGCTCTCGTGTGACAACTACGGGACCTCGATCGATGTCTGGTCCGTGGGCTGCATCTTTGCCGAGATCCTCGGGCGCAAGCCCGTGTTCCCTGGGTCGGAGTGCCTCAACCAGCTGAAGCTGATCATCAACACACTGGGGAGCCAGAGGGAGGAGGACATCGAGTTCATCGACAACCCGAAGGCCCGGAGGTACATCAAGGCGCTGCCGGTCACGAGGGGAACCCACTTCTCCCAGCTGTACCCGCAGGCTGATCCTCTGGCGGTGGACCTGCTGCAGCGGATGCTTGTGTTCGACCCGAGGAAGAGGATCACCGTGACGGAGGCGCTCCAGCATCCTTACATGGCGGAGCTGTATGAACCGCGATGCAACCCACCAGCTGAGTACCCGATCAGCCTCGACATCGACGAGAGTATGGGGGAGCCTATGATTAGGGAGATGATGTGGAACGAAATCCTTCATTACCATCCTCATCAGTATGCTTCTCTCCATGGATAAATGCTTCGAATCTCCAAAATATTACCAGAAAAATAGCTGCAATGTCTATATCAACTAAAATAGCACATTGCATTTTCTTTAAAACTATGTTTGGTGATATTATGTTCCTTTTTCCTAGTCCGAAACATTAATTGTAGGACCATTTGAAGTATAACTCGGTGCTTCAATCTCTCATCACTGTGTAAATCACCAACACCAAAATACAATCAATACAGCTTCTTCAAAGCATAGAAGTGATAATGAAATAGCTGTCTCGCCAATGTGCAATTGGCATCTAATAATCATAGGCATTTCGAAAAGAATTGGACAAGGCAAAAATGCATAGGTGGCCTCTTGTTTTATGCTATATTCATAGCATGGCGTCAAACTTTTAATTGGTACGACCCAATTCTTCAAATTGAATTTTTTTTCTTCAATCAAGGTCTTTGATTTTGGAAAAAATAAAGCTGATATGCAGATCAGTAACCAAAAAATTCGATGCGCGGAATAAATCATTGCAAATATGAATGGATGACCCCCCCGCAAAAGAATCGAACTTTTCAAAATAAGGTCCGGAGAAAATTTAATTGATACCATGGTTTGAAAACTACAGCAAAAAACACACAAGTAGAATATATGTCTTGTTTCAAATTAACACCGCTCTTGTGTGTGTGTGTGTGTGTCTATATATATATATATATAGTTTTAAATCATTTCTTGACTCACTAGGTGACTTCTACAATCCCACCTCAAAGATAGTGCTCATTTTCATGTGCATATATACTTATCTGAAATAATGGAAAGACATCACTAGGCAAATTATACATGTTTTCAATCCAAGCATTTAGCAACAAAATGATCGCTAGCACCATGGTTCAAACTATCAGTAAAATATAAGTATTTCATATCATCGAGAAGAAGGAAAAATTATCTTGTTGGACACGAGAATAATTAAATGCGTCAATGGAGATGAATCTTCCTTTGAAAAATCCTTCCTCGAGGAAGTTTGATCCTTCTTTTCCTCACATGCATCTCGATCGTAATCATCCTTGGATTCCTGACTAAAAACTTATCACCCACATTTTTACTAGCTATACCAATCTCTTCTTTATGTTGGAAGTCAGGTTGCTTTCTATTGTTTTTCATATACTGCTAAAGTTTGTGAAAATCAACCATTTTTGCTACTCTCCGTTCATTGACTAATATTGCACTATTCTTTGATTGCTTATGCATTTCAAAATTAGCTCGGATCAGGAGCTTTCCATTGATAAAAAAAATCGAGTCAAACGTAGATCGGATTAAAAAGTTATAATCGATTAAAAATCGATCATTTTAGACAAAAATAGATATTAAACATAAAGCTTCATATTAAATAAATTGGTGTCTAACTCACCTGCAATAAAACATGTATAAGTGAAAAAGTATATATAATTTTTTTGTTTTGTTTTAAATCACTTCTTCACTCACTAACCTTTGACTTCTACAACCCCACCTCAAAGATAGTGCTCATCTTCATGTGCATATATACCATCTTGATGTAATAATGGAAAGACGTCACTAGGTAAATTATTGAAGGCCTTCTTGCCTTGCTGCATGAGCTCTTGCGCTTTCTCCACCGAAAGATTTGGGTAGTCTTTCCCTCTCCGCAAACACAGCCCAAAATTCATCGAGCAGCAGCATCCACATGTATTCGGCGGCTCTATTCCTCTGTGCCTTTCTCTCCAGCATTGTTGATGAGTTGTTGTTTTGCGTTTTGATTGATAGAAAGCATGCTTCACATATGATAATAATTAAGGTCCTAATAAGCAAAACGAAAGAATGTGTATTATTGACATTATGAAAATGTCGATTCTTTTGATGGTGTCATATGAGGTGGCTTTCAAGTTCTTCAAAAGAGAATTAATGATGGTTTAGGTACGCAGTACTCTTAAAGAGATGAGCCTTGATCCTTTGGCTAGCTCTTTGATGTGTGTAGACGAGCATTAATTCGTGTTGATTGGTTCTAGATGCATGGTTGTTTAAGTCATGTCTACTTGAAGTGCTATTAGGACTTGCTCATTTGCATTAGTTGGATAGAGTTCATGGACAGTTAAAGTCTCAAAATGTTATTAGGAAAAATTATGTTATCGAAATGGGAATTCTTAAATGCTTCAAAGGAGATGAATCTTCCTTGAAAAATCCCTCCGCAAGTAAGTTCGATCTTCTTTTTCGAGTCAATCCTCACCCCCCCTCCTCTTTTCAGAATCGTTCTTATCCCTCCAATATGGGCAAAACCAAGGATCACTGCTACAGATCTATAAATGGGGATTCCTTTAGAGAGCAGCTTCATGGGCATGAACCTGAAACACAAACAAGAGAAAAGATTAAAATAGATTTAGAAATTTGAAAGTACTAAAGAAGAAGCTCGTACTTGTGAGATCGGGAAAGCGAAGAGCGATATCATCGTCTAATCCATCCGGATGAGGATCCCTAAATGTGGGCTCAGATGATCTTTTCCAGAGGCTATATTGGTCCCAAAGGTCCTCTTCCGTCTTCATAGAGGTCCTGTATTGGGCAAGGAGGAAATGTTGAACAAGAGTGCATGATTTGAATTTATACAGGTAATCATCCTTGGATTCCTAGCTAAAAACTTATCACCGATATTTTTGCTTGCTAGACCAATCTCTTCTTTATGTTGGAAATCAGGTTAGCTTTGTATTGCTTTTCATTTTGTGGTAGAGTTCGTGAAAATTAACTGTTTTTGCTACTCTCCGTCATCGACTAATATTGCACTATTCTTTAATTGCTTATATATGCATTTCAAAAGTTCGGATCAAGATCTTTCCGTTGATAAAAAAATCGAGTCAAATGTGAATCGTATCAAAAAGTTATGATCCATTAAAAATTGATCATAGAGATAATAGATCTAAAACATCATATTAAAGAAAAATTGATGGCTAACTATACACAAACGAAAAAGTAAATAATTTTCTTTATTTAAATCGATTCTAGACTCACTAGAGTTACTCTACAATCCCATCAACCCTCAAAAGACAGTGCTCATATTTATGTGCAGATATACAATTTTAATGAAATAATAAAAGGACACATCCCCAAATCGAATGTGAATACCATCTACCAGCAGGTGATTTTCCCAACGTCGAGCATTTCAAAGAGGTGTTGAGTGGCTATAGCATCGACAAATTCAAAAAGCTGAAGCCCAAGATGATTCAAGCCGTTGACGACATGCTCGGCTACAAGATCCCTGAGCTACTGAGGAATTTCAGAAATCCTTATGAATGAATCTTGCAAAGCTTGTGCTTTCTTTGTTGAGGCAATGTTTCTCTTGCTACATAGTATGTTATATGAAAAACCCAGTATAGCAATTTTTGGCCTCTGATGCGCCATCACATCCACAGATGGGGCTATCAAGTTTATTATGGATATCGTTTTGTTTCGGTTTACATTTCCGTAGAACGTATTGGGTTTTTGTCTGCACCAAAGACGGATAAAGCATGAATTCGTAAAGGTGGCAATTGGCAAAATGAGTCAAAAAGCTCTCCCATCAAGAAAGATAAACCAGTTGGTAGTTCATGGACACTTAAGCCTCAAAATGGTATAATCATCAAGAAGCAGGAAAAACTATGTATGAAATTATCGGACATATGAATTATTAAATGCGTCAATGGAGATGAATCTTTCATGAAAAATCCTTCCTTAGTGCATAATTTGAATTTATACGAGGCATAATCATCCTTGGATTCCAGCCTAAAAACTTATGGACGATATTTTTACTTGCTGCACCAATCTGTTCTGTTTAAGAGTAGCCTATTTTGGAAGAAAGTTGCTTTGTATTGCTTTTCATATTGTGGTAAAAGTTTGTGGAAATTAATAGTTTTTGCTACTCTCCTTTCATTGACTAAAATTGCACTGTTCTTTAATTGTTTCTGCATTTCAAAAGTTCGAATCACGAGCTTTTCGTTGATATAAAAATCGAGTCAAATGTAAATCAAATGAAAAAAAAATTATAATCGAGTAAAGACCAATCATGTTTAGATAAAAATAAATTAAATATTTAAGTATCATATTAAAAAAAAGGACTAATACTACAAAAACCCCAAACTGGTACACATATAATAAATTTACTTCAAACTATGTTTTTCACCATAAAAAATCCTAAACTAATACACCTTTGACAAATTTACCCAAAACTGATACAATTGTGACAAATTTATTATCAGTTAATTTTTGTTAAATTTTATCGTCAAATTGCTTAGTTGGATGACACGTGACAATTGTCGGATGTGCACATTTGGGATTTTTACCCCTCTATTTATCACAAGTGCATCAATTTATTAATCCAATTTAACGTAAACTAACGGAGGGTAAATTTGTCGCATGTATACTAGGGTTTTTAGTGATAAAAAAATTAGTTTTGAGTACATTTGTCACATATCTCTCAGTTTGATATTTTTTTATGGCCAAAGCAATTAGTTTTGGGTAAATTTATCACATGTGTACCGGTTTGAGATATTTGGTGATTGAAAAAATAGTTTGAGATGAATTTATCGTAGTGTATCAATTTAAGATTTTTCGTGATAATAAAATAATTTAGGATAAATCTATTACAAGGTAACATTTTGGGATTTTTCATAATGTTATCCCAAAAAAATACAGCCGGGGATTTATCTAAAGAACACACACATACACACACGCACACACACACACACACATATATATATATATATTGTTTTAAATCAATTCTTGACTCACTAGAAGTACTACAACCCAACAACTTCTAAATATAATGCCTTTGTTTATGTGTAGATCTAGTGCTTTGATGAAACGAAAGACTGTCATCGAGTGCATCTTCAAGTCGGATGTGTTCGACTGAAAAACAAAAAAAAAGTCGGATGTGAATTCCAACTAAAGAAAAAGTCTGCATGTGAATGGATGACCATTGCTAAAACCTCTAGCATTCAAAGAAATTGAAGCAAAAATTCAAACTTTAGTTTGTGAAAATCCTTAGGTTGCGGAGCTTTAGAGGTCTAAAATCGGAAAATCCTTTGAGAAAGTCGAACAAAAAACACACTCACAAATGTTACGAATCACTGTACGAATAGAGCCCGTAGAAAGTAATTGAACAAGGCAAAAGTATGTGGCATGGACCTCGAGCTTTAGTTTGTAAATTTTTTTTTTTTTCAATCAAGCCACTTGGTCTTTGATTTGGGCAAATTGAAGCTGATGGGCAGATTAGTCGCATTTCAAAAATTTGATTCGGAATAAATCATTGCCGCTACAGGGAGGAGCGATAACTTAGACATGATCGAACAAGTTTTCACCAGCCTTCCATTCCGTAATTGTATCGACAATTGCAATACTGTCGTACTTTTTCCTATATCAACATCCACATGCTATTTCTGGAATTGAAGATGGAGGGACTTAATTGAAGTTTTCTACAGATTTTGAGATTTGATTGCATATTTTGTAAGCCGCATTGTGAAAATAGTGCCAGTTCGAGGACTTCATCTCAAATGCTCGGCTCCATTTAGAGTGGCGCGCTCTTTCGAAGCGCAGAACTGAACGATGTGCGGTGAAGCTCAAAACCCTAAAAAATGGCGCTTCACATGGGAAGCCCAATCTCACCATCCAACCCTCAAACTCTTCCTCTTCAACCCCTCCACGCACCCGGTCGATCGATGCGGCAACCTGAGAGTCCAGTCGAATCCCGCTCGATCCACCATTGACGTTAGCTTCACGGTTGATTCTGACCAAGATGTCTCGCTTTTGGTTCCAATCCCCAGAGTCCTCATCGACTGCGACTCCCCGGCGAGCTTCAGAGCGGTGGATGATCACATCGAGGTGAAGCTCGCGCTTCTGCTCCCCGTCGATCACCCCGTGATGTCTAATCTCCAGTCCATGCTGAGTTTGTCCGAGGATGGAGGAGAGACATTGTTACCAGATGCTCCGAAGCCGCTTTCGATGGACTACGGTAAGACTAGGGACCGTGTCATGATTCCTGCTTCACTGGCAGATTCAGTTTCTTGGTTTTGCTCTTACGGACCACTGAACTGTGCTGAAATTGAGCGTTTTTCTTTGTTCTGGTTGAGCTTTATTTTGTATTTGTCGATGTTGGTTTGATTGACATATCTTGGTACTGTTGTTCGGTGTAGATTTGGAGAAATTGTCCTCTAAGGGAAGTGTCGATTTTTACTGCAGAAGTTGCTCGGCTAAGCTGACTAGGAGTTCCATCAGGTTATGCTCGTGTTCTTCTTGATGCTCAATTTTGTTTTACTCCATTTTCTTGCTTCAAGTTAGACAAACCTAGGCGCATCTCTCATTCATGTGATGTTTCGCAATATTTGTGAAAACTGGCACCACTGCATCACTATGGTAGAGCTAGGGCCCACAGAATGGCAAATTTCAAGTGGCAGGTTTATTTTCAGATAAGAGGTCCAACGGCTGTCTGACTTTTTGCCTTTAAGTCAATTAGGCTAATGGGTTGAAGCTGCTTGTAAAATTTCAGAGAGACTTCCAATTGTGTGTTATTGTTTATATTGGTGAATATGCCGTGTGGAACGTATTGTCATTTTTTGATTTTGTCTCCTTTTCACCATACATCCAGTTGCTTTGTTGACTCACCATCAATCAATTGGCAAGAGGTAGCTGACAACTGGTTTGGGGCTTGCTGCTGCTCATTCGGAGGTATAAGCGAGAAACTAGTGACTAGGTATGCAAGGTCTTATGCTCCTTCAAAAGGGAGATGCTTATTGACATCTAGAGCAGTGATTATTTGCAAAGATGATCTTTTAAATTGTGAATTTCCAGAAGATGAAAGAAACCAAAGTTGTGAATATCAACCCCTTTTGGCTGATGAAGATGACGGTCAGAGTAAAGTGCTGATGCATTCGGGAAGTAATCATGCCACTGGGCCAACACATGTTTATGAAGGAAAACTGAAGTCTATGCATCTTAATGATGAGAATCTCCCTTGTGATGCTATTGGTGCGGATTTGGACTCTACAAGAAATGAGACATTAGATACTGGATGTTGTCTTCACAGGAGTCATTCGTTAAGCTATGAGCATGAAGGCTCTGTGAGGGATACATCAAAAGATATGTGTAGACACTTCAATCCCCCAGATGAATTCGAACTGCCTCCAAGCCAGAGATATTTTCTGAATGGCTTTCTTGGAGATGTTTTCATGGCCAAATCTCACAATATCTCAACAGCTATCGAGTGGGTTGAATTTTCATGTCCCCAGTGTTCAACGCTTCTTGGAGCTTATCCTTGTTCCGACAGCTGTGTCCCTCTTGACAATGGAGTGAGGTTCTACAAATGTTGTGTATCCACTGGTTTGCCATTTGAGGGATCGGATGACTTGTTCAAGTGAGCACATAACACTTAGAGTTTCCTTTATGCCGAATATTATCTTTTTTATGATTTCCTATATTTATGTACTTCAATAGGTCCCAGTTTAACACACATGCCCATACAGAGAACTGGGGAAGTAACTTTAGCTGTGTGATTGTGTTCATTTCCTTCCATATTGTTGCCTAGCTTAATTCTGGTCAGTATAACTAAAATTTGGTCTGTCAAATCAATTTGTTTATAAACGGGTTAGAGTATACCCCATCACTGTCTACAGGTTTATTTTCTCTTTATACGCATGTAGTCTCTCTCCACCTTTTAGCTTAAGCTTTTGGGTTTGACATTCTAACATGTCAAATGGTGTTGGATATGTATCAATCATGTTCTTAAAGTGTCATATCAGGGTTTCTCTTACTAAAAATTATGGGGTCATATCATGTTCAAGTCGTACTTTTGTGTTTTATCAAGGATTGCCACCTACAACAAAATGTATGAATGTGAAGATCAGCACTGATTAACATCATTTGAGGAAAATGTTAAGCTGTAAAGATAGATAGCAATTGGGTTATGAGAGAGTGAAATTCTGCCTGTGTACCAACGTCAATGATCTTGGATCAGACAGCTTTGGCATGTTCTTAGTATATGCATGAGCTAAGCCTGTTTCTTTGGTGGAGTTGTGTCTATTATAACTCATGGGAGATTTCTTTTTACTTTGCTATCAGGGAATATACCTTGGAGAGAATGTTCAGCAATCAGATTCTGGAAAGTGCAAAGGATGACCTATCCTTTCGTACAGTAGTTAGAGATATGAAGACTAAATCTCCAGTTCTTCAAATAGTTCTTTTAAATCCAAATTGTTGGTTGTCTACTGGTTACTGCTTTGCTATGGACAGTCCTCCAGAGTCAGCCACGAAGCTAACTCTTCACCCTGTGATTAAGGTGCTTTTTAATGACTGCAGGGACAACACATTGTTTAGCTCAGAGTAAGTTCATTTCTTGCCTCATTCTCTTCACTGATCTACCCCCTCTCCCTTTTCCTTTTTTTTTTTGTGAAGCCTGAGTTTTGTAAAAATGTAATAGCGTTATCAATTTCGTCCCCTGTTTCAAGCAAGGAATTTTAATAGCTGAGCCATGTGGTTATTATACCACAAATCGTATCGTGTTTCAAGTTATATAAGCAGCCAATATTTGCTCCTGTAGACAGGTTTGTTTGCCATTATTCTTCACATGGAATTCGACAATTGTGTTCTATTTTTGTCTTCTGGTCTCTCAACAGTCACATAGCATGTCAATCAAACTAGAGAATGTACAAACAAGGAAAGCTTTTGAAGAAGGTGCAATGAACTCTTTTGCAGGACGAACGAAAAATGGGTTACAACGCATTCAGCTGATGAAGTGTTCATGCTGATGCATCAAACAGAAGCATTGATTGCACATCTTGCTTCAGCCAAAGACGTATTTCCACCCTCAATGGTGTCTTTTCAGGGGTTAACTTTGTCACTTATTCAGAGGTGACGTGACTATGTGCTAAGCTTTTCATCTTCTAGGGATCTATTTAAGTGGATGAAATCAACTGGAGAATTATCGATCCTGGTGGAACAGACAAGACTGCATCTTCTCAATCTTGAATCCTGTTCATTTGCAGTCGGAAGGAGCCTTCAGATTGCCTTCTCGGATGATGCTTCTTCCCTTACAAAAGCACTTTGAGTTATTGAAGGTGGTTGGGAGAACAGAGAGTATTGGCCATTTCCTCAATGTGAAACAACTAAATTGATGGAGCCAAGGCTTGCCATTTGATTTACTTGTATGCAAGAATCAGCAAGTTTGATTTCGAAGTTCGTCCATCTTTCTTACTGGATCCTGCTTTTAATGAGTAAAGAGAAGTGTGTGAGATAATTTACGTTGATAATAGCTTTTGGCAGCCATCAGCCCATTATCCTCCATGCACTTGCTCCGATTCGAAGTATCCTTTGAGTGGCTGACCTGAAGTGCCTCTTCTTCATAACGATTAACAAGGATGAAGAATGAAACGAAGATGCAGAAGTGTTAGGTCTATCTCATCTCAAGTTGTACAATAAACTATCCATCTTTTTTAATGGCCGAGTTGGGTTGTTATGTTCATTCTCTTGCTGTCTTAAGATATATGCACTTTGCCAGTTTGGTTGTACAGCTTTTTGTTGACAAATTGCAATGGGACAGTGGCAACATGAAAAAGATCTGCGATGAGATGAACGTTTTAGAACTACAGAAGTCACATATAAGGGGAACTCCGCACAGCGGTTCAGGTTGGTCTCCATTTCCTTTTGCAAGTTTGTATTTGTGGATGCGGCGGATCTTTCATCCATTCCCTGCTCTTGAAGTCATTTGACTGTGCTTGCTATTTGAGATTTGTATTTGATGGTGTGGCTCGTTTGTCATACGATTCTCTGTGCAGTTTCATGGCAAGAAACTGTGAGTTGCTCCTTGAGTTTTACTCTATTGGTCCTCATTGGTTGGAACTTTGTATCGGCCGTGCGTGCGATATCGCTGGATGTTGGCTTTTTTTTTTTTCCCTTGCTCAAATACTATTGTACTCTGTTTGTCCCGGCTGCTGCTATGAACTTTAGGATTGCCTTAATGCATTGAGAGTGTAGGAGAGTCTTGCATAGCAATTCCATTACTTAAATGGACACAAGCTCGCATCAAAGAGTGCTTCATGTGGTGGTGAAATGTCAATGCATTTGATTGTTGCAAAAGTTATTTCGTTCTTGAAGATGGCCTCATGTTAAACCGGAAGTTGCCCTTTTCGAGATAGAATATAGAATAGTTTTCTTTGCTTCATTCATTTGACACTAGCGATGCATCTTTCCTTATGATTAGTGTGACCAGTTTGCACATATGTTGGGTGGCTACTTTGGTGCTCCAACAGGAGTTCTCAGAGATTAAAAACATTGTCAAAATCGACTGAGGAACAGGGGGTCAAAACAAGAACATTGCTAAAATGTGTGCGCTATTGATATCGGTAAAAGCAAGGGTACGTCCTCAAAGGGGTTTCTTGCAGACGTTCAAAAATTAACAGCATTTGTAAGGTTTCACGCATCCTAATGAAAGAGGCAGCCATCATTATTCCATCTCGAGGGGGGACAATTACGTCTTCTCAACCAAGGCATCTTTATTCTGGTGTTGTTTACCGTTAGGTCGTTGTCTTTTGCTTTCTCTTAATACCTCTCGTAACACTGATATTCGTAAGCGATCTTAAGAGTTCCAGGGGTCACAGTACACGTTATTTAAAACATGCGGCATCTGAATATATGGTCCAAGATCGATGTTTTGCACGTTGGTCTAAAACCTCTCTGACTCTTTGTATATATCGAAGTAGTGAAATTGACCCGGCCACTTAAATCTGGAAACTCATGGTCAAAATGTCCCCTTCACAAGTTACATTGGGACTTTACGGGTATGTTTGGCATTGTTCCCGTTTCTCTGTTTTTGTTCTCGGGAACAGCAAAGAATAGAAACATGTTTGGTAATGCAAATAATTATGATTCTGATTTTGTGTTCCGAAACATTTTTGGACCATTTTTCAGAACAAAAAAAAGTTGATTTTTGTGTTGCGGAACACTTTTGCAAATCACTGTTTTCCACGATATACTTCTATGAATTTTTTCTCGATACTTTCAGTTCTTGTTGAAACATGATTTATAGTTATAATTACAATTATAATTATAATTATTTTTAAAATTAATTTAAAAATAACAAAAAATCATAAAAATTGCAAAATCAACTTTGAAAGCCTTGGTTGAGCCTTAGGAACCAATTTTGAATTAAAAATAGTTTTCGTATTTTTTTAATCTTTAAAATTTATTTAATTATAAAATACCCAAAAAAATTAGAAAAATATCATTCGTGGTCAGAAAAATACAAAAATATAGTTGATATTTTTATTTCAATTTCCTCTTCAAAATGGTATTTTTAAATCTAAACAAGATTAACTTTCTTTTTCACAACTCTTTTTTATTTTTTCGTTTCTTTTTCTTAATCACTATTTGATTTAATTATTTTCTCTTTTCTTTGTCATCAAATATAATTATTTAATTTAAATGCAAATTGGGAACAAAAATTTTATGCAATTACTAAACGAGTTTTTGTTCTTGGAACAAAAATTTTAGCAGTTACCAAACGCGTTCCGATTCTCAAAAATCATCCGGGAACAGAAACACTGAGGAACAGAAACAAGAAACATGAATATTGCCAAACAGAGCATAATTAGTTTCTTTTACTCTTTTTCTTCTCTGATAAGAAAAAAAGGCTTTTTGTCTTCTTTAATTGCTAGTTAGTTTTTAGTTATCATTTGTAAACTTTTTGGTCAAACGTCATGTTCATATGCAAGAACATACGTGCTTTCTTCCTTTTTCAGAAACACATAATCTACTACTCTTTTTGTTTTGTTTTTTGAACTTAAGGCTCTTTTTTAATGGGCCGATTTTCGAATATTGATTACCCGAGAAAATTGGGACACTGGGAGATGCAGATTTTATTCGTTAGTTAATTGATTAGAACATACCACTGGAATCCTCTTCAATAAAATCCCTTTAATAGGAAAAACTATGCAAGTATCAACTATATGTAGAGATACTATAATAAGACACTTCTCATTCATAGTATATCAAAATTTGAGAAACTGTATCCGTTTTACCTAACTTAATATAGAATAATTGTTATTTTTTCAGTGTATAGATATTAATCAACATTACTAGTCACTTTACAAAGATGTGGTTAATCCAAGAAAAGTGAAAAGTAATACGTAGCATTCCTTCCAGGATAGTACATTAGTACCTTACATATGATGTGCGACAAAAGATCCAATAAATCTGGGCAACGTATATTGTCCTGAAAAAAGAAAACTAAGCAAAAAGATGTTAGCATAAATTACAGACACATATATGTATGCAGGAAAAATTGTCCAAAACATCTTCAACCTATTGCGCTTTTGCCAATTCAGTTTCAAAACTTTCAATTTTGCCAATTGAGTCATAAATTTTTTGACAATTTGCTAATATAGTGCATTTGATCAATTTTGGCCGGAAATCATTATTATGGATACCAACCGTCTTACGTGGCACAGCCGGCTTGGAGGTGGACAATTTTTATAATTTTTTAACTTTTTTGCATTTTTTATTAGTTTTTTATTATATTTTTTCTTTTTCTTTTTCTCCATCGTTTTCCAGGTTGTGATGATGGCCGATTGCTGGGCATCGCCAAGACCAGGCGATCGGCGGAGGAAAAATGAAGAGAAAAGACAATAAAAATATTGAAAATTTGAGAAACATTAAAAATTAAAAAATTATTCATGTTAGCATCACTTGTCGCCAAGACCCGACGATCGGCGGAGGAAAAATGAAGAGAAAAGACAATAAAAATATTGAAAATTTGAGAAACATTAAAAATTAAAAAACTATTCATGTTAGCATCACCCGTCTAAACACTGATTGTGCCATGTAGGATCTACTTAGCGACTGAATAGACTACCTTGGCAAAACGTGAAAATATTTAGGACTCAATTGATAAAATTTTTGAAATATTTAGAATTGAAGGGCCAAAGTACAACATGTTTAGAATGTTTTGGACAATGTGTGTATGTATAGATATGGGCAATTTGTTTCTACATTTTGTACTTGAGAATACCATGACGTAGTTGGTAGCTCTCCTCCAATGAATGTATGATAACTTCCTAAAATATGATCATCGTTATTTTCATTTTCAAAAGTAAGGTCTCATGCCTCTTACGTCAAATCACAATAAATTATTTTTAAGCTTAATTTATTTTGCAAAAAACCGAATAATTTTAAAAACATATTATTTTAAAAATAATCGATATATCTTTTGAAATAATTAATTAATAAAAATTACTTTCATTATAGACAATAATATATCTAGCTATAATCGTGAATGATGAAAATATTTTTTGTTTATTCAACATGGTAAGTAATACAAGCGATCATTATTTTAATTTTTTTTCAAATTAATTCGATAATTCATGCTTTTATCTTTTGTATGTATTAAAAGTCACTCGAAACGGTATAAAGGGTGGGTTTAGTTTAACTTTGAAAATGGGCTTTTGGGGAATGCAAATATATTTAGCTTAAGGGGCTTTAGGAAAATGCAAATGGCATTTAGTAAAAACTCTTTTGAAAAACAACTTTGAGCTACCTAGTGTTTGACAAAACAAATTTGCCAAGTAACTTTCTATCATATATATTTTAAAAAATAAACATAAAAAGAAGATCCAAACCTAGGGCTACGGCCACCGAGGGTTAAGCGAACCCCGGCGAGGGCATCCAGGGGTCGTGCGACCACTGGCGGCTGTCGCCTGGGCCACGAGAGCCTAGGCGAGGTTTGCTGGGGGTCGCGTGACCCTCGCCTAGGCTTGCGGCCAAGGGTCGCGCGACCCTGGCGAGGGCCGCCCAAGGGTCGCGCAATGCCCGGGTGCCGTCGCTTGGGTTGCGCGACCACCGGTCGACGGCCACAGATCTGGCTAGCCGGCGACCACAACCTAAGGTTTTAATTTTTTATTTAAAAATAATATTAAAAAAATGAGGGGCAAAATTAGAATTTGAAAAAATAAATAAGGGTAGATTTGGAAGAAAAGATCATAGCTCAACATTTGGTCAAATGTTGAAAGGTTAAAACTAGTCCTATCAGCATTGAACTTTCAGCATTTTCAAAGTCAACTTTCATCCTAAATCTCCTTAAGAATGGTTGCCAAGTGCCTTATAGCATTGATCTTTCAGCATTTTCAAAGCCAACTTTCATCTCAAATCCTTTTGAGAATGGTTGTCAAACGCCCTGCATTTTTTTCAAGGGGTTTGGAGCTCAAAAGAGTTTTGAAAATGCTGAATCAAACCCATCCTAGCCACTTGTGTGAATTTTTGCGACGTCCTCGTACAAATCCTCGAAAGTTATATACGACGAAGCGTGGAAGTCCAAATCAAAAGAACGATTAGTCTCTTCTCAAGCGGTCCATCTCCTTAAGGACACCATCACACGACTCTGCCAGTGCCACGTCAGTAGGTTTTGACAAGTGTAATCCAGATGCACCCTCCACGCGAGCAAGGCGGGGTTGCACATCTCCCTCCTCCTCCTCTCCTTCGTCTTCAAAAGGCTTCACGGTTTGCCGTCGTCAAAGCCCGTCGTGTGTTTCATTCGCGTTCGCTGCACCGAGTAAAGGTCCATACAATTTTGAGGACATGGCACATTTCCAGAGCTACTACGACGACTCGGAGGTCCGCTGGATCGACGAGCACGGCAACCCAGTTGTGCGGGCCGATGAACATGGCAACCGGGACCGTTCGGCGGACGAATATGCGAACCCGGTTTACCCGAGCAGCGACCCTTATGGGAAGCTGGGGTTTGCTCCGCCGGCGATGGGGCATGGCGTCGGCGGGGAGCACCGCAAGGAGCACCACACTCTAGGCGGCATGCTCCATCGCTCGGGAAGCTCGAGCTCTAGCTCTAGCTCCGTAAGTAGTTTCCTCGTTATCAATCTATGACTCGGCGTCCACCACCGAGATGATCGCGACTTGGAATAATTCATGATTATTGTCCGAGAGCAGTCGGAAGACGACGGGCACGGAGGAAGGAGGAAGAAAGGGCTCAAAGAGAAAACAAAGGAAAAGCTGCCGGGGCGCCATGACGACGCGCCGCCGTCTCACGCCACCGCGAGCACCACCCCAGGCGGCTACCATGCCACCGGCGAGCGGCACAAGAAGAAGGGAGTCATGGACAAGATCAAGGAGAAACTCCCCGGCGGTCACCATCATCGTCACTAGTTGCAGTCATCTGGAACTCTCGAGTCCAATGGCACTTGTAACAACTTCCTCGTTGCATAGTCTTGTTCAAGCTAGTTGTTTGCTCTTCAATTGTTCATGGTTCTGTTTTGTTGTGTGGTGTAATCGGAGTTCTGCACTCTGAAAGGGAATAATGTATTATCCTTTGCCAAGGGAGTAACATCTTCTTTTTTTACCTTGAATTGGTCCAAATATGTGAAATATTCGAACTAAAATTTTGTTTTTGATTGTTTTTATTTTTCTTATGCTATTTCATCTTTTCCTTTTTCGATACCAAGTCTGGCGAGCGCCATGTGACCGGCGAGATTGGCCAGCGGCCCATGTCGGGCTTGGCAAGGAAAAAAAAGGGTTTTTTTTTTTTCGATTTAATTTAAAAAAAATTATTTATAAAATTAGGTTTAAAAAACAATTTACTGATTTGGGTCTCGCGCGCTGATGGAAACAGCGCGAGACCTGCGCGCTGATTAAAGCAACGCGCAAGCGTTGCGCGCTGCTAAAAGCAGCGCGCCAGCACGCAAGTGCTGTTTGCTTGCTCTTTTTTTTTTTTTTGCTTGCTTTTTTTTTTTCTTGTTTGCTTTTTTTTTTGCTTGCTTGTTTTTTTTTCTAGAAGCCATGCACATTTTTTTTGTTAGAAGCCACGCTTGCAATGAATTTTTTTAGCGACGAATTCTACAACGAGCGTATCGTTGGAAATGTAAGTTATATATTTTTTTGACGAAATTTACAACAAATATGATGTTTCGTTGCAAATTAGCGAGAAGTTTTTTTCTTCGCTAATTTTCATAGCTAATTTTTTTTTTTCGTTTTTCAATTATTTTATATTTTTAGACAATTTTTTTTTTTTGTATTTGTCACAAATATGCGATGAATTTCTAAGCTATATATTTTGCAACAAACGTGCCGCAAATTTAATCGCGAAATATATACTTTGAGTTCCCACAAAAGGCGCAAACGTATTGTGAGGCACTTTGCCACGGGTCTTGCGCAACACTCAAAGTATATATTTTGCGATGAAATGTGCGGCACGTTTGTTGTAAAATATAAAGCGTACATTTTCAATGACACGTTAGACGTTATCGTGAAGCACACTAAGTATGTATTTTGCGACGAACGTGTCGTTGAAAATGTATGCTTTATATCATGCGACAAACGTATCTCATGAGTTTATTGCAAAATATAAATGTGTCGCATGACGAAATTTGCGCAAAATATATAGCGTAGAAATTCGTCGCAAATTGGCAACAAATACAAAAAAAAATTAGCGAGGAATTTTATTAGGAACGAATTTTATTAGCAACGAATTCTACGACGAACGTGTCATTGGAAATATACGTTATATATTTTTCAACGACACGTTCGTCGTAAAATTCATCGTAAATTAATAATAAATATAATTTTTTTTGTTTGTGCAGCAGCACAAAAGCAAGCGTGGCTTCTAACAAAAAAATGTGCATGGCTTCTAGAGAGAGAGAGAGAAAAAAAAAACAAAAACAAAACCACAAGCAAGCAAGCAAACTCGCGCGCCGCGCGAGACTCAAATCGGTAATTTTTTTTAAACCTAATTTTGTAAATAATTTTTTCTTAAATTAAATCGGAAAAAAACCCAAAAAAAATCTTAGAATTCTTTTTGAAAAATATAAAAAAATTTCACGTCAAAAGGCAGCTGCACAACGTGAACGTCCACGATTTTCGATAGAATATGATTAAAAAAAAACGAAAAGATTCAGGATTCAAACTAATTATTTAAATGTTTTTTTGAATATTCTCAGTTATTTACTGAACATGATGAGGAGATGAAGGCTTTGAGAGTAATTTCTCAAAAAATTAATCACGGATTAAATAATAAAAACTTCACGAAAGCGATTTCGTGCAACTCTTAATTGAGGGGTGGGCAACCAAATTAGGGTGCGCATGAAATCACTTCTGGCCCAAGAATGACTTATGGCAAGGAAGTTGATTTTTCAGCTTTTGTTTTGGAATAGAAGTTGAATTTTCAGCTTCTGCTTCAGAAATTGATTTATAATAGAGAGATGCGTTTGATAACGATTAAAAAAGACAATGTACGAAACATTATTGAAAAATATTCGATGGTGGCGGCGGGTGGCGATGGCCGGACGGACGAACAGCCGGCCGGCCGCCAGCTGGCGAGCGGCCAACGACCGGCTGGCACCGGGGGGGGGGGGGGGGGGGGGGGGTAGCGACCGGCCGGCAGCGGCGGTCGCCCTCCGCGAGAATGACTTCTCAAGGGGAGAAGTAAAAATTTTTACTTCTCCAAGTTAACCAAAAATCTTGTCAGAAGTAGAAAATCTTGCGAGAAGTAGAAAATCTTGCCATAAGTCACTTTTTTTACCAAACGAATTTCTACTTCGGTAGTGTTTTTATCAAACGAATTTCCTTGCCAGATCGACTTCTGGCAGGGAAATTGAGAAATTGGCAAGATTTCATGCGCTACCTTAAGAACATCCCTTATATAATTTTTTTTAAAATAGTCAAGGATAGTCTAAACATGTACCAAAAATTCAGTGACCATCTCGAAATTAAAAGTTTAAAAACGACATTTGCATTAGGGAAAAATGCAGGATCGCATTGAATAAATTAAAAATTCAAAAATCACAAGTTGCATTAGTGTTCAAGGGCTGCTTATGTCATTTTTTCTTCTCATGAACGTAGTCATGTTTGGAAAAAAAAAACAAAAAAAACAAAAAGAGCACTCATGATGTTGTAGCTTTATTCTTAATTATGATCCATAAAGGATGTGGGGGTGTTTTGAGTTGCGGGACGATGCACGCTGCTATCTACCCAACCAATCCTCCTCTTTCCATTTAACTAATCAGAAAAAAAAAATGATATAAATAGTCTTTACATTTTGACCCAACATACACAGTGCCATCAATAGGCTCTTAATTTATTTCAAGACAAAATGACACAAACGGTCTTTAAATTTTGACCCAATGTGCAATATAATCTCCGAATTTTTAATTTGACTAATATGATCATGAACTTTTAATCTGATCGGTGGACATGTTTAACTTAGTCTATGGACTATAGGAAGATGTTTCAATTATTATTACGTATTACGATAATTTGTATCCACAGAGCAAATAATTACATCAAAATAGAGTAATTATTGCATTGCTTTATTTTGATATAAATAATAGGATGATCCATACCAAAATTGGCCCAATAAAAAAAAATGTTAATACCACGAAAAACTCCAAACTGGTATACCTGCGACAAATTTATTCTTGACTACTTTTTTTTACCACAAAAAATTCAAAACTGATACATCTCTGACAAAATTTACCGCATACTATTTTTTTAACCACTAAAAACCTTAAACTGGTGCACATGTGACAAATTTACCTCAAACTTGTACACTTGTGATAAATCTACCATACGTTAATTTTCGTTAAATTTTACCGTCAAATTACTGAGTTAGCTGACACGTGGCAATTGACAGGTATATACATTTAGGATTCTTACCCTTTTCTTATCACATGTGTATCAATTTGAGATTTTTCGTGATATTAACTCAATTTAACGGAAACTAACGGAGAATAAATTTGTCACAAGTATATCAGTTAGGGGTAAATTTGTCATAAGGGTATCAGTTTGAGGTAAATTTATCAAATGCATATCTGTTTAGGGTTTTTGGTGGTAAAAAAATAATTTGTGGTAAATTTATCACATGTATATCAGTTTGGAGTTTCATATGATAAAAAAAAATTCGAGGTAATTTGTCATAAATGTACCAGTTTGTGATTTTTCGTGATAAAAAAATAATTCGGGGTAACAGGTGTACCAGCTTGGGGTTTTTCGTGGTATCAACCCTAAAAAAGAAGAACTGGTTATTTTTTATTATTATTATTAGTTCGTTTATTCATAGTCATTAACTAATTCATGGTAGAATTGATTATCTTTCATTCGAATAATCTTCATATAGTTCATGGATTATGTTGAACATGTTCCAAAAATTCAGGAACTATAATGATCAAATTAAAAGTCCATGGACCATATTGCATTGGGTTAAAGTTCAAGGAGCATATTGATTAAATTAAAAGGTCGATGATTATATTGCACGTTAAGTAAAAGTTCATGAACTATTTGTGTCAATATCTCTTATTTCAATGAGGTGGTGCAACATTAGTTACATTAGTACATAGTCATTTCATTTGCTCAACCGACAAGCTAGACGTTACTTGATGACATTGATTATCATATTATCATTTGAGATTGAATATATTACGTAAATAATCCACGTGTATTTTTCTTTTTATTATCCACCGTCCAAGCTTAATTGATTGAAGGTCGCATTAACAAATTTTATTAATTTGAATCAATAAAATATAATATTGAATATTTACCAACAATTTAGGGGCCACCATAAACATTCATGGATGACTTATTACAGTTGCCATCACATCATCACTCGACACGGCGACTCCGAGTTCAGCTCCTCCTCCAATTTCCCCAGTTGAATTTGATTTTCGGGATGAATGATTCGAAGCGAAGTTGAGAAGACGATCGCGACGTTGTTCGGGCTCACCAGGAATCTCGAACGAGAAATCTTCAAATGCCGGGCTTGATCATTGGCTTCTCCGCCGGTTCGTGACGCAATCCGGTTGGGATTCGGACCTTTGCTTCGCGCCAGTATGATCGAGCCTTCGAAGCTTCTCCGTTCTCTGTCGCGCTTGCGCATCGTGCTTACGTGTGAGGACGCCGTTCGTTCGGGTTCTTGAGCTCTGTGTTTTGAGGTAGCCGCGCTCGGCTTCCATCTGATGCCGGTTTTTCGCCATCTGTTCCTTGTGTAGTTGTGGCTGTTTCGCGAGCGATTAGAGCTGCTTCTGTGGTCGTGCCGAGCACCAACTGCTACGCGCTCGATAATTCCAGCCACCTCGTTGATTTCGTATCCTTTTTGTTCGGTCGGCGCGAAAGAGTTCGATGCGAAAACGCGCTCATGTCGTAGCTAAACGTGGAAAACAATGAGATTGAGCCCTTCGTAATAGCGAGTGCAGCTTTCGTTGCTCTACTGACGGTGTTTGATAGTATATCTAGCTGAAAACAAGAGATTAGTAGCATTTTTTATTTTTTGATAATTGCACTGATAATTCTAGCTCGTAATGGAGTCCGAATGCTGGCATCGGTGATTTTTTTTTTTTAATACTAAAGTATGATGCAGCTGTTTTCTTTTAGTTGTTGATTTAGAGTAGCTGGGTTGGCCATGTATTTGAATACGATGGGAAGGTAATCTTCTTGTCATGTCACCACTGTCTCCGATCATTTACCTCAAGTTCATGGGCATGTTTTTCGATGGCCAAGATATTGCATCAACTGTCTTTTGTGTTTTATTTTGGGCTAGATGGAGGAAGAGGACTTGGTGGTCAGGTTCTGCAAAGATGTGGAGACTCGGTCCAATTTGGTATTCTGCTTAACTTGAAGTTAACATACTGGCCATCTTTACGTGCTATGAATGAATGTTCCACTAATGTTTTTGTAATTATGATAGACTGGAGTATGGTCTTTTTTTCCCAGTAGAATCAGTAAATTAAGGCAAATGACTGTAAATACTACTATGCTTCAAATATACTATGACTCCTGCTGAGGTGCTTTTAGTGAATTAATTGTACAAATTAATAAGGGACAGATCTAATTACAACTATTGACAGATGTAATATCAGAGAGTACATTTATCATGGCAAAACAATGCATGTGCATTATCCTTTACACCTTACTCGTAGTTTTAGAATTCTCATTCTTTGAGGGCAAAGTTCATCTCCATGATATACTCAATACTCATCTGGGGCAATGATCAGCTGTTTAATGTTTAACATCACAGGGCTTTGTGGATTTTGGCCAATTTGATAAGTTCAATTACTTTACTGCTGGTTCGGGAGACATCAATTTTGTTCAAGTACGCTCTCTTTTATGTTGTATATTTCTTTGGTGAGCTGTTCGTCTAAGCTTGATTATGGTGATTAGAACTTTGCTATCTCAAGCTAACTAGATGTCACCCTACTTCCCAGTACATTTTTTTTTTTTGGTTAAAAACTTCCCAGTACATTTCTGCTCATAAAATGGTCATCTTTTTTAGCAGTCATTAGCCTAAGATGAGCTCTAATGATGGGAAGTACCTACACTCACTGTGATTATTCCCTTGAGAAGTTCCCAGTGCAGCTTTTCTCCGTGCAGCTTTATTCCCCCCATATTCTCAAGCTAAATTGACGTCTTCTCTGAATTTACAGCGCTTTTACAATGGTGACCTGAAAAAATGTGAAAAGAGCTATGACAAATTGGGACGGACAGCTCAGGTTGGTATACCCGCAAACCTCCTTTTGTGCTGTAAAATCTACAAAATAAGCTATTCTGATGCCTGGAATGGTCACAGAACAAGCCCAACAGAATGGGGTAGGTAGTCAAATGGAGTAGGAGCTCACTTTACCTACCACATACTATCCCTTTCCATTTGTGTGGTTACATGAAAGAAACATCAGATTGCCTTTCCTTCTGTATAATTTCAGGTGAACATAATTTGCGGGAGTTGTTCAAAAAGCAAATGCAAAGGTTTGTGAAAGCTCAAGTTAATATCTTGGCTTGTGCATGAGTAACGTGCATGGCCTGCTCGGTGTGTGAATATTTCTGGGTATTGTTTTAAAGTTAAAACTCATAGTTCTTTGGTGTAAGCTAGTTTAGTGTGCACAACGCTGCAGAGTACTTTGGTAGCTGAATATTGACTGCAAATAGAATTGGGATATGCTAAGCATTCGGGTGTCTCATGACAGGTCAACTTGGATGCATATGCGATGTTACCTATGAGTCTCCGTGCAGGTGATCAACACATTACCCTTTTTCTTGTTTCAATTTTTCGATTGGTGTCCTTGTTATAGCATTTTTGTGTAGAAGTTCCATGCTCCACAAAAATCTAAGTGACTATCACCTGGATTATTTGCCTTGATCTCACAAAGATGCATATATGTGGAAATTTTGGTTTCTTTTCCTAAATGGGGCGAGAACCGTCCAGAGCAAGTCTATGGTTGCTGAACCTTCCGCTTTGAATCATCAAGATTCATAAGAAATTTGTTGTGTTTTTTGGCCGAGGTGTGATGTCTACGGTTGTCTGGAGGAAGCAAATGCTACAAATGTCAAGTATAAAGCTAGCTAGCGAGAAATCGATTTGACGGATCTTTTGATCAACCAAAAACTGAAAGATATTTTGAGGGGCATTTTTTGTACCTTTGGCCTCGCAAAAAGAGTTACGGCACTTTACCACTTGACTTCTAATGGCTACATCTCTTCATTGTAGAAAATACATAATTTTTAAAGTACCTTCAACTTTATTACCAAAAAGCAAAAAAGCAAGGTGAGTTGATCCTGACCATCCAGGAAGTGTACGGAGCGTGCTATATTGGTAGTCCAATATATACATCGCATATGCTATGTGTAAACTTTGCAACTGGTTCAGCCAGATTGCACAGCTGGATGACGTTGGTTTTTGATCTGAGAGGCCTTAGGGAGTTGGGCCGTTTAGATATGGTTTTTATTGGTTAGTATGAAAGGAATATAATGCCGGAAGGGGAAAGTTATTTCCTAGGGAATGCGGAAGATTGTTCTCTTGCTCTGATACGGTAACTAAGCAGTACCTTCATTGATTTGTTCTTGAGTACTGGTTATTTTCTTCTTACAGAGTTCTTGTAGAACTTGCAATTCCATGCGAGAAACAGGGTCCTCGGGTGTTTGAGGGCTTTACTATTGGTTTTCATCCGCGGTCCTGGGAAATTGTAAGAACCCGGTCATCCACACTGCCACAATATGAGCATTTGTATGTATTACTGAGACAGTTGCATGCGGTGCACTTCGTAGGTTTACAATGGCCTGACTCAGCCTGGTTTTGAGAAATCTTATCCTGATTTCAGGTAGGCAATGTATTTTTTTTTTTTTGGCTAGAGTATTATCGGTCCTTAACTTTCCTTAACCAATAAGTATAACCAGCTTTAGTTTTCCATGTTAATTAAACATGCCAGTCATGATCATCCCAACAATAATACCATGGGTTACCTCTTGCAGTTTTAGGACAGAGCAGGCCCATGTAGCCCTTTACATGACTGCTATCAGTTCCCTCTCCAATTTGGTGCAAAAACCTGTTGTCAAGGTCCTTCATCCTTCCTTAAAGACCTTCCACCGTGCAATGACTCAGTTATCTATTTGCTTAAAATTGCGTAATTTTCTTAGGTTTTCCCAGAGAAAGGATTGGATGTCAAGTTATCTGGATCGGCGATGACAGGCAGACATCCCACAACTTTGTCTCCGACAACTCTAGTTCTGGACTGGAGATGTATGGATGAGATCCAAACCTGAACTGCTGGTTTAGTAGTAACATTCAGCAATTATCATGTTTATAACTTGCATGTTTCTACCTTTTCAGGTGAGGCTCCCCATGATTCTCCATACGAAGTTGGGATCACAGTACCTGTGGATGGTTATGAACCTGTTCATTTTACACTTTCCAAAATATGTGGTGAGCTCATTCAATGGAACACTCCTCTTATTCTCTCGCTCAAGTGGGTTTTACAGCGCATATTCAGTTAATGACTTGCCAATTAACTGATTTTATTCAGTTGATTGTTCGAAATTCTGCAGAACATAGGGAGGACAAAGGAGGAGATGCTATACAAGGATGGGCTGTATTTGGGATTCTATCTTGCATGTACTATTAGTTTGTTTTTGTTCTCATGTGCTGTTTATCAGTAATATCTATTTAACTACCAAGGGGTGCTACATAGGGAAATTATGGTTGTGACATCCGTGGTGGGATTTTTTCCTTGTGTTTGTCCCTGTTCTGCCAAGTAAACAACATGCATCAAAATAATAGCAGTTTGTCATGTTTTTGTAGATCACTTCATCCATGAGGTAGATTGTAGCTTAAACAATTTCTAGGTCATGATGCTAGGTTTTTGTCTTTCTAATCACTAAAATGGGATCTTGTGATGGTGTTCCTTTTCTTAAATTAATCCTGAATGATTTGTCAATGACCAGATGCATTCTTTTATCAACCTTCCTCTGCATCGGAGGGCTTGTATACAAGATACAAGTGGAACGTCAGGTAGGCTGTTCAACTTGTGCAGTTAAAGATTAGATGGCCTTGTATGTTATGTCCTAGTTCACTAACCGCGGAAATAAGTTGATATGTGCACCTCTTCACTGTTTTCAGCGTGGGCTTGATGCATTGCCGGGTATAACCTTTCTATCTGCTTGTCTAGAAACTGTAAGTGGGTTTTCCATATGCTAATTCATTTCTTGTCCTGTCAAGCCTCCTAGGGATAAAAGAAAGAAACTTGTACCATCACGCCTTTATTGTGCTCCCCATCTAGGAACCAGTTCTATAGTTCTAAAACAAAATCATAATTTCAGCCAGTAAATGATTGTCGACTTTGAGTGACTTTTATTTTGTTTGCTCATCTTCTCATTGATGTATAACCTGCCTTTATTGCGCTCCTCATCTAGGAACCAGTTCTATAGTTCAAAAACAAAATCATAAGTTCAGCTAGCAAATGATTGTCAACTTTGAGTGACTTGTATTTTGTCTGCTCATCTTCTCATTGATGTATAACCTGGGATGTAACTAAAAGGTGAGCGGTGGGAGGAGCGGCTATTCGCGAGCTGAGGAAATAAACAGTGCCTTCACTAGTCAAGCCTCTTGGGAACAAGCACCAAATTATGCAGCTAAGCAATCAAGTGGAAGGACATATGGTTCGATTTAACTGTATGTACTGGGTCCACAAATTTGTACATTGTGTGACCTGTTCTCTTAGGAACACAAAGGTAAAAGCTTTGCCATTACCTATTCTCATTACAGAACTCGAGCATCATGCCTTTGAGTTTGCATCTCGAGTTTGTTAAAACTTTCTATCTCTTCCATTCCATGTTCGTCGTGTTCGATTGATGCTCTTCCTGTAACAACAAGATGCTATGCTCTCTGAATAAGTAGCTCATGTGATGGATACACCATTTGAAGTGATGACGTAGTATAAGTTATAACAGACAAATTACCATTGCCGGTGTTCAATGAAACTCATCCTTTTTGGCGCCATATATTACGCATCTCACTTTTGATTGATTGGTAAATCCACGTGGCATATCCTTCGTATGAAATACTGTCTCCCGCTCTCCTCTGTATCTGAGAACTTGATGTATGTCACTGAAAGTGAACCAAACAAGCCGAGGGGCCTGAAAAACCAAACCGGGCATTGGATTATCCAGGTAAGATATGCATGATTAAATATTTCTTTTATGCTTTTCTCCAGAGAAGGTTAAGCAAAGCTGCAGCCTATGGTATTTTACAGATTGAACCCAAAGAAAACAACTACCTCTTCATTTTCCGCCCTTACAAAGAAGAATTTTTCAACAATACTCCAGGAATGTTATCATTTAGAACGATTTGGTCGATGACTCTTGAACAAATTCAATCTTCTAAACCTAGTGACTGCTCTAAGGCTTTTCTGTCCACTTGGTTTCGGGGTTATTTATGGTAAGAATGGTAGGAATGCTTTGGAAATATGAGAAGAAACTAAAGAACGCCAAAGGACTATTTCCTAAGAGTCTCACATATGTAGACGTATGTACACTTTTTCTTCTAACGGTAGCAAAAACCGTGGTGATTGTGATACTAATGCATTTGTTCGTCCACCACGGTAACTGAACTAACCTACCGAAATCGGAATAGAGAACTCTTTTGAAGTGCGTGATTGAAACAAAAAAAACGAATCAAGATCATTAATGACGCTTTTTGATCTGTTGTGTACTCCGACTTCGAATAAACCGTTACGTCGCTCTTTGTTAGCTTCTCTCTTCCCCCATTTTGTTGGTTAAAGCACTTTTTTCACCAAGTCACCACTAGTCATTAAGGCAATTTCAAAACTTCAGAATCCTTACAAAACATCTACATGGGCGGCTCAATTAAGCTCCTGTTCGAAAAAACATTGAAGTAATCAGTCAATCGTTTTTGGTTTATGGTCTTGGTCGTTGACAGAGTTCAAGCAGGAAAGAAGATGAATAGAAAAATATTTTTCTCCAAGAGCAGGTGATTCTCCTCCCACCATGCAAACATAACGCAGAAGATTTGAAGGATCAGGACTTTGTTGACCGACTCATTCGGGTTATTATATTTGCATGGACTCTAGTCTCTTTAGCAGATCTTGCACTCCAATCACATCCCAGACGATTGGCCCCAAATGGTGAAAATCGTTTCAAGTGAATGGCCTATTACTCTTAAGTTGAATCGGCTCTATACTTGGCCTGGCCTCTCTCACTTTGAGAATTTCTCAAACAATCAGCTTTTCGAATAGGTGTCCTTGCGTACTCGTCATGCGGAGCATATTAGTAATGTGTTTCTGGATCGATTGGATAGGCAGAAGTCCCAACGGAGGTCGAGAAGATGCGTCTAGAATTTAGGATTTAATTTTAGCATTTTTCTGATGTAATTTTATTTTAGTGGCAATTTTGTAATTTGTTGGTTTTGGTGTCATTAGGGTTAACACCCTATATAAGGTGTTTTGTGAAGTTTGAGCGGACAGAATATACTTTTGATATTGAAAATTTGTGATTTCTCTCTCAAGCAAGATTTGCTTGTTTGTTCTATCGTTGAACGCTGCGTCATGTGGTATCAGAGCCTATGGCGACTGGCGGTGGTCTTCGTGACGATGTTCAGGAGACTAGAGCCCCAATCCTTGGGGACGACGCGCTGCAACGTTTGGAGCAGTGCTTAATGGAACGCCTGGATCAACGATTCGATCAACGATTTCAACGCATCGAAGCACGACTTGATGCATTGGTAGATCGATTTGAAGATTTCGGCATTGATGTGAACCGGAATCGGCGAAACGACAGAAGGCCGGGTGCAGATCTTGCTCGTGGTGACCCTGTCAGGTCTGTTCCTGTCCGCAGACAGAATAACCCTCTGTTCTCAGAGAGTTCAGAAGAAGAAGAGCACGAGTTTTCTGATGGAGGGCGTGCTGATTATGGAGACATGGATCGTTATGGAGGAATTCGAAGGGGTCGTTATGACGATCGCGATAGAAGAGATGGCAGACGACGTTGCGACGATCGTGAAGGTAACGACTTTAAACTAAAAGTCGATATCTCTTATTTTAATGGGAGTTTGGGAATAGAAGAATTTCTGGATTGGATTGCTGATGTCGATAGATTCTTCGATTATATGGGAACCCCTAGCGAGAAAAAGGTGCGACTAGTAGCCTGTAGATTGAAAGGGGGTGCGTCTGCATGGTGGGAGAGATTGCAGAATAGAAGAGAGCGAGAAGGAAAAGAGAGGGTGCGAACATGGAATAGAATGAGCAGACTGTTGAAGCAGGAGTTCCTTCCGCCTGATTATGAGCAGATCATGTTCCAGCAGTATCAGCGTTGCCAGCAGGGCAATCGAACTGTACATGAGTATACGACAGAATTCATGAGATTGGCTGAGCGAAATAACATGTCAGAAACAGAGGGACAGCAGGTGGCCAGATATCTCGATGGGTTGAAACCTTTTATTCGGGATAAAATTGGAGTACAATTTTTGCGGAATCTGACTGAAGCTAAGAATATGGCTAGAAAGGCAGAATTGATGCAGCAAGAACGGAGTAAAAGAGGCTTTGAAAGTTATAGAGGTAGTAGCTCAGGAAGTTCCATGGAGAAAGGCGGCTTTAACAATCGCTTTAGCGTAGAGCGAAATCAAGGGGATAAGGCGATAGAAAAGCGCCCTCTGAACGAGGGAAGGGACAAGGGGTCGCAATCACCGAAAAATGTGAACCCGAATCCTTATGCTAGACCAGCAGCAATTAAGTGTTACAGGTGTAATCAGCCTGGGCACCGCTCTAATGAATGCCCTCAGAGAAAAACAGTAAACGTGGCAGCTAGAGAGGAGGAGGAAGAAGACAGGTATTGCTGCGAACCAGATGGTGAGGAAGACGATTTTGAAGATGAGGAAGATGAGGAGATAAGTTGTGTGGTGCGCAGGATGATGCTAGCCCCAAAACAGGAGGATGATACACAACGCCATCAGCTATTCCGAACCAGATGCACTATTCTGGGGAAGATATTTGCTGTAGTCATCGACAGTGGGAGCATGGAAAATATCATTGGGAAGGATGCAGTGAAGAAGCTGGGGATACCTGTAGAGAAACATCCTAACCCCTATACGTTAGGATGGATTAAGTCTGGAGCAGAAAGTATACAGGTAACTGAACGATGCAAAATTCCATTCTCTATTGGTAAATATCAAGATGAGTTGTATTGTGATGTAGTAGATATGGATGTATGTCACGTGTTGTTCAGGAGGCCGTGGCAATTTGATGTTGATGCTCAGCATTCTGGAAGTAGCAACCAATATAATCTGGTGAAAGATGGGGTGAAGTATACGTTGCTGCCCTTGAAGAAAAAAGGAAAACGGACTACAGGTAATAATTTCCTTACTCTTACGAGGAAATTTGAATATGAAATTAAAGAGACCAGGGAAGTTCATGTGCTGGTGGTGAAACAAGCGATTGAGACAGAGGCTAAATTACAAGTGGAGGAGCAGCCTGAAGCAGTTAGACCTTTATTGCAAGAATTCAGTGAGCTGATGCCTGAAGAGATTCCAGAAGGGTTACCTCCTATGCGTGATATTCAGCATCATATAGACTTAATTCCCGGTGCTAGTTTGCCTAATTTACCGCACTACAGGATGAGTCCTATGGAGAGTGAGATTCTAAAGGAGAAGGTGGAAGAGTTGCTGCGAAAGGGGCACATTCAGGATAGCATGAGCTCATGTGCTGTTCCTGCCTTACTAACTACTACGAAAGATGGGAGCTGGAGAATGTGTGTAGACAGTAGAGCCGTTAATAAGATAACTGTGGGCTACAAGTTTCCAATACCTAGGTTGGATGACATGCTGGATAGACTGCACGGAGCGAAGTGGTTTACGAAGCTGGATTTGAAGAATGGCTACCATCAGATTCGTATTCGGCCTGGAGATGAGTGGAAGACAGCATTCAAGACAAAGGAGGGACGAGTGGTTGGTGATGCCGTTTGGGCTTTCTAATGCTCCGAGCACTTTCATGAGGCTTATGAATCAGGTTCTGAAATCTTTTATTGACAAATTCGTCGTAGTTTATTTTGATGATATCCTGATTTATAGTAAGACTGAGGAGGATCATTTGATGCACTTGAGGGAAGTGTTGACCGCTTTGCAGACTAGTAAGCTGTATGTGAATCTTAAGAAATGTAGCTTTCTTACCCATAAGCTGCTATTCTTGGGGTTTATTATCACTGCTGAGGGAATAGAGGTGGATGAGACGAAGGTGAAAGCCATCAGAGAGTGGCCTACTCCAAAAACAGTTTCTGAAGTAAGGAGTTTTCATGGGTTGGCTACTTTTTATAGGCGATTTATTAAGAATTTTAGCACTAACGCAGCCCCGATTACAGAGTGTATGAAGAAAGGCAGATTTCTGTGGGGAGAGGAAGCCGATAATAGTTTTGCTATTCTGAAAGAGAAGTTGTGTACTGCACCTGTTCTAGCTCTACCTAACTTTGATAAGCTGTTTGAGGTAGATTGCGATGCTAGTGGAGTGGGTATAGGAGTTGTTTTGTCTCAAGAGCGCATGCCAATTTGCTTTTTCAGTGAGAAGCTCAGCGATGCGCGACAGAAATGGAGCACTTATGACAAAGAATTCTATTCTGTCGTAAGAGCTTTGAAGACATGGGAGCACTATCTGATTGGGAAAGAATTTGTGCTTTATTCTGACCATGAAGCTTTGAAGTACTTAAATAGTCAGAAAAGGATCAGTAAAGATATGCATGCACGTTGGTGTCAGTTTTTACAAAAATTCCCTTTCAGGTTGCAGCACAAATCCGGTGTGCATAATGTTGTAGCTGATGCGTTGAGTAGGAGAGCTGGCTTGCTGATTACATTGCGCCAGGACATTCTGGGGTTCGAGCAGCTGAAAGAGTATTATGCAGGCGATAAAGATTTTGGGCAAATTTGGGATACGTGTGCTGCTGATCAACCTGTATAGGAGTTCTATATTCTGGATGGTTATCTAATGCATGGCCATCAACTTTGTCTTCCTCGGACATCATTACGAGAGAAGGTAATTCGTGATTTGCATGATGGTGGATTGGCTGCACATCTGGGTCGAGACAAAACTATTGCTGCAGTTAACGAGCGATTTTACTGGCCCCAATTGCGTAAAGATATCAGCAGGTATGTGCAGAAATGTTATGTTTGCCAAACTGCTAAGGGACAATCTAAGAATACAGGTTTGTATATGCCATTACCTGTCCCTGACAATATATGGGAGGATCTGTCAATGGATTTTGTGTTGGGTTTACCAAGAACTCAAAGAGGCGTGGATTCTATTTTTGTTATAGTTGACAGATTTTCCAAGATGGCACACTTCATTCCTTGTAGGAAGACTTCTGATGCTGTAAGTGTGGCTAGGTTATTTTTCAAAGAAGTAGTTCGTCTGCATGGAGTGCCTAAGTCTATTACTTCAGATAGAGATAGCAAATTTCTAGGGCATTTTTGGCGAACCTTATGGAAATTGTTTAACTCATCACTGAATTTTAGTAGCACAGCTCACCCTCAGACTGATGGGCAGACGGAGGTGGTCAATAGAACTTTGGGCAACTTGATTCGAAGTCTTTGTGGGGATAAACCGAAGCAGTGGGATGTTGCTTTATCGCAGGTGGAGTTTGCTTATAATAATGCGGTTCATAGTTCTATCGGCAGGTCACCTTTTTCTGTTGTCTATACAAAGGCACCTCAACATACTCTGGATTTGATTCACTTGCCTAAACAAGCAGACAAGAGTGTTGCAGCGGATCATATGGCTAAGCAGATTGTCGAGGTACATCAGGAAGTGAAGCAGAAGTTGGAAGCGGCTAATCAGAAGTACAAGGCTGCGGCAGATAAACACAGGCGCAAGCAGGTGTTTGCAGTCGGCGATCAAGTCATGGTCTTCCTTCGTAAAGAGCGGTTACCGGTTGGAACTTACAGCAAATTGCAGCAGAAGAAATATGGGCCTTGCACTGTCAGTAGGAAAATCAACGATAATGCCTATGTTATCGACCTTCCACAAAGCATGGGCATATCCAATACCTTCAATGTTGCTGATTTATCTCTATTTCATGAGTCCACCGAGCCGTTGTATCCAGATTCTGATTCTAACTCGAGGACGAGTTTTTCCCAAGTGGAGGAGAATGATGCGGAGCATATTAGTAATGTGTTTCTGGATCGATTGGATAGGCAGAAGTCCCAACGGAGGTCGAGAAGATGCGTCTAGAATTTAGGATTTAATTTTAGCATTTTTCTGATGTAATTTTATTTTAGTGGCAATTTTGTAATTTGTTGGTTTTGGTGTCATTAGGGTTAACACCCTATATAAGGTGTTTTGTGAAGTTTGAGCGGACAGAATATACTTTTGATATTGAAAATTTGTGATTTCTCTCTCAAGCAAGATTTGCTTGTTTGTTCTATCGTTGAACGCTGCGTCAACTCGCCCCACATGCATCGTCGATCTTGCCTGAAATGTCATGAGCGTGAACAGCGGTTGTACTTCGAATTATAACCACTGAAAATGGCCAAAGAGAGAATTACCAAGATCCCGTGTACGATGTATCTTTTATGAATTTAGCCCTCAAAAGAAAACAGACAAAGGGGTTTCAATTGGGTCTAGAGTTCATCACTCTGTAGTGCTGATGATACTTGAGATAAGCCCCCAGTGTTGCATACAGAAATGAGTCAAATGACCAGTAAACGTTGGGAGCTAAAAGGACTCGATCTTCAAATAAGAAAATTACCACCTCCGCTTTTGTTTTCTCTTAGCTTGCTAGTGGTCAAACCTTGGTGAGACCAAATCCATGTCTGAGTTCAGTTCAAGCTCTTCCTCATCATGTTTCTGTAGCACATGGACAAAGTCAAGCTCAGTTTCTTGCAAATACCCAGAAAAGCCGAAATGTAGTTGTGTTGTTGTTGTTGGCCGCCTCGACGCATTCCCTTCTCCCCCCGGCATCGTCCCACACAGAAAGAAAGAGCGCAGAGCCCCGGCCCGACCTCTAGGTCCGCTAACGTAAAGCGAGGAGTTGAGTCTGAACTGGCGAACCGAAGTCACTCTCGGAACCATACTTCCTCCAGCTAACACGCGGGAACGCGCAGTGCAAACGACCGTGAGTTGCTATACCGAATCCCCCGCTGGCCATCGGGGACCGAGTGGTAAGGCCATGATCCGCAGGGGAACGGATCACTCATTCTTCCATTGGGGACAGGTGCACGAACGACAACTCCTAACGTCACACATCCGCCGCCTACCTACCGTTTAGGTGGCACCAGCGATATCCAGCTAAGGTAAGGAGTTGCAAATACCCATCATACTCGTTCGATCGGTCTCATCACAGCAAGTCCGAACTTCCCTCATTCATATCTCCACTCTCATAAAGAATCCCAAGCTCTTTCTGGTCTTTGAGAAGTGATCATAGACAGATACGTCGAAATGGCTCAGTCTATGACTCTTCTCATTCTCTTCTCAATCCTTGCCCTTGCTCCAATATGTTATTGCAGCAGAAGAGACGGTGGTTCCCTGTATCCCCAGTACTACGACTACACATGCCCGCAAGCTGAGGATATCGTCAGGTCCATCGTTGCAAGAGCTGTAGCCAGAGAAGCTCGCATGGCCGCTTCCTTGGTACGGGTTCACTTCCACGACTCCTTGGTTCAGGTCAGTGACCTATTAATTTTTTCAGCTGCACGGTCTGAGTTTCATGTTGCATGCAAGAGTAAGTTTTTCGTCTCTAAATCTCCTTTTCTTCCAACGTTTGGGGAATATCGATACTCCTAGACAGCACCGGAACCATGCCCAGTGAGAAAAGGTCTAACCCGAACCATAAGTCCGCTCGGGTTCGAAGTCATTGAAGAAATAAAGGCTGCCCTGGAAGCGCAGTGCCCGCATACTGTGTCCAGTGCTGATAGCCTATTATACTTGCTTTAGCTGCCAGAGACTCCACTGTTCTTGTGAGTGATTTGCTTGATTAGGCTTTCCTGGACTTTAAAGTGATGTTGTGGGTTGAATCATCCATCCCTAACATTCTTCTTTCTTCAGGTGGGTGGACGTAGCTGGGAGGTTCCTCTAGGAAGAAAGGACTCGAGAAGTGCAATTTTAACTCTAACCTTGGACCAAAAAATAACCTTGACATCCCTGCGCCAAACGACACTTTCTCGATACTCCTGAAAAAGTTCAACTGGAAGGGACTCGATATCATTGATCTCGTCACATTATCAGGTAATGTTCTAAGCTAAATTTTAACAATCTACTCTTGCTTCTGGGTAGAATCTTGAAGCCTCTTCCATCTACCGTTTCGGACAAAAGGGAAACTACCTATATGATGCAGCAAATTTCTTGTTAACAGGGTTGAATGAACTCATGTAATGCAAATACTAGAACTCCTAATGCATTATCATTGTATCATTAGTTTAGCACTTAAACCAAGGGTCATTTCACGAACTCACTGGCAAATTTCATATGTTCATATAATCAATTAGAGTCAGCAGCAGTTTAAGCATTTGTTGTCATATTGTGCAAGTGCAGAGTGATACATGATTTTTCTCGCTGTACAGGAAGCCACGCCATTGGCAATGCAAGGTGCTGCAGCGTCAGACAGCGACTCTACGGCCGGTAAGGAGACGGTCAACCCGACTCCATGCTTGACCAGTCATACGCTTCTCAACCCCGCGCCACTTGCCCAACATCAGGCAGTGATCAGAACCTGTTCTTCTTGGACTATGTCACTCCGCGCTCGACAACAGCTTCTTCAAGAACTTGCTGGCTTACATGGGCCTGCTGAGCTCTGACCAAGTACTCTTCACTAGTAACGAGGAATCAATCGAGTTGGTTAAGAAATATGCAGAGGACAACGAAGTCTTCTTGCAGCAATTCTCAGCTTCAATGGTCAAGATGGGTAATATCTCGCCATTGACAGAATCAAAGGGAGAGATCAGAAAAATCTGCAGGAAGATCAACAGATAAAATATACTGGTGTTCTGATCAAAGTTGGTGTGATTCTTTTCTTTCTCGTCATCTATCTGCGGATTTCATCGTTTACCTGCTTGTGATTGATGTACACTAGATATGCTCTGGTGTGATTCCTTTCAATTTTTTTGGCATGTAATGAAGTTTCCTCTTCAAAGGATTCAATGAAAAGATGGCACTTAATTTGATTGACATGGATCCATAGACCTACATCAGTCTGCACTTTCTTCCTTTTTGGCTGAATTGTCAGTCTAAATAGTCAGAAAAACCATAAGGGTAGCAGAAGATCCCCTCGAGGTTCAGTAATAATGTGTATGTTGATAGAGATTTGGCAAAAAATAAATAAATAAATAAAGGTAACAAAAGTTTAGTTCAAAATTCAAATGGATGAGGAGGTAGGACAGGATCTAGAAAATAGATGCTCAACATACACAAGCTGCGAGCTCTATGGACCAAAAGCTCCAGACTAAAGTTTAGTGAAGCGAGGGAAGACTTCAGGAAGAACATGCGCGATTCTTTCCATGAAGGACCAAAGAAGCACATGACCATGAAAAAGAAGAAGCACAGGACGATGAAGACGATCTCATTCTTTTGTTCAACTGACATCGGCGAGTACACTGCACAGCGGAGAGAAAGTGGGGGAGGTAATGGCACATCGAGAAACTTTCAATATGATCAAGACTAATCGAAGTTGCTATTCATCAGAAAGTTCATGGAAGAAGTTGAGAATTTCGTCGCAAACTTGCTGTGCTCTCTCCTCGTGGATGAAACGGTGCCCATCTAGAATGACGACCTCGAGATTGGGAATGAGGTTCTTGAATATGTTTCCTTTTATGTAGTCCTTGGCACCGGCCGCCTCGAAACCCGTATCCTTGTTGCCAACCATGAACTTGGTAGGCACTGTGATTTTTGCCCCCTCCCACGGCCCCAGAAGCTCCCAATTCCTGCTTTCATCAAACACACAGTTGAACTCATCTCCAATGTCGATGATACTTTATTGAATGAGCTCCTTTTTTATACGTATGCAGCTGACCAAAACAATAGCGGTTGGGTCTCTTAACAAAGCCGCCTGGAACATGGTCCAGTGGCGGTTCTTTCCGTGAAAAAAATATTTGTGGGGAGAGAGAGAGAGAGAGAGAGAGAGTGATTTAGTATTTACTCACAAGTCCATAGCTCGGTAGTAGTTGAGAGGGCCAGTGAAACCCGACTCCTGAAACTTTTCGGCGTAGACCTGCAAATCTTCTTCGGTAATCCAGGAGGGCAACATGGCTGGAGTTTCCAGGAAGTCAATTATCTCCATCCCAGGAGGAGCAATCAGTATCTCCTTTCTGTTGTGCAAGAGCAGCTTCTTCATCACTGTCAAATAGTCGTATCTCGCAAACGCCCGCTCTGCTCTTCCCGGCTTCTGTTGTATCCAACAGCACGTGGTAGAGCACAATCAATGAACTTGAAGAGTGACTGAGGATAATGATACTCAGTTATCACAGAGTAGTAGTCTTGCCAATCAAAAACTTGTGCCACACTCATATCTCAAAGCAATTCTAAGCGATTTATATACTGAAACTGAGTTTGTTTATGACTCTATCTAATGATTTACTAGAAAACACGGAAAAAGTGTCCATGAATTATGTTGGTCAAACCTATAGACCAGTGCAATGAACTATTCGCATCCAGATCAGCTTAGAAAGTCAATGTTTTATAAATCATCATATGGACTCAATCGAATTTCATTGAACTTTGGTGGAGTGAACAATTTTTTTTTTTTTTGGTCAGAGAGTGAACTACTTGACATGTTTGAATTTCAGGCAGTTATGTATTTGTTCGGTTTTATCATCTGAGCTCAAGCTAAACCAGAACCACAACATTCAGAACACTTCTATGCGTTGATGTAGTCATCCTACCATGCCTCAGTGACTAGCTCTATCAGCCGAGTGCATCACTCAGAATCAAGCTTCGGACTCACCCTTGCGAAGCACGAATAAAAAGGAGCGAACATTAATCAACTACAACTGAGCTAATAGCTCATAGCTCCAGATAGACGTGCAGACGACATGAGCAGAGTGAACAGAACTCAAGTTGGGTGTGAGCAACTCAACCACCCCGTTTTTGCAGCCGAAAGTGAAGAGAGTACCTGAAATTGAGTGATGAAGAAACCATCTCCGAGCGGCTTGAACGATTCGAGAGTGCTGATACCTGGAGACCTGGGGGAATATGGAGCAGAGAGAGCGACCAGACCCTTCACCATGTCAGGCCTGAACAAGCTCAGGAACCATCCAGCAACTGCTCCCCAGTCATGGCCCACCACAAATGCCTGATCAAACCACATACTTGTGTCCTTAAATTTAGAGCATGACTTCAACATACCAACCAAGAACACTGAAGCTGTGTGTCTTGTTATGTCCATGTCATTTATAGATTGCATGTCAGCAGGGAGCATCGATTCTTTTTTTTTTTCCGCATGCGGTACTTAGTTCATTGTAATCATCCAAGTTTTCTACTTAGGAAAGAATCAAGATTGCCCTTAAAGCACTTGATAACTTAATCTGCCCACAAAATACAAAACTTTCCTACTGGCAAATTGATATGGTAGTTCTCTTGCAATACCCACAGTGCCAATTTTCAAATTCCCCTGTTAATTTTATTTTCTTTATGAGATGCTTCATAAAGCTTTCCCGAACAATCTTGTTCGTATGTATTATTAAGAGCATCGGTTAACAGATCAATTGGCGAAATTTTGCAACTTTGCAGGCGATGCGGTTACTAGAATTTGAAATAATTTTCAACAAGATACCAAAAAGCAAGGCCGTGGCGAGATTTCAGCTAAGCAATCACCAGGAGGAGGCCGGAAATGGACGTGGCGAACCTGGCGATGACCGAGGTGGTCGAGGAGGCCGACGAGGTCGCCGACGAGGTGGAGGACGGTGTAGGCGCTGGGGCTGAGAGGGGAGTCGGAGTCGCCGTAGCCCCGGAGGTCGGGGGCGACGGCGCGGAAGCCGCGGGCGGCGAGGAAGGCCATCTGGTGGCGCCAGGCGTACCACGTCTGGGGAAAGCCGTGGAGGAGGAGCACCAGGTGGGGGCCCTCCCCTTTCTCCGCCACGTGCATCCATATCCCGTTCGTCCTCACCCTGCTGTGGTTCACCTCGTACTCGAACGGCATCGACGACATGGCTTCGATCCGTCCCACGAGACCTAGATGACCAGTTGACGCGATCTATGTCGCGAGAGAGAGAGAGAGAGAGAGAGGCCAAACGAAACTGTACCTTGTCCCTGTCCGGACAGGGAGCAAGACGATGACACGGCAGAGGAGGAGTCGAAGTCAAAGACGGCGAATTTGACTTTTTTCCCTAACCGTCCGACGTGTCGGATGGGCAGAAACGTAGGAAAAGCAGACTCACGGGGGATCGTTGTTGTCCTAAACCTTTCTCATCCGTCGCGCTGTTGGGTCCGATTTGAGGACCATGCGGACTTAAACGGGTCGGATCTTACCCCTCTAGCGACCCGAGTTCGAGTCCAAATTCGAGATATCGGAAGGTCGTCTCGCGACGGGATAAATTAAGGACAAGCGATTCCAAATGTTTGTATTCATTTTCGAAGGCTGCATCATACGGCGAGGATCAACCGAGCTCGGGATCAACCAAAAGCCGAATCAAGGCCCAATAATGGAGATATCTTCTTCTCCTGTCTTTCTAGAAACACGTCCAAATCCCAGTGTAGGCCCACCTCTAAACCCCCAATAATTAATCCCATTCTTATCATCTAATAATTTTAAAAAAAAATTAAAATAGTGGAACCCATCACAATTTTTTTTTTTGTAATAAAACCACCAAAATGAGGGGATTTTTTTTTTGGCAATTTATTATTGACAAATTCAATGTTACGAGGTAGTTTAGTGGTCAGTGCTTTGTTGAATCCGCTTTAAAAGGCTCATGCACCCTATTTTCAGATCGCTAGATCAAGTAAACTGCTAAACAAATCTCGTACTTATTACCTTTCTCATATGCATGCGGCGTGATAATGGGTTGCCACCTCTGTCGTATGATCTCTTCTGCTGATGGTCTATTCATCTTCAGATTGATTCACCTCTCCACTAAATCTTAATGTCTTTAAATCACGAACGTTTTCAAGATTGGAAATGCCTAAGTAAGAGAATAAAATGTCATTATTTTGATGGGTCATTCCTCGCTTCAACGTAATAAATAAGAGGAAAAAATTCAAATAAGGGCTCGATGTGTTGTTATTTTCTCAAATAAAGACCTAAAAGTGGATCTCCTTCTCAAAAAAGGACATGAGGTGCATTTACCGTCTTCAATAAAGGCCTGAAGTCGACATTACTTCAAATAAGAACCTAAAATGACCATATCAATCTCAAATAAGGGACTGATATAAGAGAGTTTTAGTCCTTTATTTTTATTTAAATTTTTTCCTTTTTTTTCGTTTTTAATTTCTTTTTGTTGGTGGCCAGCCTCCGATAATGGCCGGCCACTGGTGTTGCCCGGATAAGGCTAGGCGAGTGTAAAGCCTCTCTTGTGGCGACGAGGGTGGCCCTTGCCAGATCCGAGCTTCAAGCATGGTCGACGAGGGCCTAGGCGATTTGTGTGTGTGTGTTTTTTTTTAGTTTTTTATTAATTTAATTAAAAATTAGCTTAAAATTGTATTTTGACGAAGATACTTTTGACCAACTGGCGAGGTGAGGCGCTTATTAAAAAAAAAGTCAATAGCCACTTCAGGCCCTTATTTGAAATGGTCATATCTCTATGTGTCATTTTTTGAAATAAGATCCATTTTAGACACTTATTTAGGAAAAAAAAAAGATTCTTTCGTCCTATTTTTTAAAAAAATCCCCCAAATTTTTTTTTCCTTTTTTGTCCCGCGTTCGAAGATTGCCTTAAAAAAAAAAAAGAGGCAAAATATCTAAAGTAGACTAAAATAGGGGGAGAAAAGAATGTAGGAAATCCTCTCCCAATGAAATCCCCACCCTCCATGTGAGTGGGGCCCCCCACATGGAGGGTGGGGATCTCAATGATCCTCTACCATTAAGGTAGAGGATCCGGAGGGGAGTTTAATTAAAAAATGGTAGGGAAAAAAAAAAACCCCGACACATGCTCGATCCTGGAAAAGAGAAAAAGACAAGGGAAATAAATAAATAAGGGAGGGAAATTCCACATGCTCGTCAATAATGGTGGTGGATGTTTGTCACCTGGCGTCCCCGTATAAGAAGCTGCTGCTCATACTAGAGTCGCACGCAGTCCAAAGCTCCTCTCCCTTACCTCCATCCCTCCCCCATGGCCATCACTGCCGGTTCTCATTAACTTCCCCTTCCGAACCCCTCTTACTCGCTCTGCCCGTGACGGGGAGAGAGAGAGGGAGCTGTGCGCGAGGAACGCCTGCCCGCGTGGACTGGTTTCGGCTCTCGTAGGAGGAGGCCAGGTACGTCCCGGCTCGTTTTGCGGTTCTGATTTCCTGTCCCGTCCGAAGGGTTAGTCTGCGTCTGGGTCGGAGGCTGAGAAAATGATTAGAGGAAGTCGCGAGGCTAAGGGGAGCCCGACTCGATGTCTCTCCGCCTGCCGGCGCAGGGAGAGAGTCTGTCGGAAGGGGAAACGGATGGAGAAGGTGCGGGAAAATTTTACGGGGAGTGGGGGGAGGAAAGGAAAAGAGAGTGTGGAAAAGAGGAAAAGAGGTAGGAAAAAATGTGGGCGGCTCGCACTGGCTGCTGTGCGCCGCACGTGCTCACGTGGCCCTCCCTGCTTTCTGAGCACTAGCATCGGATACGTGCTCGGCTATGGGAGTCTGTATGGATCCACTCGTGCCTGCCGAAGTTGAGCTAAAGCTAAACGACTTAATGCGATTATGCCCTTAAGAAAAAGATCATTTTGATCTTGCAAACTCTTGGCTTTTGACTTTTGAGGGGCGAAGACAGAGAAATCCACGTAAAGTCTCGTCTTTTTTAAGCGTTAAAGTAGTAAAATTCAATGGAGTTCCTGCAAATTCGTATTAGCAGATGGGACTCTTGCAATGTGATAAGATGATTCAGTAGGAAAATGTAGACATGGATGGTGCCAAGATTTTTGGTGAGGCAATGATGTTTTCTTGCCAAGATACGTTGGGGGTGCGCAGATATGCATTGAGAAATTCATGTCTTGGATTCATGGTGCTCTTACATCTTCTTTTTTCTGCACCCTTGGCAAGATACCTGAAATGTGCCTGAAATTTGAAGCAGCTTGGATCCGAACGGAACCGAACCGAGCTGAAATAACTCGATTCTAATTCACTTAGTTCGATTATATTTGTGAGATGTCAGTCACGGTTTATTGAACTTTCTCATCTTTCTGCATTTGTATCGTGTCTACAGATTACAGTCGAGTATTCAGAGAACGTGAAAAACCAAGCAAAAATGAGGATGTTTCTGCCCAATCAGGATTGAAGCGGCCTGTTTTTCCATCCCTGATTGTTGGGGACGAATATGGAGTGGATTTGGGGAACTTGGTTTCTGGTGGCTGTTCTCACAGTGTGTTGGTATCGACATAAGTTGGTGAAGAACAAGACACATGAGAGGCGTGGAGTCCCGAAAGGTAGCTCGGGTTGGCCTCTTATCGGAGAAACACTTGACTTCATTGCCTGTGGATACACTTCGAGACCTGTCAGCTTCATGGACAAGCGCAAAAATCTGTAAGTCCAATTAGTGTCTGTTATGATTCTAGCTGCATAAACTTTTTAATAACACCAGGATTCCGAACCTTTTCGCTTTGACTAACACAAGGGAATTTATCTACATAAATTTGTTTTCAACCCATCTAGTTACAACAAAGAAGATCTGTAGTTTCCTCGCTTAAGTAGACCAATGAGCAGTTACATTCCTTCCAAGTACTGGTGGTTCTTAGACCCTCGTTGTAAATGGTCTTGTCACTTCAGTTACATTCCTTCCAAGTTATTGTGGTTCTTAGACCCTCGTTGTATCTGGCACTTCAATGAGTGATTGTTTATTCCAACTCGAATGATTTAAGGGGGACCGAAATTGTCAAACAATCATAAGTCGAATGACCATGTGTTTTAAAGGACATTATGTTGAGGTTTCAAAGTTTCTTCTTGCTCCCATCTTTTATCCTTGTTTCTGTATAAATATACAATTCCTCCCTGAAAGACATGTGAGGAATATGATGCACTCATAAGTTTCATATCAATGGGGAGAGAATAGTAACATCGTGAAAAGAAGTAGCATTTTAAAGGAGGACACTAAAAACCATGTTGCCTTATGGATCACTGTATAGATATTTACTCTTATCCCTTCTAATGAGATGAGACCTTGTTTCTTTACATTAAACATCCATGAATACAAGGAAAACAGATGGAGAAGATACTTGTTTTTACGGTATCTTTATTTCTCTCTTTATAGGTACGGCAAAGTGTTCAAGACACACATCTTGGGAACGCCCATTATTGTGTCCACGGATCCTGATGTGAATAAGGTGGTTCTGCAAAACCATGGGAACGCTTTTATCCCTGCTTATCCTAAATCAATTACAGAGTTGCTGGGACAAAATTCTATACTTCAAACGAATGGATATCTTCAGAAGAGGGTTCACTCGCTGATTGGGGGCTTCTTAAGATCGCCGCAATTTAAAGCTCGTATAACCAAAGACATCGAGAACAGCGTTAGACTTACTTTGGCTTGTTGGAAAGACATGGACGTGATACAAATACAAGTGGAAATTCAAAAGGTCCCTCTCCCTCTCCCTCTCTCTCTCTCTCTCTCTCTCTCTCTCTCTCGGGAAATAGACACTTTACATATTAAAGAATGACAGAATGTGGACTTTTCTTTCCCGTTGCATAGATCACATTCGAAGTTTTGGTTAAGATGTTGATCAGTATTGGTCCCGGTGGAGACCTCGACAATTTAAAGAGAGATTTCGAGGAATTCATCAAAGGTTTGATTTGTGTACCTATCAAACTTCCTGGAACAAGACTATATAAGTCTCTGAAGGTAAAAGAGCTGGTCCAATTTAAAAATGAGAGTTGTTTGAAGTTATTGCTTTTAGATGCTCACCCGGGTTCACTTCTGTTTGTAGGCCAAGGAGCGGTTACTAAAGATGGTCGAAAGAATTGTTAAAGAAAGAAAACTTTCTATCGAGGAATCAGATGGAAAGGGCACACCGAATGACGCGCTTGATGTGCTGCTCTATGATAATGGTGAGCCCAATGAGAAGCAATGTCTTCCAATGGACTTTGTCTGTGGGAATATCATTGAAATGATGATCCCAGGAGAAGAGACTGTGCCCACAGCCATGACCCTGGCCGTCAAATTTCTCAGTGATTCACCAGTCGCTTTAAAGCAGTTGATGGTAAGGTGTTTTTTCATCTTTTCTGTGCGAATGGCTAGCATGATGTCTTAAGATTTTATTCACTTCTCAGCCCCTGCTTGAAGTAATTGTTGCCATAGAGTGCTTGTCGTGTATGAGTCTTTTCAAGGACAGGAAACACTAATAAACTTTTGAACTAGATGCTAAGAGTCGAACACTTTAGGGGTTTTCTCTTGGTCACAGAATTCTGATCAGTGTTTGGAGTTTGGACCCTGTCCTCAACTGGATACTTGACGAAGTTAATGTTATGAGGTTCAGGTTTTTGTAACAACCAAGTACGATTAACTGTAAGAGAGTTCACACCAATAAACTCTCATCCTATTCGAATTCCTCGATGAGGGAGGGAGATGGTTATGCCTCTTTTAGGCTTTTAGTTTTTCTGGAACACTTAGTGTTTTTGTAGCAAATGAGATTTACCTATCCGCCTTGGTCTAATGCTACAGACTTTGGCTGGTTAGGGCACAAAATGGGATATAAAGGAATTGTATATGCTAGTATGGCTTGAAGTGTTTTTGTAGCAAATGAGATTTACCTATCCGCCTTGGTCTAATGCTACAGAGACTTTGGCTGGTTAGGGCACAAAATGGGATATAAAGGAATTGTATATGCTAGTATGGCTTGACACTTTCATAGATAGTTGAGCTAAGCCAACCTTGACCTCTAGAGGGGAACCCCTTTTTCCCTTTTACCACAGAGGTAGTCAAAACCTTCACTATGACTTTTCTTGATTCTATGAAATGAGTACAATTCAATGGACATCACTAGGATTGGTCTTAATCTTTTGCTGTAATTCTAATCGGATTCATTCACATGCCGGTTACTGCTGTTGTTCATCATTTAGGAGGAAAACCTGGAATTGAAGAGGCAGAAGGCTGATTCAGGTGATGACTATGGATGGACTGATTATATGTCTCTGTCATTTACTCAAAATGTGAGTATCAATGGGGAGTCATGCATTACTGGAAAAGGTCCTTTTTATCTTTTATGAAACTAACTGGAGAAGTATTCACCTCGTATATGCCTTCTTATTTGGTCCCAGGTGATTAGCGAAACCCTGAGATTGGCAAATATTATTAACGCGGTCTGGAGAAAAGCACTGAAAGATGTGGAAATCAAAGGTGAATCTTGTTGTATGTCTTATTTTTTTTTGTCCCTTAAAAAATGAAATTTGCTCCATGGTTGTTTCAAAGGGAAAAATCACTCAGTAAAGTCGACGAGCATCTTTCTGCATTTATTGAAGCTTCTCTGGTGTTTATGTAGGTCACTTGATACCACAAGGATGGTGCGTTTTGGCATCCTTTATCTCCGTACACATGGATAAAGACAACTATGAAGATCCATACGAATTCAATCCTTGGAGATGGGAGGTAAGCATCTCTTCTCTACTTGTGCAGAGACTGGAGAATGAATCTGATAACTCCCTCCGAAGCAACAAAAAGTTACATTATTACATCGTTGACAACTATTACAGTCACCTTAGGAAGTAAGAGTGAAAGGAATAGCTATGGACGTAGGTTGCAGTGTCAAGAAATTCCTATATAGAAGCACAAGAATCAGTAGCGAGCTTATTGATGGTAACTCGAGCAACATACTTTGCATGACAAAATGTTCAGACTATGTCAGACATCACTGGCCAAAAGAGTTCATACTAAGAGCAGCTAACTAAAACATTACTAGGAACAACTCCCTCTAATTCAGATATTTGAAGGACCGGGGTCTTTGTATCGGCTGACATCACCATTCACAAGTCTTGCTGGAACCTGGTCCTCAAATCATGCTTGAAGAACTGCACAAGCACTTTTTTTTGGCTTTCCCCTTTTCCTGTGAGCAAGGCAACTTGGCAGAAAGTAAGCAATTACTCATGCGATGTGCTTGCACCGTGATTCATTAATGGCAGAAAACAGGAGCCGCGGTCAATAACACCTGCTTTACACCATTTGGGGGTGGACAGAGGCTATGTCCAGGTTTAGAATTGTCCAGGCTCGAGATCTCAATCTTTCTTCATCATTTTGTCACCACCTACTGGTAAACTTCTAACTTGCCTCAAGAATGTGAAGGAAAGATCTGCTAATCAATACAAGCATATTGCTTTCACAATATCATCTTGCTTATTCTTGTGTTCTGCTGTGCAGTTGGATAGCTGAGAAAGATGAGATCGTCTCCTTTCCAACTGTCAAGATGAAAAGGAAGCTACCTATAAAGGTCACACCGTTGAGTGCGACTGTCGTATGATTGGCCAAACACAATTTGGTGGATGAACATTAACAACCAAGTCAATCATAGAGTTTTCAGCGGCATTAGATGCTCGGAGAGGTCTTGCCCACTTCAAGGACCAATAGCGTAGGCATCTTTTGTATAGCTAGTAGCTACACTTCTCTATGTAATCAAAAATGCCATGTGCTACCAACTGCAAACTATTACTGGTCTTATTTCTTCTCTGAGAAAAGGCTAAGCAATCCTTCTCTCTGATTTTCTGGGAATAGGAAAGGATTGCTCATGAAGTTTCGCTTGTTGACTTAATTCAGATTTAGTTCTTGCCCTCTCCATTTTATTAGAAGGAAGCTTCCCGAGTTAACTAGGAGCAACACGTAGGACTTCAATCCCCATCTTGTCTGCAAAATTTTACTTGATCCTGGGGAAGCCGCAGCAAGAATTTGACAATTCAACAGTTGCCGACCTCAGGCAAATGTCAAATATTAGCATTCCCAACAACAACACTAACAACACATTTATCTCAAACTAGTTGGGATCGGCGATCGATGAACCAAAAGATTCATAAAAATAAAGCAAAACAATCAAGGGAAAAAAGAACAATATGTAAAAATAAATAAACAAAAATATATACACTTACTACCATTCCACAATACTAATAACCTTTTTTCACTCTGTCCTAAGACAAACCGTACGTCAATCTATTTTTCACTCCCTTAAATCTTGTTTTACTATTTTCCCTTAAGTAAGTTTCGACCGACCTTTTTCTTTCTTCGTGGTATGCTCTCGATAGTAAACTTATGTTTGTACCAGGACATTTAGGTTCCTTCGGAGAATATGCACAAACCATCTCAATCTATGTTCTCTCATCTTTTCTGCCACCGGTTCTACTCCAACTTTTCGTCGAATATCTTCATTTCGTATCTTATCCATCCTTGTATGACCACACATCCACCTTAACATTCTCATTTCCACTACTTCCACTACTTCCACTACTTCCATTTTATGCTCATGTTTCCTCTGTGCTGGCTAACATTCAGCTCCGTATAGCATGACAGGTCTTACTGCTGTTCTATAAAATTTTCCTTTTAACCTAAGAGGAATTTTGCGATCACACAAAAATCCTGATGCATTGCGCCATTTCATCCAACCTGCACTGATCCTATGGCTTACATCCTCATCAATCTCTCACTCCTTTTGCAATATTGATCCCAAATATCTAAAAGTATCCTTCTTGGGTACCATCTGTCCGAGCATATTTACGGCTTCTTGATCCTCTCTTCCTGCCGTGCTGAACTCACACTTCAAGTATTCCGTCTTACTTCAAATATTTATATGAAGAGCCCTGCAATTCCCAATAATGGTGAGGTAACATTGTCACGAAGCAATTCACGCCTACAACCTGCTTCCGCCTTTATTCAACCCTTAGGTCCTACGTATGCCGGCCGATGAATTCCTTTTTTTGGTGAGTACATGGTAAATTTTTACTGGAATGAGTTTCTCCCATTTTCAGAGAAGCTAGTCATTCCACAGGATAGAAGCTAGTCATTCCACAGCAGACCGTCGCATCACTTTTGAAAGATACATGTTTGGTTCTCCTACAAGGTACCAAAGAGTGAGCCGTGAAAAAATTTGCAACTGTAAAGCTCATACTTACCACCTCGACACTGATACACTGATGGGGTTGTGTCCTGCTATACATCAGCTAGTAAGGCATCCTGTCGTTACTAGGCCTGATTATGAAAGTAAACTCCAGCATGGTTAAGTACTGCCAGCAAATGTAACAGCTCATCATTGGACAACTTTGAAGGCCTCTTATCTTCAAACCCCTCGGCTCTTAAAACACCTACAATCTTCTCCTTGAACAAATTCATCTCCCCTTCAGGGACAGACGATGATAGAGACTCCTCTTCACTTTTCCCCTCCTCATCCATATCACTACCTCCCATAGAAACACCGCTAATGCCATCATTGTCGTTGATGGTAACTTCTTGTCTCAAAGCAGCCAATGTGGAAGTCTCTAAGATCTCCATTACCTTCCTCTTCTGCTTAAATGTGGCACCTAAAGTTTTATTCTTCTTGCCGAAGCAAGTCCTTGTGAAAGCCCACCACTCAGCAAGATTTACCTTAGGAAGTTCTGTTTTTGGATGGATTATGACCACAGACGAGTCGACTTTAGGAACAGGAAGAAAGTCTCTCTTGCTTACATCCATTGCAAACTCCACATCAGCGACCAGCTTCACATTCACAGCCAATCTGTTATACCCTGAGTCGCCAGGATTTGCTAGTAACCTCCTTGCAAACTCTTTCTGCAGGAGGAGAGTCGCGCTTCTAAACCGGATTTTCCCATACACCAATTTAATTACAAGTGGTGACGATATCTGATATGGAATATTGGCAACTACAATATCAAATGGTGGAAACTCTGTCTTCAGTGCATCTTTCTGTATCACCTGCATAGACCATCACAAGTCTGTGTAACTAGGCCATCTCAAAGAAGGAAGAAATCATACTCCACGTATAGTGCCCCGGTACTGGAGCAAAATTACAGGGTCACCAGTATATCAAGACACTAAGTTATGCTCCCTGTTTCTCAGGAGTTAGCAGATTCGATAAGTTATGCTTACGAGAGTAATGAGTCATCTTGTTAGCGATATAGACAAAATATATCTACTTTCAAGTAAGAACTACTCCTTTTTCTTTTCTTTCTTTTATAAGCAGTGCGAGTGTTCCATTTATCCAGACCCGGAAAGACTTGTTTGAAGTTTGCCGTTTCAGAGGCTGAAAAGCTTCTGTGAGGCATTTCGTCGAACACATTACATACTAAAACCACGTACGGTGAGCCGGTCTTCAAACCCGCAGTCAGCCACGCGCTTCCGGAGGACATCCACCATCCTGCCGTCGATCTCCACCGCCACGACCTTGCAGGAGGCCTCCAGGAGCTTCAGCGTGAGATTACCTGTCCCGGGTCCGATCTCCAAGACAGTTTCGCCAGGCTTCAGGTCGGCCCTCCGGACGATAGAATCGAGAACTCGCGGGTTGGTGAGGATGTGTTGGCCCTTGCTCTTGTGAAGCTGAAACTCGGGTCCTCGAGCTTCTCGAGCGCCCTTCTTGGAAGTCCGGCGGCCGCCGTCCTCACCGGTACGAGCGTGTATGCATTTGGCTTGGAGTTGTCGAGCGCGATCGCGTCGCCAAAGGAGTCGGTTCAGATCAGCACGAACCGATCGGCACTTGCGAAACATGAAAAAGGGGCGGTCTCTGTTTCGAGTGCTCGGATGGGTTGGTGCCAGTGGCGTCGGCGAGGAGGAGCGGAATTCAGAATCGAAACTGAGAAACGGTTGATAGCATGCGAAGTTGGCGGTTCTTGCTTGGCCCGAACATAGGCATCTAATCGCCGCTTAGCGCCGAACGTTGTTAAGTGGGAAAACGTGCTGGCTTTTTTTTTTTTTAATAAAGAAAAACGTGCTGTTTTTTAAGCCTTCAAAAGCAAAGACATTGAACGGATTCGATTGTCGATAGGCATATAAGGCCCCAGGATTCGCGGGCGGGAACACTAGTATCATATGTGCGAGTTCGACTTCCATTTTATAAAGAGGCAAAGTAAAAATCAAAAAGAAAAAAATTAAAAATAAAAAGATAAAAAAAAAGTTTCGGTATCCTTTGTCCGTACGAGGTTGAGTGGAAAGAGAATAAGAATTTGGACATCCGATCAAAACATCTCGACTTTCAGCTCAGAAACGCTCGAATCTTTCCACTAATGTTCCTTCGATCACCCATCATGAAATTCATGGAGACCGTTAACTTTGTATCGTAACTTATGTCGTTGTCTTCTCGTATCATATTCGAAAAAAGTAAAAAACATCCATCAATTTGAAATCCAAAAAGGATGTTATTGTTGAATATGTTGTATGACGACATCCTTTAACACATGCCAAACAAAAGAAAAATACTTATAAAGATGTGACAAAAAAATCCGTACGCAATATCTATCATTTTATAGATCTGTGCTTGAAATGTCATGATAATCAAATGGTCAATTCACGTGCGTCGCATTTATCGTTCTCGAATGAATCACTCGCTTGCAATACCGACTGGATTAAATGCGAATAGTGTGAATTTCCGCTAAGCACATGCTGAAAGCTATTAGTCCTACCTCGGTGATTGAAGTAGCGAGGACGCTATAAGGAGATCATTCGAATGAATGTATATGTTGGGTAAGAAATTTTTGTTAGGGTAGCAATTTTATTTCTTTTACTAGTTTGGTAGGGATCTTTTGAAAATGCACTTCGTGACATTTTATTCTCCTACAAGTTGGGCTTTCTGAAACACAAATGGGAGAAACTGTGTGACGTCTAAGTTTGTATATTGGGTCAAAGCTACTCAAACAATGAGGTCAAGTTCATACGGATGTGGATAAATACGCAATTGCCTATGTCGTTGGGAAGAAAGAGAGCAAGTTTCGAGTGAAGAAATGAAAATCACCAAACAGGTTTTCAGGAATTACCATCGATTCCTCAAGATTTCTTATTCATCATGATTGTAATGCTGCGGACATAAGAGTATCAGCATATCATCAAGCGTTTATAGTATATTACTGCAGATTTCAGCTTGTTCCAAAGCCTCCTTCAAAGAGGACAAACTGCGAACCCGCGTGATTAAGCCGAAGCAGTAGCCACATGCTTGGCGATGGTCTGCTGAAGGTCGTCTTTCTTCGCTCCGACCACCGTGTCCACAATCTTCCCCCCTTTCACGAACATGAAGGTCGGCATCGCCTCCACGGCCCATTCTTGTGCGACTTGCTGCAAATATACAGTAATTAGTCCCGCAATTCATCTGCACCGGGAGGATGGCGGAAGTGGGAAAACAATCTCGGTTCCATATGAGATGGAATTTTACTTTACCTTCAGCTCGTCCACATCGACCTTGAGGAAAAGGACGCTAGGGAATTTCTTCGCCAGCTCTGCCAGGAAAGGTGCAATAAAGCGACACGGTCCGCACCATGAAGCAGTGAAGTCCACAACCACCTGCATCAATCAAAGCACAAATCATCATCTATAAGAATATGAAACAGGACCCATAGCTTTAACGAAAGGGAGGACTGAGAGGAACAAAAGCAGCACACCCTCTTCACATCGAATTTGTTTTTGACTTTTTGGAAGCTGCTCACCTGTCACAACACCCTCTAAATCGCTTTTAGAAACCTGAAGGGTACCCGTATTCTCATTCTGTACAAGTGCAAGAACAGCCAGTATGACTTTGACACAACACTCCATCACCTCAATGACCAGAGAGGATATTTAAAAACAAGCTGGATGGTAGACTAGTAGGTCATCCATGAATTGGCATACTGGAGACATCTGCAGTTCAAAATACGCAGATGGCAATGGGATGGGACTCAGTTTTGTATTTGTCGAATATCAAATGACCTGTTTTTCGGTATTTCTGTGGCATGACATGGCAAGGACTACTAGCAACCAACTGATTTGCTCCTAGAGAGGGAATTTGGCTTGACTAACCACATGGGCATCGGACATCAACACGAATCGACTAAGAAAGGAGTGTGTTCCCATGTTCTTCCTACGAGTATACAGAATAATTTTCCTGATCATGGCTTATCAATTGCAAGCCACTTCCCCTCTTACTTTACCTCATCCAGACTCAAAATTCCACCATGCCTTGACCGCTCCATTGAAAGGTGACAACCCTTCTTGGTGACACTTATTTTCTTCATAACTAACTTTAACATGAAAGCTCTTCAAGTACATGTGTTTTTTATTTTATTTTTCCTTCTGTGGACTTGGTCTATCACGGATGATATCATTATTGACTTTAATATACATCTATCAGATGGGTATAACAGAGAGAACAAAAGGACAATACAAGAACAGTCCAATCTAGGGAGCGATCCATCCAATACCATTTCCATAAAGCAAGACTTCTCATCGTGGACAATGGCTTAATGTTAAGCCAGCACTTTTCATGTGGACCATTGCAGGTCGAAACCGTCTAAATCTACAGATTTGCCCCTCTTTGACCTCTTTTGTTAAGCTAAACCAGTGCAGGACTCATGGGAGAAACCGCAATATGAAAAGTCAAAACCCTGTTGATGAAGTAACCCTCTCTCAAGCCAGAGTCCAAAAAGCAGTTCACTTGACAATTACGTGGGAAATAGCGTTGCAACTATGAACGAACCTCACAGAATCAGATAGATTGGCATCAATGAACGCAGATTTAAGTGCTTATCAACAAGCCACGAATCGCATGAATGGATCCTTTCGGAGAATTCACACATGTCATGGTAAAAATTGGAAAAAAAACCATCAATCACAGAGACATGATTACTCGAAATCACTAACTCATTCATGTAATAATTCGTCGACGAATCGAGTACGTCTGAATCAAAGCCAAAACCTTTCACCATGATCAACCAAGCCAACCCCCCATCAAAAGACAAGACAAGATAAATCCCGAAACTCGCAATTTCAACAACCGGAAGACCGCGCATCCGAGGTTGCGAAAAAGCGAGGAAACGAAACCACCGTCAAACCCACATCCACCTTCAGACATCAACGCAAACGTGAACAAAAAGAAAGAAGATAAAGAAAAAAAAAAAAGGTACCAGCTTGTCCGGCTCGTTGCTCTTCTGGATTTGCTCTGTCCAAGACCCGACGGTGTGGCAGCCGATCACCTGTCCCTCCTCCGCCGCCATTTCCGTGCCCTTCTTCGCTCTCGGAAAAGCACTACTCAAAGCCTCGCGAGAAGATTTGTTCAGTGTACGCTTGCCGTGCTTCTTTCGGTTTCGGTGCGTCGTCCTGTTTAAATAAGGAGGTGGCCGCGGGGGAGTTTTGGAAATGGCCCTCGATTGCGACGGAAATTACGACTCAGCCATCCAAGTCAGGTGGGGGAAGTCTTGGGAATGTGCAGGACCACGGAGATTCCCATGCGACGTCGGGAACGGCCTCTAGCTACGCTAAGCTAGCTGTAAAGGGGCAAAAAGAGGGGAAATCCATCTCCATACGAGAATTTTTTCGACCGTCCTTTTTTTTTTTTTGGGGGCCCATTGATTTTCTTTATTTGAACATGACATATGCATGTGTAAACGTGAACTTTTACGAGGCTGTGGTTGCCGGAAATTCAATTTAAAACCAATTGGGAATGACTGATGGCCAATTGAACCGTTAGATTTGGCTTGAAATCGAATATAAATGGGAGAATCCACATGGGGATTGATCATACGCTCGATGGTTCGTATCCGTCCGGAGCTCTTTTGCATTTTGCTTTGTTCTTTTGGGCACCCTTTGAAGAACAAATTCAAGATGACTTCTCCTTGTTTTGGTTCAAATCGAACACATTTTTTGTATCCGTCTTCGACTCTGATCGAACCAATCGGTAGAAAGAGTGAAGGAGAAAGCAGAGATGGCACCACCAGTGTTGTGCCCTGTGCGTGGCTTAGTCAAGTCAAATCTTATGAGAACAGGGAAAAAGGAGGTTGAAATTACAAATTACAATCGATTTTGGTCTTGGTCTGGCAGCTTAATTCTTCCAATTATTTCTTCTTGTTCTTCTTCTTTTTTTTTTTAACTTTTTTTGTGTTTAATTTATTTTATGTTGATTGGCTTTCGCTTTCGGTATGCTATTTTCCATGTTCAAAGAGGAAAATTGCTAAGAATTGAAGCTCAGTTTTAGTCGGGTGCGAATTAGATCGAGTCAGGAATGGTTCATTATAATTATATTGCATAAAAATTCGATCAAGAGAAATATTTACGCAATTTGAAAGAAGAAGTGGGGCATGGAATATGATGCTTTGGCGCGTTGAGAAGTAAAATGCGCGCATGCCTATGATCATGATGTCGCCATTGCTTCACTCTGCCTCACGTCACATTAATTAGTATTTCGACAATTTTGCTTATGTTGTGTTGTTGTGGTTAAGGTTTTCCAAATGTCTGAATGGAAATCATGGGATGTTCTAGAGCTTTTTAGGACTTGCTGAGATGGCCTCCCATGGAGTGTGGCGATGGTTTTTGCTTGATTTCGGGAAAGGTGGGAGCTTCACGAGAAGAAAAAAAATAGAGTTTCCTTTTTTTTTAGCATATAGAATATGGAAATATGTTTTGGCCGGATTTTGACGGGAAAGTTAAGATTATTTTTTGTAGTCCGAATAATAGTCGGGGTATGATATATGTTTAATTGATGTTCATTTTATGATGAGGCCGGATATAAGAGGCTCATTATAAGGATAAAATAATTTCGTGTGAGGGGTGGGATAAATGTGGACGGAATATGTATCGCACTGATCTCTCTTCTTCGTCCCTCTACTCGCCCATGATCGCCACCCGTAGGCTTCCACTAAGCTTCGTATCTTACCACCGACATGGTTCGTCGTGCTGACGAGCTCAACTCAATCTCGGCCAAGGAGGAGCTCCGTCATCCGTGGCCAACCTCCACTCGACCTGAGCCGTGGAGGAGCTCCATGCCCAAATCTGGAGCGCACCAGTTGTATAGAAAAGTCTAACAAAACACAACCTAGAAGTTAAAATATCAGTATAGGAAATTCAATTAAACATTTCTAGGACTTTAAATGTGAATATCCTAATTTTTTTTTTAAAAAAATTAACGCCTTTAGTAGTAAAATCATACACATCTAGCTTAAATAGAAAAAGTCAAAAGATTAAAAAAAAAAAACACTTATAGATGTTCCTAATAAATGTTGTGCGGAACAAGCGATCGAACAGTAAATTAGACAGAACAAGAAAATAAATCAAACACCAGACGTACATGGTTCGATCGTAGAAACTTACGCCCACGAGAAGAGCATCAACGAACTCCACTACAAAGCGAGCGATACATGGAGATTATAAACCACACTCGAGTTACTTAAACACTCTCGATGTTTCCCAGCCCCAATAACATCCAAGAACGCACACTGTGTTTAGCCCATAATTCCCAGTGAAACAATCTCTCAATCTCGCAAATGAATTAAAACGCAAATCTTATAACTAGATTTAACCGGCTTCGACATTTGAATCATTGATGTAATTCCACAAACAAAACCAACGAATGTAAAACCCTCTCACAAGATGCAGAACTTTTTTTTTAATCAACAATCCAATCCAGAAGTACATAGTGAAATATATATGCACTTTGCTCAACGAACCCAAATTGGATTCTGAAGGGAATAAGTCATAATATTTTATTTCCTTTTCAATCAGGAAGATTGATTCACGTGGATTTCAAAAGTCCAAGGCGGACTTTATCCTTTTGATCTAACACTTTAAAAAACACATAAAAAAAACTCCAACCGCAGCATTCGTTTTCTAATTTCGTACGTCCGCACTTTCGGTCTTTAAACTTTTATGCTTATCCACAAAGCAATTTAGATATAATTTCAACAATCTCCACCTTGGCTTGATCTTTGAGTCAAAGTCACAATTGCTTCGCTAGAATCCGACTCTCCCACAGCCCCAATAGGCTCAACTGTCATAGATATCATCCAAGTCCAAGCCGCGCTTAAACTTCGCCATAATCGAGAACCTCATCGGAATACCACCTATATATACATCTTTAACTGTTTTACAAGGATTTTTTGACACAAGTTCCTTAACTACAGATAAAGCAAAATCGCAATTGCATCCATATCTATCAAGAGACTGATCACATCCTTGTCAATATCAGCAGCTACAATAACTATTGGCTCTACAGGTGTCAATGTCCGACATGTATCGAACTCGGACATACGCTCGGACATGAGTCCGACACGTGATCAATGCGTGTCCGAGAACCGATACACAGTCAACGCTCGGTGTCCTAATGAACACGCGAGTTGGCATTGGGCAACACTTGAAGGGCCAAACTATAATTGTGGGCCTTTCCACTGAAACACTAAATTTTAAGTACATATCACTTAGCCCAAAAAAAAAAAACCATGAGATATAAGCCTCCATCTCTCATTCTTGGCATTTTAAAAAGTCATCCTCCTTATTATCTTCATTAGACAACCAATGTGAGACTCTTTCTTTCAAGAGGTAAGCCTCAAAGTGTAGTCCTTAGCTTTTTAAAAAAGGTTTCTTGGTTGTCTCTCTTTCCCTCATCACCAATGTAAGATAAATTATAGGCTTATGATTCAAAGTGTAAATGATAACAAAGCCAATAAATCGTTGGCTTTGTCTGAACACGACAAAAATAGTTACTTTGCCGACTCGAATTGAAGGAAAGGGGAAACCAATTTTGTTTGCTTATTACATCGTCTATGTTAGCACACTTTCTTCTCATGCATATAATTCATAGTTTTCTAGTCCGTTTTGTGATAAAGAGACATGCATGCTAAAATAGAAAAAAATATAGATGCCCCCAAGTATGAATGGAACTTCAGTGAATTGCCATTTACTGATATCATATTTTATAGAATCAATCCCCCTTTTACTAAACAAGAATATGTAGAGCTCAACATGTCTAGAAGCACAAGAGAACGTTCTTTTGCCGATATTATTACCAGTATTCGATACTGGGTTATTCATAGTATTACTAGACCTTTCCTATTCATTGCGGGTTATTACAATTGCTTAAGATACCATTTTTTAGCTTATAGAATCTATTTCTTAGCTTAAGATCCCTCTTACTAACTGGAATCGAAGAATTATTAGATCTGTTCCGCCTAAAATGGGAATGTGCTAGGTTATGAACTTATAGTCTAGAATCTGATGATCGAGTCGATTCCAAGCTAGAATATATACCCATGGGCCATGTACTTGAAAGAAATATACTAAGAATAAAAGCCACTGTTTGCAGGTTCTATTCTTGGAATCGTTAAAATTGACCCTCCAAGTCTATCTCCAATCCTTTCATCTTGGGGCATTGGATGAATGTTGTAATTATTCTAACATAAAAATTTGTTGGAGGGTTTCATTCGCATCTTCTCAAGTTATTTTCCTTTTATCTATTTTCCTCATTATCGATGTGAGATCAATTCTAAGTTTCTTTTAATTATTGATTGTTTTTTTTTGTAAATTTTAATCAAATTAATTTGATTGAGAAATAATCATAAAAATAATAATTTGTCATATATATAAAAACATACATTTGATATACAACGTGACTTAACGTGTCGAAATTCTCTATTTTTAAAAATTATGTGTCAACGTGTCGTTGTGTCGCATGTCGTTACTGGTGCTACATATACCATATGTATCGATTACTTCGCTAGCCCTCGCTACCTTAGGAGTTTCTCATTGCAACTTCACCTCAAGCTGAACACCGTCTAGATCCGTATTAATACTGCTATAATCACTCCTAGCTAAAAGTATTGGAGACTCGTCAATTATAACTTCTCTGCTGATAACGGATGAGTGTAATTTTGCGCACCACAATCGATAACCTCGTTCACCTTGCGCATAGCCTAGGAACATGCACTTTCTTGCCCTTCCATCGAGCTTGCCATCACTAGCTCGAACATAATATGGGCAACAAAATATTCTAAGGATAAAATAATTAGCAACATTACCTGGCCACACTTCTTCGAGAATTCGACATTCAATCGCAGTCAATGAAGATCTATTCATCGGGTAGGTCGCCGTACTAAGAGCATCCGCCAAGAATCTCCTAGCCATACCAACACTAGAAAGCATTTTATGGGTCGTCTCTAGTAATGTTCTGCTCATTAATTCTACAACATGAGGTGGTTCATTGGCAATAGCTCAATGTCTTACTATGCGTTCCTTCATGTATAATTCATTTAACAGCTTCGAGCAAAACTCCATGCTTTTGTCAATCCGCACATGCCTGATCCTTTTACCAGTCTCCCTTTGGATTAAAGTTATCAATTGTCTGATCCTGACAATAGCATCACATTTGTGCCTAAGCACAAACACCCAGGTTCTCATCGAGTAGTCGTCAACAACTGTCAACATAAATCTGACACTCTTTCTAGAAGGAAATAGCCACAACCTGCAAACATCTAAGTGAAGTAATTCTGCAATTTTCATGGTTTCTATGATAGTCGCACTAAATGCACTTTCTGCCGTTGATCTAGATCACGACGCCTGCATACATTTAGTTTGTTAGCAATATAACCACATAACAAATTCCTTTCACTTAGAATCTTTAGGCTTTTCTCGCTAATGTGCCCCAAACGCATATGCCACAATTTAGATTCTCGAACAGATGCATTCGACGTCTCCATGACGAAATGGGCCATTGTGCTTGATTGCTCTCATCATTACCAAGGAACCTCGAACAACCTTCAAAATTTCACATTTTGAAAAATACCGACACCCAGTTGAATCCAAAGCACTCAAGGAAATTAGATTTTTCTTAAACTCTGGAATATGCCTCACTCTAGTCATTGTCCTCACAATACCGTCATGCATTCTGATTATAACATCGCCAACACCTATAACATTGCATTCAACGTTGTTCCCTAACTACACTTTACTGCTATCCATGCATCGATAAGCAGTAAACCGGTTCCTATTTGGTGTAGCATGAAACGAACAGCCAGAATCCATAATACATCCATCAACTGATGAATCATTAGTGACAGACAAGACAACATTAGTGTTATCCGAATTACTCTAAGCTATTGTTGCAACATCATCCGTAGATTCAACTCTAATTTCCTTACCATTTTCGTTTTTCATCTTAAGGCAATCCCTTCTAAGATGCCACCTCTTACCACAGTTCCAATAGACAGCACCACCAGTCTTAGGCTGACTGCGTCTATTCATGTTTATACTACTTCTGCTAATAGAGTACTAGCTCTTCCTCTATTTTCACATACTAAAGTAGCAGATACATATTCGCCAGATTCTTTTCTACGGATGTCCTCACTCAGAATTAAATCTGGAATCCCATAAAAAAATTAAATTTGTTGATCCAGAGGAATTACTAACAACAGTAATAGTAATATTCCAATTATTAGGCAATGATGATAATAGAATTAAAGCACATACCTCATCTTCAAAGTTAATATCAACTAAACTCAATTGACTAACGACGCACATTCGCTCATCTTCAAGTTAAATAGATATCGCATCAAATAGACCTTATTGATTGCAGATGGCTTCTCGTACATATCCGACACTGCTTTCATTAAACCCGCAGTGGTCTTCTCTTTGATGATATTAAACGCAACCTTACGAGCCAACGTCAGCTGAGTAATATCCATCGTTCGTTTATCCAGCAATTCCCAATCAGCTTACTTCATCGTGTCCGGTTTCTCTCCAAACAAGGGCAAGTGCAGCTTCATCTGATATAGATAGCCCTCAATCTGCATCTTCCAGAAACCAAAGTCCTTCCCTTCAGATCTGTCAATTTTCACTTTAACTTCTTTTGTTGCCATCGATTCGCTTTAACTCAAGCAAGCCTAGCTCTGATACCAATTATTGCGCGTAACAAGCGGTTGAACAATAAATTAGACAGAACAAGAAAATAAATCGAACACCAGATGTATGTGGTTCGATCGTAGATACCTACATTCATGAGGAGAGCAGCAACGAATTTCACTACAAAGTTAGCGATACACGAAGATTACAAACTACACTCGAGTTACTCAAACACTCTCGATATTTCTCAGCCCCAATTACATTCAATAACGCACACAGTATTTAGCCCATAATTCTTAGCGAAACAATCTCTCAATCTTACAAAGGAATTAAAACGCAAATCTTACAACAAGATTTAGCCGACTTCGACATTTGAATCATTGATGTAATTCCACGAACAAAACCAATGAATGTAAAACCCTCTCAAGCACTTGAGAACAAGACGGCGCTTCCATAACTTTTTTTTTAATCAACAACCCAATCCAAGAGTACACAGTGAAATATATATGCACTCTGCTCGACGAACCCAAATTGAATTCTGAAGGGAATAACTCATAATATTTTATTTCCTTTTCAATCAGGAAGATTGATTCACATGGATTTCAAAAGTCCAAGTTGTACTCTATCCTTTTGATCTAACACTTCAAAAAACACGTAAACAAACTCCAACTGCAACATTCATTTTTTGATTTCGTATGTCCGCACTTTCGGACTTTAAATTTTTATGCTTATCCACGAAGCAATTCAAATCGACTTCGATCTATTGGGCTCAAATTCGAGACATAATTTTAACAATAAATATTACATTTGGATCTCAAATAAAATAAAAAAATCCAAAATCATAAGTTAAGCATTTACATCTTAAAAATGAATCGAGAAACGGCTTTTCCCGTCACTTTCACAGTTTGTTTGCAGTGATCTTTGCTAAATGAATTTTGTAACTCAAGATTTGATAATTATTTAGTGTCTGAAAAAATTATCAATGGTTTAAAAAATCTAACATAAATTATTTTCGTAAGTAATTTCAACAAGTCACGCAGGACAATTCGACAATAGAAAAAGAAAAAGAAGGCACCAGAAAACTGGAGGCCCAAGCCCATTAATCCCAACAGAGAAAAACTGCTGCGACATGCCGTTTTTGGACTTAGACAGACTCATGGTCTAAGCCACGACCTTCTCTCTTTCTTTCTGCTGTGCGAGCTAGAAGTAGCTGCAAGTCTCTGTATGGTCGGATCTTGAAGCGACAAAATCGAGGGTAATTCACGATGAGGAAGCGAGATTTAGCCATCCTCATGCTCTCAGCTTTCGCCATCTTCTTCTCTCTTCAGGTTCGATCCACGAGCTTCTCCTTCCTCATTTCGTTTTTTTCCCCCTCATTTCCACATTTTACTGCTCTTGCGCTGTATGCCTGTCACTTCGTGTGCGATCTTTGCATTCGCTTTGGGCGTTTTCGATCCGCCGGAGCGATTACCGCTGGGTTCGTGGTGATTGAGCGGGGTGGGATTACTGCTTGGTGACGGACAACTTTGATTGCTTCGGTTATTGTGATGAATTTGCTGTTGGTTTTGGTCGTCTCCTGATCATGGTTGAGTATCGGGCTTGTGTAGCACGAAGGTGATTTCTCGTTCCGGGAGGCGTGGTTTCATTTGCTGGACGAGTATCCGATCAAGTACGAAGCCGAGCGTCTCCCTCCTCCAATCGTGGCTGATCTCAATGGGGACGGCAAGAAGGAGATTCTCGTCGCCACTCACGACGCCAAAATTCAGGTCTTTTTCCGGCACTCTGTCTAATTGGACCGTGTCCATGGTGGTCTATATTCTATTCCTTGCGTTGATTGTTGAGGTAACTATGGTTTTAGAACGATGATGATTTTGGCCAAGCAGGAGTATGTTCAATGACGACCTTTTGCATTTCTGTTTGTCTCCCCAGTTATTTCTCTGTGTCGCCAGACTCCAGCTTTGTTAGTGGAAGATGTGACTTTCTTCATTAGGACTGATCATACTTTCAATGCAATTGACTTAAGAATTCTTTATGAGCATTTAACGGTAGATTTTAGGCTGTTTCTGCATCAAAATAAGCTGTTTTTGGGTGAAAAAGGCTATGTAAACTTTAGTACTTGATGACCATGTGCAAAGTGGATTGGTATGCATGGTGGCGACAACAATGGCTGGTTGCTGCAGCTGCCTGATGGTGATGGTGTAGCGGCAGCAACGACAAAGGTGGTCAATGGGTAATGGTGGACATGGTGGTGGATCTGGTGGTTATGGTGGTGTTGGTGATTATGGTTTGCCGATGGTGATGATGATGGAGCTGGAATAATAAGTTACTTGAGCAGAACGCTTTCTATTTTCTTCGTGAGAGCCAGCATCTCCTCTAGAAAAGCAATAGCTGTTTCTGGAATTTTACTTTTTTTAATGCTTTGACCGAGAAATGTTTTGTTGCACTAATTTTTCTTAAGTACACTAAATAACAATTTGATTGAAAATGTCTTTACAGCAAATTCTTCAAAAGGAGACAACAACATCGGTCCTTTATCTGTTTTTCATTTAATGTCATGGCGGATATTCTAGGTTTTGGAACCCCACAGTAGGCGGGTCGATGAGGGATTTAGTGAAGTACGTGTCCTTGCTGAGGTCACTTTGATGCCTGATAAGATCCGGATTGCCTCAGTGCGACGCCCTGTAGCCATGGCAACGGGTGTGATTGATCGACATTACAAGCAGGGGCAACCACAGAAGCAAGTTTTGGTTGTAGTTACCTCAGGATGGTCTGTCATGTGCTTTGATCACAATCTAAATAAACTATGGGAAGAAAATTTGCAGGTACGTACCATTTTGACTTGGATACTCAGAGTTGTTTGATTCTTTAATATCATGAAAGTACTCTCGCAAAGGTCTGATTCATTTTTTGGGCTATTTGGCAGGAAGATTTTCCTCATAATGCCCACCACCGAGAGATAGCAATCTCAATCAGCAATTATACTCTCAAGCATGGGGATTCGGGTTTAATAATTGTTGGTGGGAGGATGGAAGCGCAGCCTCATGTATGTTCTTCTTCTTCTTCTTCTTCTTCTTCTTTAGTGAAACTTCCAAATAGCCAATGGCGAGGGCCAGGCGGGTATAAACTCGTAAATCAGATTATTACTTAGTATAGAACTCTGGCAGGAGCTCTTCTGCCTTTTTCTCTTTCTGGGATTACTATGGAATTCTTCTGGCTTTTGCTTATCTTTGCTCATTACTTTGATTCATGTTCTTCAAATCCTTTCTTTATCACTTTTATGAAGATCTTCCATGCACTAGTTTTTCCCCATTCTGTATTTGCCAGCGCTAAGGGGCCTGTCTTTCAATGACAATTGCCTTTGCCCTAGCCCTTCACCCTCTTTCTTATGGTCACTATGATATCTAAGACTTTTCATTGGACTGACATAATCTTTATTCCTTTCCTGGTTGTAAATAGTATCTCATGGATCCTTTGGAAGAGATTGGGACCTCAGAGAAGAATGCTGACCTGCATAGAAGAAGTGCTACTGAAAAAGAGGTCATACCCTTTTTAGCCTTTTTTTCTTTGACAGTCATGAGCCTTGCCGTCAAAGTTGAGGTCAGTCTTCAGGCAAGGACTTTAATCTTTTGTTCAACATGTCTAGGCCTCTGAAAATGCTGGAACCATTGATCTGCGCCACTTTGCATTTTATGCTTTTGCTGGAAAATCCGGTCAACTTAGATGGAGCAGAAAGAATGAGGTAATTTCTTCTTTATAGATTGATTTTCCATTTCATGAAATTTCTCTTTTTTTAATGCTCTTCTTAATGACACGAGAAGACTTGCCCTTTTGAGCATGGTTATCTTCTTCTATTGTCTTCTTCACTTGTAGGGTACTTTTCTTGATATATAGGAGTTGATTCTGTTGTATCTGAAGAACCATTAACATTGCTGAGAAAGATCTGACTCAGCTTTTGTAAGCTGGTGGCACTCTACTATATGTAATATTTTCTTCCAGTTCTTCTCACACAATTTTTGTTTTTGGTTATGTTTCCCAGAATATTGAAGCACATTCCTCAGATCCATCACAATTGATACCACAGCATAACTACAAGCTTGATGTTCATGCAATGAACAGTCATCACCCTGGAAAGGTATCTTTTGAAGCTTTAGCTTTACCATCACGTTGCATCTCTTGAAGAAGCTCTTTCTTCATGCCAGCTAATGCATTAGCAATATATACCCTGCAATGAATTTGCCATGGCTTTAATGCCCTTTCAACATGACTTTCTGCCATTCCTTTTACCTATTTCATTGACATTCTGGATGCAGATTGGTGGTTTGATTGGGTCTATGTTCTCATTGTGTGCGTTAAGTTTATATACTGCTGAACCCATATCTTATCCTTTGACCAAAAAAAAAAAAAAACATATCTTACTAAATACTTTAACTATTCATTGTGGAAGCCTCCTGTAACTGCGATTGCATGACAGCATGTCTATAGTATTTGACAGTGGCAGGTGGGACTTGGCTTAGGATGCAGTGTAGCTTGCCATTTGCAAATTATTCTAATCTTTGTAAAGATAAGTCTAGGGTCTAATTGACAAAGTTTTGACATACATTGGGGACTTATGATTTGATTATTAGAGGAGTATATTAAGGTCACTTGTCTGATTGGTATGACCTTTTATTTAATCTTGCCCACATGGCAATGAGTTCTGATTATTAGATCTGACTGCCTCCTATGGGAAATCGGTGGTCCTTCGTATTCATGTATAACTTGGCGGGGAGTTTTTTAACTGTTGTTTGGATCCTGAGTATGACCTGCTATGCCAGTTTGCTGACAAGCTCTAATAGACGCCACTGTTACAGCTCGAGTGCAGGGAATTCAGAGAATCAGTTTTGGAAATTATGCCGCATCATTGGGTAAGTTTATGGAGTTCTTCAGCAGTTTCTCCTTGTTATTGCGTGTCTCAGTTGTGCTACTGAAAAACAAAAGTCTCTTTATAGGACAGGAGAGAAGACACTTCATTAAAGCTGTCTCACTTCAGACGGCACAAAAGAAAAACACTGAAGAAAACTTTGGGGAAAACTACTAATTACCCCTATCACAAGCCTGAGGAAAATCATCCTCCAGGGAAAGACTCAACCAAGAAGATTTCAAACTTAATTGAAAAGGCTGCAAAGATGGCTGGTTCCGCAAAATCTAAGAAGGTAATCCGTACATAAATATGATGTGCAATTAAACTTGTTTAAACATGCTTCATATAGTTCATACTTCTCATAGTTTATGAGTGCACATCCTTGAGTGCCTGTTACTGTCATTGCATCAGCAAGATTCCTTCTGGAGAGAATTTAGATGGTTTGTTTATTACTTTGTTGTTAAGTTGCTGTAAAGTAAGTTAGTTTAATGCTCTGGATCCTAGAATTAAACAGAGTAGCGGATCGGATATTCTGTAGAAATTAGTGAGGAGGAAGGGAAAGGTGCGTGCTTCAAATATCCATCCAGATAAGCACTAGACATTCGTAAAGTGGTTATGGAATATGCTATTTTACAGGAAATTAATTCTAGTCAACCGTAGTAACTCTTATTTCTCATTGGTCTGCTATACTTTTTGATTTGTCTCGGATACTGAGCCCACTACTTGTACGTCTTTATGTTCTGCTAGCAATAGCACGGTTTCTTTATTGTTCATCTTTGGCTACTACTACATGTGCTTTCCATTTCTGGCATAGAAACGTGATGCATATTTATGAAACAGTGACGTGAACTCCTTTTCTGACATTATGGTAGATGCTTGAGCTAGTCAGGCATTGAATTGTACACTAGATCTCTGGATGAATTTGTCGACTCAGAGTAGGTTTCACTAGGTACTTAGCCTAGACATTCGAATGATACGTTTTATGACGTAAAATTCAGTTTGATTTCTTTCTCATGTATAATTTTTACGAAATTGGAGGACTATTCTATTTTATAAGCTAGTGGAAGCATTTAATATGGTGATGTAATCACTGGATCTCCTGAGGTAACCTATAATCTTGATTTAGTGCAGTCAGTGAATTACATTCCTACTATAACAAATCACACACAGCTCTGGTGGGTTCCTAATGTTGTTGTGGCTCATCAAGAAGAAGGAATAGAAGCTGTCCACTTGGCTTCTGGACGGACCATTTGTAAGGTACTAATGGCAGTTACAGATATCATGCATCAACTCACTTCATCTCAAAATTTACTGCAAGATACTGGAGTTGTTTTTGTGAAGTCCCGTGATCCAAGTGATAACCTATATATATGGCCGGCTTTTATCCTCATCTTGGGTAGACATAATTTTTTCAAGGACAAGAAAAATCACTTCGTATGGGCAAATCTCATGCTTAGGGTCTACTCCATGCCCTTTAATCTATTAAAAAGAATTCCTGTTGTTGCGTCACATTTTCTACTTTCCTTAATCTTATTATTGATGTCGAGTGCGGTTATTTCTATAACTTGAGTTTCAATTTGTGTTTAAAGAGCAGTACATGAGGAGCTAAATACAATTCTTGATGGGTCTTTGGTTCTAGATTCTTATGACTCTTTATTATCGCACCAATTTGTAATTGCCAGCAAATGCAGCCGAGGGATGATATGAATTATGAATGACGGATCAAACCATATTTTATACAAGATGAAATCCCCATATAAATGGATAACGTTATTCATACAGAGCTTCAGTAATTACTCTGCTTTCCATGATTAAGATCTTCAGATTGTAATCCAGACAATACTTGGAGGAACTTGTGCATGATTCACACATGAAATGCATTTTGTGTAGTATCAACATTCGTTTAGCTAAAGATGTTTATGATATTTTTTTTACTATCAATACTTTATTCGATTTGATGTGGAGTTGTCTTCTTTAGCTTAATTTGCGGGAAGGTGGCCTCCATGCTGATGTCAATGGGGATGGAGTTCTTGATCATGTTCAGGTAAGAAATTTCGCTTTTGAACATATTTGATTGTCCATCATTATCTCTGTGTTCATAGTTGCATGTAACAGCTTGAATATATTTTGGTGTCACTACATGGGTGTCTGTCTATGAGTATTAACGGAGTTTCTGGGGCTGTATATAATGGTTCTACTCCGAGTTAAGTTGGTCTTGCATTCAACGTCTTTACAGGCATTGCATGAAAGACCTGAGTACATAACTATAATCTGCATTTCCCTTGGGACAAAGGGATTCATTATTTAAGCAAATCAAACAGCTAAAAGATGGCGTTCCCCATGGCAATTCATGATTATATCTGCGGAATTAGCTCTATAGATAGGGATTCATTTGTAATGAGAGCAGATTTCCATTTCTTCAGGCTGTTGGGGGACATGGTGCCGAGCGGACTGTCGTTTCTGGCTCGATGGAAGTTCTTAGACCCTGTTGGGCTGTGGCGACATCTGGAGTACCTGTGAGAGAACAACTTTTCAATGTCTCTATATGCCGTCATTCCCCATTTAACTTGTTCCCATATGGAGACTACTCAAGAAATTTCGGTCGATCATCAGAGTTAGCTTCTTTGGAGGTTGCAACGCCCATCCTTATACAAAAAAAGGATGGTCATAAACATCATAAGAGAAGCCAAGGCGATGTTGTCTTCTTGACGAATCGAGGGGAGGTAGGCTCCTATATAACTTTGGCTCTCTTTTAATGACTGAAAACTTGGCTAAAAAATTTATTTGGGCATTTTGATCTTATATTGCGGAAATATCCATAAATTGGATTTGGGTGGCTGTTTTGTGTAAGTTGTACTCCATTCCATGACTATACAGATTGTGGCATCTGAAAAGGTCAGAAGATACTGATGGTTAAAAGCCATTGAAGTGTACTTTTTTTGTGCTCCCTAGATTTTGTAGTGAATTCCAGTATTATCATGAATCCTTCTTTCCCTCTCCCTAGAGTTATCAAAATCTTATCATGAATCATCTTGTAAATACTACAGATATGAAGGAAGAATTCGGTTTTCAGCCTGCACATTAATAGTCCTGTTTTCTAGAAATTGAGAATACACAACTGAGCTGTCCCATATAATTTTTCAGGTCACATCTTACCGTCCTGGCATGCATGGCCATGATGCCGTATGGCAATGGCAAATCTTGACTGGTGCAACATGGTCGAATCTTCCATCTCCATCGGGGATGATGGAAGGCAGTGGCATGGTGGTCCCCACCTTGAAGGCATTTTCTTTGCGGGTTCATGATAATCAAGAAATTATTCTCGCCGCAGGGGATCAAGAAGCGGTGTTGATATCCCCTGGTGGGAGCATATTAGCAACGGTGGAGCTTCCTTCACCACCTACTCATGCCCTTGTCTGTGATGACTTCTCAAATGACGGATTGACTGACCTCATTCTTGTAACTTCCAACGGAATCTACGGCTTTGTCCAGACAAGACAACCAGGTGCCCTCTTCTTCAGCATGCTGGTTGGTTGTCTTATTGTCGCAATGGGAGTCATTTTCGTCACCCAACACCTGAATTCTGTGAAGGGGAAGCCTCGTGCCTCATCTGGCCCTTGGTGAAACCAGCTCGTGAGTCCTTAGACAAAATCGTCGTCATTTTGCCGTTCCTTTTAGCCACAAGCTGCGTGATTGGAGATTGCAGTTGGGCAGAACTGCCCTTCCACCCATTCGAAATCATTTGCTGTTATGGGTTGATGGGAGGATAACGTTAGGGACCATCTTTGCATACACTTCAACCACTTTTTTTCTTGTTCAATCCGCACTGTGTAAATACGAAGACTAGTTTTACTTATAGAGAACTTCCTCAGCACTTCCAATTGAGCTTCAAGGAGCTACAGAATGAGGTTTTTGTGATGAGTCTGTAAAAGACGTGCGGTACCGGCTTACTAGCTCGCGGGATTAGATGACAAATCGATCTTCGTCATATGACCTGCTTACCTGGTTGTGGCTGATGTTTCAATGCTGAGCTACCTGTTTGAGGGCAACGTATTGCAGCCTTTCCAGACTAAATCTATAATTTATCTCCAATTCTTCACTGGGAATTCCTTGAGAGATAAGGCATGTCTTAAACAGTTAAGATGTACTTTGTCATGGACCAGTCTTTTTTCAGTAAGAACTAAGCATATCGCTGGTCGATATGAGTCGAGCATAGTCATATGGTGCATTTCAGTTTCTTGTTCCTTCCGCAGATTGATTTAGCCTTCAATCTTCCTCATCCCTGTTTTTATGTCGGTCTCGACTCCAGAATCAAGTGTTCACTTCAACTGACGTTCTTTTTAGAGTTCAAATGCTTTATGTAGTTCTTGTTTGGCCAAAGGCCGTGTTCAGCTCCATGTACGTATTTTATCAGGTTTTTTTTTTTTACGAGGTTACGGATTTACTTCACGAGTATTTTTTTTTTTTTTGGATTTAAAGTAGCGTGCCCTGTCTTCCCTGACGACATGGCATCACGCATTAGAATACCTTGGCCTGCAGTGAACAATGCAATGGAAACCCTAATCCTTGATACGCTGCTAGAACACAAGATGATTTTTTATTTTTATTTTTTCCGGGAGAAATCCGCTTTGATGTGAGACGATGAACCTCAGCTAAAACTCAACACGAACCCGAATGTTTTCACTCATTTCTAAACAAAAATATTTTATGATGAACTTTGAAACGATTAATAACATGGACAATCAATATGGAGATAATTATACGACAAGCGAAAACATTTTAGGGTACATCTAGCGCGTCATGTAAGTTTTTATTTTTTCTTTTCACGGCTTTTTTTTTTTTTTTAAATCATGGTAACGTTCTAAAATAATTTCGCCGACTCTTTTGCAGAAGTGACATATGGCCTTTGCCCTAGATTTGATGGATGTAGACCGTGGGTTTTGGGTGATTTTTTCCAGGATATTCTCAATAAATCCATCAATGACTGAGCCTGAAAAGACTCTTCCCTTCGCAATTTATTTGCTTTAGCCTTCATATAGCGAGGCAGGAATGCTGCAATGGGCCAGCATTCAGACTGCACTTTCGAGCTTTTGGACTGCAATTTGCCCCCATAAAGACAGGCAAATCCAGACCCACCAGTTACAGAAGAACGGACATATTCTCGTTCATTCAGTCCAGCAAAAATACCAGAAGAAGAAAGGGGAGAATTTGTAAAAAGCTTCATCAATTCTCCTTGGCGAGCAAAATACTGATATTATAAACTCACTACGCTGGAATTAATTACGCTCATAAAGAGAAAAAATTGAAATTACATTTATTAATGGTATTAGTTACCGTATAAAGGAAGACAAAAAAGGCAGTCTTATTGACTATTCCAAAAGGGGGTGAAGTCCATACATTCCCTCTGTTAGAACGTTTGATTATTTTTTTGCGAGCATTTATACATTCCCTACTCTCTGTACAATTCTCTCAAAGAACAAGCGATTATCGAATCCGGATTCTTTCTCATTTGCTTTTGGAGCTTTTAATCTATGGCTATTAGAAGTGATCGATTCCGGAATAGGTGGTTTCCACCCTAAAATCGAGAACCGCGCGCTAAGGACCGGTACCGCAAAATGCGAACCATGAACTACCTGCTCGCTCCATGGATCCACCTGAAAATCGAGCCACCAGTCTGATTTCCGGTTGGATCTGTGGAATCGGTCCTATTGAGCATCAACATCAATTTAAAAAGATTGGCTAGAATATCATGTACTCTATTTAGTGGATAGTACTTCCATATCTGTCTCATGTAAGATGAATCTGTTTGACAATTGTTAGTTCCATTAGTAGTAGTTCCATTTCTGTCCTCGGTGAGTTGGGCCTGGACCTAGGACTCATGAAAATTTGAGGGAGATAGTTTCAATTAAAAATATATATCTATAGAAAGCTGCTTGCCTGGCAGTTTGGCGATGTTGTCATTATTACTGGTCCACGATTTTTCAATTAATGAGTACTTTATGCAAAACTCATAGTAATGATGTGTGGATCTACGGTAAAAAAAAAAAAAAACTAACAGTATTGTCAGACTGTTAAACTGATGGTTCGGTTGGTCTGGCTAGATGGATCCCACCTGAAATCGAGAACCGAATTGATACCCGTCGGTTCCAGAAAATTGAAATCGAGAACCACAGACCCATACTCACCATTTACCATCCAAAATCAGACGGTTGGGTAAGGTCCAGTTTGGTTTGGTTTGATCATGATTTTTTTGCTCCCCTAGTAGCTATCGAAGCTGTGTCCCTTCTACGTGATATGCCTTATTCGATCGGTGATGAAAGTTACGTTCATGGGCATATCGATCCATGGTTTCTGCCGCATATTAGATATGGATCAGGGATTATGTTTTCCCCCATCACACTAGGACTTCCACTTCACCAGCTTACGAATTAAACCTCAGTAATATGTGATGCAAAGATTCAAAGAACATCCATTTCTCGATGCCGTTCATCCCTAACCAAGCTGACATCTAAAACGTGCCAAACATGTTGCGTCGACACCACATTTTTTGAACTCATTAGAACGCATTAGTAGGTCGTGACATTATAAACCACGACACCACAATGACAAATACTATGCACACAGAATTTTCTATTCCTTCAATTAGACCGAGTCGTAGGGCGTTTTTAGCCCGTGAAGCATCCAATTACAACACACAATCACTGTACCATAAGCTGCTGTATTGCTCCACAACATCAGATTCATCAAGATTGCAAGTTTTTGTCAATGTTGTTTTCCCCTCCCTCATTCCAGTTGGTTCGCAAATTTGTTCTTCTTTTTTTCCTTCTATCCTCCAATCCTGATCGGTGGAAGAGTGTACATATTTGTGACCTGCCGATCAGAAACATGATTAGAAAACGTTTCTCCGATCAAGAATGAAGGAAAAAGATGGGATTTTGCCTTCGAATGGTGAGTTCATTTGGACTTATTTGACAAAGTCATTTAACTTGCTGGTTCTTCTTCCTTCTTCATGTTCTTCTTCTACGCTTTGGTCCAAATGCATTAGAACACTACGCACACACCAAAAAAGGAAAAAAGAAAAAAAGAGGAAGGGTACTAGTACTCTCTCTGGACACATCACAGCGACTGAGCTCTCACCCCCACTCTGAATTGAAAAGGGGTGTGTGTATAGGCATGCAGTAAGAGGTCCAAACCCTAGAAAGCACCTGCAAAATCTGAGTTATTGAAGACGAAGCTAATGAGAGAACTGGCTTTTTCCATTTCTAGATCTGTGGAGGGCGCGCTCGTCCATTGTAATTCTTTGAACGAAAGCTTACTAATGAGCAAAAGGATGTTTCTGGTTTAGATCAGCAAAAGCGATTATGTACCTCCATGCATAATTGCATTCGATTGAAAACTTTTGGGACCACAAAACCCATGAATTTATGGATCTTGGGAGGCACATCATTCACTTTTGGGCTCACTCTAGTGTGCCTTAGCTGAAGATGCCACCACAACCACCCCCTAAAGGAGTGCCCTACTATTAAATAAGTAAGAAGAGAGAGAACCCTAGGTGATTATCTTTTTGGATGTCTTTTGGCTGTTCACGTTGTACTAGTCACAAGCAAATGAGCAAGATTTTCCTTTTCTGGGTTGGTTTTTTGTTTCTCTCCTGTTTCCCATTCCTCTCCAAGATGCCATAAAGATAGCACAAGATGGAAAGAAAGTAATGGGAAAACCTGAATGATTGAGTATGGTCTCCCTCCCTCCCTCCCCCTCTCTCTCTCTCTCTTTCGCTCTCTCTCATTCCTGTTTGTTGTGTTCTCTTTGCGCAGAATGTCATGGACAAGCAACAATTCAGAGCAAGGAATGACCACATCTGAGATTGGCAATGGGTTTCAAGCCCTCAATTGTTGAGGTTCAATAAACCAGACAAGGTGAGAATGCAACTGAGCTTTTGGTGAAGTTCTTCCTTTTCCAAGAATTGCAGGACTGATTTATTTCTTTGCCTTATAGTGTAAGGCTGCATAGTTAAAATGAAAGAATCCAATCGCTGAGGTAGCAAGGTCCAAAATAACATATCTCAAGGAGGATACTCTATATTTTTGGTTCTACAAGAAGATTGACCAGCTAGGCCAAAAATTTCCAGTTATGAGAAGAAACTGTACTCATATGTTTCGAGTCTACTTGTTTCCAAGATATATAAGCATATGCTCTCTTTCTTTTTTATGGAAACACACTGTGCCTCTGGTGCAAATAGAGTATGCAGTCTTTTAGATGCTCCAATACATTAGACCCATCTTGGCGTAGATGGTTCTCGTTCGATATTATTTGAATCTTGCCCTTGGAAAGCTTAGACAATCATTCCGAAATTCAGATTCTTATACCACAACAAATGAAGATTGATGATCTTGAGAGTGGTATAACATTCTCATATGCACCCTTTGTCTCGAGGAATTGGCTAAATATCACCAAATGACTACGCCCTTACGTCTCAAGAAGTGTATAGTCTCAAGTTGGACCCAGTTTTAAATAGCCTTCTTTGACTGAATCGGCAAGATAGACTTAAGAAGATGTGTAAAAATTGGTTCATAATACCACTCGACGACTGCATTAAAAAAAAAAAAAATAGTAGCATGCAAACAAATCGAATGCAGTGTTCTTATTATACAGCTGACTGGTGTTGGCCATCCCGCAATTGCTCCTGAGTGCAGGGATTTCCAGTTCTCTTTTTGGCCCAGTAAAAGTTTCGGTAGCCTCTATCTTAATCAATGGTAGCACCAGTATCACCAACAATTTGTTTAAATAATTTGAAAACATCTTGACAAGGCTAGAGCAAAAGATAAATCAGTGAAAGTAAATTAATCAGGACATGAATCATATGTTGTCAACAGCAGAACAATGAGACATACACTACATATGATTAAGAAGGCTGCGAAATATTCTCCCTTTCTCTTCCTTGGAATCTCACTACTGATGTTGTGTTCCTTCTTTATTTTAATTTCCCAGTATAGGTGGATCTTCTAAAAACCAAATCGATGAAGATGAGAAGTATACGCTCTGTAAAAAACTAATGTTCGGTCACGTTGGTTGCGTAGATGCAAAAACTCATTCTAACCGCTGAACTCATATGCATCGTCATATCAACCATCCAAGAACGTATTTTCTCGATGATGAAAGTTCGACGCACTACCACAAATAGTATAGGCACAATCTTTGGCTAAGCAAGTAAAATTGAAATTCATCTACTAATTGGCAAGAAGAATTTCTGTGGGTCAAATTAAGCTATCCTTGATGTTTGCATGAACATTTAGGATGTACAGATATATGCCTCATATGCAGAATATATAAACTAATAGAACAAGGTCCTTAAATTACTAAACAGTTTACCCAAGAAACATGAATGCTGGTTTTCAGAGCGTGCTTTCTAATTTTCAATATGGGAATGGCAGTGCATTGACATTGTGTAATGGAATTTTGCAGGAAAGCTGCACCCTAATTTTCCGGGAGAAGTTGTCGAATTCTGGAGATGTTCATGGTCCATGATCCATCAGCACATGGTAAAAGGTAAATCTTGAAATAAAACTCTTCCTCCTAATGATTTCGCAGTATCGGTTGGCCAAAACTTTGCTTAACCAAGTGCAGCATAAATCTAAAGGCGTGACAAGAAAAACAGTCTCATCTAATCTGGACATTAGCAATGTAGCCAATTAAATCACCCATGCTTCAGATCATTACTTGAAAACGATATGGCTCCAGCTTTTTTCCGATGAAGTCTGCGTGCTGGATATCTGCGAGCCTGTGTTCCAACAATCATGGGTCTTCTGATGTGGATATATATATATATATATATATATATATATATGCAACTCAAATCTTCCTTAAAGCTGTGGTTTTGGTTATCGGACACCAAGGATATGAGGAAACATATTAATGAGAGAGCAGAAAACTGTTTATGCAAAGGCCTTCATGAGTCAGATCTCAGGACATTGTCTGTCCTACAGTACCTACGTCTCAAAGCTGTCATATGTGGTAACTAATATATTCAAAAAAGCGGATAAGATCTATAGAACAGCAAATATTCAGAGACAAAGACAAACAGATCATGCATTTTCACAAGTTATTAGCAACTTTGTTTTTGCAATATTGTTCCTGCTGATGGTTTCGATGTTCAGTGTCAACCAGCCAAACATTCAGATTAGTACCTCTTGCAATTTATGTATTTCTTGAAACTTCTTGGAATTTAGGAGATAAAAAGAAGTACTTTGATCAGAAAGACCGGTTTTGCAGATTAATTTTCTCAACCAGGGGCCGAACGCATCATAGAGTTTTGCAGAAATTCTCTCTCAGGTGATTGCTTGAACTATGACCAGAAAACTTATGCAGGCATTGTCATGTATGAACATCAACCAGCTGACTTGCATTATTTTGCATGAACTTCTCATAAGTACCGAATCTATCAGTCATTTTAATCAGCATGGACCTCCTAGAAAGTTATGAATTAACTAAGAAAAAGAAGTTTGACATACCACGAGACAATTCCTCCTCGACGGGACAAGATATACTAATTAATAATCCATCTTCTTTCCTCTTCCTCAGAAGTTAGCCAACACATTGTTCGAATTCTCTTTGGTCTAGGGCATAACACGCAGATACCCATTTCCACTAGACCGTTCGCAAGATGACATTTTCAAGATTTATTTACAAACATCCACTAAATCGATGCATATTAACTATATGATAAGTTGGTTGCTCATTGCTGTGTCTTTTCCATATGTACTAGAGAGAATATATTCACTTCATGATGAGACAAAGTTTGGAGCTTTATCATTCGAACCAGTCCAGAGATGCCTTCAAAACAAAAATAAAGTGCAGCTTTTGATTTCGAAAGAAGCATTTCGAGGCATAATGGAGAAGAGAACAGATGCACGAAAACACTCTTAGTGTAAGTATCATCTAAGCAAGCTCCAAAAAGCGTTTACTAATCTCCCCAGAACTAATGCCTGAAGAATCTAACTGTACATGTCTTCATAAAGCGAAAAGCCGCCTCTAATTCCATCATTATGCTTGAGAAATCAAGAACGGCACACACTTAACCCAACAACGTCTGCAAAGCTAGGTTCAAAAAAGAAACAGTTTCTTGTCCACGGGCCGATCTTATCAAAACGACACACGACATATCGAACTGTCCGAGGAAAACCGCCATTCCACCATATCCAAAACTGGGCGGAAACACGCATTCTGGCCTAGATCTTCCTGTTTCGCGTAAGGAAAATATCGACTCATGAGCCCGAAAGAAGGCGATTACGCCATCAAGAAACGAGGCCCATGAATGCATAAAACAAGGCAAATGATGCAAAGAGTAGCCAAGGACACGTACGGAGTCACCTGCAGTTGCATGAAGCGCGTACTACGTAGTTTTCATAGCTGTGACCAACTATTTTTCCCCTCTTCCTCCAAACTTACTAGAACTGCATGTCATATCGCTGCATGCCTTTCCTCTGCTCAACAAAAAAACCAAAGAAATATGTAGAAAGTTGGTTTTTTTATGTCATCAAACGAGCTCAAACTAGGAGAAAACAACAGTATTTAGAGAGAGAGAGAGAGAGAGAGAGAGAGAGAGAGTACCGCTTGAACTTGACCGAAGCATGGCTCGATGCATGGGTGGCGGACCGCCCATGCTGAAGCGAAAATCATGGACTGATTCAAAAATCTTGGCACTTTCTCGACCCGAGAACACGAAAATCAAAACCGTGTCCCGGCAGCCGCACGGGTAATCGGGGAAAAAGCACGTCTCCGAGTCCAAAAAGCTAATTCATTATTTATACACGTACTAAAATTCAAACCCATCAAAAGAATAAAGAAAAATAACAAGATGTCAAACATAAAAAAATAAGGGCAACATGCACCCGGACTCACCCTACATTCATGAGAAGAACAAGAACAAGAACAAGAAACATGACCAAGGTAACAAAATTTCAAGCTTCAGATTCCGAGGTAGGGAAAGGAGAAGACACAGACAATAATTTCTCAACCATCAGCATAATTCTTCTTTTTTTTTCCCTTGTTTTCTTGGGTAGTTATTCCCATTGTCATTTGAAATGTTGGTGCGGTGTTCAGGTAATAATATCATATCATATGATATCCCCCAAAGGTCAAGTTATAGACCACATTTGTCTAACGACTCTGCCAAATAGTTTTTACACTGTAAAGCTTAGAAAGGTCGAGTTAGACCGCACTCGGCTAACCACTCTTCCCCCAAAAAAATTTTACATTGCAAAAGGCTTAGGCCGCGGATCCGAACCGACCCGAACAATCGAAATGACAGATGTTGCAACCGCCGCTGAGAACTCGAGATAAATCAGAATGTGATTCCCTTAATCCCGTGTCGAAGATTAGAGTGGGTGGGTGCGGGGGCCTTTTTTTTTTCCTATCATCGTCTCGGGTGCGGAAAGAACTGCGCGCCGCCGCCCATGAAGTTGTTGAACTGAGTCGGGTACATCGAAGACGGGTCGAAGAGAGAAGCCACGACCTGTGACGCCGCCGCATTGTTGTTCCCGTTTTCCGGTGTCGCCATCGCGTCGCCGCCGGTAGTGGCTGCAGCAGCTATGAGATTGAGTTGTTGGATCCCGCCGCCACTGTCGCCGCCGAGGTGCACCGAGGAGCTCTCGCCAGCCGCCATGTAGTTGGCATGGTCGGGCCCCTGATCGTAGAGTATCCCTTTGAAGACGTGCCCGCCGATGTTGACGGCCGTCTGGTAGGCGTACTGGTCGTCCGGATCGTCGACGGAGCTGACCCTCACGCATCGGAACAGCGCCGGCGAGTTGACCTCCGCTGGGAAAGACCCCATCTCCAACCCTGGAAATAGCAAAATGTGTGCGCGCAACACAGGGAGAGACATCAAAGAAGCACCAAATTAGGGTTGATGGAATTATTATCAGGACGAGGAGCTAAATCGTTTTCCTTAGATTACTGAATTGTTGTTTTTTTTTTAAGTAGAAACTAGAAAGTAATGATGCACACCATCAGAGCACAGACTCACATGCACAGTAAATTCAACAGTTTTTGTTTCTTCCTCCACTGTCAATCCATTCGTCAGGAATACTAAACAACAGTATCCTTGGAAAAATGGGGAGAAAAAATTTGCAAAATACAAAATCTAAAAGATTAAAAAACGAAAAGCCTGTTCCGACGTCAACACACACGATCAAAACGATCTTCTGTTCTTCGGACAAAAAGACTGATCATCCTGGGCGAAGAGAACACCGAAAGCAAACCGTCTTCTTCAAATCTTGCGGGGTTTTCCGACAGCAACGTATGGGACGGCTCAGATCACGATGATAGGCTGAGTTTAGGCAAGAATGGGCGGCGAGGGAGAGAGACAATCGCAGAAAAAGGAGATGGTTTACGCGTACCGGAGGAATTGGGGCGGGGGAGATCGTGGTCTTCGCGGAGGCGCTTGACGGATTCACCGTCCTGGAGGAGCTGGAACTGCTGGCGCTCGCGGCGCTTGGAGGCGGGGACCCAGGTGCTCTTGACGTGGGTGTCGCAGGGGAAGCCGCGGCTCTTGCAGCAGGTGCGGCAGCGGAGGTGGACGCAGTCCTTCTTGGCCTGGTTGCCACAGTCCTGGCAGCTGATCCCTCCGTCCCTCATCAGCAGGAACGCCGACGGAGGCCCCGATCTCAGGCTCTCGTCATCCGACGCGTTCATCCTCCGCGACGGCGAGGACGACGACGACAAGTAGAGATCTTGCTGGTGCGGATGCTGCAGCTGTGGTTGCAGCTGGTGGCATAGCTCGAAACCCTTGTAGGAAGAAGGAGAAGATGAAGAGACCACACCGTTTCGATACCACAACCAGCTGGGGTCGACGCAGTTGCTGTTGTTGGCTTGTTGGGTCTCCAATTCTTGGGCGGATGCCGGTGGCTGGGATTGGTCCTTGTGGGTTCCTCCTCCTCTTCCTCCGCTGCCTAGAGAGAAGAGGCCTGCCATTTTCGGAAGGAACTGATCAATTGTGAGCGAGAGCTCAAACCCACCATATCATCTGAAAGATCTTAAGCAGGAGAAAGAGAAGAAGAAACTTCTGCGGGGTTCTTGTTGGAGAGTAGATCAGTGAGAGTCTGGAGAGAGAGAGAGGTTTTTCTTATGCTAATTGTGTTGGCTTAGAGGAGAGAGAGAGAGAGAGAGAGAGAGAGAGAGAGGGGTTAGGAGGGGGGGAGATGAAGAGTACCTGTGATTGGAACATGGAATTGCTGCGGGCATTAAAGACCGCAGAATCACGCTGTCTCTGCAACGCCGCCATGATCTCTCTCTCTCTCTTTCTCGCTCTATCTCTCTGTGGTTGTGAGATATTTGCAGCTGATGAACTTTCCTTTAGCTTCGACCCAAACGAAAAAACTTTCCTTTAGCAGCAACTAGCACTTCTTGATTCTCTCTCTCTCGCGCGTCTCAAGCGAGTTTGGCTTTCTAGTGTATTAATAATTTCTGGGAAAAAAAAATCTAATATACTAGAATTTATGATATCTTGTTGAAAAGTGCCGCTCACAGACAAATAAAAGAAAAAAAAGAATTTTGTTCCGGGCACATGGGACACTTTATTAAACGAAACTCCATTAAAAGAATATTTCAATTTTCAAAATACTGACTGTATAGAACGGTATAACATATTGGAAACTATAATGCCTACTCATTTAGTTGTTTATTAAGTAAATCAGAATTACTCCATCATCCTTATTATAAGTGTTTCGAATTCCTAGATTAAACCGAACCCACAAGAATCAGTTGTAGGGAAATGCTTCCCTGACGGTGCGGTCGGGAACGGTACAATCACAATCGTAGATTCGCACATCATCACCGCGTGTTTTGTATAAAGCACTCATTGATTGGATGATCGTGTGGTCGAAAATAGCTTACAGTACTGTCAGACTGGCTGGCTGGCTGGCAGCTAGTTATATGCAAAACACCTCTAAGACCTTCTCCAACATCAACACGAATTTCGTGTTCAATAAAGAAAGAAGTGTTGTGGTAAATTAATTGCTCTCTTTTTTTTTTTTTTTTGCATCGTTCACCATTATGTTGGCAAGAATCCAATTTGGGTTCTCCTAAAGTTGCATTTCCAATCAATTAAGACTGATGTCGAGTCATAATCAACAAATCTCCACCTTGATGAGAAACCCAACTCCATCTTCATAATCCGTCGTCTCTTCGGAGCGTCGTTCGCTATAAATGCTGACCAGATCCCAACAATTATGGATTTTGGTTAAAAGAATATGCTTCGATAACAAATCCAACAATAGAACATTGCTATGTGAAAAATCATGGGCCTTCTCCAACGTCAACATGAATTTCATCTTCAAGAATAAATTAATTTCCTTTATGCGCCAATACGATCTAGGTTTCTTTGCAATTCAATAATGCACCAAAATTTAAATCAATCGAGATTAATTTCAAGTTGTAATCAGACAATCTAAGAATATCATCACACACTTCTCGTTGTGCATCACTTAACCCTATTTCGGTCTTTCTTTTGCTTTGCAATAGGTAACTTCATAGAGAGCCCTTGTACGATACATGACATGTCATGTAAACATAGTGTAGTGTCTTGGTTTTTTTTTTTTTTGGCTCTTTTTCTTTTTACATTTGATAGTCCCATGTCCATTATGCAACCCTTAATGAGCAAATTATTGTAGAAACCTAATCAACTTTAGGAATCACCAAACCGGAGTTTTTGTAAAAGTCGATCATGTTCTCAACAAGATACTTTGTGCGCTTTTATTCACACAGCTTCATGTACTCGTAGTCACTTTGGCCAAACTCGATGAACCTGGACATTTCCTCAGGTGAGTTCCTGGTGTTTGTCGGTTAAATCTTTTCGAGTATCTAAGGTATATTCTATTCGTTAAGAATTCTTTAAATTCCCGTGATGAGTTCCGGGTGTTCATCATGCCTGTGATTTCACCATGACATCATGTTCCGGTGCGAAACTTAGGTAAATTAAGCTCGTAAATTGCGAATTATGTCGCGCCCTATACTCATAACTAATTCACCGTGAAATTATATATATATATATATATATATATATAGTTTAGGGGTTCACATGCACCTTAAACTTTGTGGTGGCCCAACGTTCACATCACATCTGTGCTTATTACTCTAGGGTAATAACTTTTGCCAAGGAGGAGAACTTAGCGGTCAAAGTTTGACTCCACTTATAAAGCTCGGGGAAGGCACGTGATATCCAATTATTTACGAGCACTGCACTTGGATAATAAATTACCCAATTTTTTTTCTTTTCTTCAGAAAATGCACGAAAAGAGACACTTAATTACTTGTTTAATTTTACTTTTAGTGTATTGCTTACCATCATTACGTAGTTAAGTTGTGGGGTAGAGAGATTAGAGGGCGATGAAGACGAGGATTGCGTCTTATCGAGCCCGTGTATAGATAATGATATCTGTCATTCCGTGGAAAGCGTTGTGCAATATAAGGGAGCAAAGCGCCACCTCCTCGTACTTTTTTGTTTTTTCTTTCTTTATTTTATTAGGGTTTTTATTGAAGAAGGTTTGGTATGACACTTGTCAAGTCACTCGATCAAGAAAATAAATGTCTTGTTAACCTCTTTAACCATTCTTAATGTGGAAAAGGTTTAGATTTTTGGTTCATCGATCACGGATGACATGAGAGAGATTTTGAAATAACAATTTTTTTTAAAAAAATTGGAAAGCACACTCGTTAGCAAGATCCTAGAGAAGAAGGTTATGTTAATTGAGAATTGCTAAGTATATGAGTGTGATTTTATTTTCCAAAGCACTAATCACAAACTAAAAGAAAAACTAATTTGTTGAAAATTATGGGTAGAATTACCGAAAAAGTTGCAAATCTGTTGTAATTGTGTCAACTCAATCTTAAACTATATTTTTTTTACCAATTAAGTCATAAACCTTTTGCAACTCGCGAATACGAGAGCTGCTGCTGAGCATGCGAAGGGAGATTGGAGAGAAATCCATTGTAAGATTTTTCCTAGGAAAACAATATTCGCTCCAAGGACAAATCTTTGTCTCAACAATAACTCTTCTCTTCCGCGCAAGCTAGCCTCTTTCTTTTATGCCTTGAAAGCCACCCGTTCCCAATCTGTGCCAGCAGCCGCGGTAATACAAAGGATGCAAACGTGAATTCAGTTGAAACTCACGCGATAAATTTTTAATAATATTTTGATAATTTTTTTTAATTTTTTAATAATTTTTCTATCTTTTTTTATAGGTTTTGGGTCGGCCCATAACCCACAAAAAAATAATTAAAAATAGTAAAATATTAAAAAAAATTGTCACGTCAGCATCGGTCGGCCAAATGGATTGAATTGATACAATTGTAATAGGTTTAGGACATTTTTAGTAATTTTTTCAAAATTTTGAGATGGTTATTTTGAAAATTTTGCTAGCTACTAAGCATAACTTATTGTGGATGGCTGAAATTTTTCCATCTTCAACCCCTTAACAAGTATTTATGAGGGATTCTATACTTGACTTATTTTCTTATTTGGTAATCTAACAAGTACCTAGAACACTCGATAAGAGAATTCTAAAAAAAAAATAGAAAACGAGTTCAATTGACTAACTTTTTTCATGACATGTTTAACTGTTATTTTGAAAATGGGATAATGACGCATATGGTCCCTGAACTCTGATCCAATGTACAATGTGGTCTCTGAGCTTTTAATTAACCAATATGGTCTATGAACTTTAACTCAATGTGCAATGTGGTCCATAAACTTTTAACTTGACCAATATAATCCTTGAACTTTTGAACATGTTCTACTTAGTCCCTGAATTATAGAAAGATGTTCAATGCATTCCTTCCTTTAGTTCAAGTTCCCGGACAACCTTGAACGTTTTCTTATGGTCGAGGGATTAAGTTGAACTTGTTCTAAAATTCGGAAATCACATTAAACAAATTGAAAGTTCATTGACCACATTGCACATTGGACCAAGGTTCATGTGCCATTTTCATCGAGTGAAAATTCAAGGATCACATCGTATATTTAGTCAAAGTTTATGAATCATTTGTGTCATTTTCTTTTTGAAAATCGAAACCTCTTTTGTTGAGTAACTTTATTGAAACCTTTTCGTCAACAAGTTCATCGAAACACTAATTTAACCTTTCTGCATATAAGTAGTACTTAGAAATTAGGTTATAGAGAAATTACTCCTTACGAACGATCATCAGCCCTCAACGCTTCAACCGGCAAAGAGCACAAAAAGATTTTTCTTTTCTCAAACCAATCTTAAATTAAACAATATAATAAAAGGAAGAAACCTCAAATCCGACGGCCGGAAATCCCGGCGATTGACAGTGATTGGATCCGAGCGGTTGCAAGTCGGTCCTCTTCATTAGTTTCCGCGAGAATTTAGACTTCTTCTTTTTAAATTTTTAATTTTTAATTTTTAATTTTTTTAATTTTTGTGGGGGTCCGGAGATTAACTTTTTTCACGACAATGATGGAATTAGGGTGCCACATGGGAATTTTGTCCTCACCGGGAATGTTATTTTGTCTTGTCAGATAAGTCATTTTCTCTTCACATCAATCCCCAATTTTTTTGAAAATTGCTTGTTTCTTACTTGGGTAAACACGATTGCCAAATCCAAAGTTAAAAAGAGTCGGATTACGCTAATCGCAAAATCCAAGTTAAACAAAAAGAAAAATTGAAAAGCAAATCTTGTTCGGATTACATATAAAAAAAAATTATTGACGATCTCGGGTTCGGATCGCGCGAATATTGCTTAGCCGGATCGATTTCGCAGTTCTCGACCCTCGAAGCTTTAATTGAAGGAATCTGTGACCACACTATCTAGTTCATGATACAATGGAAGAGAAGTTAGGTAGGCATGTGCAATTTGGGATGCAAACCCTAATTAAGATTTAAGACATTAATGAATGATCTAGGGTTTATACGAGCAGTGAGGTAGCATGGTCCTGTCGCATGCAATTTTCTCTTGATTGGCAGACTTTTTTTCGGTTTTTTGGTGGCTAGAAAAGGATGTGTGGAGTCAAATTAAAACATTCTTTTGAGGAAGAAGGATGGACAAAAGGACAATTTTCTTTCATTTGATGGGAGGCAAATTGATGAAAACATGCCTTAAAAATTAATCGAGGCCGAATTTCGGTTCATTTTATCGTGAGCGAGCAAGATTTTTTTTTTTCCCCATTTTTTTTTTCATGGTAACACGGGATATCAAACTTTGGGGTCGATCAATTTCCACGGATGTACGTAAAGTGTCGCACCCAACGCCCATGACCTATGTTCATCGGGCAAAACTTGACTCAACGTTCTCTCCAATTAATCTATTTGTACGTCGTAATATCAATTGGACAATAAAATTCACGGTTCTTACATCATAAAGGGAAACAAAAAGCCCCCGAAGTCAATCTGCTCTAAATGTTGCCAGCACACACAACAATTTACAGCCCTTAAAGTCAATCCACTCTTAATTAACTTCATGTATCTCTTGATTAAGCTCCAAAGTTCAACTTTTGTTTTTTTGTGTGTCGAACCTAAACATTTCAAAAGTGTATAAAACCCTAACTTTCACTTTCAGTGACCTACCATGAACAATTATCCATCATGAATCATGTGGGGTTCATATTGGATGACAACGTGCGCTACACAATCTGATGTTACACTTAAATACCGGTCTTTATCAGCTAAATCGCATGCTAAAACATCGGAGTTCTCCATCAAGCCAAAACACGGCGAGTGACGAAACGATGATTCGCCCGAGGAAGCCGATCAACCCCGATCATTACATCCGAGAACATAGAACGCGAAAATTGATCTCGCTTATCTCCGGATAGCCGTTAGAAGGGCCAAATCCATATCCTAAGTTAACCACGCAATTGGCTCCTCTTTCTGGAAAAATTTCGCTGGCGCAGCAGTAGGGTTTGGCCATGCAAAGCTTGGGCGAAGGAATTCTGACGAACGTTGAGCGTGACAGTGTCCAATTCTGGATGGACGTGGGGGCGGGAAGGGAGGGGGAGGGAGGGGCCAGTCTTCTTCGACGCAATAATTGAGTGAATGTCAGGAATGCAGCGAGTCTGGATCACCAGACTGGCGGGAGGATGACCTCGAGCCCTGTGATTGTTCCCCTTGGCCCTTTGACTCTTCCTCTTTTGCAGCTTTCGGGCGGTTCTCAGAGTCAGCTTTCTTGTCTCCTCCTTTCGTACTCCAATTCGGAAATTAAAATAAAAAGGAAAATTATCCTTAAGTCCGCACCGGATCTCAGCTCCTGTTTCGATCCACAACGAGGGCCCTCGAGCTAGGGACTCGGACAGAAACCCCTGAAATGGAACTGAAGTGATCGACTCGCGGCTCGCGGGGCAAAGTAGCAAGCTCGATGATCCAAGTCTGTCTGGGATTATCGTCCCGTCTCCCTCCAGTCCAGCGGTACTAGAAACCAGAATGGGGGATTCATCGCCTCTTGGAGTTTGCTCGGCATGTTGATCAAGTGATCAAGCTCGAGCTCAGGGAGCATGGTGGCAATAGTTCGGCGTAGAGATCGAACGTAGTACGACCGAGAGGTGAAGCCCGGAGGCCAAGGCCGAGGCCGACGTGGAGAAATTTTCGAGGTTCTTTCGGGAGTATGACTGTGGACTTTTCCCTTCAATGTTTCATCGGACCGGTCCCGTCTTGCGTATGTTAAATTCTTTCCAAATGAAAGGATGCCAACGCGCGAGGGGGGCTTGGAAATTCCGCAACCGGTGTAAAACTAAAAACCCTAGAAGAGGAAGAAGAAGAGCCTTCCTAAGTAACTCGAGCGCAATTGGATACGAATTCGTGCGCCGGAATCCCTCCTTTTTCATTCCTCGCTAATCCGAAACCGGTGTCTCTAAGAATCGCCACGAACTGGCCGGTCCAACTAAACATCATCGATCCCGACTCCTTACCAAAATTCTCAACATGCCCGGTGCCGGCGCTTCGAACATGTTCTTCGACACATCCTGATGGATCTTCCGCTTTTAATAAACGGTAAGATGAGACATAACAATGGAGGGAGGGAGGGAGGGAGAGGGAGGAGGAAAAAAAAAGTAAATTCACGTCATTGTCAGGCCGAACGGATCGTGACGGTGAGGGCGTGCAGCCAAAGATTTCACGGTTCGCACCTACGCACACACGCGTGTGATTGGAAGGGGGTGACGGTATAGAGATTAGTCAATAAAATACGCACGAAATAATTCTATGTATTAATTTCAATTTCAATTTCGGAGCGTTGGCTAAACGCCGTCGTTAAATCCAAATTGCGAACTCAAAAATCGATGACGTGGGTCTTCTTCTCCACATTTTGGATTCAACCTTTATCTTCTGAGCCCCGTGACTCCATTCTCTTGGGGCGAGAACAGAAGGATGTGGAGATACCCTTTTTTGAACTGGTTTGGTTTCGGGGCGGGGGCATCACATGTATAATTTCGGGTCCACCAACTTTTTTTTTTTTTTTTGGCTTTCCCTTTCCTTCCTTCCCTCGCGTGGGATTTTTGTGTACACAAATGTTTGGCTCCTTCTAGGTTTGAAGTGAAGAGGTTGAAAGCGATCCTTCTGTCTTTTTTTTTCATATCCTATGAAGCACCACTTAAACCTCGTAAATCGGATAAATTCGGATATTCGACTGGCCTTGATCGGGGGAGATTACTAAAAAAAAAAATCATAAATTTATTGTAATTATATTAATTCAATCATAATTTTAATTTTTTTTTGGGCCAATTGAGCCCTTCCTTTTTGCATTTATGCCAATCTAGTCCGCCCGGCTAACTTTGGCTGGCCGGCGCTGACGCGATAATTTTTAATAGAAACGAATTGAATCGGCACAAATTGACACAAATGCAAAAAAAGTTTAGGAATTAATTAACAAAAAAAAATTAAAATTGAATTGTCACAATTGCAATAGGTTTATGACTTTTTTTGATCATTTTCTTCTTGACCCGCGATAGTTTACACGCAATGGATGTGAAGAGATTGTTTTGTTTGGAAGGGTTAGGTTGTGGATCGGTGTTTGCTTTTGTAAATTTTGAGCTATTGTTGCATACACATCAATATGGGTTTTGTGAAGGGAAATGAACAAAAGTCGAAAACCTTTGGTCCGTAATAGAATAATCGCATTGTTGAAAGACCAAGGGACAACATATGGGGTGCAAAAATGCGGCTATGTCCCCCAAATTCCTGAATCGCAACTTTAGTCCAATGATGGCCTTGTAGTTGTAGCCCGATCATGATCGTAAACTTTTGGCTTCATGTCCGACCTTTTACAATTGTTTATATGAATAATAAAAATATCAACAACAACAGCAATAATAATAATAATAACAATAACAACAACAGCAGCAGCAGTAGCAAAAACATAAGCTATCTAGTGATAGGGGACATATACAGAATCCATGGAAGACCAACAGACAAACCTCAAATCAGATGCTATAATTGGACTCGCAAATCAAACGTTTAGGTCTTGATCGCTCGTTATAGATATACTCGCGCAATTCGAATGTTAAAAATGGACACTGGCTATGTCCTCCGGGCCATCCAAGACGAATACCCGAACAGCCTTGTGATTGTATCTAGATAGGTGAAGTGATCTCTGATTGTGTCGCGCAAATCGGGCGACCGATGCATAGATACTCTCTCGATGTTACGATGAACTATTTCTTGGTTAAGCTTAACTTAGCAAGCGGCCAGTAGCGGACCAAATCGACTATGGTTTGGTGGGGACGAATAGATCTCCGGATCTAAGATTTCGAATGCCCCCCTTTTGGCCTCTTTTGCTTTCAAGGAAAAGGACCGGAGAAGAAGTCAGATATGGTACCCGGGACCGCCATTAATGTAACGTTTGGTAGTAGGAGAAATCTTGTAATTGAGCTTATTACAGTGAGAGGTTAGCAGAGTAATCGACAGCTTGGGGGAGAAAATTTAAATTTACTAGCTATGGCGAGATTGCGTTGAAATAATCGCGGCTTCGAAGGATTAAGTACCAGGAGTATCTTGATCCGACCCAAACTATTAATTTGATAGATCGCATAGATCAATTTGGTTTCGTTCGATTTCGCCGGGAGTATTGGCTTTTTGGTTTTACTGTGAACGCCCCTAATAAGTAGCCGTGGTAAGGGAGCTGAAGAAAATAATAAATATGAGACGAGCACGATGAAAGATTTTGTGAGACCACTACCAACTGCTCTAAAAGTTTAAGCTATTAGAAGAAGACGTGGTTTAATATTTATATATTCCAACACTCCCCCACGCTTAGTCTGGTTTTTTTGCCTAGTACTAAGCGTGGACAAATTTATTGGGGAGACAAATAGGGGCCTGAAAAGATTTGAATTCAAGACCTCCTGCTCTGATACCATGATAGATTTTGTGGGACTACTGCCGACTGTTATGAAAGATTTGGTAGGACCACAACCAACTGCTCTAAAAGCTTAAGCTCTTAGAAGAAGACGTGATTTAATATTTATATATTCCAACACACGAGTTTATGGCAAGGATGGAAAAATGAGATAGATCAAATCTTGAACAAGTTAATTCTCCTAGATTCCCAACCCCCCAAAATAATTCTCTAAGGCTGTGTTTGGTCGTCAGGATTAGACTGCATAGGATATGATAAGAAATCCAAATACTTTATCATATCATATCTACTGTTTGGTGAAATACAGATATAATGTCGTAAAAATAGAGGTAAGGCGCAGCTAAAATCGACTTTGTTTTGCTGAAATATCAGAATGCTTTAGAAATTTCTCAGTGATAAATCTGATGAGTCAATTATTATTGAGCAGAGGTTTGTGCCATTTAAATTCGAGCACGATATCAATTGAATAGAACCTAGTAAAATCAGGGGCCTTGATTTGCAATCGAATCCTTTGAAAATGAATCGTTGGCCATACTTGTTATCTTATCAAGTGAGTAAATAAGTGTTGAACAACGAAATTATTAAACATCTTTTCACAAGTTAAGAGATGCACTAATGTAGGTCGTCAAAGAGAACTACCTTGAAAGTCGATGATCAACCTCGAGTTTTCCATAACATGTGGAGGCCCCTTTCAAATGTTGATAATGTTCAAGCGGTTAATGAACGAGGGACGTGATCTCATATTACACCAAACTATCAAGAATGAGGTCGTGGAGATACCCAGCTTTACTGTTGGCAACCCCAACTTGGCTCCGTTGGAAAGGCAACCACAATTAACAATTGCCGTCGCCGAAGAGGCCGCTTGGCATGACAGAGAGGTGGCCCGACACGAAGGAAAGGCGGTGGTTGTGGAAAAAACTTAATCCTTCTCGTATTTGCTCTCTTGAGAAATTCCATCAAGCTTTGCACATGTTTGAAGTTTTTTTACAAACAACATGGCAATTAAAGAACAAGGTTTTTTTTTTTTCTAGAAAGAAAAGAAGCTTGGTAGGACTGATTCATGGCTTGCTGAAAAGCAAGCCACTAGTAGCGTGAAGGCTGGTGGCGTCGATCCCATGGCCCCTCTCGGGAACCGGATCAGATTCAGCTGTATTGTTTCCAAGTGGGTCCACGGAAACAACGAGTGGTTCCTAGTTTTAATTTTTGGAAACCGGTCCTTAATGGGCGGTCCTCGATTCTAGTGTGAGAATTGATTACCCCTAAATTTCACTACTCTCTACTTAAAGGATGATTAACATAGACCTATGGTATAGATGTAAATTCATTTCTAAATTTTTCAATTTGAAATATTTAATACTAAACCTTTTGACGATTTATCAAATATAGTCCTCTTGATTAGTTTTTGCCGAAAATTGTTCACGTGGAAGCAAACTGTCCTATATGATACAACTAGTTTGACATAAACAATTTTTGTAATTTTTTTAAATTTTTTGTTTATTTAATTTTTTTTTTTAAAAAATACAAATGCTATCCACATTGGCACTGGTCGTATCATGTAAAACAGCTAGTGTCCACGTAAATAATTATTGACTAATTTGGATTGGCCGAAAAGTTCAGGACTAAATGAGCAATTGTCAAAAGTTTTAAGATTATATTGGCCAAATTAAAAGATTTAGAATTGAATTAATATCCTCATAGAATAGATTTTAGAACATTTTTTATGATTTCCCCTCGGCGTACCAATTACAATTACATACAGTAAATCTTATTCTGTTTCTCCTTCGAGAACAGTAGCTGAAAACCACACGAAACTACATTTACTAGTGATGCGAGAACTTATTTATCAAGTGGAACGATAATCACATCATTTAGTACAAAATGGCCATCATAATTCGAGTTCTACTGACGCCTTTGATTGGACGAAGCAAAGACTAAACAACCATCGGACTGTGTCTCAATTCTTGGTGGCCAGTGGTGCACCGACCTCAACAGTGTCATGGTCATGTCATGCTTCCTGCTGGGCCATCACACCCGGCTTTCTCTCCAAGACAGAAGCCACAAACATGTGCATGTCATGTCACCAACATAGATGCATCACCTTAAAGCCACAAATGTTGCCAGGACTCACTTCATTGCTCACACCCACTTTATGTTCCTTTTCATTTCAATGATATCGCCACTTCTCAGGCTCAACCCGGTAAAACCGCACTTATGCAATGACACCGGAACCGGTCGGATTTGCGATCTGCAATAAAAACCAATGTAAGCCTCTCCTACAAACAAAATTCGACTGCAGCGAATAATTGATAGCTCAATTTGTTAGGATACACATGTGAGTGAGTTGTATAAAAGAAATTCCAAATCGGAGAATCGATATGGTGTAAAACAATTAATATATCATAATTAGCCCATAATATAATAGATTAAGCTTTTGAGTGAAGGTAAGTCCAACTGAATATATTGACGAGCTCGGACTTGAACTCCCTCTTGACCATCTCCCCGAATGAAGATATCGAGCTTCTACCACATCATCCCAACACAATTGTTATTGAGGACCTAGCAGGTCCATCCCAGAAAGCAAATTAAGTTACACATGTCGATGTGCTATCGGTAAGAATAAGCAAACATCCTTAGAGGAATAGGAAGAAGTATGCCAAGTAATTCAGCTTTTCCCATTCTCAAGAATCGGATGGACTTGATGGAGCTTAATTCACACGTAAAAAGAAAAGTAGTTCTGTCAAGCTTACACAAATCCAACTATTGTTCATGTTGACAACTAATATGTTTCCAGTCTGTAAGAAATAAACAAATGCAAGAAAAAAAAAGAAAAAAAAAAGGATAAACAAATGCAGATAAGAGAACAAAGCAACTGACCCTACAAGCCAAGAACCGGATTTACGTCTCATTACTGTGTGTGTGTGTGTGTGTGTGTGTGTGTGTGAGAGAGAGAGAGAGAGAGAGAGATCAGTTGCATGTGAAAGTAGTGTTCACAAAAGCCAACCATGTTTGTTCCTGAAGGAGTACTTACAGACTCAATAGGCATGAAGGAATCAACAGCACCCAACTAATGCCAAAAAAATGCTGTGTCTTTGTACAATCTAAAGGCTCGCACCCTATTATACAAAATGGGACACGTCAAAACTAAACAAAGATGCGTCGTATCCTTCTACATCTGATTTCCCGTTACTCATCACCTACTGGAGAGAAGCTTCTGCAATTGACCACTCATCACTGCAGCACTGAGATCTGGTATTGAATACAAAGCAAGATATAACGTTAGTAAACTTAGAGAAAGATCTCTGAGCAAGGATGTTTCAGGCGAAAATCGTCCTAAAGCTATCACTGTAAGGGATAGAAAGAGAGGAAAGGAGGAACAAAACAGGAAAGAGCCAAGGACAGACCATCAGAGCCACCAATATGCTTCCCATTCACGAATACTTGTGGGACAGTGCGTCGACCAGTGAGATCTAAAAGAACGTTTTGAATTCGACCACCATCATCTGCATGAGGTCAAGAACATAGAGTAATTACTTTCTATTTACCAAAAAGGAAAAAGGTCTTACTAGTTTTACTAGTTTGCTCCAAAGAAAAGCATCAAAGCATATAAAATTTTGTAATAGTTCCCATGAATCATCTGAAAAATCCATCAACAAAGAAAATACGAGCAAGTACCTCTAAGATCAAGTTCCACAACATAAGGTCGCTCATGCAGTTCACTGAAAATGCGCTTGGCACGTAAGCAGTACCTGGCAACACGAAAAGACAAGAGTCTATGATTTAAATATCAAGAGATGACATAGGAACCCTGACCAAACGGCCCAATGGTTTGTGGTTTGGGGGGGGGGGGGGGGGGGGAGGGGGGGGATGGATGATGTTTGCTTTTCAAGCCCAGGCCCATATACGTTACGACCAGAGAATGAGAGAATGAGGGAGAGCATCTAAACAAAAAGAAGGAACTGTCAGCAGATTAATAATTTGATATACTTGTGGAATGCACATTGCGCGTGTTCATGCAGAAACGGTAGCGATGTGCAATGCAGAAACTTTACCCCAGCCAGCAAACTCATTTGGCCACATCCACTTAGCAAAAAGAGGTAACATGCAGTTCTGAATGGCATTTATATAATTCCAATGGGTAGATGGACAACTTGTTTGGCACAGTAACAGCTGATCCTCTTGTTGTAAATCTTTGACCTATCATTCATATACGTCAAAACAACAGAAGTCTGCAGAACTTCAGCTCCTGAACACTAGAAACTGCCAGATTGAGCTTTGGAGGCATCATAAGATGCTGCAATTTCGTTCCTGGTTCTATACATATTGAGCCTGAAAGTCCAAAACTCTCTTAACTGCTTCCTAATATAAAAATTACTTGAAAGATACGTTTTTCAGGAGTCCAACCCTTTCCTTTCAAATAGCTCCGCTCTGTTACTTCTATCAACTTAACAATCCAACAAGCTCTTTCTCAACCAATTTCTACTAAATTAGGATTAAAAACTGCCTAAAAGAGCATTTCAATTAGAACGGCAGCCGCTGCCAGTCCAAAATGCCAAAAGCACTATGAAGAGGAGCATCTAAAAGCACACTCATTCGGATTCAAGTTCCCTGAAGAGTCAAAAGAAAAGGTACAAGGGGAACTGTAGATGATTTATATCTTCACCTGAGAATTCTGGGCAAAATATTGGCAATCGAGCTATATTCACAACTAACGATTTCTCTAAAGAACAATTATCACATCACAAGATGTCCTCCCAAAATGCTCAAAGCCCTTTAACCATATAGGAATCTTCCACAAGCTTCTTCAATATTGATTTGCGATCCTGTACCTATTCGAACAATCTTCAAGACTGGACAGACTTCTATCGTGTCCTTCTATAAAAGACACAGTTTACATGACAAATTTCAGCGCGAAGTCAACGGGGTCCGTGGACGATAGAGTGAACATGCTAAAAGCAGTACCTCGACATAAAGGGCGAGATTAAAAAAAAAAAATAGGCACAATCATTCAAAACCTAGGAAAACAATTCAGGGGAAGCAATCCAATTCCGGGACCAACGAGCATGGATCAAAGTAGGCTACCGAAGAAAACAAAAAAAACCTAATCCTGTTGCTGATCGATTCGAGAATAGGTCCAACAATCGAGTTGATGACCGAGGGGGGAGACAGGGAGAGAGGGAGAGAGGGAGAGAGAGAGAGTACGGGCAGGAGGATTTGGAGAAGATGGCGATCTTGTTGGAATAGATAACGTTCTGCACGAAGGCCGACGATGAAGTAGAGGCAGTGGCCTCCTTCGGAACGACTCCGAGAGACAGTAGCACCACCACAAGCCCCGGGAGAAGAAGGCGAGCTCTCCGGTGGTAACTGCCCATCATCATCTTCTTCTTCTTCTTCGCTGAAGCAGGAGGAGGCTGGCGATGCTTCGCAGGTCTGGTTTTCTTCTGCTTCTTGTGAGCTCCGTGTGAACTGCAAACTGCAAAGTGCGAACCCACGTTTTTTGAAAAACCTAACGGGCCCGCCTAGCCCGCCCCGTAGCACAGCTCGGGCTCGCTCTTCAGACGGGCGGGCCACTTCTGTCGGGCCGGGTCGGCCCCCACCGCCCCCGAAATCGCAATTAGAGTGCTTTTTTCCCCCCCTGGTCGAAAGAGTGTGTTAAAGGTGTAGCACAAAAGCAACTCACAAAGATCTCTATCTCGCACAATATTTCCACTAAGCTCTACGTGCATCAAAGATCGAGAAGATCGGGGCGCCTTCTGATCATAGCTAATAACGTAATCTATTGATTTGCAGCTCATCAATTACCCACAATACTTGAAAAAAAGACATATTTAAAATGACGTTATTTTTCTTAAAGGCGAGCATGGTTTTCCGAGGTAAAACCTAAAACCTGAAACTGAACCCGCGAAGAACATGTCCAGTTCCAAATTTCAACGTATGCATGGTAGATTTCGGGTTTCGAAAATTGGAGAACCTATTCCAACGAGCAGGTTCTAGATTTTTATATTTTTCTTAGTATATATCTTTGTTTAACTTTGAGGTATTCCATAGCGCTCAATGAGTGTGTAATCTGGAATCACTAGTCTGAGCTTCATTTATAAACTGTGACTTTTACTTTATTATTGTTTCTTGTTTGTCGGTATGTCTAAATATGAGTTGTCCTAAGTGAATTGTAGCGACAAATGATGGGCATTAAATGTGATGATTAATTGCAATCATTCAATTAAGAACTAAGATAGAACGTGATAGAATCTAAAACTGACCCTGAAACATGTGACAATGTAGATTTCAAATTTCAAGGTATACATGGTAGGTTTCAGATTCCAACAAATGAGGAACCTGTTCTATGACATCCTAGGTCGTTACTTACTGTCGTGCTATTCTTTAATTTGATATTATATGAAATACGGCGCATGCAGAAGGAAACTAACAGAACATTCATCGGCCATACAATAACATATGAGTGCAGTTAAAAGGACGTAGGCACGACGCCTAAGGGCATGGCCTCAATAGGTTTCATAACTTGTACTGCAATCAATAAGATAATTAAACAAATTTTGAGAATACTTACAATTATATATTAAAAGGGTATGTACTCCATCCATTTTCACCCAAAAGAACAGACATCTGGGAGACAACCGCAAAAGATAACCGCTCACACCTCCACTAACACTACTGGCGTACTCCATCGACGAGGAAAATGATTAAAAAAAAGTCCTAAATCTATTGTAATTGTGTCAATTCAGTCCTAAATCTTTTTTTTTTACCGATTTAGTCCTAAACCTTTGGTAATTATGTCATTTAAATCCATCTGGCGAACTTTGACTGACCCGCGCTAACGTGGACGCCGGCCGGCCGACCGCCCACTATTTTAATATTTTTTTGAATTTTTTATGATTTTTTTATAATTTTTAGGATTTCTTTTTTCTTTTTTTCCTTTCCATCTCCTCTCCTTTCCCCTCCCCTCCCCTCCTCTTCCCTTCCCTTCCCTTCCCTTCCCTTCCTTACAACTCTAGCCAACCGCCATAGTCCAGCGACAGGCCAGAGGCGCGGCCGGATAGGCCGCCTCGCCTGACCATGGCATGGTTCGACCTCGCTGTCGCCCGGCGAGGCAACGACGGAAAGGTCAAGCCTCGCCAAGGCTGGGCGAGGCTCAGCCTTGCAAGCCCAGATCTAGGCCGACAAGGTTGAGCCTCGATTGGTCATGGCAAGGCTCGACCTCGCTCGGCCATGGTGAGGAAGCGACGGCGATTGCAAGCCCAGGATCTGGGCCGGAAGAGAGTGCAATTAGAGATGGATTCTCGAGGGATGGCCGAGGGAGGGTGTCGATGGTGGTGGTGGTCAATGCAATTGAGACGGCCGCGGGAAACTTGAGCTCGGCCGAGACTGACAAACTCCTTTCGGAACAAGGAGGAAGAAGGAGGTGAAAGGAGAAAATGAATTTTTAAAAAAAAAAATCATAAAAATTATAATAAAAAAATTCAAAAAAGATTAAAATATTGTGTCACCGGCCGGTCGGCGTCCACGTAATTCCCGACAGGCCAAAATTCGTCAAATGGACTAAAATGACACAATTGCAAAAAATTTAGGACTGAATTGATATAATTGCAAAAGCTTTAGAACTTTTTTGGTAATTTTCCCCCATTGACGCCATTATCAGTCAATCACCACTACCCCGTGACCAACATCCAAAAAGTAGCTGCCATGGCACTCAGTCGTCAAAAGACCAGCTTGTACAGCCAGCATTGAACTCCACTACTAACCATTACTAGAGTTGTTACTGTTGTCGCTAGCATTATCTACAAGGGGAGATCAAAGCGGTCCAACCTAGTGGCCAAGGTCTCGCCTTAAACAATAATCAGTCTAGTCGAATAGATTAGAGTTCTACTTGCCTCGAGTTGAAGTATGGAGAAAACGGGATCAAGGCGGCACCACAGCGAGCTCGGCTACCCCTTCCTCCTTCGTGCGTTTCGCGGGTCCATCGAGAATGAGAGAGATGAGCGGCGAGTTGGGGTGATGGTGTTGGAAAATATAACAAAATGAAGTAACAATGTAGTCAGACTTTGAGGCGTGTAACCACTCTCTTTTAGGATCAATTTATCCCACGAAGTTGCTATAGGTTTCTAGTAAATTCCCTTCAGAATACAACAAAGTCACAGCTAGAATACTGGATAGCAATTCCAGTAAATCTCCTAAAATTCTCTGCGAAACAATGAAAGATGGCTATCTCTCTTTTTGAAAGAAAATTTAGAATGAAAGTTGATAATAAAACTGAACAGAATTGTCTATATATAAAACTAATAAACACACCTCTTGGTGTCTAAACTGTCCACGTACGAACGCACCTATTCACGTTCAAAACATCGCACCAATTCATGTTCGGAACATCGCACCAATTCATGTCTGAAACATCACACCAATTCATGTCGAAAAATTACAATTCTGACATGACCGTTCGTGGTGATAACAGTCATTCGGACACAACTGTTCATAAGTGACAAACGCCATTCGGACGCAACTGTTCATGTCCGAACAGTCGTAATTAAAAATAATAAAATAATTTATTTAAAAAAATAATTAAGAATTATTTATGGCTGCGGCGCGCAAGTGTGCAAAGTGCTAAATGCGTCTAATCCACCTGTCAAAATGGGTCTAAAACCCATTTATGAACCCATTTTTATATAAATGGGTCATTAATGGATCACTTTTTATTTTCACGTCAACCCATTTAAAACCTGATTTAAAAGGCCCAAATAAATGGGTATTAAATGGGTCTGCCTTGAGCCCATTTAAAACCCATTTGACTCATTTGACCTAATAGTCTTCGTCACTTCTCACTCTCCATCTTCCTTCTTCATTGTATCACCAGTAGCTCTCTCTCTCTCTCTCGGTTTATCTCAGATCTACCTGGCATTGCTTGTGGCACTACAAAAAACTTGTCTGCATGTACCCACTGAGTTCGGATCTTGATGCGTGGTTTTCACCTTCGCGTTTGATATTGGAATTCGTCGATTCTTCTACGAATTGGTAGAGCTGCCCGGCTACCGGCCAAGCGCGGACGCGATCTGAAGCGTGGATTTGTCGACCTCGAGGGCGCAGTTCTCGTTGTGCAGGCACTCGAAGCAGCGTAAACCGAGCTCGGCGAGTCGGCAACGGCCGTGACCCAGGCCTTGTAGATGTGCGGGTCCTTCGGGTCGTTCCAGTGGGCGGCGCCGACGTGGAGGCCGATGGAGAAGTCGCAAAAGTGGAGGCCCGCGGCCGATTCCGACCCCGCGGCGGCTATCTCCGTCCAAATGCGACGGATCGAGGTGACGTCGTCGAAGTGCATGCGGATAGTGGCGGAGTGGGAGAGGTTCCAGTCGTAGCTGGAGATCTGGCAGCCGTGGGCGATCCAAACGGAGCCATCGGGGTGGGCAAAGAGGGCGGAGGAGAATCCGCAAGAGGCAAAGCGGATGGCGGCGACGACAGAGGTGTGGCGAAGGGGGGGTCATGGCGAAATGGAGGCGGTTGGTGCGGAGGAGGGAGAGGATGACGGAGAAGACATCCGGATCGCTCGATGAAGATGGGGTGGGTCCAGTTCAGAGATAAATTTTATTAAATTAAATATAGAAGTGTTTTATTAAATGGGTGTCGCGACCCTCCCCTCGAGGCGGAGCAGGCTAATGGGCCGCCCGATCGCTGGCTTGATCGGACGCGGGCCTCTCCCAAGGTCCATTACCCAAATCGCAACTGCTGGATATACGTGGTCGACCTTCAGTGTGGTCTAGTGACATGTGATGAATGTACATGCCTAGGAGTCGCCACCAATCGTTTCGTGGAGGGTACGATCGGAAACCCTATCGAATAGTTAGGAGTGGTCTATTCGATTCTGTGAAAACCAGAGAATTGGGTTCGGGGACTTAGTTACGCCAACTATCGGAGTTGATGCCCTTTCGGTACCTAAGCTGAATGGTTTATCTGATCCTAGGATTTCATACAGATGAATGAGGTACAGATCCTAAATCTAGGAGTTCATGCAGATGGGAATGACTGCCCTATCATTCACAATCAATAGAAATAAATGCGCAAATCAAGGATCCATTACATGCGGATAAAACACATGAAATCAGCATGGTATCCCTAATGAGGCCCTATTAGTCTAGAGAAATATCAATCAAGGCTTAGGAGTGATTTGGACATGATTCGCCCAAGAGGGGCAGAATCGTAATTTTGAATAATTCGGGGGAAAATTTACCCTTAAAAAGGGTAAATCTGTCATTTTAGATGAATTGGGCAGTCAAAAGATGGGGGAAATAGGATTGGCCCTCAATCCAATCTATTTCCTATTTTTTGGGAATTTCCAGGATTTTTCTAGAATTTAAAAGTGATTTTACCCTCGGAGGGGTAAAATCATCATTTTGGGCAAAGATGAGAACTGAAAATCTCAAATATTAGGGTTGGTCGTCCACCTGACCCAAACCCTAACTTTAAGCAATTTTCAGAACTCGATTGAGACAAGGAAGATGATTTTCCCAATGAGGGGCAAAATTGTCATTTTGGGAAAAAGAGGCGGGACTCGAAAACCCAAACCTAAGAATTGGTCACCTACCCGACCCTAATTCTTACCTTGGCATTATCGATTTTATCTTGCATACACAACAAAGGCGACTTACCCTTAAAGGGTAATGTCGTCAAGTCTCGGAAGATCGGATAAGAAACCCCAAAAATAGGGTTGACCAGTTGTCTGTGGTCAACTCTCGATTTTTGGGGATTTCTGGAATGTCTAGGATTTTTCCACAATTTTTTTTTGAATTTTCTGGAATTTTCTAGCATTTTTTTGATTTTTTTTTAGGATTTTTCTGATTTTTTTTATTATTTTTAAAATCATTTTCTGATTTTTTTATTAAAAAATATTATTCGGGCCGGGTCAACCCGACCCACTCGGGTCGGAACCCGGCCCAGACTCGGACCCGCGCAGACTGAGGCTCCAAAACGACGCCGTATCTGCCCTTTTTTATTTTTTATTATCTAGACTTAATCCGACGGTTCCTATTGAACCGCGTGGCTAATCCACGACCGCCGGATCAGATTACTAAAACCTACGGTTCAGATTAGGCGAAGACTCGATCAGGGCCGTCTGATCAGACTACTTAAACCTACGGCCACGATTAGATCCCAAGACTCGATCTAGACCGTCTATTCATATTAACCTAAACGACGCCGTCCACTAACTAACCCATACAGCGCCGTTTCAACCAATTTTTATTTTCAAATTAAAATCATTTTCGAATTATCCTAAATTCTAATCCGACGGCCACCATTTATTAGACTCAATTAATCTCAGCCGTTGGATCTACCTATTCGAATAACAACCTCCAACGGCCGAGCTGACTAGACACCACGTGGACCAGTCACGTATTGCCACCTAGACCTTTGACTCGTTGACCTCGCCACGTCAGCTTCGTCTTCAACCTCGCGACTCCGGCAGAATGGACGGCGGAGCTTCTCCGGTGCTGATCTAACGGTGAAATCTTGACGGATTGGAGCGAGACCGGCGACAATCGACTCGCGATAACCTCTATTTTAACATATCTAAGAATCACGACATTTTATTCACAGAATTGCAAGAATCACGCAAAGTGCCGAGTACGGCCATGGGAGTTCGATCGCGTAATTTATCTAAAATCGTAGCAATTCAATCACAGAACAGCGTCAGTGGAGGTTCAGAAAGCTCACCTCGAGCTCCGATTGAGCTCGCTCGGCCCAGATTTGGCTGGGGAAGGATGAACAGCGGTCGGCTATAAAGGCTAAGTTCGAAGACTCGATTCGGATTGTTCGGACAAAATCGATGCAAAATCAAAGTGCAGAGATGGTCAGTGATGTCTAAGGGATGAAACACACACGGGAATCGCAAAGATTGAAACCGAAATCAGGGGTCGCCATTGAAGACCAGAGCTTGAGCTCGAAGTTCGGGATTACCTGTTCTGGCGGTTTTGGGCTGCGCGGTCGATGGCGATAGCTTCCCCTTAGCACGGGCGGTCTCCTGATGATCTTCGCGAGCTGTGGTCTAGCCTGTAAAGGCCTGACCGCCGCTCTATGAATTCGAGCTCAATCCTCGACAATGGCGGTTAGAGGACGAGCCCTTTCTCTCTCCCTTTCGCTTTCTTTCGATTCTGTTTCCTCTTTCTCAACCGAATTTGCTCTCCCTTTGCTTCGTGAAGGCCGATTGGCTTATATACCTCAGTTCGGTTTCCCGCTCGAACAGTGGACGTTTGCCCACTTGGATTCACGTGCTGTCACGTGCCAAATGGTACGTCGACGGCGACGGAATTGGTTGGGAAACCGTTCAATCCCCGTTAGGAGCTCCGGCAAGCTCTATTTGGAACGAATTTGGTCTGAGCTCGCTTCGGTTGACTTTCGCAGGTCTGTGAGATTGACCAGCCGATTGCTTCTTCCTCGGGCGACCATTGGTCGTGATCTTAGTGTCAATCGACGGGGAACGATCTAAAGCTTTAAACCCCCACCAGTGTGTCTCCGATTGTGGTCGATTGGACGTTTGATTTGGTCTTCAAAGCTCAGTCTGTCACTGTTCATCTGCACGAGCGCTTTGGGGAAGAAGAAGACACTGTTCCGGACCGGTTCGACAGGTCCGACCGGTTCGAACCGGTCCCGATTTGCAATTTTCCAAATTAAATCCAAATTAATAGGAAATTTTTGCAATTGAACTTCATAATCGAATCTAGGGCATGAATTCTATCAAAAAATGTGATTTTGCCCAAAAGTTCATATCAATTTCAATAAAAACCCCAAATTTCCTTTTAATCGCAAATTGGGAAATTATGCAATTGAAGGTTCAAATGATCAAATTGAGTCAAATTACCTGTGCCAATCGATTCAAAATGGTGAAACCCATTGGCCAGTATGTTTAATTTGCAATGATAGCCCTTGAATTGAAAGTAATTTCAATTATGCTCAATTTCAAGGACTAAAAATGCAATTTTAGTATGCAATTTTGCCAAATTCGTGCAATTGAGCAATTTGTACAAATAATTGGGCTAAATTGCAATAAGGGACAGTTAGAATGGATGTCAAGATCCTAGAAAATGCCAAAATTGCAAATTAAAAGACTCAATTGATATTTTTTTCTCAAATTCAATAGTATGGGTTACAAAGGAACACCCATAATTGAATCTGATTTTGAACTTTTTGTGAGTTCAAAAATACAAGGGATTAAAAATAAAAATATTAGCTATTTTTTTTATATTTTTGTGACCTCAAATGCTATTTTTCTTGATTTATTGAGTATTTTTTATATTTTTTTAAAAAATACCAAAAATGTGAAAAATATGGAAAATTATTTTTTGATCAAAAATGGTTCCTTGGGCTTGGCCAAGGCCACCAAAGTTGATTTTGTAATTTTTTTGACTTTTTATGGATTTTTTGTGATTTTTCAAAAATAAAGCTGAAAAAGGCTTGGTCGAAAATCGGGTGTCAACAGCTGCCCCTCTTTGACAGGAATCTCGTGAGAGGTTTCGCTCAAAGACCGGTGACACCTGAGTCTAGACCGACTCGATTGGGGAAAAGAAAAACGAATCTTGACACTCAATCTTTCTTGTCCCGTTGGTGAACGCTCTGCTCCTTATTCTTTTGCTGACGTGAGAGAGAAAGTAGAGAGACCCACCTGCCTTTTACCTGTTTGATCACCTGCCTGATGCTCGTGCGGCATGCGCGGTTTATAGCGAGTTCAAGTGAATACCTAGGGACTCGTCTTTTTGAGTATCCTAGGGCGGTTAAATTCTAGCCTGTATGGTAGGCCGTACCAGAATGAGATTCCTATTCTTGACATGAATCTGTGAATGACGCACCCAGTCTCTTAGGGATTGTTAGGGGTTTTGATCCGTATGGTGGATCAGACCATGAATAGGACTCCTTTCTGCTAGGAACTTATGGATGACGCACCCAGTCTCTTAGGGATTTGTCGAACATTTTGATCCTTCAGGGGGATCAGGCCGAGAATAGGATTCCTATCCGCTAGGAACCTATGGATGACGCACCCAGTCTCTTAGGGATTGTCGGACATTTTGATCCTTCAGGGGGATCAGGCCTAGAATAGGACTCCTCTCTACTAGGAACCTATGGATGACGCACCCAGTCTCTTAGGGATTGTCGAACATTTTGATCCTATATTCTAAGGAATTAACTAGGATTTATACAAGTGAGGTGTGCCTAACCCTTAGGCTTCACCACATGGGCTATTCTGGATTTAGGGGTTACCTAGAACCTCACAGAAAGCTGATTTTGTCAAAAGTTTTCGATCCTATATTCTAAGGAATTAACTAGGATTCATACAAGTGAGGTGTGCCTAACCTTTAGGCTTCACCACATGAGCTATTCTGGGTTTAGGGGTTACCTAAAACCTCACAGAAAGCTGATACTGAAAATTGTCATTTCGACATTGAGGGTGATATTTTGGGATCTGGGTATTCCAGGCAATCCTGCAGAAAGCTCAAACCTATAAATTTGAAATCCCACAGAGGGATGATTTCGGAGATTGTCCTTTTGACATTGGGGGTGACATTCTGGGATCTGGGGACTCCAGGTATCTTGCAGAAAGATCAAACCTACAAAATTGTTCATAAGAATGTGTTTTCCTGAGATATGGAATTATCAGGGATCTTGCAGGAAAATAAACTTGAAAGCTCTTCTTCACAGAGCAAGGCATCCTTCTAGAATCTGGGGTTACCATGATTCCTGTAGAAGTTTAACCAAGAACAATAGCATTCTGAGATCCGGGGTTACTAGGAATCCGTCAGAAGCTTAATCATATAAACTTTTCTTCTCAGAGAAAGGTATCATTCTGGGACTTAGGCCTGCCACGAGTCCTGGAGAGGTTGTGTTCTTCTGAGATCTGGGATTACCAGGAATCCAAGAGAGGTTGTGTTCTTCTGAGGTCTGGGCTTGCCAGGAATTCTGGAGAAATTTAGACATGTTAAACGTTTCTCACCAAGAGTGATACAAGCCGTTTTAGGAGCCGAAGTCATCAAGAATCTTGCGGAAGTTCCAATCTGAAAATTTTCTTACCAAAGGCACATCAATGGTCTTTAAGTGATAGCTAATGTCAAACTGACAGCACTTTATGACTTATATTATAGTCATGAAAAAATTTCAATGAATGCATTACGATGCTGGAGGTTATTCAAAACACCTTGCAATATGCGGAAGTGATAAAAAAATTCCTTGTGGGACAAGTTTGAATCAAACAATCTGAAATTACCAAAAGAGTTTGGTTAAAATGTCCAACGGAGTATTCTCATCAAAGAGGACTTCTCACCGTTTTGAGATAATGGTCTTTTAACAAGAATGCACTCGAATTCCCTATCAAACCTGCGCCTAGGGTTCAGGATCATTCGCAGTGAATACACCTCGATCGATCAGGAGGACTTCTAAGGGACCGTAATGTTGGGCTCGGTCAATGGTTTTCAATGGGGGACTTGCGTGCAAGTCAAGGCTTTCGAAGAGAAGTCTTCAATGTCTGCTCCAGGTTTACAAGTCAAGAAACCTGCAAAATGAGAAAGAAATAATCTTGCTCGAACTTCTTCGAGCTAAGCTTAGACATTAAACCATATATCAATCCAAGTGCCTTAATCAGAAAAGGCTTTTCAGGGTTGTAATGTAGGTAGGTTTGGGGACCAAAAAGGCTTGTTTTTGGCTCAGAATACGCGAAGGGTTTAATATTGGTGATCATTGCAAGTTTTGCCGCCATCTTGCCCCTTCTAGTTCAAAGAGCGTCTTCAGTCTTTGAAGTGCATTGATAGTCTATAAAGAGCACTGTCAGTCTCCGAAGTGCACATTTGTCTTTAGAGAACATCTTTTTTATGTTAAGACGGCGTGAATAACTTGTCTATGCCTTTGTTACCTGGATGTGACATGATTTGGGGGCATCTTTCGTAGTTTAGCTCCCTTGGAATTTTCTTTTACAATCAGATCTCACTAGTGACCTATACAAAGGTATCATATCATCTTTTGGCAGTTACAAGATTAAACACATGGTTCACAAGTGTACAAGTATTTGGATGAGCATTGGCGTTGCTTTTACCAGGCACTTTGCTTTTTCTTGATGCCCAGGGTCGGATTTTTCTCTCTTTATTTTTGAAGTCCCACCTTTTCTTTTCTTTTGGGGACCATGATTTTCAAATGAGTGTCTTAGATGTACAACTTGAATCTTAGCACTCAAACATTAGTCCAGGAATTTTTACAAATCCTGTGTTTTGAACTCTTCCGCTCTTGAAGTGACGTTGCTTTCGTCTTGGAATATGAAATGATCACCAACGGGTTTGTGAAATGAAGTACAGGCTCAACTGGGCTGTGCAAAGGGTAAAAAGTGTATAGGATAGAGAAACGAATGTTTTTCGTCATCCTAGGGCACCTGAATCACCATAGAAGTTAAAATTACAAGCAACACATGAAGATTGATGCAAGTCTGAGCAAGAGAATTCCTAACCATTTACCTCCTGATACCACTGGACGTACCTCCAGTTTGCCCCAGTGTGGGGTGGTTCTTGACAGGGGTAAAGAATGAAACCGTCGTTCAAAGGGTTATCAATGGTCACCTGTAGTGTTTATGATAGAGAAACGAATGCCTCCGTCGTTTCAATCCATGTAATCACTGCGAATAACCCCTACGTCCGTAGGTCAAGGTCTTGCTATCCTTACCACTCCACTCATTTCTCAAGCGTGTATGGGATGTGTTTGGACCAGGCTTGCCTCTTGTCTGAGGAAACATCCTTTTAAACAGTTTTGAACAATTCTTGTTGGAAAAGTTCATCTTGTTTTCTTCAAAACTTACCCTCCAAGGGGATTTATGATGCACAATGTATATTTCAATCATGTTCAGATAACCTCCAGATCTAAACACGAATGCCAATGACTATGAGAATTTTTGCGTCTTTCTAGACATGAGCTTTGAATGTATGCTAGATTCCAAAAAGCCTCTAAATTCTAGCAATAAGGATTCTGACGGTCTTAAAAACCTAAAAGATTGGGAAAGGAATGCTTACCTACCCAGCGCGGCTAGGGATTCCTGAGAAACATAAAAGGAATATGTCAGTGTATGCTCTCGAATTTCAGAGAATTAGAACGATACACCTTACCATTGATCATGCGCTCCAATGGAAATTCATAGATTCATGAAAATCTGACCACCACGACGTTAGGTCTTCTTGATCGTGCATTCCCATATGAATGCCAATGCGCAGGTTACATAAATCAGCCATTTTGACCTATGGCGATGACGCCTTCGTCTGATTGGGGCAATGAACCCTGCTTGATGGCTTCATTCATCTTTGGAACGTGCCCCATGTCATTTTTCGAAGTTTCATGTTCTTCGTTTGCTGTTTTCTGTCTTCTTCATCAGACATTCCTGCAATATTGAACACATGCTAGTGTATGCATGGATGCATGATATGCTTATGCAATGACTATTATGATGTCTCGGCTCAATTCGGAATGAGTCATATAACCAGAATTTGATTTTATTTCAAGGGTAATATTTCTTCACAGCATCTGAATTTACAGGGTGCCCCAGTTCTTCTCCCTCGGAGTTTACAAGAATTAATGCTCCTCCCGTGAGGGTCTTCTTGATAATGTAGGGGCCTTCATAATTCAGAGTGAATTTTCCCCCTGGATGGGTAGTATTCGGCAACACTTTCCTAATTACCAAGTCATTTACTTCGAAGTTTCTAGTCTTGACCTTTCGATTAAACGCCCTGGCTACCCTTTTCTGGTAAGTTTGTCCATGGCAAATGGCTTTAAGACGTTTCTCGTCTATTAAATTCAGCTGTTCGTATCTGTGTTTGAAATATTCTGACTCAGAGAGTTTATCTTCTGATAAGATTCTTAAAGAGGGAATCTTGACTTCTACGGGTAGAACTGTTTTGGTCCCATACACCAGACTGTAGGGAGTTGCCCCTGTAGAAGTTTTGATCGACGTTCGGTAGGCCATCAAGGCGAAGGGCAGCCTTTCGTGCCAATCCCTGTAGTTTTCTGCTGTTTTAGCCAAGATTCTCTTAATGTTTTTGTTGGCTGCTTCCACTGCCCCATTCATCTGTGGGCGGTAAGGAGATGAATTCAGATGTCGAATGCTAAAGTGATCCAGTAGATCATCGACAATCTTGTTGTTCAGATTAGACCCATTATCTGTGATGATCGCTTGAGGGGTACCATACCGGGATATGATGTCTCTTTTGATGAATCTTGCCACATTTCTTGCAGTGACGTTCTTGTAAGAGCTGGCTTCTACCCATTTTGTGAAGTAATCAATCGCTACCAAGATGAAGCGATGACCATTTGAAGCCACAGGATTAATAGGCCCTATTGTCGCGACCCGTCCGGAAGCGGACGCGGCTAATGGATTACCGATCGCGGGTCTTGGATCGGCGCGAGCCCTCCCAGGCCCATACCAAATCACGGCGGGAGTATTCTTCGATGATAAGAGTCGATCGCTTTCGACCTTCAGTGTGGTCGTAGTGGCATGTGCAAATTGTGCATGCATTTGGAGTCGCCACCGGTCTTTCTTGGAGGGTAGACCGGAAACCTTACTGACCGATTGGGAGAGATCGATCAGTTCTGCGGAACTAGAGATTTTGGATTCGGAGACTTGGTTACGCTGGTGTCATTACCAACGCCCTTTCGGTACCTAACGCGAGTGATGTTCCTAGCTAAGAGTTCATGCAGGCGCAAGTTCGAGTGAGGTAGGTTTAATTCAGGGTTTCATGCAGATTGGAAGACTATTCCGATCAATCACGATCAATTTAAATGAAAGCGCAATCAAGTGCATAAATAAATCACATCAATGCACGTCAATTCACATCATATGGCCTCCTAATATAACCATAAAGGCTTAAGGAAGGTGTGACTTCGGACTATGGGTAAAATGGAAAGATTTCGAGGCGATTAGCCCGAAGGGCAAAATCGTCAATTTTTGGAAGACGATTCGCCCAAAGGGCGAAATCGTCATTTTTAAGAGTGATCGGGTAAACACCCGGGATGAGCCTTGGCCAATTGATTGTGGCCATTTCCTATTTTTTGGGATTTTTCTAGAATTTTTAGAATTTTTTTGGAAGACGGTTTGCCGGAAGGGCAAAACCGTCATTTTTGGAAAGACCGGGGGTCGAAAGACCCGGAATAGGTCATGGCCAGTTGAATGTGGCCATTTCCTATTTTCTGGAATTTTTTTTAGAATTTTTAGAATTTTTTATGATTTTCTATTTTTTTTATTGATTTTTGAATTTATTATTATTATTATTTTTTTTTTATTTTCTGAAAATATTTTCTTTAACAACATACAACACTGAACCAAATGAATGAGCTAATCACTAGATTGAAATAAACACATGCAGATCAAATCTATAATGACAATATTTTGGGAAAATGACTCTAATATATTAATCGGGTACGCAAAATATACCTGATTGGACACCGGTCTTCAATCGCCCAGCCCCAACGTGCGACTGTTTCCATGCGCATCACAAATTCCGGCGGTTGGTCTCGAGTCGACACAAAGGCGACGAGGTGAATACGACGACGGCCCACGAGAAACTCGAACTTGGGCACGGCAAAGCACTGCACGGGCTCAAATTCTTGGTCACATGGGGGCCTGTTTTCGGCCATTCGGCCCGCGATCTCGGCCAACGGGCTCGGCCATGGCTCAGGATATCGGCCCAGATTCTCGGCCATGGCCCAAGCGCGACTGGGTCACGACCCGACTTGGCCGGCACACGGGCCGGTCACGAACTGGCACACGGCCCGGCGTGGCTCCTTCGGCTCAAAGGAACACGGGTTGGCCTTGCGTCCTTCGGGGCTTCATGAGCACGCGGCGGGAGCTCCGGGGTGTTCACGGCTGCAGCTGGAACGGCGAGACCGGCTCGGGACAGGAGGAGGGGTCGCGGTGATGAGCTGGCATCGGGTTCGCGGGCGAGCTCGGGTTGGCTGAGCGACGGAATCTGGACGAAGGAGATGGCCAGAGTCCGTATGAGCAGAAGATGAAGGGAGGTCTGTGAGTCTCTCGACAGCTGGGTTCCGGGTCTTGGGATCTCCGGCTCGACTTTTCAGTGGCTAGCGATGGCGTCGGGGGGACTGGCACCGAGGAGCGTCGGGTCTAGTCTTGGAGACAGATGAAGTGGCGAGTAAGGAAGAGAGTCACACGCTCGTCGGGTTCGAGTTTGGCGCATCTCGAAGTGGTCAGGACAGGAGCACGGCGGCGCGACTGGAGGTGATCGGAGACGAAACACGGCGGCGCGAGCCGCGTTGGCTCCCTGTCGCAGCCGAGGGAGTGGCGCGACGGCTCGAGACCGGGCGCGGATTGGATGGGGAAGGTGGCTGTGCGGTGGTGTCAAGATACGAAGGAAATGTTGGTGGTAGTCGGTGATGGTGTTAAGCAAATGGTCGCGCGCGAGAACCAAAAAAAGTTGAAAAATCCTTCAATGAAATCCCCAGCCGAAGTCAAGAAGATGATGATGAAGAAGAGTCAGCAGAAGTCAAGAAAATGATGAAGAAGAAGAGTCCGAAGCTGCTGCGCATGATCAGGGGGGTAAAGAAGAATAAAATAAAACTATAATAATAATATAATAAAATACTAAAAATAATAATAATAATAAAATAATCCAAAGCGAAGACAAAATGATTAGTCCCCTTTTCCTTTTAAATGATGATGTTTTCACTCTTTTTCATTTTGATCATTATTAATATTTTTGTCAAATTCAATTTTATGGTGATCAGAGAATACCTAAAATCGAACCTGAATTTTACTGTTTTATGAGGTCAGAAAATAGATAAAATAAAAATAAAAATACCGACTATTCTTATATAATTTTTGTGACCTCAAATATTATTTTTCTTGATTTTCTTCTTTTCTTTTTTTTTTTTTGTATTTTTCGAAAATATTAAAAAAAATGAAAATTATGAAAATTATTTTTTTGGTCAAAATGGTTCCTAAGGCCAAGCCAAGGCTTCCAAAGTTGATTTTGTGATTTTATGATCTTTTTTTGATATTTTTATGAATTGTTTTTAAAAAAATATAAATAAAAAATATATATAAATAATAAAAAAACAGTTTGATCAAAATTTAGGTGTCAACAGCTGCCCCTCTTTGAGAGGAATCTCGTCAGAGGAATCCCCTTAGAGGTTTCTCTCAAAGACAAGGTGACACCTGAGTCCTGATCGACTCGACTCGTGAAAAGAAATGTTATGACATCGGACCCTTAAGTCTTTTGATGGAAGCTCAAATTAATCACCGGTTTACTCTTGCGATTCAAACATGGGCCGGAGTGAGAGAGGCTTACCTGAAACTCACCTGTCAGATGCTGCCGGTTGCAACGACTTTCAAGAAGATACCTAGGACTCGTTCAGAATATCCTAGGGAGATTAAGCTCTGACCTGTATGGTAGGTCATACCATTATGGGGTTCCCGACTGGTAGGAACCTAAGGAAGGCGCATCCCACGTTTTGGAATTTGCCAAGGATTTGATCCGTATGGTGGATCAGACCATAAGAGGTTCACCTACAGTAAGGCTTACCTAGGAAAATAACTTCTCCAACATTTAGAATTAGTCAAAGTTTTGATCCGTATGGTGGATCGGACCATGGGATTGATCCTTATGGCAGTATCTACCTTTGGATTGACCCTTCAGGCGGTTTCTACCTTTGGTTGACCCTTCAGGCGGTGTCTACCTTGAGTTGACCCTTCAGGCGGTTTCTACCTTTGATTTGACCCTTTAGGCGGTTTCTACCTTTGATTTGCTTTGAAAAGGGGTCTCATGACGAGGGTTCTCCACGTCCGATGAGACTGCTTGATTTTTGAAAAGGGGTCTCATGACGAGGGTTCTCCACGTCCGATGAGACTGCCTGAATTTGAAAAGGGGTCTCATGACGAGGGTTCTCCACGTCCGATGAGACTGTTTGATATTTGAAAAGAGGTCCTAGGACGAGGGTTCTCTACGTCAAGCTAGGACTGCTTGATTTTGAAAAAGGGTCCCGGAACGAGGGTTCTCCACGTCTGCTGGGACAGTTTGCCGACTTCTTTTGAAAAAGGGTGTTATCCTCATCCTTTCTTTTGAAAGATCCCGAAATTTGTCGGGAATTCAGTTTTGAAGCAGTGAAAGATTTTATCTTGACAAAGCTTCACTTGGGTATGTTGTAGCGACATTCTGGGAGCTGGGTTCTCCAGGTATCCTGCAGAAGTTTGAGCCTGAAAGATTTTTCTTCACCAAGAAAATATTAATAATCTTTGGGAAGACAATAATTGTCCAATTGACAAAATTTTATGACTTAAGTTTTGGTCATGAAATGTGCATTTTGATGCTGGAGGTTATCCAAAGCATTCTTACAACATGTAAATGTGATCACAAATTCCTTGCATGGAAAATTTGGATCAACAGTTTGAAAATTCCAAAAAGAGTTTGCTCAAAACATCAATTGGAATATTTCTCGACAAGGAGGTCTTCTCACCTGTTTTGAGATAGTGGTTTTTATAGGGGATGCACTCAATTCCCTACTAACCGGTGCCTAGGTTTTAGGCTCATTCGCAGAGCATACATTTTGATCGGTCGGGAGGTCTTCCACGGGACCGTAATGTTGGGCCTGGATATTGGTTTTCAAGGGGGACCCGCTTTGGAGTCGAGGCTATCGAACGAAAATCTTCACCATCTGCTCCGGGTTTACAAGTCAAGAACCCTGCAAAATGAGAAAGAAATAGTCTTGCTCGTACTTCTTCGAGCTAAGCTATATGTTAACCCAAGTGTCTTAGTCAGAGAAGACTGTTTCGGGGTTGTAACATTGGTAGGATTGGGGGACCGAAAAAAGCTTATTTTTGGCCCAGAATTCATGAGGGGTTTGACATTGGTGATCATTGCAAATTTGTCACATGTCTTTTCCATTCTGCATCTTCCATTTTTGAGGTGTGCAACCGCTTTTGAGGTGTGCACAAGTCCTTTAGAGAACGTCTCTTGTGGTATTAAGAGATTGACAATTCTGTCCGTGTTTTTGCACCACGGCTGACATCATTTGGGGAGTAGTCTTCTTGATCTGACTCCTTTATGGGTTTTTCTCTCTTCCCAACTAGGCTTTATTGGGGATCAATCAAACAGTTTTCACGAGCATCGGCCTTGCTTTTACCAGGCACTTTGCTTTTTCTTGATGCTGGGGATTTTTTTTTCTTTGTTGAAATCCCGCATTTTCTTTTCCTTTGGAACTACGATGTTCAGAAAATTGTGCTAGATATACAACTTGAATCATAGCACATTTAAACGCCGATATGAAATTTTTCTATAAATCCCATCTCTTGATTTCTTCCGTTCTTGGAGTGATGCAGTTTCTATCTTGAAACATCCCATGATCACCAACAGGGGTTTATGAAATGAATTTGCAGGCTCAACTTGGCTGTGCAAAGGATATGGTGTGTGGGATAGAGAAATGAATGCTTCTCGTCATCCTATGGCACTTGGATTACCATATAAACAACACACAAAGATTGATGTTAGTCCGAGCAAGAAGATTTCTAACCATTTTCTCATGATACCGCTGGACTCACCCCCATTTTGCCCCGATGTGGGGTGGTTCTTGACAGGGTTAAGAATGAAAACCGCCGTTCGAAGGGGTTATCAATGGTCACCTGTAGTATTTGGGGATATGAAACGAATGCCTCCGTCATCCCAATCCATGTAATCGCTGCGAATGGTCCCTACTTCCGTAGGTCCAGATTTTGCTATCTGATCCGCTCCACTTCTCTCCAGTGTGTGTAGGACGTGTTTGGACTAGGCTTTGCCTCTTTTCTTTTGAGAAAACGTCCTTTTAAAAGTTTTGAACTTTTGATTGGAAAAAATCTCTTTCATTTTCTCCAAAAATTTTACCCGTCAAGGGGATTTTATGATGCACCATGCATGTTCTTATTCATATTCAGATAACCTCCTGTTTTAAGACATGAATGCCAATGAAGTTTGAATTCTATGTCTTTTCTAGACATTAGATTCTGAAAGCTTTTCTTTTTCTCTCTGTTTTTTATTTAACATCTTCAATGGATTGGGGAAAGGGATACTTACCTGTCCCCCGCGGCTGGAGATCCTGAAAATGCGGAAGAAACATGTTATTGTACGTTCACGAATTTTTCAAAAAATTAGAACGATACAATTTACCCTTGGTCATGTATTCTAACGGGTAATACATGGGATGTGAAAACCTGTTCGTCTGTAAGGCGATTCCCCTGTCAAGGATAAATAACGAGTATCAATTCATATTCTCAAATTCAAGACAAATTGGAACGATACAACTTTACTCTTGGTTCTCATCCCGTTCTGATATTGCGTATTGATATGAACAACATCTATCAAATCCGCCTATCCATTCTTGGAGTGTTTGCAACATCAATGGTTCATCTGCCCCCAGTTAGGCGATGTCTGTTCTGTTATTCGAACAAATGGATCCTTGAGTGATTTATCCACGTTTATCACCTGAGAAGGGAAAGAAAGGAGACATTACTTCGGTATTCGATTGAAGATCGTTTAGGAACGATACATCGTTTTACCAAATAGGTGGCTTCGCGGCCAAACGTATTTCGTATTGAAGGGGTAGATCCCATTATACTCCGCGGGTGATAGTCATTGTTCGGGAACTTGCTCCACGGATTAAGCGATTAATCCACGGCCCTCGGCTTGAAGATGCTCAAAGGGTGATGTTGACACTCACGCGCAATTAGTTCTAGACATTAATGAAAGATGTTCCCGTGGGAACCTTACAGTGCGATCAACAACATATTCAATAGGAGTGTTCCACCCCTTTCGTCTAAGCATTTTTCATCGAGTAACCATGCCTTGCATCAGACGTTTGGTCACCTGCCTTGCGTCACCACTGCGATGGCCCTCCGGCTCCAAATTGATCGAGCCAAAGATTGAACTCATCGCCAAGGAAATTGCTCGGGTCTTCGAGCCATTGATGTTCAAGTTGGGTATCAACAATTGTTGGGGGCAGATTTCCTTCATCGCCTTCATTGTGAGGAACTGGAGTCTTTGAGCTGGAACCTTCATCATTGCCCTGTTGGGGTCGAGACATACATTCCTGAAGAGTATTGATCCAAGTGTCCAGCTCCTCCTCAAGGAAATCGCCTGTTCTTTCTAGCCCTTGGTGCCCAGATTGGCTGTCGTCGACTGCAGGCGAGGGATTCCTCTCTTTGCTCTCGCCGTGAGCAACTTGACCCCTCGAATTGGAACTTCCTCCAATGACCGGCAGGTTTATATGTGCACTCTCTACCAATGCTAGATCCGCTTCAGGGACAGCATTAATGACCGAATCACGCTCAAACTGAGGAATCCCTATGTGCTGGAACTGCGGTATATACTCTTGAGGAGTATTGAGATAGCTCGGCGGAGCATTCTGATTTGGGTTAGAGGAGTCGCTGACACGACTGCTGGTCCCGTCATTGCTGAAACACGGTTGGGTGCTCTCGGCTCTCCAATCATCGTGGTTGTAACTCTGCCCGGCACTTGAGCTCCAACTGGCTTTATGATGGTTTAACGCTATCCTTCCATCCCTTAGCAATCTCCTATAGTACTTGAGGTGAGACTCGACGTTAATTCTAGAGAGCCCCGGCACATTCATAATCTCGAGTATGCGTAGTGGGCTAGCCGAATCAACTCCCAGCTCTCGAATTGCATCAACAAATTTGGTGTGAAGTTCATAGGTCCAGTAAAACCTTGTTCTCTTATCACCCAAAATATCGTCAATACTTCGGTAGCTATTCTCTACGGGATCTAGTCGTTTCAAAAGTTGTCCAGGGAGGGACTCACCGACTTTGGATTGGCTGGCTGCGACAGCGAGTTCGTCATTGAGAGAACTCCCCCTGTGATGATTCATATCCCATTTCTCAGAGGATGTTGGTGTTGATCCTATGGTGTTGACTTGCTCATGCAGATCTCCGGCGATATCTGGCTGTGTCGGAAAATGCTGTGGAGAATACGGTAACAGCTGAGCGTTATTCGTCAACAGGGACGGTTCATCGAGGAACACCTCGCCGAGGACAACAGGATTACCACAATTAAGGCAGGTGGCCTTGGTCAGAGCTTCCTTATATCTCGCGCTTTCAGCTTGAAGCTTCTAATTCTCCTCCTTCAGGACCAGTAACTCATGGTCTGCGTATTGCTGTTTCACCCGGGTTCGTTTGTTGGCGAACCAAAACTTGACCTTCGAAAGCTCCAATCCTATTTTTCGGCTCAACTCCATTTTCTGTTGTCTGCTTGGAGTGGGGCATTCATTGAAGAAAGCTTCGAGCTCTCGGATTTGGCCTGGAGTGTGGCGTTGTAGTTGCTTCCTTTTCCGACTCCGGTCATCATTGTATATTCCTTCTTCGTAGCTGAAACCTAGAATTTCATCGCTGGAGGAGTCAGTCTCCACGGCCTTCGGGCAGGATTCAGCTCCAGGATCTTCAAAGTCTCCCAGCAGTTCGTGCTCAGAAATGTCCAGGTCGGGCGTTTCTAGCAGATGGGAATAGCTTTTAAACATGATGGATCGAAGTATCTCGGGCTGATCTAGTTCACTCAGCTTTCTCTATTCGCTCTTACGTGTTTGCTCACTCTAGAAATTTTCTCAAGTGATTGTGCGTGTCCTAGAACCATCCTTCAGGCTGCATATGAAGACCAGCAAGCAAGCGCTCCTCCCGAGACCCTGTAATTACTCATCGTCTGTATTCCCCTTTCTTTTCCCTCGTGATAGGATCACAAACTCTCTTGCATGGATTCGGTTTCATCGAGTATTGCGCTCGTCCCCTAGTTCAGTCTTCAAAGTGGTGGGTCTACAATCTTTCGGCGCCTTTTATGATTTGCTAGGCCCGAGAACGTGGGGAGCAGCGGTGGGCCCGCAATTAATGACTCCGTTTAATTCATTTAGCTCCATGGGAATTAACGCTATGATCTTCTCTCAACCCCTTTTCATCGTTCAAACGAAAGTGGCATTTTCCCTGTGCATGCTGTTACTCTTCATTTCAGCATTCCGGGCGCTTGGTGAGGAATGAGTTCGTGGCCACTCAAAATTTTAAAGACCGTCTCTGGTTTCAGACTTAATCTAACAAGGGATCATCACAACTGAGCATGACGATGTTCGTCGATAGCGTTGGTTTTAATATAGAATTAACTATAGTCATTAAAGAAAAATGTTCCCGTAGGAACTTTACAACGGATAAAATGAGTGATCTACTCGTGAACATGTTCTTCTTTCTATGGGTGTTCGTGGTGACCGACCCATCGTGCCCCGAGTCAAGTGCTAGATCATGGCTGTCCAAGCATGCCAGCTTCCCACTGATTGAACAAGGCATCGAGCCCCTCATCAAAGAAATCGTCTGTCGTGGGTTGACCAGCGGCAGGCAGAGCACCAGCCGACTGCTGCTCGAATGGAGGAGTGCGCACTCGCTGTACTTGTGACACGCGCTCTTGAGAAGTGTTGAAATGGCCCGGGAGGACATTCTGATCAGCTTTCAGTTTGCCGGTGGTCGGGCTGCTAGCTTGATTGATGCTTAGATTTGGCCGGGTATCTCTTGATGCCTGAGCATTACAATGGCGGTCGCCCCTAGCTTTTGAGCTCGAGACGGATTCCTCCCGGTTTAGCTCCGCTCGACGTTGTTTTAATAGCTTTCTGTAGGCAGCAAGGTGATTCCTGACCAGTTCCTTACTAAGCCCCGGTACATTCATGGCCTTAAATATGCGCGTCGGAGTTGCTGAATCGATCCCCATTTGGTGAACCACGTCTAGGAATCTAGAATGCAGTTCAGGGGGCCAAGCGAACCTCCTCTTATCGTGGCCCAAAATTGCATCGATGGCCTGACGACTGATTAACTCATCTCCAGCGGGACCCGACCCTATCGAAAATTGTTGTGCATGAGGCTGATATGCTTTGAGCTGGTCGGCGGTAACATCCAGCTCCTTGAAACTGTAACTCCAATCAAAGCGATGCAAATCCCATCCCCCAGGAGGCATTTGTATCGTCTTCGTAGGATCATCCTGCCTATGCGTGACTCCGGCAAAATCTGGGTGAGCAGGAGATGCCCCGAGGGAGTAGGGTGGTAAGTGAACGTCTTCAATCATTGCGTGAGGCTTATCGGGGAATATCTTACCGTGGACGATGAGGTTATCGCAATGAGGGCAAACGGTAATATTGAGAGCTTTTTCATACCTCATGTTTTCTGTTCGCAGCTTTTGGTTTTCTTCCTTTAAAATCTCGACCACCTGACGTTTGCGTTGAGCCCTCGATTTGGATCTCCTATTTTGAAACCAAAACTGGATCCTCGACTGATTAATCCCCAACTCCCGGCTCAATTCAATTCTCCACTTCTTTTTCATGTAATGGCTTTTACTGAAAAGGGTTTCCAGCATTTGGGTTTCCTCCTGAGAGTATTGGTGAGGACGTCTTCTTTTCCCGAGTTGAGCATCGTGGATGTCGTTGTCGTCGTCGCCGTGATCTTGATTTCCGTTGCCAGAAGTGTTGGGCTCCATGGTTTTGGCGTTAGACTTGATCTTGGAATCTTCGAGATCCCTCTGTGGTTCAATTTCTGAGATTTTTGAGTCAGTCGCCTCTAGCAGCTGACAGTAACCTCTTAAATATGTTGGACTGAGAAATGTTTGATTGGTTCTTGCCCATTCAGAGTTCTCCACTCTCTCCTGTATGCTCACTCCCTATAAAGTGACTTTGCATGTTCAGGAGACGCTCTTCAAGCATCATTAGGCAAACGTTCCCCCTCAAGACCTTGAATTTCTCGCTTAGCTTTTCAACGTGATGGGACTGCCAAATCCTGTTAGGGCTCTCTTCGATAGTTGCGCTTACCTCCCACCTAACTCTAATAATGGTGATCCCGACAAATCTTTTACATCTTTTAATTGATGAGCCGGAAATCGCGGACCGAAACGAATCCAATGGTTCTCGTGAGGGGACCTCCTGCTTTACCCCCTAACTGGGCTCCACTAGCATTATTACTAAGACCCTTCATCATCCTCGAGTTGCTATAAAATGAGGAATTAATGTATGGAAGGTTAACGTTCTCGCATAATCAGCTTCTTCCTTCTAATCTCTCTATTAGCCTCGTCTTATTCTCAAGCCAACCCAACGCAAATGGCCTCCTCTCCTGTGCGCACTTTTTCGACTGATGTCTTGGCCCAGTGGGAAAAGCTTTATAACCTATTGGGTCGCGGTTACGCGCACATAACCGATCATTCTGCAACCGCGGATGAAATCCGTGTCCTGCTCGAGGACTTAGATACCACTTCCCTCGAAGGTACTACGCTGGGGAGGGAATATAGAACTTTCCCGACCCTCTTTGCACACTCTTTAGAGGCCTACCGTGTTGCTGATCGGGAGGTTCTCGTGGCTCGCGTCTTGCGGGCTCGTTACAAGGATCGGTCTGATCATTTGGTGCTGACCAACTATCTGGCCGATAGTCACAAAAAGGCCGTCGAGTTTGCCAATGAGAGGGTCGCGACGTTGCTTCGCGAGAGGAGAAACCTGGTGGATCAATTGGCCATATCCCTGACCGCTGGCGAGCACGACCGCCACAATGTCCTATTGAGGCTGCAAAGCGACTGGCAGGAAGAACGGCTCGACAAAATAACCGCAGACATAGCTCACGGGAATGGATTAGTTCGGGACTTGGAAATAATCACCGAGGAACACGAGGTCAAGGTCACTGAGGTTAAGGGCGAATGCAGAAACCTTCTCCTCAAGCTTGCGGACCAGGACATGCGAAGTCGTGAGTACGGGCAGGGCATTAACAACATGGAGGGTCAGTTGGGCTCCTTTGTGTCGTTAATTAGGGCTCACTTTGGCTTTACTTTTCCACCCCGAATTGTATGACCTGCTTTTGAAAACCCTCCACTGAGCAAAATAAATGTGTGTGTTTTAACTTCTGTATGGTTCATTTCTTCGAGCATCCGAACATCTTCAACTTGGGTGAGCCGAACCATAATATCAATAAGCCGAGCAAATATGTCCTGATTTTATAACTCGCTCATGATCAGATGAGATAATAGCCTTAGACTTGTCGAGGAAAAGATTTCTCTCTATTGCCTATTTTTTTACCTGCAAATAAAAAGACAGAATCAGAAGGAATAATTTGAAAAAGAAATCAAAAACCCCTTTCAATCCTATGCTTGCCCATGATTAATAAGGACAAGAACTTTTACAAGGGTTTTAATCTTGCGCGACAAGTTTTTATCAATATTCCTCGAAAGAAAGCATACTATTGAAAGGAATGTAATTCACAATAATCGCTTTTGATCAATTTCGAGAGGAACGAATTACTCAAAAGTGCGAGGCATAATAACGTGTTTTAAATTTAATTGAAGATACGGCATCCAAATCAAGGCCGTTTTGTTAAGAACGAGAGTAATTTGGACATCTATCTCGTCATTAAATTCAAAACAACGCCGATATTCTCGATCAATTATCGTGGATTACCAGCGACGTAAAACATGCATGGACCAATTCAAGTGTATAATTCCTTCTAGCGAAATTGGGGTTGGATTACCCTATACGACCAAAAAGGTCGTGCGAGATTTCCAATTTTAATTTCCTCTAAAGGAATTATAAACTTGACTTGGGAGTATTCGGATGATTAGAGAAAATGCCACTATCACATTCCCATGACCTGTCAAAAGAAATGCAACCAAGTTCCATCTAAATGTATACACCAATAGATCCATAATACAATCACTCTAAGGGGTGAGATAGAGAAAGCCTCGATAAAAATAAACCATATACAAGAGGACTAGTAATGGAAAATGAAACAAAGGAATGTGATCCTAACGTTTAAGGATGCCCCAAGTTCGATCTGTGACTTCCGGATCACTTGCCCCAACTCGTCATCTTCATTGGACGATATCTCAATAATGTCCATAGTAGGCTCCTTTGTTGCTCACTCGGTGCTTGTCATGGGATATCATCCTCTTCGTCTTCTATCAAGGACGTTTGGGAAAAACACACACATCTATCCTTGAAATGGCATTTAATCTAATCACCAGAATGCAATGAATGAAATGCCTATATTTATATGAACTGTAATAGATTTGAGGGATAGAGAGTCTTACCAACCAAACTCGTCGACTTATATGCGGTTTTAGGTGTACCAACCGCCCAAAGACATGCGCATGAGACAAGTGATGGTGAACTTCTAAAAATCAGAGGGTTTGGCACCTAAGGTTAAGGTTCCCACTTCGAGTTCTAGAAAGAGCCGATTCCATTGCACAGCTATCGTTGCATTGGGACTCGATCCATAGTTCGAAGCGAGCGGAATTGAAAAGTGGATTACCCCGCGTTTTTCCTCACGGAGATTCCATTCTCAATTCCTTCTATTGTGTTCCTAAAGGCGGCGCCCGGGGTTTTAGGCGCGGTTGTGTGTGTCCACGTGTTGTGATCATCATAATGCAATTCATGCACAGCAGTTTATCAATCAGCACTTCAAATCATCCACACAACATACATTCCTACGCCCAACCTGCATAAGACAATGTTAATCACGGACTACACCCCTTATTTCTCCAATCTGCCAAAAACATATAACACCTACCATAAGCGGACTTACCTCACCTTCGAGAGCGCCTGCAGGGTTAGAAAAATCACTCAGCGTTTTAATTACGGCCTAAGTCCACTTGGGGTCTAGAACCATAGGTTCTAGAACAGAGGTCCCCAGCGGAGTCGCCAGCTGTCGCGACCCGTCCGGAAGCGGACGCGGCTAATGGATTACCGATCGCGGGTCTTGGATCGGCGCGAGCCCTCCCAGGTCCATACCAAATCACGGCGGGAGTATTCTTCGACGATAAGAGTCGATCGCTTTCGACCTTCAGTGTGGTCGTAGTGGCATGTGCAAATTGTGCATGCATTTGGAGTCGCCACCGGTCTTTCTTGGAGGGTAGACCGGAAACCTTACTGACCGATTGGGAGAGATCGATCAGTTCTGCGGAACTAGAGATTTTGGGTTCGGAGACTTGGTTACGCTGGTGTCATTACCAACGCCCTTTCGGTACCTAACGCGAGTGATGTTCCTAGCTAAGAGTTCATGCAGGCGCAAGTTCGAGTGAGGTAGGTTTAATTCAGGGTTTCATGCAGATTGGAAGACTATTCCGATCAATCACGATCAATTTAAATGAAAGCGCAATCAAGTGCATAAATAAATCACATCAATGCACGTCAATTCACATCATATGGCCTCCTAATATAACCATAAAGGCTTAAGGAAGGTGTGACTTCGGACTATGGGTAAAATGGAAAGATTTCGAGGCGATTAGCCCGAAGGGCAAAATCGTCAATTTTTGGAAGACGATTCGCCCAAAGGGCGAAATCGTCATTTTTAAGAGTGATCGGGTAAACACCCGGGATGAGCCTTGGCCAATTGATTGTGGCCATTTCCTATTTTTTGGGATTTTTCTAGAATTTTTAGAATTTTTTTGGAAGACGGTTTGCCGGAAGGGCAAAACCGTCATTTTTGGAAAGACCGGGGGTCGAAAGACCCGGAATAGGTCATGGCCAGTTGAATGTGGCCATTTCCTATTTTCTGGAATTTTTTTTAGAATTTTTAGAATTTTTTATGATTTTCTATTTTTTTTATTGATTTTTGAATTTATTATTATTATTATTTTTTTTTATTTTCTGAAAATATTTTCTTTAACAACATACAACACTGAACCAAATGAATGAGCTAATCACTAGATTGAAATAAACACATGCAGATCAAATCTATAATGACAATATTTTGGGAAAATGACTCTAATATATTAATCGGGTACGCAAAATATACCTGATTGGACACCGGTCTTCAATCGCCCAGCCCCAACGTGCGACTGTTTCCATGCGCATCACAAATTCCGGCGGTTGGTCTCGAGTCGACACAAAGGCGACGAGGTGAATACGACGACGGCCCACGAGAAACTCGAACTTGGGCACGGCAAAGCACTGCACAGGCTCAAATTCTTGGTCACATGGGGGCCTGTTTTCGGCCATTCGGCCCGCGATCTCGGCCAACGGGCTCGGCCATGGCTCAGGATATCGGCCCAGATTCTCGGCCATGGCCCAAGCGCGACTGGGTCACGACCCGACTTGGCCGGCACACGGGCCGGTCACGAACTGGCACACGGCCCGGCGTGGCTCCTTCGGCTCAAAGGAACACGGGTTGGCCTTGCGTCCTTCGGGGCTTCATGAGCACGCGGCGGGAGCTCCGGGGTGTTCACGGCTGCAGCTGGAACGGCGAGACCGGCTCGGGACAGGAGGAGGGGTCGCGGTGATGAGCTGGCATCGGGTTCGCGGGCGAGCTCGGGTTGGCTGAGCGACGGAATCTGGACGAAGGAGATGGCCAGAGTCCGTATGAGCAGAAGATGAAGGGAGGTCTGTGAGTCTCTCGACAGCTGGGTTCCGGGTCTTGGGATCTCCGGCTCGACTTTTCAGTGGCTAGCGATGGCGTCGGGGGGACTGGCACCGAGGAGCGTCGGGTCTAGTCTTGGAGACAGATGAAGTGGCGAGTAAGGAAGAGAGTCACACGCTCGTCGGGTTCGAGTTTGGCGCATCTCGAAGTGGTCAGGACAGGAGCACGGCGGCGCGACTGGAGGTGATCGGAGACGAAACACGGCGGCGCGAGCCGCGTTGGCTCCCTGTCGCAGCCGAGGGAGTGGCGCGACGGCTCGAGACCGGGCGCGGATTGGATGGGGAAGGTGGCTGTGCGGTGGTGTCAAGATACGAAGGAAATGTTGGTGGTAGTCGGTGATGGTGTTAAGCAAATGGTCGCGCGCGAGAACCAAAAAAAGTTGAAAAATCCTTCAATGAAATCCCCAGCCGAAGTCAAGAAGATGATGATGAAGAAGAGTCAGCAGAAGTCAAGAAAATGATGAAGAAGAAGAGTCCGAAGCTGCTGCGCATGATCAGGGGGGTAAAGAAGAATAAAATAAAACTATAATAATAATATAATAAAATACTAAAAATAATAATAATAATAAAATAATCCAAAGCGAAGACAAAATGATTAGTCCCCTTTTCCTTTTAAATGATGATGTTTTCACTCTTTTTCATTTTGATCATTATTAATATTTTTGTCAAATTCAATTTTATGGTGATCAGAGAATACCTAAAATCGAACCTGAATTTTACTGTTTTATGAGGTCAGAAAATAGATAAAATAAAAATAAAAATACCGACTATTCTTATATAATTTTTGTGACCTCAAATATTATTTTTCTTGATTTTCTTCTTTTCTTTTTTTTTTTTGTATTTTTCGAAAATATTAAAAAAAATGAAAATTATGAAAATTATTTTTTTGGTCAAAATGGTTCCTAAGGCCAAGCCAAGGCTTCCAAAGTTGATTTTGTGATTTTATGATCTTTTTTTGATATTTTTATGAATTGTTTTTAAAAAAAATATAAATAAAAAATATATATAAATAATAAAAAAACAGTTTGATCAAAATTTAGGTGTCAACACCTATCATGTCTATCCCCCACATAGAGAAAGGCCAAACTTCAGACATTTGATGTAGTTCGTTTAGGGGTGCATTGATCTTATCACCGTATATTTGGCACTGGTGGCATGACCGGACGTACTGACAGCAATCTGATTCGATGGTCATCCAATAATAGCCAAGCCGCATGATCTTCCTGGCGAGGAGGTGGCCGTTCATGTGAGGCCCACATATTCCTTCATGGATCTCTTTCAAGAGGATATTTGCTTCTTTGGCATCTACACATCTTAATAGAGTAGAATCAAAGGATCTTTTGTACAGAATTTGTCCATTGAGAAAGAACTTGCTGGCCATCTTGGTTATGTATCTCCGGTCTCCTGGCTGGCATCCTTCAGGGAATTCCCCTTTCGAGTGGTAATTCTTGATGTCATAATACCATGGCTCTCCGTCCAATTCTTCTTCGATTAGCATACAATAAGCTGGTTTTTCAACTATGCCGATCCTTAGGGGTTCTATATCCAACCCTCCAATTGTTTGCAACATCGAGGCCAGGGTGGCTAACGCATCTGCAAATTGATTATGAGATCTTGATAGATACTCGAATGACACTTCTTCGAACTTAAGTATCAATTCTTCAAGGTATTCGTGATAAGGGATGAGCTTTGCATCTTTCGTCTTCCACTCTCCCTGTGTCTGTAGGATGATGAGCATGGAATCTCCAAAAACTTGCAACCTAGGTATCTTCATAGAAATGGCCAATCGTAGGCCTAGAATACACGCCTCATATTCTGAGATGTTGTTGGTGCAAGGGAAAGTTATCTTTGCCGCCACATGATAGTGTTGATCATTAGGGGATATTAGTACTGCCCCAGTGCCTGCCCCTGATAGATTAATAGCACCATCGAAGTACATGACCCATTTGTCTTCTGCTAAGTTGAGAATTTGACCTTCTGTGCTTGTTACTTCATGAGACTCACCGTTTGACGGGTTTTCTGCTAGCATGTCAGCTATAGCTCTTCCTTTAACTGCCTTCTGTGGAGAACACTTGATGTCAAATTCAGATAGCATTACTTGCCATTTTGCTAATTTTCCAATTAAAGCGGGTTTCTCCAGGAGGTATTTGACAGGATCGTTCTCTGTTATGAGCTGAATGTGGTGGTGTAGGGTATACTGTCTCGGCCTGCGAAGTACCCATACCGCTGCTACACAGGCCCTTTCGACTGGTGCATATTTTGCTTCAGAAGGTGTGAATTTCTTACTCAGGTAATAGATGGCTCTTTCTTTACCATCTATCGGACTTGTTTGGGCGAGTAAGGCTCCCAAGGACTCCTGCTGTATAGTCAGATATAAGGTCAATGGGTGACCATAAATTGGTGGCACAAGTACCGGCGGTGTGATCAGATAGTTTTTGATCATTTGGAATGCCCTGCTGCATTCAGCATCCCATGTTACTTTCGCGCCTTTCTTAAGCAATTTGAAGATCGGCTTAGCTACATTAGACAGCTGATTGATAAATTTGGCAATATAGTTCAGTCTCCCCAGAAGGCTTCTCACTTCTTTTATTGTGGAGGGAGTTGACAGATCGTGGATAGCTTGAATCTTTGAAGGATCAATCTCAATGCCCCTGTTACTGACTATGAACCCAAGAAGTTTCCCAGATCTCGCCCCAAACACACATTTGTTAGGGTTCAGCCTCAACTTATATTTGCGCAGGCGCTCAAATAGTTTTCTTAACACCTGTATGTGATCCTGTCCTTTCTTGGATTTGGCAATCATGTCATCGACGTATACTTCAATTTCTTTGTGGATCATATCATGGAATAATGTGACCATGGCCTTCTGATAGGTAGCCCCGGCGTTATTTAATCCAAAGGGCATGACTTTGTAGCAAAAGTTCCCCCAGGGTGTGGTAAAAGCAGTCTTTGATTTGTCTTCTTGTTTCATGAAGATTTGGTTATACCCCGAAAATCCATCCATAAACGAGAACAATTCATAACCTGCTGTGCTATCCACCAACACATCAATGTGAGGAAGCGAAAAATCATCTTTTGGGCTTGCTCTATTCAGATCTCGGTAATCTACGCAGATCCGAACTTTACCATCCTTCTTCATGACGGGGACTATATTTGCAATCCAGTCTGAATATGGGATAGCTTCAATAAAGCCTACCCTAAGAAGCTTCATGATTTCTTCCTTAATTTTGTCCTCCAACTCAGCCTTCATCCGCCTGCTGCCTTTGCTTGACAGGTTTGATACTAGGATCTGTAGGTAAGGCATGCTCCACGATCTTAGGATCTAGACCTGGCATATCAGCGTAAGACCATGCAAAAATGTTTTGATATTCTTTCAATAACTCTGTGAACTCGAGCCTTTCATTTCGGGATAAATGCCCGCCGATCTTGACCTCTTTGATATTCACGGAGTCTCCCAGATTAACAATGATTGGTTCTTCTGAAGTAGGAGGCGTCGATTCCTCAAAGGCATTCCAATCTCTGCGGATAGATGCATAACCCTCGTCTTCATCTTCCTCAATGCTATAAGAATGGTTACTGGAGAAATCTGAGTCTCGTAACAACCTGGTATACATGTTTGAGATGATATGCCTGAAATGTCATGAGTATGGTTAGTTTGTATTCCATAAGAATGACATGTATGATCATGGGAAGTCTTTTCGAAAGAGTTTTCGAGATAGGTACAGGTATAAACGGGACTAATCCTCATGTCATTGGATATCCTGACCCCGAGGAAATCTCTTTGGAAATCATGAGTCATATGGCAAATCAGGCCTCACGCTTCTGTACAGAAGACTAGTATCATCATTGGGCTGATTTGTGATTCCATATGTCCTTAACAAAATATGTATGGTTTTATTGAATGCAAGATGGGCCGTGTTACAAGATGTGCTATTTGGACCAACGGCCGGAGATCCAAAGGCGTTTCCCTATATGTACAATAAGGAAAGAAAATGCGACAAAATGCAAAAAGTTCTAAATGAAATATTTAAAGACAAGGGAAGAGTCTCGTTACTCAGATGAAGTGGCTCCATTGTCCGACCACTCCACGATGACATTCACGGCGTTATCTTTGAGAAAAGGATTCATCAGATCTGGTTCTATCGGTGAATGTCGCGACCCGTCCGAAAGGCGGACGCGGCTAATGGATTACCGATCGCGGGTCTTGGATCGGCGCGAGCCCTCCCAAGCCCATACCAAATCGCGGCGGGAGTATTTTTCCAAGGATTCGACGATAAGAGTCGATCGCTTTCGACCTTCAGTATAGTCGTGGTGGCATGTGCAAATTGTGCATGCATTTGGAGTCGCCATCGGTCTTTCTTGGAGGGTAGACCGGAAACCTTATTGACCGATTGAGAGAGATCGATCAATTCTGCGGAACCAGAGATTTTGGGTTCGGGGACTTGGTTACGCTGGTGTCATTACCAACGCCCTTTCGGTACCTAACGCGAGTGATTTCCTAGCTAAGAATTCATGCGGGCGCAATTTTAGGTGAGATAGGCTTGATTCAGGGTTTCATGCAGATTGGAAGACTATTCCTATCAATCACAATCAATTTAAATGGAGACGCAATCAAGTGCATAAATAAATTTCATTAACGCACATCAATTCAAATCAACGGCTTCCTAGTATAGCCATAAGGGCTTAGGAAAGGGGTGATTTCGGGTCGGGGTAAAATGAGAAGATTTGGAGGCGATTAGCCCAAAGGGCAAAATCGTCAATTTTTGGAAGACTTGGATACCGAATTACCCAAAATATTCCATGGCCAGTTGATTGTGGCCATTTCCCATTTTTGAGAATTTTTTGGAATTTCTTGATTTTTCTCCAATTTTTGGAAGACGATTCGCCCAAAGGGCGAAATCGTCATTTTAAGAAGGGTCGGGGTTTAAAACACCCGGGATGAGACTTGGCCAGTTGTTTGTGGCCATTTCCTATTTTTGGGGATTTTCCTGGATTTTTTTAGAATTTTTTGGAAGACAGTTTGCCGGAAGGGCAAAACCGTCATTTTTAGAAAGATCGGGGGTCAAAAGACCCAAAACAGGTCGTGGCCAGTTGAATGTGGCCATTTCCTATTTTCTGGAATTTTTTATAATTTTTTTGAATTTTTTATGATTTTCCATTTTTTATTGATTTTTGAATTTTTTATTATTTTTTATTATTAAAAATAATAATAAAAATTATCCGGACCGGGTCGGATGACCCGACCCACGCCCGGATCCGCGACCCAGACTTGCACGCCCACAGCCAAAACGACGCCGTTTTTGGTTTTTTTTTTTTTATATCATTTTCTTAATTTAGCAAACGGACGTCCCAGATTGTGCCACATGGCTGCTCCTGGTGCGTCCGATCATGGACTAGATCGGACGATCCAGAGAGAACCACTTGGCAGATTCTTGACCGTCGGATCATTTTTTTAATTAATATCCGAAAATCATTTAATAAAACCGAAAAAGCCGAGATCGCGACACGTGGCACACTCTCCCCCGTCGGATCTGGTCTTTATTTTAATCGGCCGTGGACCCCCCTATGCTGACGTGGCTGCCTACGTGGCGCGCCACGTCAGCACTTTGACCGGTCAGCGGTCCCCGGCTCGCCGTAGGAGACGACCGGCGCCGGCGTTCAATCGCCGGCGCCTCGTCGGAGGGCGATATCTCGGCCCTCCGACGTCGAAATCTCGCGAAACTAGCGGCATTAGATTCGTATGAAACTCGCCTACAACATACTAGAATCTAGACATAGCAGAATGACGTTTCCAAAACCTGCAACTCCGGCGAGCTCTACTCTCCGGTGAGGATGTCGTTTTAGCCATATTATACGTAAAAACACCCATGCGAAATATCAGGGAGTTTCCATGGAGTCTCAAAGGGCTTACCTGGCCATCAATGGAGTTTTCTGTCACCTGAGGCGAGTTCCCGAGCTCGTGGCCGTTCCGGAGGTCCGAGGCCGACCCGATGGGCTACATGCGACAAACACACAAACCAAAGGCAGAGGAGTGAGCAGGAAGGCAGTAGGAATAATTTAAAACAGAAAACTTGAAGAAACGCGGCCTGGATGAAGACATGCCATTAAAGGCCGAGCGAGAACTCGTTCGGGATAATTACCTGACTCGGCGACGAAAGGACACGTTCATTGGTTCTGGAGCTTCCTCTGGACGTCGCTAAGCCTCCGGAATGATTCATAGGCTTCGTCCTTGTTCTTACCGAGACTCCCCGCGGGCCTCGCCGAATTCTCCCTCTTTTTCTTTTAGCTCCTCCCCCGGTCCTCTTTTTTTCTCACCCTCTTCGTTGGCCGACCGCCTTTTGTTCCCCATTCCTCAGTGGACGACCAACCTTCTTTTTGCCCGCCCCGCCCTCGCCGAAAGGGAGTCAGAAAAGCCCCGGAAGGCCACCCCACTGGCGTTTTTTATTTTGCTTCTGTCCTGCGCGGGTCTGCAACTGAGTTGCAGACCCGGTTCGGATCGGGTCGGGTCGAGTCTGACCCGACCGGCCCGGTTCGACTCTCCACGGCCAATTTAGCCCCGAATCGACCTCTTTTCATGAAATTGACATCAAAATCAGACTCCTTGACACGTTTTCTATCAGATAGGGGTATTTTTGTGAATCAATTAATTGAAATTTAGTGAAAAACCCCAAATTATCCTTAGGATCCGAAAATGAATTTCGCCTAATCGAAGCTCCAAACGTCCAAATTATTCGAAATTGAGGCCACCAATGGATTCAGCATGATGAAAAATATAGGGTAGAGGTGTTTAATTTTAATGGGTATGCCCGTATGAAATTTAATTTCCAAAATTGTGAAACCGGGGACTAAATTGAAAGATTTTTATGCAATTAAGCCCTTTTGGTTAAAATTGATCAAATTGGAGGGCCAACTGGCCTAATTGCACTTCAAGACTTTAGAATCCAATGTCATAGCTTATAAAAAGTGGAAATTGAAAATTAAAAGACTTGAAGAGGAATTTTTGGGCTCGGTTCGGGTTTATGTTTGTTAAGGAACATAGTGACCCGAGCCGAATTTTTGAGATTTAAAGTGACACACTTGAAGAGGAAATTAAAAAAAAATTATTGAATATTTTTGTGTATTTTTCCGACCCAGAATGGTATTTTTCTGATTTTTTGGGTATTTTTATAATTAAATAAATTCGAAAAATATTATAAAATACCAAAAAAAAAATATTTTTTGTTCAAAATTGGTCCCCGAGGCTAGGCCAAGGCTTCCAAAGTTGATTTTATGATTTTATGACCTTTTTTTGATATTTTTAATTAATTTTAAGGAATAAAAATCACAATAATAAATGGTCAAAAATCAGGTGTCAACAGCTGCCCCTCTTTGAGAGGAATCTCGTTAGAGGTCTCTTTCAAAGACAAGGTGGCACCTGATTCCTAACCGACTCAACTGGGAAAATGAGAGCAGAAATGCTATGACATCGGACCCTTAAGTCTTTTGATAAAAGCTCAAATTAATCCATGGTTTGCTCTAACAATTCGAACGTGGGCCGGAGTGAGAGAGGCTTACCTGAAGCTCACCTGTCGGATGAATGCTGCGCGCGGAATCTGAGGGTTCGTCGTTATGCTCCCGGCTGCGACGACTTTCAAGAAGATGCCTAGGACTTGTCGTAGAAAATCCTAGGGAGATTAAGTTCTGACCTGTATGGTAGGTCATACCATTATGGGATTCCTAATTGGTAGGAACCTAAGGAAGGCGCATCCCCACGCTTTGGGATTTGCCAGAGATTTTAATCCGTATGGTGGATCGGACCTTCGTGTTGATCCTTAAGGCGGTATCTACCTCGTGTTGACCCTTATGGCGGTTTCTACCGTGGGTTGACCCTTATGGCGGTATCTACCAATTGTTTTGACCCTTCAGGCGGTATCTACCTTTGAGTTGACCCTTCAGGCGGTTTCTACCTTGGTTTGACCCTTCAGGCGGTTTCTACCTTTGAGTTGACCCTTCAGGCGGTTTCTACCTTGGTTTGACCCTTCAAGCGGTTTCTACCTTTGTTTTGCTTTGAAGAGGGGTCTCATGACGAGGGTTCTCCACGTCCAATGAGACTGTCTGATTTTTGAAAAGGGATCCCGAGACGAGGGTTCTCCACGTCTGATAGGGCCGCTTGATTTTGAAAAAGGGTCCCGAGACGAGGGTTCTCCACGTCTATTGGGATTGCTTGATTTTTTTGAAAAATGGGTCCTGGGACGAGGGTTCTCCACGTCATGCTAGGACTTGGGTCTGTTGAGGCGACATTCTGGGAGCTGGGTTCTCCAGGTATCCTACAGAAAGTTCAAACCTGAAAGATTTTTCTTCACCAAGAAAATGTTAATAATCTTTGGGAAGACAATAATTGTCCAATTGACAAAATTTTATGACTTAAGTTTTAGTCATGAAATGTGCATTTTGATGCTGGAGGTTATCCAAAGCATTCTTACAACATGCAAATGTGATCACAAATTCCTTGCATGGAAAATTTAGATCAACAGTTTGAAAATTCCAAAAAGAGTTTGTTCAAAACATCAATTGGAATATTTCTCATCCAAGAGGGTTCCTCACCGCTCTGTGATAATGGTCTTTTGTAAGGAATGCGTTCAACTTCCTACTAACCTGTGCCTAGGTTTTAGGATCATTCGCAGCGCATACATTTCGATCGATCGGGAGGTCTTCCACGGGACCGTAATGTTGGGCTTGGATAATGGTTCTCAAGGGGGGCCCGCTTTGGAGTCGAAGCCATTGAATGAATGTTCTCACCATCTGCTTCGGGTTTACAAGTCAAGAACCCTGCAAAATGAGAAAGAAATAATCTTGCTCGTACCTCTTCGAGCTAAGCTATATGTTAACCCAAGTGTCTTAGTCAGAGAAGACTGTTTCGGGGTTGTAACATTGGTAGGATTGGGGACCGAAAAAGGGCTTGTTTTTGGCCCAGAATTCATGGCGGGTTTGACATTGGTGATCATTGCTGATTTGTCACCTGTCCTTTCCTTTCTGTACCTTCATTTTTTGAGGTGTGCAACCGCTCTTGAGGTGTGCACAAATTCTTTAGGGAAAAACCTCCGACTGCATTAAGAGATTGACAATTCTGTCCGCGTCTTTCCTCCACGCTTGACATCATTTGGAGGAGCGACCTTTTGATCTGACTCCTTTATGGGTTTTTCTCTCTTCCCAACTAGGCTTCATTGGGGATCAAGCAAACAGCTTGCACGAGCATCGGCCTTGCTTTTACTAGGCACTTTGCTTTTTCTTGATGCTGGGGATTTTCTAATCATCATTTTTTTGAAATCCCGTTTTTCTCATATTCGATGGGATCATGTTAGACATATGTCTGAAAGTCTAAACATGCTTTAAATATCAGCCCGGGAATCCTCTTCGTAATCCATGATGCCTTCATCTTGGAACGTGCAATGATCATCAATGGGCTCATGAAATGAATTTGTAGGCTCAACTTGGCTATGCAAAGGATATGGTGTGTGGGATAGAGAAATGAATGCTTCTCTTCATCCTATGGCACTTGGATTACCATATAAACAACACACAAAGATTAATGTTAGTCCGAGCAAGAAAATTTCTAACCATTTTCTCCTGATACTGCTGGACTCACCTCCATTTTGCCCCAATGTGGGGTGGTTCTCGACAGGGCTGATAATGAGAACCTCCGTTCAAAGGGATTATCGATGGTCACCTGTAGTATTTGGGAATATGAAACGAACGCCTCCGTCGTCCCAATCCATGTAATTGCTGCGAATGGTCCCTACCTCCGTAGGTACAGATTTTGCTGTCTGATTCGCTCCACTTCTCTCTTAAGTGTGTATAGGACGTGTTTTGACTAGGCTGGCCTCTCTTTTGAGTAAACTTCCTTTTGAATGATTTGACAAATAATCATATTCGGAAAAATCCATTTCTTTCTTTCCCAAAATTTATCCATCGAGGGGATTTTGTGATGTATCGTGCATGTCTTATTCATGCTTTGGGTAACCTCCCGATTTAAATCATGAACATCGATGCATTGGATAATTTTCATGACGGCCGAAAGGATTTTAACATTCTTTATCTCCAGCTAACTGGGAAAGGGATACTTACCTACCTGTCGCGGCTGCAGACCCCTGAAAATGTAAAAGAAGCATATCATTGTATGTTCACGAATTTTTCGAAAATTGAAACGATACATCCTACCCTCATGTACCCTAACAGGTAGTACGTGGGATGTAAAAACCTGTTCGTCTGTAAGGCGATTCCCCTGTCAAGGATAAATAACGAGTATCAATTCACATTCTCAAATTCAAGACAAATTGGAACGATACAACTTTACTCTTGGTTCTCATCCCGTTCTGATGTTGCGTATTGATATGAACAACATCTATCAAATCCGCCTATCCATTCTTGGAGTGTTTGCAACATCAATGGTTCATCTGCCCCCAGTTGGGCAACGTCTGTTCTGTTATTCGAACAAATGGCTCCTTGAGTGATTTATCCACGTTTATCACCTGAGAAGGGAAAGAAAGGAGGCATTACTTCGGTATTCGATTGAAGATCGTTTAGGAACGATACATCGTTTTACCAAATAGGTGGCTTCGCGGCCAAACGTATTTCGTATTGAAGGGGTAGATCCCATTATGCTCCGCGGGTGATAGTCATTGTTCATGGAACTTGCTCCACGGATTAAGTGATTAATCCACGGCCCTCGGCTTGAAGATGCTCAAAGGGTGATGTTGACACTCACGCGCAATTAGTACTAGATATTAATGAAAGATGTTCCCGTGGGAACCTTACAGTGCGATCAACAACATATTCAATAGGAGTATTCAACCCCTTTCCTCTAAGCATTTTTCATCGAGTAGCCATGCCTTGCATCAGACGTTTGATCACCGGCCTTGCGTCACCACTGCGGTGGTCCTCCGGCTCCAAATTGATCGAGCCAAAGATCGAACTCATCGCCAAGGAAATTACTCGGGTCTTCGAGCCATTGACGTTCAAGTTGGGTATCAACGATTGTTGGGGGCATATTTCTTTCATTGCCTTCGTTGTGAGGGATTGGAGTCTTTGAGCTGGAACCTTCATCATTGCCTTGTTGGGGTTGAGACATACATTCCTGAAGAGTATTGATCCAAGTGTCCAGCTCCTCATCAAGGAAATCACCTGTTCTTCCTAGCCCTTGGTGCCCAGATTGGGTGTCGTCGACTGCAGGCGAGGGATTCCTCTCTTTGCTCTTGCCGTGAGCAATTTGACCCCTCGAATTGGAACTTCCTCCAATGACCGGCAGGTTCATATGTGCACTCTCTACCAATGCCAGATCCGCTTCAGGGACAACATTAATGACTGATTCGCGCTCAAACTAAGGAATCTCTATGTGCTGGAACTGTGGCATATACTCTTGAGGAGTATTGTGATAGCTCGGCGGAGCATTCTGATTTGGGTTAGAGGAGTCGCTGACACGACTGCCGGTCCCGTCATTGCTGAAACACGGTTGGGTGCTCTTGGCTCTCCAATCATCATGGTTGTAACTCTGCCCAGCACTTGAGCTCCAACCGGCTTTATGATGGTTTAACGATATCCTTCCATCCCTTAGCAATCTCCTATAGTACTTGAGGTGAGACTCAACGTTAATTCTAGAGAGCCCCGGCACATTCATAATCTCGAGTATGCGTAGTGGGCTAGCCGAATCAACTCCCAGCTCTCGAATTGCATCAACAAATTTGATGTGAAGTTCATAGGTCCAGTAAAACCTTGTTCTCTTATCACCCAAAATATCGTCAATACTTCGGTAGCTATTCTCTACGGGATCTAGTCGTTTCAAAAGTTGTCCAGGGAGGGACTCACCATATTTGGATTGGCTGGCTGCGACAGCGAGTTCGTCATTGAGAGAACTCCCCCTGTGATGATTCATATCCCATCTCTCAGAGGATGTTGGTGTTGATCCTATGGTGTTGACTTGCTCATGCAGATCTCCGGCGGTATCTGGCTGTGTCGGAAAATGCTGTGGAGAATACGGTAACAACTGAGCGTTATTCGTCAACAGGGATGGTTCATCGAGGAACACCTCGCCGAGGACAACAGGATTACCACAATTAAGGCAGGTGGCCTTGGTCAGAGCTTCCTTATATCTCGCGCTTTCAGCTTGAAGCTTCTCATTCTCCTCCTTCAGGACCAGTAACTCATGGTCTGCGTATTGCTGTTTCACCCGGGTTCGTTTGTTGGCGAACCAAAACTTGACCTTCGAAAGCTTCAATCCTATCTTTCGGCTCAACTCCATTTTCTGTTGTCTGCTTGGAGTGGGGCATTCATTGAAGAAAGCTTCGAGCTCTCGGATTTGGCCTGGAGTGTGGCGTTGTAGTTGCTTCCTTTTCCGACTCCGGTCATCATTGTATACTCCTTCTTCGTAGCTGAAACCTAGAATTTTATCGCTAGAGGAGTCAGTCTCCATGGCTTTCGGGCAGTATTCAGCTCCGGGATCTTCGAAGTCTCCCAGCAGTTCGTGCTCAGAAATGTCCAGGTCGGGCGTTTCTAGCAGATGGGAATAGCTTTTAAACATGATGGATCGGAGTATCTCAGGCTGATCTAGTTCACTCAGCTTTTTCAATTCGCTCTTACGTGTTTGCTCACTCTAGAAATTTTCTCAAGTGATTGTGCGTGTCCTGGAACCATCCTTCAGGCTGCATATGAAGACCAGCAAGCAAGCGCTCCTCCCGAGACCCCACAATTATTCATCGTCTGTATTCCCCTTTCTTTTTCCTCGTGATAGGATCACAAACTCTCTTGCATTGACTTGGTTTCATCGAGTATTGCGCTCGTCCCCTAGTTCAGTCTTCAAAGTGGTGGGTCTACAATCTTTCGGCGCCTTTTATGATTTGCTAGGCCCGAGAACGTGGGGAACAGCGGCGGATCCGCAATTAATGACTCCGTTTAATTCATTTAGCTCCATGGGAGTTAACACCATGACCTTCTCTCAACCCCTTTTCATCGTTTAAACGAAAGTGGCATTTCCCCTGTGCATGCTGTTACTCTCCATTTCAACATCTTGGGCGTTCGGTGAGGAATGAATTCGTGGCCACTCAAAATTTAAAGACCGTCCCTGGTTTCAGACTTAATCTAACAAGGGATCATCGCAACTGAGCATGACGATGTTCGTCGATAGCGTTGGTTTTCATACATAATTAACTATAGCCATTAAAGAAAAATGTTCCCATAGGAACTTTACAATGGATAAAAAGAGTGATCCACTCGTGAACATGCTCTTCTTTCCATGGGTGATCGTAGCGACCAACCCATCGTGCCCCGAGTCAGGTGCTAGATCATGGCTGTCCAAGCATGCCACCTTCCCATTGATTGAACAAGGCATCGAGCCCATCATCAAAGAAATTGTCTGTCGTGGGTTGACCAGCGGCAGGCAGAGCACCAGCCGACTGCTGCTCGAATGGAGGAGTGCGCACTCGCTGTACTTGTGACACGTGCTCTTGAAAAGTGTTGAAATGGCCCGGAAGGACATTCTGATCAGCTTTCAGTTTGCCGGTGGTCGGGCTGCTAGCTTGATTGATGCTTAAATTTGGCCGGGTACCTCCTGATGCCTGAGCATTACAATGGCGGTCCCCCTAGCTTTTGAGCTCGAGACGGATTCCTCTCGGCTTAGCTCTGCTCGACGCTGTTTTAATAGCTTTCTGTAGGCAGCAAGGTGATTCCTGACCAGTTCCTTACTAAGCCCCGGTACACTCATGGCCTTAAATATGCGTGTCGGAGTTGCTGAATCGATCCCCATTTGGTGAACCACGTCTAGGAATCTGAAATGCAGTTCAGGGGGCCAAGCGAACCTCTTCCTATCGTGGCCCAAAATTGCATCGATGGCTTGACGACTGATTAACTCATCTCTAGCAGGACCCGACCCTATCGAAAATTGTTGTGCATGAGGCTGATATGCTTTGAGCTGGTCGGCGGTAACATCCAGCTCCTTGAAACTGTAGCTCCAATCAAAGCGATGCAAATCCCATCCCCCATGAGGCATTTGTATCGTCTTCGTAGGATCATCCTGCTCATGCGTGACTCCGGCAAAATCTGGTTGAGCAGGAGATACCCCGAGGGAGTAGGGTGGTAAATGAACGTCTTCAATCATTGCGTGAGGCTTATCGGGGAATATCTTACTGAGGGCGATGGGGTTATCGCAATGAGGGCAAACGGTAATATTGAGAGCTTCTTCATACCTCATGTTTTCTCGACCACCTGACGTTTGCGTTGAGCCTTCGATTTGGATCTCCTATTTTGAAACCAAAACTGGATCCTCGACTGATTAATCCCTAACTCTCGGCTCAATTCAATTCTCCACTTCTTTTTCATGTGAGGGCTTTTACTGAAGAGGGTTTCCAGCATTTGGGTTTCCTCCTGAGAGTATTGGTGAGGATGTCTTCTTTTCCCGAGTTGAGCATCGTGGATGTCGTTGTCGTCGTCGCCGTGATTTTGATTTCCGTTGCCAGAAGTGTTGGGCTCCATGGTTTTGGTGTTAGACTTGGTCTTGGAATCTTCGAGATCACTCAGTAGTTCAATTTCTGAGATTTTTGAGTCAGTCGCCTCTAGCAACTGACAGTAACCTCTTAAATATGTTGGATTGAGAAATGTTTGATTGGTTCTTGCCCACTCAGAGTTCTCTACTCTCTCCTGTATGCTCACTCCCTATAAATTTTTCTTCGAGTGACTTTGTATGTTTAGGAGACGCTCTTCAAGCATGAAAGAAAATCATTAGGCAAACGCTCCCCGTCAAGACCTTGAATTTCTCGCTTAGCTTTTCAACGTGATGTGAGTGCTGAATCCTGTTAGGGCTTTTTCGATAGTTGCGCTTACCTCCCACCTAACTCTAATAATGGTGATCCCGACAAATCTTTTACATCTTTTAATTGATAAGCCGAAAATCGCGGACCGAGACGAATCCAATGGTTCACGTGAGGGGACCTCCTGCTTTACCCCCTAACTAGGCTCTACCAGCATTATTACTGAGACCCTTCATCATCCTCGAGTTGCTATAAAATGAGGAATTAATGTATGGAAGGTTAACGTTCTCGCATAATCAGCTTCTTCCTTCTAATCTCTCTGTTAGCCTCGTCTTATTCTCAAGCCAACCCAACGCAAATGGCCTCCTCTCCCGTACGCACTTTTTCAACTGATGTCTTGGCCCAGTGGGAAAAGCTTTATAACCTACTGGGTCGCGGTTACGCACACATAACCGATCATTCTGCGACCGAGGATGAAATCCGTGTCCTGCTCGAGGACCTTGATACCACTTCTCTCGAAGGTACTACACTGGGGAGGGAATATAGAATTTTCCCGACTCTCTTTGCACACTCCTTAGAGGCCTACCGTGCTGCTAATCGGGAGGTTCTCGTGGCTCGCGTCTTGCGAGCTCGTTATGAGGATCGATCTGATCATTTGGTGCTGACCAACTATCTGGCCGATAGTTACAAAAAGGCCGTCGAGTTTGCTAATGAGCGGGTCGCGACGTTGCTTCGCGAGAGGAGAAATCTGGCGGAGCAATTGGCCCTATCCCTGACCACCGGCGAGCATGACCGCCGCAATGTCCTGTTGAGGCTTCAGAGCGACTGGCAGGAAGAACGGCTTGACAAAATAACCGCGGACATAGCTCGCGGGAATGGACTGGTTCGAGACCTGGAAACAATCGCCGAAGAACATGAGGCCAAGGTCGCCGAAGTTAAGGGAGAATGCAAAAGTCTTCTCCTCAGGCTTGCCGACCATGACATGCGGAGTTGGGAGTATGAGCAGAGCATTAATAACATGGAGGGTCAGTTGGGCTCCTTCGTGTCGTTAATTAGGGCTCACTTCGGCTTTACTTTTCTACCCCGAATTGTATGACCTGCTTTTGAAAACCCTCCACTGAGCAAAATAAATGAGAACTCTTGTGTGTGTGTTTTAACTTCTGTATGGTTCATTTCTTCGAGCATCCGAACATCTTCAACTTGGGTGAGCCGAACCATAATATCAATAAGCCGAGCAAATATGTCCTGATTTTATAACTCGCTCATGATCAGATGAGATAATAGCCTTAGACTTGTCCAGGAAAAGATTTCTCTCTATTACCTATTTTTTTACCTGCAAATAAAAAGACAGAATCAGAAGGAATATTTTGAAAAAGAAATCAAAAACCCCTTTCAATCCTATGCTTGCCCATGATTAATAAGGACAAGAACTTTTACAAGGGTTTTAATCTTGCGCGAAAAGTTTTTATCAATATTCCTCGAAAGAAAGCATACTATTGAAAGGAATGTAATTCACAATAATCCCTTTTAATCAATTTCGAGAGGAACGAATTACTCAAAAGTGCGAGGCATAATAACGTGTTTTAAATTTAATTGAAGATACGGCATCCAAATCAAGGCCGTTTTGTTAAGAACGAGAGTAATTTGGACATCTATCTCGTCATTAAATTGAAAACAACGCCGATATTCTCGATCAATTATCGTGGATTACCAGCGACGTAAAACATGCATGGACCAATTCAAGTGTATAATTCCTTCTAGCGAAATTGGGGTTGGATTACCCTATACGACCAAAAAGGTCGTGCAAGATTTCCAATTTTAATTTCCTCTAAAGGAATTATAAACTTGACTTGGGAGTATTCGGATGATTAGAGAAAATGCCACTATCACATTCCCATGACCTGTCAAAAGAAATACAACCAAGTTCCATCTAAATGTATACACCAATAGATCCCTAATACAATCACTCTAAGGGGTGAGATAGAGAAAGCCTCGATAAAAATAAACCCTATACAAGAGGACTAGTAATGGAAAATGAAACAAAGGAATGTGATCCTGACGTTTAAGGATGCCCCAAGTTCGATCTGTCACTTCCGGATCACTTGCCCCAACTCGTCATCTTCAATGGACGATATCTCAATAATGTCCATAGTAGTCTTCTTTGTTGCTCACTCGGTGCTTGTCATGGGATATCATCCTCTTCGTCTTCTATCAAGGACGTTTGGGAAAAACACACACATCTATCCTTGAAATGGCATTTAATCTAATCACCAGAATGAAATGAATGAAATGCCTATATTTATATGAACTGTAATAGATTCGAGGTATAGAGAGTCTTACCAACCAAACTCGTCGACTTATGTGCGGTTTTAGGTGTACCAACCGCCCAAAGACATGCGCATGAGACAAGTTATGGTGAACTTCTAAAAATCAGAGGGTTTGGCACCTAAGGTTAAGGTTCCCACTTCGAGTTCTAGAAAGAGCCGATTCCATTGCACAGCTATCGTTGCATTGGGACTCGATCCATAGTTCGAAGCGAGCGGAATTGAAAAGTGGATTACCCCGCGTTTTTCCTCACGGAGATTCCATTTTCAATCCCTTCTATTGTTTTCCTATAGACGGCGCCTGGGGTTTTAGGCGCGGTTGTGTGTGTCTACGTGTCGTGATCATCACAATGTAAGTCATGCACAACAGTTTATCAATCAGCGCTTCAAATCATCCACACAGCATACATTCCTACGCCAACCTGCATAAGACAATGTTAATCACAGACTACCCCACTTATCACTCCAATCTGCAAAAACATATAACACCTATCATGAGCGGACTTACCTCACCTTCAAGAGCGCCTGCAGGGTTAGAAAAATCACTCAACGTTTTAATTATGGCCTAAGTCCACTTGAGGTCTAGAACCATAAGTTCTAGAACAAAGGTCCCCAGCGGAGTCGCCAGCTGTCGCGACACGTCCGAAAGGCGGACGCGGCTAATGGATTACCGATCGCGGGTCTTGGATCGGCGCGAGCCCTCCCAGGCCCATACCAAATCGCGGCGGGAGTATTTTTCCAAGGATTCGACGATAAGAGTCGATCGCTTTCGACCTTCAGTATAGTCGTGGTGGCATGTGCAAATTGTGCATGCATTTGGAGTCGCCACCGGTCTTTCTTGGAGGGTAGACCGGAAACCTTATTGACCGATTGGGAGAGATCGATCAATTCTGCGGAACCAGAGATTTTGGGTTCGGGGACTTGGTTACGCTGGTATCATTACCAACGCCCTTTCGGTACCTAACGCGAGTGATTTCCTAGCTAAGAATTCATGCGGGCGCAATTTTAGGTGAGATAGGCTTGATTCAGGGTTTCATGCAGATTGGAAGACTATTCCTATCAATCACAATCAATTTAAATGGAGACGCAATCAAGTGCATAAATAAATTTCATTAACGCACATCAATTCAAATCAATGGCTTCCTAGTATAGCCATAAGGGCTTAGGAAAGAGGTGATTTCGGGTCGGGGTAAAATGGGAAGATTTGGAGGCGATTAGCCCGAAGGGCAAAATCGTCAATTTTTGGAAGACTTGGATACCGAATTACCCAAAATATTCCATGGCCAGTTGATTGTGGCCATTTCCCATTTTTGAGAATTTTTTGGAATTTCTTAATTTTTCTCCAATTTTTGGAAGACGATTCGCCCAAAGGGCGAAATCGTCATTTTAAGAAGGGTCGGGGTTTAAAACACCCGGGATGAGACTTGGCCAGTTGTTTGTGGCCATTTCCTATTTTTGGGGATTTTCCTGGATTTTTTTAGAATTTTTTGGAAGACAGTTTGCCGGAAGGGCAAAACCGTCATTTTTAGAAAGATCGGGGGTCAAAAGACCTAAAACAGGTCGTGGCCAGTTGAATGTGGCCATTTCCTATTTTTTGGAATTTTTTTATAATTTTTCTGAATTTTCCGAATTTTTTTGATTTTTTTTATGATTTTCCATTTTTTATTGATTTTTGAATTTTTTATTATTTTTTTATTATTAAAAATAATAATAAAAATTATCCGGACCGGGTCGGATGACCCGACCCACGCCCGGATCCGCGACCCAGACTTGCACGCCCACAACCAAAACGACGCCGTTTTTGGTTTTTTTTTTTTTTATCATTTTCTTAATTTAGCAAACGGACGTCCCAGATTGTGCCACGTGGCTGCTCCTGGTGCGTCCGATCATGGACTAGATCGGACGATCCAGAGAGAGCCACTTGGCAGATTCTTGACCGTCGGATCATTTTTTTAATTAATATCCGAAAATCATTTAATAAAACCGAAAAAGCCGAGATCGCGACACGTGGCACACTCTCCCCCGTCGGATCTGGTCTTTATTTTAATCGGCCGTGGACCCCCCTACGCTGACGTGGCTGCCTACGTGGCGCGCCACGTCAACACTTTGACCGGTCAGCAGTCCCCGGCTCGCCGTAGGAGACGACCGGCGCCGGCGTTCAATCGCCGGCGCCTCGTCGGAGGGCGATATCTCGGCCCTCCGACGTCGAAATCTCGCGAAACTAGCGGCATTAGATTCGTATGAAACTCGCCTACAACATACTAGAATCTAGACATAGCAGAATGACGTTTCCAAAACCTGCAACTCCGGCGAGCTCTACTCTCCGGTGAGGATGTCGTTTTAGCCATATTATACGTAAAATCCATGCGAAATATCAGGGAGTTTCCATGGAGTCTCAAAGGGCTTACCTGGCCATCAATGGAGTTTTCTGTCACCTGAGGCGAGTTCCCGAGCTCGTGGCCGTTCCGGAGGTCCGAGGCCGACCCGATGGGCTACATGCGACAAACACACAAACCAAAGGCAGAGGAGGGAGCAGGAAGGCAGTAGGAATAATTTAAAACAGAAAACTTGAAGAAACGCGGCCTGGATGAAGACATGTCATTAAAGGCCGAGCGAGAACTCGTTCGGGATAATTACCTGACTCGGCGACGAAAGGACACGTTCATTGGTTCTGGAGCTTCCTCTGGACGTCGCTAAGCCTCCGGAATGATTCATAGGCTTCGTCCTTGTTCTTACCGAGAGTCATCGCGGGCCTCGCCGAATTCTCCCTCTTTTTCTTTTAGCTCCTCCCCCGGTCCTCTTTTTTTCTCACCCTCTTCGTTGGCCGACCGCCTTTTGTTCCTCATTCCTCAGTGGACGACCAACCTTCTTTTTGCCCGCCCCGCCCTCGCCGAAAGGGAGTCAGAAAAGCCCCGGAAGGCCACCCCACTGGCGTTTTTTATTTTGCTTCTGTCCTGCGCGGGTCTGCAACTGAGTTGCAGACCCGGTTCGGACCGGGTGGGGTCGGGTCTGACCCGACCGGCCCGGTTCGACTCTCCACGGCCAATTTAGCCCCGAATCGACCTCTTTTCATGAAATTGACATCAAAATCAGACTCCTTGACACGTTTTCTATCAGATATGGGTATTTTTGTGAATCAATTGATTGAAATTTAGTGAAAACCCCAAATTATCCTTAGGATCCGAAAATGAATTTCGCCTAATCGAAGCTCCAAACGTCCAAATTATTCGAAATTGAGGCCACCAATGGATTCAGCATGATGAAAAATATAGGGTAGAGGTGTTTAATTTTAATGGGTATGCCCGTATGAAATTTAATTTCCAAAATTGTGAAACCGGGGACTAAATTGAAAGATTTTTATGCAATTAAGCCCTTTTGGTTAAAATTGATCAAATTGGAGGGCCAACTGGCCTAATTGCACTTCAAGACTTTAGAATCCAATGTCATAGCTTATAAAAAGTGAAAATTGAAAATTAAAAGACTTGAAGAGGAATTTTTGGGCTCGGTTCGGGTTTATGTTTGTTAAGGAACATAGTGACCCGAGCCGAATTTTTGAGATTTAAAGTGACACACTTGAAGAGGAAATTAAAAAAAAAATTATTGAATATTTTTGTGTATTTTTCCGACCCCGAATGGTATTTTTCTGATTTTTTTGGGTATTTTTATAATTAAATAAATTCGAAAAATATTATAAAATACCAAAAAAAAAATATTTTTTGTTCAAAATTGGTCCCTGAGGCTAGGCCAAGGCTTCCAAAGTTGATTTTATGATTTTATGACCTTTTTTTGATATTTTTAATTAATTTTAAGGAATAAAAATCACAATAATAAATGGTCAAAAATCAGGTGTCAACAGTGAAGTGACGTCTTCTTCAGACAACCATTTAGAGTTCTGGTTGAAGTGGGCATTCAAAGGGTTATTGAATATTTGAGATCTGCCTTTCCAAGTTGGAGAACCAATGATTGAGTCGTTCGAGCTGCTTCGGCCTCCCAGGCGTCCCAGGCTTCTGCCTCGGCCTCGGCTTGTTGTCTTTGGGCCAGATCCATCCATGTGATATTTCTGATACCCCAAGCCCATTCTATGTGGGTTAGCTTTTAACTGTAGTGGGGTATTTATACCCTGATTATGTTTGCCTAGGCCTCTTTCGGGGTTAAATCCGTATGCCAGCAGCATCTTAGCTGGTAGAAGACTAGCCCCTGAGATGTATGGGGTTTTTAGCCTTGTCCCTGCCGGGGTATGAATTGTTGCTACCAGTTCCAAGGAGTGATAACTCGCCTCTGTTTTCACTTCAGGTTCAACATAGGGTATGGCACTGCTCTGGTATGTCTGGAGGTCGACTTCTCCATGTACGGTAATCACCTTCCCATCTACTGCGAAGCGTACCTTTTGATGCAAGCTTGAAGGGACAGCTCCTGCTGTATGGATCCAAGGCCTTCCCAGCAAGAATCCGAATGCACTGGGCAGATCCATTACTTGGAAGTTTATAGAGAATTTTGTCGGGCCGATGAATACGTCAAGCTCAATCTCGCCCACCACGGTCTTCCTCATTCCGTCGAAAGCTCTCACAGCCGTTTTGGATGCCTTAACCGTTTCCTCATTGATTCCCAAACTTCTTAGGGTAGCCAAAGGGCAAATATTGAAGGCTGATCCGTTGTCGATTAATACATGTGCCACTCTCTTCCCGTTACATTGCGCGGAGACATATAATGCCTTGTTATGCCCTCTTCCTTCCATGGGGAAGTCCTCGTCAGAGAAGCTCAACTGGTCTTTTAAAAGGATTGCCCCCACAAAGTCCCCCAATTGTACCACGTTAATTGATTCAGGGACATGTACTTCGTTGAGTATTTTCAACAGTGCGTTCTTGTGCTTCTCTGAGTTGATGAATAAATCTAGCAAGGATATTTGAGCCGGCATCTTTCTCAGCTGCTCTATTACTTCGAACTCGCTGGTTTTGATGATTGATACGATCTTTTCGGTGTCTTCCTTTGAGACTTCCTTTTTTTCAGATTCGTCCTCCCTAGGGGTATAGAATCGTCCGGACCTCATTATCGCGTCTACCTGTGTGGCCCCATAGTCCCAATGGACTGCTTTAGGATCGTATTCTTCTACAGGGGGACTTTTATGGTTACAGTTGTCTGATGAGGTATCTCTGGTTTAGATGTGTCGCCTTCTTCTTCTTGCGGCAATCGAATCACGATAGGCTTGACTAGGCAATTTTCCACCTTGCTCGGGTTATCCAGTTCTTCCAACCTAATTACCACGGTCGTGACGGTTTCGATCATTGATACGGTGTTGTCAAGTTCTTCTATGCCCTTCGAGGTCTCTGTTTGAGAGAGGTCATCCATACCTCCCCATCCGTCCGGTATGATGTCTTCAATTTTCTGATAAAAGCTGGGAGGGGCCGAATATTTCACTTTGAAGTTGTACCCTCCAGAATCTTGACCAAGGTTGTCTATAATTTCTCCCTTCTCAAGTGCGTCGGCCATAAATTTGAGGTCTGCTAGACTTCGTCTCTTGGCTTCCAGTCCGTCTTCTTCGAACTCTTCCTCTGACTGAGTGACTGGCCCAAGACTGTTTACTAGATTATCATGTGAGGTACCCCAGGTATTACCCTGTTCAGTCTTGATCATGAAGTAGCTACCTTCCAAAGATAAAGAAGCTTTGACTCCTTCGAACTCTTCATTGGTGATATCAGACATTATCCCCAAGCTCATCATCTTAGCGATGCATTGTCTCTTTTGGTCAGTCGAGATCGCTCTTGCTTTTGGATATGACGAAGCGGTTATTAGCAGGTCGGTTAACTTAAGCACATCTACCTTTAGCTTAAGGTAGTCTTCTTCCCCTTCAGAGAATATTGCCCCTACTGCTTGATGATCTGGCAGTGGATTTTCTTGTACATTTGGGGCCGTATTGTCAAATTTTAGAATCTGATTATCAATCAGGGCTTGCACTTTGAGCTTAAGGATATAACATTTATCTACATTATGCCCTCTCTCACCCATATGGTAGGCACAGGTCTGGCTCTCATCAAAGCCAGGATACCTTGCGGGGTTTGCCCTAGGCGGTTCTTTCGCCACCAGGTGTTGCTCTAGCAGCATCGGGAGCAACTTGGATAAATGCCTCGGGAGCTGGGATAATTGCTTCTGGGGTTACTTTCTTCTAGGCTCTTGCACCTTCGGTGTTGACCAGAGTGATCCTCCTTTGGTCTGATTGGAATTGCCAAATGGCTTGGGCTTGTGGGGATCCGGTATAAACGCTATGTCCAGTCCGGCTTCTCTCTCCTTTCTCAAGGGGTATTGCCTCCTAGTAGGAGCTTCATGAGGCCTTCTTTCTCTCAAGGCCCATTCCAGCCTTTCAGCAACCTTTATCAAGTGTGCAAATGTTTGACACCCGGAAGTGTTCAGTTTGTCAAAGTACTCATAGGGGAGTGCTTTCAGGAATAAGTCGATCAGCTCCTCTTCTGGGATTGACGGCTTTACTTAGATAGCCAAGGCTCGCCACCTCTGGGCATATGTTCTGATTGATTCGCCTCTCGCCTTTGAAGTTCGTAGAAGATCTTCTCTTGTTGGGGCTGTAGCCGTGTTGAACTTGTACTGCCTGAGGAAATCCTCTGCAAGATCCTCCCATCCATCGTAATCTTCTAGATCTAGCTCAATGAACCAGGCCAGAGCGGCGCCAGCCAAACTTTCTTGGAATGTGTTCATTAGTAGCGGGATATAATCTGAATAGTACGCCATCTTGCGCAGGTAATACTTGAGGTGTGCTCGGGACAACCTGTCCCATTGTATTTCCTTACAAACTCTGGCTCTTTATAATCATGAGGAGTCTCTACTTTAGCGAACGGAGATATTTTGTCGTAGCGGGCTAACTCGTAACCTTGATTGCTCAGACATTCCTCGATTTTGGCCAACCTTTTAGCCTCTGCTTCGATTTTCATGGTCTGCTTCCCCTTCTCCTCCCTCTCGAGGTTGATAACAACAGGCGAGGCATTTGGTTGTGATCGGCTGTTCGGTTCATGGACATCCTCCTCTGTATGTTGGGTATCCCTTGTTACCTCTCTATCTGCTATATCAGGTACCGAAGAAGGGCCTGAGTTGTTCTGGTTATGGGCCGTTGTTTGTTTAGCTTGAGTGGCTTCCAGCATGGCCTTGATGTCAGCCATCATAGTTGCTAGGGCAGTCATCTGAGACTCCAACATGCCCACGCGCGGAGTCAATTCTTGCTGCTCCATTCTTGTCTTAAAGCGGGTACGAAAACGATGTGTTGGTAGTTCCGTGATGAGAGGGTACCTGTTCTAAAAGATTTCGAGTGAGTGCTTCGTTTATTTTGGTAGAAAGAAGCAGTTAACTTTTTCAGTTGCATGCTTCTTGTCAGTAGATGAGAAAAAGGGCTACCTCGTGAGCCTTAGTCTCACGTAAATAGTTCTTTTAATCATTTTTTGACAAGAATTCATGAAATTAAAAGAAGCGTAATTTCTGACGATAGTTTTTATGTATTCGCAAAACATGTTCACATTTATGCTCATGTATCCAAAATAGCATCACACAGAAATGAAAATGTATGAGAAGGCGTCACAATGTTTGCTTTTTTTACACTTGACAGAATAGCTTATTCAAGCCTAGGACGCTTGAGGTCTAAGGTATCCTCATCATCCCAGTATGGATTCCCCTCTTCAGCTTGGGACTCCTCGTCTCCTGAACATGACAGTGGTCGCATGTCTTCGGGTATGTACGGCTCTATTCCAGGTACGTACGGCACGATGTATTCGGGTATGTAGGGCTCGACAAGGCTTCGTCGGGTCGCTTTAAAGTGCTGAATGTACTCTGTAGTGGCTCTATGAATGTTTTCTTCATGAGTCATGTTTTCTGGCCAACTTACTTCTTCGGCTTGCGAATTCTTTAAGGAGCGAATGATGGATGTCACCTCGGCTTCAAACTGTTTCTTCTCTTCCTCCCTGAGAGTCTTGCTTGGTATGTAAAAAGAAAAGATACCAGGTTGTGGTGAAGAAGGGATCTCCTGTAGAGCTCCAAACTGTCGAATCACCCTCCTTGGATAATATGCGGTAGCGCCCGTGAATCCTAGCAAAGGGACTGGACCCCTGTCATCGCAGGTCAATCTGACTTTGCTCAGCGTTGGCAACCTTAGCCGCCATCGGAGTTGTTCGGGTCTTAAGTTTTTAAGGAAGTTTCTCCACTCTATAAAGTTGAACTTAGGAATACGTGTATGAGTTCTGACAAAGGTTTTAAGAGGATGTGCGTCAAGGCTGATTTCAGTGAAACCCATGCGGATGTGGAATTGTCTGATATGGGATGTGAACCACAGATACAAAAGATCACTCGAGGCCCTAAAGATTCCATTTTTATTTTTCTTGAAGTGATTTAAGGAAAGGAAGGTTTCGGCAAGAAGGATGTTTGAGTAATCCCACCCACAACAGACTTGTCTAGCTACTACAGCCATGATAGGGTCAAAGGTGACAGATGAGATCGGGAATAGTACAAAGCTAAAGAATGCCAAGACAAAGGCTCTACCAGATTTGGTTCCTTTAGCAGCAGGGAGGCGGGAAAATCGATCTATAAGGAAAGATAAGGAGACTCGTCCCGAATTACTTTTTGCTTCTGCTTTTACTTCATTCAGGCCTGTGTCGAGGAATTCAGCCACCTAACTCAAGGGTTCAAATCCTATAGGGGGTCGGACGAGCGTAGGAGTGAACTCAACTCCGATGACGGCGTCGTATTCCTCGATAGTAGGAGCAATCTCTAGTCCTTCCATGCAAAATGTAGCGGTGGTGGGATCCCAGTAGAGCGCCATGGCTTGAATAAAGGCAGGTGGACACTCAATCTTCAGCAGGTCTAGTAGGTATCCTAGTCGTGATTCAGCATACTTTTGGCTGGCTTCGCCCATGCTGTCCCACCATGATTGGAGTTCGGCCCGGGGGATTTTGAATACTTGAATATCATTCTTTCCCATCAAGTCTAAAATATGCAAATGATTTTGAAAAGTCAATCGTCAGAAATTACTTTAAACGTATGAATGTGCAGATGTCATGAGGTATGCATGAGCTAACTCGATTGCATAGTTCAATTGAAGAAATGGAAATTATGACCTTTTTCAGGTCTTGAAAACCTGACTCAAAGCCTAATTTGAATTTCAAGGAAGTGAATTATGCAATTTAGTCAGGTTTACTCAGTGACTAAGGAAAATAGCAACGTCACATTCCATTGGTCAATACATCAAAAGAACAAAGTGAAGTGAACCTTTATTACAATCGAGATGCCTAACGGAAGAAAGGTAGAGAGAGATCTTTTAAATAAGAAAGCTGTAAAAAACCGTTGAAATGTGAGAATTCAAATCACTCTTTTCTCAGAGGTCTATCTAAATGACAGTCGGTCGGGAGTTTTCCTCTAGTCAAGTGTAAAGGGAGTCGTCTTCAATGTTTTGGTCGAGAGGCGGTAGTTCCTCTGGCCATTCTCTGGTCCATGGTACGACGACTTCAGGAGCCTTCTCGGGTTTCACCTTCTTGAGTGTGATACGCTTTGGCTTTATCTTGGTAGCATGACGTCTTCTTTTTCCCCAAAAGGTGATCATAGGTACATTTTCTTTGGACAGCAGTTCGGTCTTCCGACGGGCATATGCCTCCCTGGCCAACTGGTTGCGACGCTGCCTCTTCATCTCCAGATAGTCTTTAAACATCTCGTCCGCTTGTCGCTTGAATCTGAGGTTATCGACATAGTAACGGGTTTGGCAATCTTCGGCATACCCTAGCTTACGTCCAGTCAGCTCCCGACCATGCACAAATCTAGTGAAGTGTAGCCTTGTGTTTGGTCCGGGGCGAGTGACTTTCCTCAGGTATTCGAAGGTCACCAATTCTGTCGAGCTCTTAGGGAACATCGACATTCTACCCTATTACCATTGCTGTTTCAATTAGTCACTTGAGCGATTTGCATGACGTGAATGCATATGAATGTATGTAATGTACGAATCATATTATGGAGTAGAGAGTAGTAAGTACATCGGAAATAAATGCCTTACCAACCATACTTGAGGGAATGTGGAATGTCCCCCTCTTATCAATGGGCGGTTTTAGGTATACCAACCATCCATAGACATGCGCATGAGACAAGTGGGTATACTCTAAAAATTGAAAATCAGGTGAGGAACCTACGGCTCAGGCTCCCACGATCCACACGAGGCAGATTCCTCCCCAAGGGTACCTACCCAAGAGGGCTAGACATCGCCAATGCAGATGGTGAGCGGGAACGAGTACGAAAGTCTCAAGTGCCATCAAACACAAGATCCTTTTCGCACCATTTCCCTATCTAAGGTAACCTAGGGGTGGTTGCAGTCGGGGTTTGACCGCCAGTGTGTGCAATGTGTCGTGATCATCACAATGCAAAGTCATGCACAGCAGTTTGTATCAAAACACCGCTTCAGTATGTGCATAAAAATAAACATACATTCCATACTCCAACCTGCAGGAAAAAATGCCAACAATCACTCCACCCCTTATTTCTCCAATCTGCAAAAATATCTAACACAATGGTTAGTATACGTACCTCACCTTCGAGAGCATCTGCAGAAAATAAGGTCAGATAAACCAAACAACTTTTTAATCGGCTCAAGTCCTCTGGAATTCGTAACCAGAGATTCTGGTTTAGAATAGTCCCCAGCGGAGTCGCCAGTCTGTCGCGAACCTCCCCTCGAGGCGGAGCGGGCTAATGGGCCGCCCGATCGCTGGCTTGATCGGACGCGGGCCTCTCCCAAGGTCCATTACCCAAATCGCAACTGCTGGATATACGTGGTCGACCTTCAGTGTGATCTAGTGACATGTGATGAGTGTACATGCCCAGGAGTCGCCACCAATCGTTTCGTGGATGGTACGATCAGAAACCCTATCGAATAGTTGGGAGTGGTCTATTCGATTCTGCGGAAACCAGAGAATTGGGTTCGGGGACTTAGTTACGCCAACTATCGGAGTTGAGGCCCTTTCGGTACCTAAGCTGAATGGTTTATCTGATCCTAGGATTTCATACAGATGAATGAGGTACAGATCCTAAATCTAGGAGTTCATGCAGATGGGAATAACTGCCCTATCATTCACAATCAATAGAAATAAATACGCAAATCAAGGATCCAGTACATGCGGATAAAACACATGAAATCAGCATGGTATCCCTAATGAGGCCCTATTAGCCTAGAGAAATATCAATCAAGGCTTAGGAGTGATTTAGACATGATTCGCCCATGAGGGGCAGAATCGTAATTTTGAATAATTCGGGGGAAAATTTACCCTTAAAAGGGTAAATCTGTCATTTTAGATGAATTGGGCAGTCAAAAGATGGGGGAAATAGGATTGGCCCTCAATCCAATCCATTTCCTATTTTTCGGGAATTTCCAGGATTTTTCTAGAATTTAAAAGTGATTTTACCCTCGGAGGGGAAAAATCGTCATTTTGGGCAAAGATGAGAACTGAAAATCTCAAATATTAGGGTTGGTCGTCCACCTGACCCAAACCCTAACTTTAAGCAATTTTCAGAACTTGATTGAGACAAGGAAGATGATTTTCCCAATGAGGGGCAAAATTGTCATTTTGAGAAAAAGAGGCGGGACTCGAAAACCCAAACCTAAGAATTGGTCGCCTACCCGACCCTAATTCTTACCTTGGCATTATCGATTTTATCTTGCATACACAACAAAAGCGACTTACCCTTAAAGGGTAATGTCGTCAAGTCTCGGAAGATCGGATAAGAAACCCCAAAAATAGGGTTGACCAGTTGTCTGTGGTCAACCCTCGATTTTTGGGGGTTTCTGGAATGTCTAGGATTTTTCCATAATTTTTTTTTGAATTTTCTGGAATTTTCTAGCATTTTTTTGATTTTTTTTAGGATTTTTCTGATTTTTTTATTATTTTTAAAATCATTTTCTGATTTTTTATTAAAAAATGTTATTCGGGCCGGGTCAACCCGACCCACTCGGGTCGGAACCCGGCCCAGACCCGGACCCGCGCAGACTGAGGCTCCAAAACGACGCCGTATCTGCCCTTTTTTATTTTTTATTATCTAGACTTAATCCGACGGTTCCTATTGAACCGCGTGGCTAATCCACGACCGCCGGATCAGATTACTAAAACCTACGGTTCAGATTAGGCGAAGACTCGATCAGGGCCGTCTGATCAGACTACTTAAACCTACGGCCACGATTAGATCCCAAGACTCGATCTAGATCGTCTATTCATATTAACCTAAACGACGCCGTCCACTAACTAACCCATACGGCGCCGTTTCAACCAATTTTTATTTTCAGATTAAAATCATTTTCGAATTATCCTAAATTCTAATCCGACGGCCACCATTTATTAGACTCAATTAATCTCAGCCGTTGGATCTACCTATTCGAATAACAACCTCCAACGGCCGAGATGACTAGACACCACGTGGACCAATCACGTATTGCCACCTAGACCTTTGACTCATTGACCTCGCCACGTCAGCTTCGTCTTCAACCTCGCGACTCCGGCAGAATGGACGGCGGAGCTTCTCCAGTGCTGATCTAACGGTGGAATCTTGACGGATTGGAGCGAGACCAACGACAATCGACTCGCGATAACCTCTATTTTAACATATCTAAGAATCGCGACATTTTATTCACAGAATTGCAAGAATCACGCAAAGTGCCGAGTGTTGACACCTGATTTTTGACCATCTATCATTGTGATTTTTACTCTTTAAAATTAATTAAAAATAGCAAAAAAGGTCAAAAAAATTGCAAAATCAACTTTGGAAGCCTTAGCCTAGCCTTAGGAACCAATTTTGAACAAAAAATATTTTTTGAATTTTTTAATATTTTTTGGAATTATTTAATTATTAAAATACCCAAAAAATCAGAAAAAATACCATCCGTGGTCAGAAAATTACACAAAAATATTCAAAAATTTTATCTCAAAAATACCATCCGTGGTCAGGAAATTCGGCTTGATTCATGGGGTTCCTTCACAAACATAAACCCGAACCGAGCCTGAAAAATCCTTTTCGAGTCTTTTAATTTTTAATTCTCACTTTTTATAAGTTATGACATTGGATTCTAAAGTCTCGAAGTGCAATTGGGTCAATTAGCCTTCCAATTTGACCAATTTTAACCAAAAGGGCTTAATTGCATAAAAATCTTTCAATTTAGTCCCCGGTTTCACAATTTTTGAAATTAAATTCCATACGGCCATACCCATTGAAATTAAACACCTCTGTCCTATATTTTTCATCATGATGAATCCATTGGTGGCCTCGATTTTGACTAATTTGGTCGTTTAGGCCATCGATTAAGCAAAAATCATTTTCGGATCCTAGGGACAATTTGGGGTTTTCACTAAATTTCAATCAATTGATTCATGAAAATACCCCTATTTGATAGAAAACGTGTCAAGGAGTCCGATTTTGATGTCAATTTCATGAAAAGATTTCGATTTGGGGCTAAATTGGGCGATGAGAGTCGAACCGGGCCGGTCGGGTCAGACCCGACCCGACCCGGTCCGAACCGGGTCTGCAACTCAGTTGCAGACCCGCGCAGGACGAAGGGAAAAATAAAAAAATGCAGGGGGGGTCGGGCGACTGAGCTTTTGGTTTTTCTAAACTCCCCTTTCGGCGGGAGCAAGGCTGGCAAAAAGCAAGGCTGGCAAAAAGGGGGGGCGTCCACTGAACAAGGTGGTCGGCCATGGGGTTAAAAAAAAAGAAGAAAAGGGGGGAGGAACCTCGGGGGTACAAGGAGCTCGGCCATGGGAGACCGAGAGAGGAGTTCGAGCAAGAGGCAGGCAGGGAGGGAATCCTCGAGCTTCAGCGACACCAACAGAGCCTCAACGGAGCTCCGGCAGCCGTCTTCAAGCTCGGGGCAGGTCGGTATCTCCTCCAAACTCTAATTCCACCGTCGCATATCAACTGCTCGACGAAATGCCTCAATGAGAGTTTGAATTTACAACTCTCGGCCGTGCTTCCCACGACCTCTTTTTGTGCGAATCGACCCTTAAAGCTTCTCTAGATCCGACTCTAAGCTCTGCTGGCTTGCTATTTTGTGTCGAGGACCGCCGAGAGGGATGGCCCGAGCTTCGCCGACCACCATTGGAGCCGAGAACTCTCATCGGCGCAGCAGTGGTCTTCGAGGTCTAAACAACCTCAGGTAAGCCTCCCTAACTCTATTGGATGCATTTTGATAGAATGAAATCGAGTTTAGAAAAAAAAAAATCTGTGCGAATGGGCTCGCCGGCGCCGGTTCGGTGTTGGTTTGTTTAGGGCGTTTTCCGGCGTTGTTTAGGCCATGAAATGGTCGGGTGTTGGTCTGGATCTGGTGAAGATTAATCTGGCAACAAAGTGGGGGAGATTCAGCGACGTTTCCACGTCGGGTTGGGCTCTCCGGCGAGGTTCCGGCGAGGGTCGCCGGAATCTGGGTACTATTCATCGTCTTCCCCGGCGAGCCTCCGGCCGGTCAAAGGTCAAGGGCTGACGTGGCATGCCACGTGGGCATCCACGTCAGCCAGGTGGGGTCACGCCGTGGGGAATAGAGCATGTGAAACAGACGGTCCCGATCGCGACACGTGTCGCGATCTGGGATTTTTGGGGAAATAAAAATGATTTTCAGATTAAATAAATGAATTTCGGATAAATAAAAAAAATTAGATCTGATGGTCGATATTTCGCCAAGTGGCGCCCTGTGGATCGTCCGATCATGCTCAAGATCGGACGCACCAGAGTCCGACACGTGGCACGTTCTGATCCGTCGGATGAGTTTTAATTTTTCAAATTTATAAAATAAAACTGTTCTGATCGAACGGCCGTGGTTCAGCCACGTGGCGCCTTGTGGACCGTCTGATCTGTAGGATTTTCGGATATTTGAATAAAATAGATAAAAAATCCAAAAAATTGTTAAAAAATAGGAAAAAATGTTTAAAAATATAAAACGGTGTCGTTTTAGGCCGGTTCTGACCCGGTCCGGAAAATATTTTAATAATAAAAAATTCAATAATTCAATAAAAAATGAAAAATCATAAAAAAATTCAAAAAAAATCGTAAAATTCAGAAAAATTATAAAAAATTTCAGAAAATAGGAAATGGCCACATTCAACTAGCCATGACCTGTTCCGGGTCTTTCGACCCCCGGTCTTTCCAAAAATGATGGTTTTGCCCTTTCGGCAAACCGTCTTCAAAAAAAAATTCTAAAAATTCTAGAAAAATCCCAAAAAATAGGAAATGGCCACAATCAATTGGCCAAGGCTCATCCCGGGTGTTTTGAACCCGATCATTCTTAAAAATGACGATTTCGCCCTTTGGGCGAATCGTCTTCCAAAAATTGACGATTTTGCCCTCCGGGCTAAATCGCCTCCAAATCTTCCCATTTTACCTCGGTCCTAAATCACGCCTTCCCTAAGCCCTTATGGCTATACTAGGAGGCCATGTGATGTGAATTTACGTGCATTGATGTGATTTATTTATGCACTTGATTGCGCTTTCATTTAAATTGATTGTGATTGATAGGAATAGTCTTCCAATTTGCATGAAACCCTGAATTAAACCTACCTCACCCGAACTTGCGCCTGCATGAACTCTTAGCTAGGAATATCACTCGCGTTAGGTACCGAAAGGGCGTTGGTAATGACACCAGCGTAACCAGGTCCCCGAACCCAAAATCTCTGGTTCCGCAGAATTGATCGATCTCTCCCAATCGATCAGTAAGGTTTCCGGTCTACCCTCCAAGAAAGACCGGTGGCGACTCCAAATGCATGCACAAGTTGCACATGCCACCACGACCACACTAAGGTCGAAAGCGATCGACTCTTATCGTCGAATCCTTCTGAAAAATACTCCCGCCGCGATTTGGTATGGGCCTGGGAGGGCCCGCGCCGATCCAAGACCCGCGATCGGTAATCCATTAGCCGCGTCCGCTTCTGGACAGCTGGCGACTCCACTGGGGAGCTTTGTTCTAGAACCTATGGTTCTAGACCTCAAGTGGACTTAGGCCGTAATTAAAACGCTGAGTGATTTTTCTAACCCTGCAGGCGCTCTTGAAGGTGAGGTAAGTCCGCTCATGGTAGGGGTTATATGTTTTTGCAGATTGGAGATATAAGGGGTGTAGTCCGTGATTAACATTGTCTTATTCAGGTTGGGCGTAGGAATGTATGTTGTGTGGATGATTTGAAGTGCTGATTGATAAACTGCTATACATGAATTGCATTGTGATGATCACAACACGTGGACACACACAACCGCGCCTAAAACCCCGGGCGTCGCCTATAGGAACACAATAGAAGGAATTGAAAATGGAATCTCCGTGAGGAAAAACGCGGGGTAATCCACTTTTCAATTCCGCTCGCTTCGAACTATGGATCGAGTCCCAATGCAACGATAGATGTGCAATGGAATCGGCTCTTTCTAGAACTCGAAGTGGGAACCTTAACCTTAGGTGCCAAACCCTCTGATTTTTAGAAGTTCACCATAACTTGTCTCATGCGCATGTCTTTGGGCGGTTGGTACACCTAAAACCGCACATAAGTCGACGAGTTTGGTTGGTAAGACTCTCTATACCTCGAATCTATTACAGTTCATATAAATATAGGCATTTCATTCATTGCATTCTGGTGATTAGATTAAATGCCATTTCAAGGATAGATGTGTGTGTTTTTCCCAAACGTCCTTGATAGAAGACGAAGAGGATGATATCCCATGACAAGCACCGAGTGAGCAACAAAGGAGCCTACTATGGACATTATTGAGATATCGTCCAATGAAGATGACGAGTTGGGGCAAGTGATCCGGAAGTCACAGATCGAACTTGGGGCATCCTTAAACGTCAGGATCACATTCCTTTGTTTCATTTTCCATTACTAGTCCTCTTGTATAGGGTTTATTTTTATCGAGGCTTTCTCTATCTCACCCCTTAGAGTGATTGTATTAGGGATCTATTGGTGTATACATTTAGATGGAACTTGGTTGTATTTCTTTTGACAGGTCATGGGAATGTGATAGTGGCATTTTCTCTAATCATCCGAATACTCCCAAGTCAAGTTTATAATTCCTTTAGAGGAAATTAAAATTGGAAATCTTGCACGACCTTTTTGGTCGTATAGGGTAATCCAACCCCAATTTCGCTAGAAGGAATTATACACTTGAATTGGTCCATGCATGTTTTACGTCGCTGGTAATCCACGATAATTGATCGAGAATATCGGCGTTGTTTTCAATTTAATGACGAGATAGATGTCCAAATTACTCTCGTTCTTAACAAAACGGCCTTGATTTGGATGCCGTATCTTCAATTAAATTTAAAACACGTTATTATGCCTCGCACTTTTGAGTAATTCGTTCCTCTCGAAATTGATCAAAAGCGATTATTGTGAATTACATTCCTTTCAATAGTATGCTTTCTTTCGAGGAATATTGATAAAAACTTTTCGCGCAAGATTAAAACCCTTGTAAAAGTTCTTGTCCTTATTAATCATGGGCAAGCATAGGATTGAAAGGGGTTTTTGATTTCTTTTTCAAATTATTCCTTCTGATTCTGTCTTTTTATTTGCAGGTAAAAAAATAGGTAATAGAGAGAAATCTTTTCCTGGACAAGTCTAAGGCTATTATCTCATCTGATCATGAGCGAGTTATAAAATCAGGACATATTTGCTCGGCTTATTGATATTATGGTTCGGCTCACCCAAGTTGAAGATGTTCGGATGCTCGAAGAAATGAACCATACAGAAGTTAAAACACACACACAAGAGTTCTCATTTATTTTGCTTAGTGGAGGGTTTTCAAAAGCAGGTCATACAATTCGGGGTAGAAAAGTAAAGCCGAAGTGAGCCCTAATTAACGACACGAAGGAGCCCAACTGACCCTCCATGTTATTAATGCTCTGCTCATACTCCCAACTCCGCATGTCATGGTCGGCAAGCCTGAGGAGAAGACTTTTGCATTCTCCCTTAACTTCGGCGACCTTGGCCTCATGTTCTTCGGCGATTGTTTCCAGGTCTCGAACCAGTCCATTCCCGCGAGCTATGTCCGCGGTTATTTTGTCGAGCCGTTCTTCCTGCCAGTCGCTCTGAAGCCTCAACAGGACATTGCGGCGGTCATGCTCGCCGGTGGTCAGGGATAGGGCCAATTGCTCCACCAGATTTCTCCTCTCGCGAAGCAACGTCGCGACCCGCTCATTAGCAAACTCGACGGCCTTTTTGTAACTATCGGCCAGATAGTTGGTCAGCACCAAATGATCAGATCGATCCTCATAACGAGCTCGCAAGACGCGAGCCACGAGAACCTCCTGATTAGCAGCACGGTAGGCCTCTAAGGAGTGTGCAAAGAGAGTCGGGAAAATTCTATATTCCCTCCCCAGTGTAGTACCTTCGAGAGAAGTGGTATCAAGGTCCTCGAGCAGGACACGGATTTCATCCTCGGTCGCAGAATGATCGGTTATGTGTGCGTAACCGCGACCCAGTAGGTTATAAAGCTTTTCCCACTGGGCCAAGACATCAGTTGAAAAAGTGCGTACGGGAGAGGAGGCCATTTGCGTTGGGTTGGCTTGAGAATAAGACGAGGCTAACAGAGAGATTAGAAGGAAGAAGCTGATTATGCGAGAACGTTAACCTTCCATACATTAATTCCTCATTTTATAGCAACTCGAGGATGATGAAGGTCTCAGTAATAATGCTGGTAGAGCCTAGTTAGGGGGTAAAGCAGGAGGTCCCCTCACGTGAACCATTGGATTCGTCTCGGTCCGCGATTTTCGGCTTATCAATTAAAAGATGTAAAAGATTTGTCGGGATCACCATTATTAGAGTTAGGTGGGAGGTAAGCGCAACTATCGAAAAAGCCCTAACAGGATTCAGCACTCACATCACGTTGAAAAGCTAAGCGAGAAATTCAAGGTCTTGACGGGGAGCGTTTGCCTAATGATTTTCTTTCATGCTTGAAGAGCGTCTCCTAAACATACAAAGTCACTCGAAGAAAAATTTATAGGGAGTGAGCATACAGGAGAGAGTAGAGAACTCTGAGTGGGCAAGAACCAATCAAACATTTCTCAATCCAACATATTTAAGAGGTTACTGTCAGTTGCTAGAGGCGACTGACTCAAAAATCTCAGAAATTGAACTACTGAGTGATCTCGAAGATTCCAAGACCAAGTCTAACACCAAAACCATGGAGCCCAACACTTCTGGCAATGGAAATCAAAATCACGGCGACGACGACAACGACATCCACGATGCTCAACTCGGGAAAAGAAGACATCCTCACCAATACTCTCAGGAGGAAACCCAAATGCTGGAAACCCTCTTCAGTAAAAGCCCTCACATGAAAAAGAAGTGGAGAATTGAATTGAGCCGAGAGTTAGGGATTAATCAGTCGAGGATCCAGTTTTGGTTTCAAAATAGGAGATCCAAATCGAAGGCTCAACGCAAACGTCAGGTGGTCGAGATTTTAAAGCAAGAAAACCAAAAGCTGCGAACAGAAAACATGAGGTATGAAGAAGCTCTCAATATTACCGTTTGCCCTCATTGCGATAACCACATCGCCCTCGGTAAGATATTCCCCGATAAGCCTCACGCAATGATTGAAGACGTTCATTTATCACCCTACTCCGTCGGGGCATCTCCTGCTCAACCAGATTTTGCCGGAGTCACGCATGAGCAGGATGATCCTACGAAGACGATACAAATGCCTCCTGGGGGATGGGATTTGCATCGCTTTGATTGGAGCTACAGTTTCAAGGAGCTGGATGTTACCGCCGACCAGCTCAAAGCATATCAGCCTCATGCACAACAATTTTCGATAGGGTCGGGTCCTGCTAGAGATGAGTTAATCAGTCGTCAAGCCATCGATGCAATTTTGGGCCACGATAGGAAGAGGTTCGCTTGGCCCCCTGAACTGCATTTCAGATTCCTAGACGTGGTTCACCAAATGGGGATCGATTCAGCAACTCCGACACGCATATTTAAGGCCATGAGTGTACCGGGGCTTAGTAAGGAACTGGTCAGGAATCACCTTGCTGCCTACAGAAAGCTATTAAAACAGCGTCGAGCAGAGCTAAGCCGAGAGGAATCCGTCTCGAGCTCAAAAGCGAGGGGGGACCGCCATTGTAATGCTCAGGCATCAGGAGGTACCCGGCCAAATTTAAGCATCAATCAAGCTAGCAACCCGACCACCGGCAAACTGAAAGCTGATCAGAATGTCCTTCCGGGCCATTTCAACACTTTTTAAGAGCACGTGTCACAAGTACAGCGAGTGCGCACTCCTCCATTCGAGCAGTAGTCGGCTGGTGCTCTGCCTGCCGCTGGTCAACCCACGACAGACAATTTCTTTGATGATGGGCTCGATGCCTTGTTCAATCAATGGGAAGCTGGCATGCTTGGACAACCATGATCCAGCACCTGACTCGGGGCACGATGGGTTGGTCGCTACGATCACCCATAGAAAGAAGAACATGTTCACGAGTGGATCACTCTTTTTATCCATTGTAAAGTTCCTATGGGAACATTTTTCTTTAATGGCTATAGTTAATTATGTATGAAAACCAACGCTATCGACGAACATCGTCATACTCGGTTGCGATGATCCCTTGTTAGATTAAGTCTGAAACCAGAGACGGTCTTTAAAATTTTGAGTGGCCACGAACTCATTCCTCACCAAGCGCCCGGGATGCTAAAATGAAGAGTAACAGCATGCACAGGGAAAATGTCACTTTCGTTTGAACGATGAAAAAGGGGTTGAGAGAAGATCATAGCGTTAATTCCCTTAGAGCTAAATGAATTAAAAGGAGTCATTAATTGCGGGTCCACCGTTGTTCCCCACGTTCTCGGGCCTAGCAAATCATAAAAGGGCGCCGAAAGATTGTAGACCCACCACTTTGAAGACTGAACTAGGGGACAAGCGCAATACTCGATGAAACCGAATCAATGCAAGAGAGTTTGTGATCCTATCACGAGGAAAAAGAAAGGGGGAATACAGACGAGGAGTAATTGCAGGGTCTCGGGAGGAGTGCTTGCTTGCTGGCCTTCATTTGCAGCCTGAAGGATGGTTCTAGGACACGCACAATCACTTGAGAAAATTTCTAGAGTGAACAAACACGTAAGAGCGAATAGAGAAAGCTGAGTGAACTAGATCAGCCCGAGATACTCCGATCCATCATGTTTAAAAGCTATTCCCATCTGCTAGAAACGCCCGACCTGGACATTTCCGAGCACGAACTGCTGGGAGACTTTGAAGATCCTGGAGCTGAATCCTGCCCGAAGGCCATAGAGACTGACTCCTCCAGCGATGAAATTCTAGGTTTCAGCTACGAAGAAGGAGTATACAATGATGACCGGAGTCGGAAAAGGAAGCAACTACAACGCCACACTCCAGGCCAAATCCGAGAGCTCGAAGCTTTCTTCAATGAATGCCTCACTCCAAGCAGACAACAGAAAATGGAGTTGAGCCGAAAGATAGGATTGGAGCTTTCGAAGGTCAAGTTTTGGTTCGCCAACAAACGAACCCGGGTGAAACAGCAATACGCAGACCATGAGTTACTGGTCCTGAAGGAGGAGAATGAGAAGCTTCAAGCTGAAAGCACGAGATATAAGGAAGCTCTGACCAAGGCCACCTGCCTTAATTGTGGTAATCCTGTTGTCCTCGGCGAGGTTTTCCTCGATGAACCATCCCTGTTGACGAATAACGCTCAGCTGTTACCGTATTCTCCACAACATTTTTCGACACAGCCAGATACCGTTGGAGATCTGCATGAGCAAGTCAACACCATAGGGTCAACACCAACACCCTCTGAGAAATGGGACCTGAATCATCACAGGTGGAGTTCTCCCAATGACGAACTCGCTGTCGCAGCCAGCCAATCCAAAGTCGGTGAGTCCCTCCCTGGACAACTTTTGAAACGACTAGATCCCGTAGAGAATAGCTACCGAAGTATTGACGATATTTTGGGTGATAAGAGAACAAGGTTTTACTGGACCTATGAACTTCACACCAAATTTGTTGATGCGATTCGAGAGCTGGGAGTTGATTCGGCTAGCCCATTACGCATACTCGAGATTATGAATGTGCCGGGGCTCTCTAGAATTAACGTTGAGTCTCACCTCAAGTACTATAGGAGATTGCTAAGGGATGGAAGGATAGCGTTAAACCATCATAAAGCCGGTTGGAGCTCAAGTGCTGGGCAGAATTACAACCACGATGATTGGAAAGCCGAGAGCACCCAACCGTGTTTCAGCAATGACGGGACTGGCAGTCGTGTCAGCGACTCTTCTAACCCAAATCAGAATGCTCCGCCGAGCTATCTCAATACTCCTCAAGAGTATATGCCACAGTTCCAGCACATAGGGATTCCTCAGTTTGAGCGTGAATCAGTCATTAATGCTATCCCTGAAGCGGATCTGGCATTGGTAGAGAGTGCACATATGAACCTGCCGGTCATCGGAGAAAGTTCCAATTCGAGGGGTCAAATTGCTCACGGCGAGAGCAAAGAGAGGAATCCCTCGCCTGCAGTCGACGACACCCAATCTGGGCACCAAGGGCTAAAAAGAACAGGTGATTTCCTTAATGAGGAGCTGGATACTTGGATCAATACTCTTCGGGAATGTATGTCTCAACCCCAACAGGGCAATGATGAAGGTTCCAGCTCAAAGACTCCAATCCCTCACAACGAAGGCAATGAAAGAAATCTGCCCCCAACAATCGTTGATACCCAACTTGAGCATCAATGGCTCGAAGACCCGAGCAATTTCCTTGGCGATGAGTTCAATCTTTGGCTCGATCAATTTGGAGCCGAAGGACCACCGCAGTGGTGACGCAAGGCCGGTGATCAAACGCCTGATGCAAGGCATGGCTACTCGATGAAAAATGCTTAGAGGAAAGGGGTTGAATACTCCTATTGAATATGTTGTTGATCGTACTATAAGGTTCCCACGGGAACATCTTTCATTAATATCTAGAACTAATTGCGCGTGAGTGTCAACATCACCCTTTGAGCATCTTCAAGCCGAGGGCCGTGGATTAATCACTTAATCCGTGGAGCAAGTTCCATGAACAATGACTATCACCCGCGGAGCATAATGGGATCTACCCCTTCAATACGAAATACGTTTGGCCACGAAGCCACCTATTTGGTAAAACGATGTATCGTTCCTAAACGATCTTCAATCGAATACCGAAGTAATGTCTCCTTTCTTTCCCTTCTCAGATGATAAACGTGGATAAATCACTCAAGGAGCCATTTGTTCGAATAACAGAACAGACGTTGCCCAACTGGGGGCAGATGAACCATTGATGTTGCAAACACTCCAAGAATGGATAGGCGGATTTGATAGATGTTGTTCATATCAATACGCAACATCAGAACGGGATGAGAACCAAGAGTAAAGTTGTATCGTTCCAATTTGTCTTGAATTTGAGAATGTGAATTGATACTCGTTATTTATCCTTGACAGGGGAATCGCCTTACAGACGAACAGGTTTTTACATCCCATGTACTACTCGTTAGAGTACATGACCAAGGGTAGGATGTATCGTTTCGATTTTTGAAAAATTCGTGAACATACAATGATATGCTTCTTTTACATTTGCAGGGATCCGCAGCTGCGACGGACAGGTAAGTATCCCTTTTCCCAGTTAGCGGGAGATAAAAAATGTCAGAATCCTTTCAACCGGCATAAAGATTTCCCAATGCATCGATATTCACGATTTAAATCGGGAGGTTACCTGAAGCATGAATAAGAACATACATGGTGCATCATAAAATCCCCTTGATGGGTAAAATCTTTGGAGAAAACAAAAAGACTTTTTCCAATAAAAGTTGTTCAAACCGTTTAAAAGAGTGTTTTCTCAGACGAGAGGCGAAGCCTAATCCAAACATGTCCCACACACACTTGAGAGATGAATGGAGTGGGCAGATAGCAAAATCTGGACCTACGGAAGTAGGGACCATTCGCAGCGATTACATGGGTCGGGACGACGGAGGCATTCGTTTCATATCCCCCAAACACTACAGGTGACCGTTGATAACCCCTTTGAACGGCGGTTTTCATTCTTAACCCTGTCAAGAACCACCCCACATCGGGGCAAAATGGAGGTGAGTCCAGCAGCGTCAGGAGAAAATGGTTAGAAATTTTCTTGCTCGGACTAACATTAATCTTTGTGTGTTGTTTATATGGTAATCCAAGTGCCATAGGATGACGAGAAGCATTCATTCTTTATCCCACACACTGTATCATTTGCATAGCCAAGTTGAGCCTGCAAATTCATTTCATGAACCCATTGGTGATCATTCCAAGACGGATGCCGCACCACTTCAAAAATGGAAGAGTTCAAGACTCAGGGATTACGAAGAGAATTCCCGGACTGATATTTAAAACATGTTTAGACTATATGTCTAACATGATCCCATGAAGATGAGAAAAAGTGGGATTTCAAAAATGAAAATGAAAAAATCCCCGGCATCAAGAAAAAGCAAAGTGCCTAGTAAAAGCAAGGCCGATGCTCGTGCAAGTTGTTTAATTGATCCGCAATGAAGCTGGATGGGAAAAGGGGAAATCCCTGAATGAGCCAAATCCAAAAAGGCTGCTCCCCAAATGCTATCAAGCGCAGAACAAAGACATAGAGAGAGTCAGTCTCTGAATGCAACAAGAGACGCTCTCTAAAGAGCTGGTGCACACCGCAAGATAGGTTGCGCGCCTCAAAGGCTAAAGATACAAAAAAAAAAGAAAAAGAAAAGACAGGTGGCAAATCAGCAATGATCACCAATGTCAAACCCCTCATAAATTCTGGGCCAAAAACAAGCCTTTTTCGGTCCCCAATCCTACCAACATCATAACCCCGAAACAGTCTTCTCTGACTAAGACACTTGGGTTAACATATAGCTTAGCTCGAAGAGGTACGAGCAAGACTATTTCTTTCTCATTTTGCAGGGTTCTCGACTTGTAAACCCGGAGCAGAGGATGAAGATTTTCATTCAATGGCCTTGACTCCAAAGCGGGTCCCCCTTGAAAACCAATATCCAAGCCCAACATTACGGTCCCGTGGAAGACCTCCCGACCGATCAAAATGTATGCGCTGCGAATGAGCCTAAAACCTAGGCACAGGTTAGTAGGGAATTGAGTGCATCCCCTATAAAAACCACTATCTCAAAACAGGTGAAAGAACCTCATCGTCGAGAAATATTCCAATAGATGTTTTGAACAAACTCTTTTTGGAAATTTCAAATTGTTTGATCCAGATTTGCCGCACAAGGAATTTGTGATCACATCTGTGTGTTGCAAGAATGTTTTGGATAACCTCCAGCATCAAAATGCACATTTCATGACTAAAACTTAAGTCATAAAATTTTGTCAATTGGACAATTATTGTCTTCCCAAAGATTATTAACGTTTTCTTGGTGAAGAAAAATCTTTCAGGTTTGAACTTTCTGCAGGATACCTGGAGAACCCAACTCCCAGAATGTCGCCTCAACAGACCCAAGTCCTAGCATGACGTGGAGAACCCTCGTCCTAGGACCCATTTTCAAAGATATCAAACAGTCCTAGCATGACGTGGAGAACCCTCGTCTCGGGACCCCTTTTTCAAAATTTAGGCAGTCTCATCAGACGTGGAGAACCCTCGTCATGAGACCCCTTTTTAAAATTTAACCAGTCTCATCGGACGTGGAGAACCCTCGTCTCGGGACCCCTTTTTCAAAATTTAGGCAGTCTCATCAGACGTGGAGAACCCTCGTCATGAGACCCCTTTTTAAAATTTAAGCAGTCTCATCGGACGTGAAGAACCCTCGTCCCAGGACCCATTTTCAAAATATCAAACAGTCTCATCGGACGTGGAGAACCCTCGTCATGAGGCCCCTTTTCAAAAATCAAGCAGTCCTAGCTTGACGTGGAGAACCCTCGTCCTAGGATCCCTTTTCCAAAATATCAGACAGTCTCATCGGACGTGGAGAACCCTCGTCATGAGACCCCTTTTCAAAACAAACAAGGTAGAAACCGCCTGAAGGGTCAACCATGGTAGAAAACGCCTGAAGGGTCAACTCATGGTAGAAACCGCCTGAAGGGTCAACTCATGGTAGAAACCGCCTGAAGGGTCAGTCAATGGTAGAAACCGCCTGAAGGGTCAACTCAAGGTAGAAACCGCCTAAAGGGTCAGCTCATGGTAGAAACCGCCTGAAGGGTCAATCAAAGGTAGAAACCGCCTGAAGGGTCAACTCAAGGTAGAAACCGCCTAAAGGGTCAACTCATGGTAGAAACCGCCATAAGGGTCAACACGAGGTAGATACCGCCTCAAAGATCAACATGAAGGTCCGATCCACCATACAGATCAAAATCCTTGGCAAATCCCAAAGGGAATGCGCCTTCCTTAGGTTCCTACCAATTAGGAATCCCATAATGGTATGACCTACCATACAGGTAAGAGCTAAATCTCCCTAGGATATCTTAAATGATGGGTCCTAGGTATCTTCTTGAAAGTCGTCACAACCGGCAGCATCTGACAGGTGAGCTTCAGGTAAGCCTCTCTCACTCCGGCCCATGTTCGAATTGCAAGAGTAAACCGGTAATTAATTTGAGCATTCATCAAAAGACTTAAGGGTCCGATGTCATAGCATTTCTTTTCCCCAGTCGAGTCGGTTAAGATTCAGGTGTCATTTTGTCTTTGAAATTTCTTTTCCCCAGTCGAGTCGGTTAAGATTCAGGTGTCATTTTGTCTTTGAAAGCAACCTCTGACGAGCTCACTCTCAAAGAGGGGCAGCTGTTGACACCTGATTTTTGACCATCTATCATTGTGATTTTTACACTTTAAAATTAATTAAAAATAGCAAAAAATGTCAAAAAATTGCAAAATCAACTTTGGAAGCCTTAGCCTAGCCTTAGGAACCAATTTTGAACAAAAAATATTTTTTGGAATTATTTAATTATTAAAATACCCAAAAAAATCAGAAAAAATACCATCCGTGGTCAGAAAATTACACAAAAATATTCAAAAATTTTATCTCAATTCCCTCTTTAATATTTTCACTTTTTATCAGGGAAATTCGGCTTGATTCATGGGGTTCCTTCACAAACATAAACCCGAACCGAGCTTGAAAAATCCTTTTCGAGTCTTTTAATTTTTAATTCTCACTTTTTATAAGTTATGACATTGGATTCTAAAGTCTCGAAGTGCAATTGGATCAATTAGCCTTCCAATTTGACCAATTTTAACCAAAAAGGCTTAATTGCATAAAAATCTTTCAATTTAGTCCCCGGTTTCACAATTTTTGAAATTAAATTACATACGGCCATACCCATTGAAATTAAACACCTCTGTCCTATATTTTTCATCATGATGAATCCATTGGTGGCCTCGATTTTGACTAATTTGGTCGTTTAGGCCATCGATTAAGCAAAAATCATTTTCGGATCTTAGGGACAATTTGGGGATTTCACTAAATTTCAATCAATTGATTCATGAAAATACCCCTATTTGATAGAAAACGTGTCAAGGAGTCCGATTTTGATGTCAATTTCATGAAAAGATTTCGATTTGGGGCTAAATTGGGCGATGAGAGTCGAACCGGGCCGGTCGGATCAGACCCGACCAGACCCGGTCCGAACCGGGTCTGCAACTCAGTTGCAGACCCGCGCAGGACGAAGGGAAAAATAAAAAAATGCAGGGGGGGTCGGGCGACTGAGCTTTTGGTTTTTCTAAACTCCCCTTTCGGCGGGAGCAAGGCTGGTAAAAAGGGGGGCGTCCACTGAACAAGGTGGTCGGCCATGGGGTTAAAAAAAAAAAGAAGAAAAGGGGGGAGGAACCTCGGGGGTACAAGGAGCTCGGCCATGGGAGACCGAGAGAGGAGTTCGAGCAAGAGGCAGGCAGGGAGGGAATCCTCGAGCTTCAGCGACACCAACAGAGCCTCAACGGAGCTCCGGCAGCCGTCTTCAAGCTCGGGGCAGGTCGGTATCTCCTCCAAACTCTAATTCCACCGTCGCATATCAACTGCTCGACGAAATGCCTCAATGAGAGTTTGAATTTACAACTCTCGGCCGTGCTTCCCACGACCTCTTTTTGTGCGAATCGACCCTTAAAGCTTCTCTAGATCCGACTTTAAGCTCTGCTGGCTTGCTATTTTGTGTCGAGGACCGCCGAGAGGGATGGCCCGAGCTTCGCCGACCACCATTGGAGCCGAGAACTCTCATCGGCGCAGCAGTGGTCTTCGAGGTCTAAACAACCTCAGGTAAGCCTCCCTAACTCTATTGGATGCATTTTGATAGAATGAAATCGAGTTTAGAAAAAAAAAATCTGTGCGAATGGGCTCGCCGGCGCCGGTTCGGTGTTGGTCTGTTTAGGGCATTTTCCGGCGTTGTTTAGGCCATGAAATGGTCGGGTGTTGGTCTGGATCTGGTGAAGATTAATCTGGCAACAAAGTGGGGGAGATTCAGCGACGTTTCCACGTCGGGTTGGGCTCTCCGGCGAGGTTCCGGCGAGGGTCGCCGGAATCTGGGTACTATTCATCGTCTTCCCCGGCGAGCCTCCGGCCGGTCAAAGGTCAAGGGCTGACGTGGCATGCCACGTGGGCATCCACGTCAGCCAGGTGGGGTCACGCCGTGGGGAATAGAGCATGTGAAACAGACGGTCCCGATCGCGACACGTGTCGCGATCTGGGATTTTTGGGGAAATAAAAATGATTTTCAGATTAAATAAATGAATTTCGGATAAATAAAAAAAATTAGATCCGATGGTCGATATTTCGCCAAGTGGCGCCCTGTGGATCGTCCGATCATGCTCAAGATCGGACGCACCGGAGTCCGACACGTGGCACGTTCTGATCCGTCGGATGAGTTTTAATTTTTCAAATTTATAAAATAAAACTGTTCTGATTGAACGACCGTGGTTCAGCCACGTGGCGCCTTGTGGACCGTCTGATCTGTAGGATTTTCGGATATTTGAATAAAATAGATAAAAAATCCAAAAAATTGTTAAAAAATAGGAAAAAATGTTTAAAAATATAAAACGGTGTCGTTTTAGGCCGGTGTCGACCCCTAAGGTCGGGCCGGGCGCCCGAGAAGCTTGGGCCGGTTCTGACCCGGTCCGGAAAATATTTTAATAAAAAAAAATTCAATAATTCAATAAAAAATGAAAAATCATAAAAAATTCAAAAAAATTCGTAAAATTCAGAAAAATTATAAAAAAAATTCCAGAAAATAGGAAATGGCCACATTCAACTGGCCATGACCTGTTCCGGGTCTTTCGACCCCCGGTCTTTCCAAAAATGATGGTTTTGCCCTTTCGGCAAACCGTCTTCAAAAAAAAATTCTAAAAATTCTAGAAAAATCCCAAAAAATAGGAAATGGCCACAATCAATTGGCCAAGGCTCATCCCGGGTGTTTTGAACCCGATCATTCTTAAAAATGACGATTTCGCCCTTTGGGCGAATCGTCTTCCAAAAATTGACGATTTTGCCCTCCGGGCTAAATCGCCTCCAAATCTTCCCATTTTACCTCGGTCCTAAATCACGCCTTCCCTAAGCCCTTATGGCTATACTAGGAGGCCATGTGATGTGAATTGACGTGCATTGATGTGATTTATTTATGCACTTGATTGCGCTTTCATTTAAATTGATTGTGATTGATAGGAATAGTCTTCCAATTTGCATGAAACCCTGAATTAAACCTACCTCACCCGAACTTGCGCCTGCATGAACTCTTAGCTAGGAATATCACTCGCGTTAGGTACCGAAAGGGCGTTGGTAATGACACCAGCGTAACCAAGTCCCCGAACCCAAAATCTCTGGTTCTGCAGAACTGATCGATCTCTCCCAATCGATCAGTAAGGTTTCCGGTCTACCCTCCAAGAAAGACCGGTGGCGACTCCAAATGCATGCACAAGTTGCACATGCCACCACGACCACACTAAGGTCGAAAGCGATCGACTCTTATCGTCGAATCCTTCTGAAAAATACTCCCGCCGCGATTTGGTATGGACCTGGGAGGGCCCGCGCCGATCCAAGACCCGCGATCGGTAATCCATTAGCCGCGTCCGCTTCCGAACGGGTCGCGACACCGAGTACGGCCATGGGAGTTCGATCGTGTAATTTATCTAAAATCGTAGCAATTCAATCACAGAACAGCGCCAGTGGAGGTTCAGAAAGCTCACCTCGAGCTCCGATTGAGCTCGCTCGGCCCAGATTTGGCTGGGGAAGGATGAACAGCGGTCGGCTATAAAGGCTAAGTTCGAAGACTCGATTCGGGTTGTTCGGACAAAATCGATGCAAAATCAAAGTGCAAAGATGGTCAGTGATGTCTAAGGGATGAAACACACACGGGAATCGCAAAGATTGAAACCGAAATCAGGGTTCGCCATTGAAGACCAGAGCTTGAGCTCGAAGTTCGGGATTACCTGTTCTGGCGGTTTTGGGCTGCGCGGTCGATGGCGATAGCTTCCCCTTAGCACGGGCGGTCTCCTGATGATCTTCGCGAGCTGTGGTCTAGCCTGTAAAGGCCTGACCGCCGCTCTATGAATTCGAGCTCAATCCTCGACAATGGCGGTTGGAGGACGAGCCCTTTCTCTCTCCCTTTCGCTTTCTTTCGATTCTGTTTCCTCTTTCTCAACCGAATTTGCTCTCCCTTTGCTTCGCGAAGGCCGATTGGCTTATATACCTCCGTTCGGTTTCCCGCTCGAACAGTGGACGTTAGCCCACTTGGATTCACGTGCTGTCACGTGCCAAATAGTACGTCGACGGCGACGGAATTGGTTGGGAAACCGTTCAATCCCCGTTAGGAGCTCCGGCAAGCTCTATTTGGCACGAATTTGGTCTGAGCTCGCTTCGGTTGACTTTCGCAGGTCTGTGAGATTGACCAGCCGATTGCTTCTTCCTCGGGCGACCATTGGTCGTGATCTTAGTGTCAATCGACGGGGAACAATCTAAAGCTTTAAACCCCCACCAGTGTGTCTCCGATTGTGGTCGATTGGACGTTTATTTGGTCTTCAAAGCTCGGTCTGTCACTGTTCATCTGCACGAGCGCTTTGGGGAAGAAGAAGACACTGTTCCGGACCGGTTCGACCGGCGGTCGGACCGGTTCGAACCGGTCCCGATTTGCAATTTTCCAAATTAAATCCAAATTAATAGGAAATTTTTGCAATTGAACTTCATAATCGAATCTAGGGCATGAATTCTATCAAAAAATGTGATTTTTCCCAAAAGTTCATATCAATTTCAACAAAAACCCCAAATTTCCTTTTAATCGCAAATTGGGGAATTATGCAATTGAAGGTTCAAATGATCAAATTGGGTCAAATTACCTGTGCCAATCGATTCAAAATGGTGAAATCCATTGGGCAGTATGTTTAATTTGCAATGATAGCCCTTGAATTGAAAGTAATTTCAATTATGCTCAATTTCAAGGACTAAAAATGCAATTTTAGTATGCAATTTTGCCAAATTCGTGCAATTGAGCAATTTGTACAAACAATTGGGCCTAATTTCAATAAGGGACAGTTAGAATGGATGTCAAGATCCTAGAAAATTCCAAAATTGCAAATTAAAAGACTCAATTGATATTTTTTTTCTCAAATTCAATAGTATGGGTTACAAAGGAACACCCATAATTGAATCTGATTTTGAACTTTTTGTGAGGTCAAAAATACAAGGGATTAAAAATAAAAATATTAGCTATTTTTTTATATTTTTTTGACCTCAAATGCTATTTTTCTTGATTTTTTGAGTATTTTTTATATTTTTTTAAAAAATACCAAAAATGTGGAAAATATGGAAAATTATTTTTTGGTCAAAAATGGTTCCTTGGGCTTGGCCAAGGCCACCAAAGTTGATTTTGTAATTTTTTGACTTTTTATGAATTTTTTGTGATTTTTCAAAAATAAAGATGAAAAAGACTTGGTCGAAAATCGGGTGTCAACAATGGGTTGGGTCGGGTATGGGTCAAGAAATTTGTATTGTACATAAATTGGTCATAAATGGGTTAATGGGTCGATTTGGGCGGACCATTTATGACATGACCCAAACCTGACCCAACCCACCCATTTGACACCCCTAGCATCTAATAATCAGTCAAAATCACGCAATCACACGCGAGCATAGTGGGGCGTAGCCTACTTACCCATTTTTTTATCTGAAAAACTATAGCAGCCTTCTAATTAATAAAAAGACTTTCTATCTCCCTTCTATTCTATATGGGATATAAAAAAAGCATTATTTTGTTTTTTTTTTCAAACAAACAACAACAATCCCCCACTTTGTTTGTAAAACAAATTTGAAAAATAAAATTTCTCAAAAGTACAGCCAAAATTTCCATGAGATTAATATACATACGTGAAGGTCTCTTTCGAGTTAAACCTTCATTTAGTGCAAGTACCTCAAAGTTCTATTAGAGTCACAAGTAGCGCTGGCTTTAAACTTGTTACTTTTAATAATAGTACGAGACATACTGCACATATACTAACCTCTTGTCTCAATAAGAAGTTTATAATATACTTAGCACTGTTACGGCATTGTACTTGTACCTTTTCATGATTTTTTTAGAAAGCAACCATAATTGTTGTAAGAAGCGGCACCACTTCTAAGCTCGTATATGCCAAGTATCTATCACGTGTTTCTGTTACTAATAAACACAATACATTAATGTATTATACTTCATTAAGAATATAAATCAGCCTCTAACATGTAACAGACAATATTGATTTCTCACATTGAGGCTTATATCGGTATTATACAATCACTTTCAGTAACTTGTTCTTACCCATTAAACCATATTACTAGTGATGTGCTAGTATTTGGTCGGGTTACCATTACTGGTGATTTTAGTTAAATGGTTTCAATCCCATATCTTTTGAGCTCATTATTACTACATTTCTTGGTAGTGCCTTCGTGAAAGGGTTACCTAGATTTTTGCTTGACCTTACATAGACAATTGTAATGATACCATCTTGTATCAATTGTCTTACGTACTCATGTCTTAGACTAATATGCCTAAACTTACCATTATAAGTGCTATTATATGCTCTTGCCAAAGTAGCTTGACTATCACAATGGATAGAAATAGGAGGCATAGGACTAGGCCACAATTTGATGTCCAACAATAAATTCCTAGTCCACTCGGCCTCATTCCCAGCTGCTGCTAAAGCAATAAATTCTGATTCTATCATTGAGTGAGATATGCAAGTCTGTTTCTTGCTCGCCTAAGATACATCACATCCTCCTAATGTGAAAACCCATCCAGAGGTGGAATGTTTATCTCCTACGCTTATGATCCAACTAGCATCTGTGTATCCTTCTAGTACAGCTGGATAATTATTATAGAACAATCCTAAATTTTTTGTTCTCTTAAGATAGCCAAAAATTCGTGTAATAGCATTCCAATGTTCTATACTTGGATTACTAGTATATCTACTCAACTTACACACGGAAAATGCAATATCAAGTCTAGTACAATGCATCGCATACATTAAAGACCCTATAGCGCTCGCATATTCAAGTTGTGCTACAGCTCTACCATAATTATAATTTAACTTCACATTGGGATCAAATGGAGTGCTCACCACTTTGTAACCAAGATGCTAGAATTTATTTAACATTTTTTCAATGTAATTTTCTTGGCTTAAAGAGTAACCCCCACTATGTTTTTTAACTTCGATACCCAAAATAATATCTACTTCACCTAAATCTTTCATTTTAAAATTCAAAATTAGATACTTTTTAGTCTCATTTATTCCAGTCATATTGGTTCCAAAAATAAGCATATCAGCAACGTATAAGCAAACCAAGACCCCATAGTCTTTAGTGAACTTAGAGTAAATACATTTATCAGCACTAATATATTTAAAACCATTGGATAATATGACTAAATCAAATTTCTCATGCCACTGCTTTGGAACTTGCTTAAGTCCATAAAGAGATTTAATTAATTTACACACTTTCTTTTCATTCCCAGGAAGTATAAAACCTGCTGGTTGTTCCATGTAAATTTCTTCATTTAAATCTCCATTTAAAAAAGCAGTTTTGACATCCATTTGATGAACACAACGATCATAAAAGGATGCGAGAGCAAAAAGAATATGAATAGATGTTATACGTGATACAGGGGCATAAGTATCAAAATAATATATTCTTTCTTTTTGTCTATATCCTTTGGCCACTAACCTAGCCTTAAAAGTTTGGACAGTACCATCAGAGTTGTATTTTCTCCTGAAAACCCATTAACATCCAATAGGTTTAGATCCTTTTGGTAAATCTACTAATACCCAAGTATTATTGGACATAATTGAGTTCATTTCATCATTTATAGCTTCTTTCCAAAAAGAAGCATCTCTTGAAGACATAGCATTACTGAAACATTTAGGATCGTCTTCTAAATTTAATACTAAAGGGTATTTATTTACAACATTATTATCGCTGTCTCCTTTAACAAGAAAAATATGAGTAATAAAATCAGGACCTAAATCTTTTAATTTTCTCGCTCTAGTGCTTCTCCTTAATCCTTTGTTTCCTTTTCGTGAGAATCTACTTGTATTTCTATAGGTCTTGAATTATTATTCTCAATAATTTCAAAATCCGTAGAATACCTATTCTCAAGGAATTCAACATCGCTTGATTCCACTATGAAATTTGACTCTAAATCAAGAAACCTATAAGCTTTACTATTTTCAGCATATCCAAGAAAAACACTTTTGATTGCTCTAGGACCAAGCTTTGTTCTCTTAGGATCTGGTACTCTATAATAAGCCAAACACCCACACACTTTAAAATATGATAAGTTTGGCTTTCTTCCTTTCCACAATTCATATGGACTTATTTTAGTCTTCTTGGATGGTATTCTGTTATGAATATGACATGCAATAAGTAATGCTTCACCCCATAAATTAATTAGTAGCTTTGAATTTGAAAGCATAATTAATCATTTCCCCAAGAGATCTATTTTTCCTTTCAGCCAAACCATTTTGTTGTGGAGTGTATGGTGCTGAAGTTTGATGAATAATACCATGTTCTTCACAAAATGATGAAAATTCATTTAAGAAATATTCACCACCTCCATCCGAACGTAGAACTTTAATTTTCCTTTCCAATTGATTTTCTACTTCAACCTTATATGTCTTAAACATGGCAAAAGCTTCATCTGTTTATCTTAGGAGATAAACGTACAAATACCTACTGCAATCATCTACAAAGGTAATAAAATACCTTTTACCACCACGAGTTAACATTCCATTGAATTCACATATATTGCTATGCACCAAATCTAACAAATTTGAATTCCTATTTGTACTCGGAAAAGGTCTCTTAATTAATTTAGACTTAGCACAAATTTCACATTTTTCTAATTCTCCATTAAAATCGATCAAATATAGTTTTTTCATATTTTTTAAATATTGAAAATTTAAATGCGCTAATCTACAATGCCATAAAAAAGAAGAGTCAATGGTATAAACAGAAGATTCAATCTTATTATTGATACATAGTTGATACATGCATTCATTGGCATAACCCTTTCCCACAAATATTCCATTATTCGACAGGATAACCTTGTCGTATTCAAACAATACCCGAAACCCCCTTTTACATAGCAAGTCAACAGAAATTAAATTCTTTCTAATCTCAAGTTCGCACAAGACATTCAGGAGGGTTGCTTTCTTTCCAGAAGTGAAGTCTAACTCCACGGAGCCTTGACCTTCTATTTTTGCAAGAATGTTGTTGGCCATTTGGACCTCTCGATAGTTAATATCAACAACCTCTTGAAAGTTTTTGATCATAGACTTATCCTTGCACACGTAGACTGTTGCACCAAAATCCAGCCACCAACTTGATTGAACAGAAGTAGCATTAATTTCAGTAATTGTGGCCATAAAACCATCAACTCTTGCGAAGATTTCAAAATCTAAAAACCTATGAGTTGTCACGCCCCGACTCTCAAGCCCGCGACATCCCTTGCCAAATCGCCACTAGGTCATAGAGATAACGTCTCAGGCACACTATCGATCTATCACTTATATTGGGCATGCGGAATGTGCATAACTCCCAACAGCAAGATCAACATGGGATAGAGAAGTAGGAAAATCAATACGGTCAATTCATTACATTAACCAAAAGCAGATGTTAATTAACCCTATAGAGCTAACGACATACAACCTCATTTTTCGGGGTGGCTCTCTAAGACCTCAAAAAGAGAAAGGGTCGGGGTAGGGTTAACTTCATATCTACTTCAAAAGACTACATCCTCAGTCACACCTTTGCATCTGCAAGGTTTTGTCACTTAGGACCTGAAAATGTTATCCCACGACGGGGTAAGAAATAAATCTCAGTGAATCAAGCCTAAGCTCGGTTAGGACACTGATTTGCCCAGAACATTCTAAGCACAACAATCACCAAGTATAATCACAAAGCAATAATCATCCACATGTATACTCACCAGCTTTCAGCCATACATAATGCAATGCTTGACTCGACTCAGCAGTCACATCAGCCAATTACTCAAACCATACATCGCATCCGCAAGTATGCACATGACACCACACAAGTCCAATTATTAACGATGATCGCGTCATCGGTGCAATGAGAGGATCTACGCGATTAGTGTGATTCGACTCTCACAAATAACGCGATCCAGCACATTCGTGCGATCTAGCGTTCTTCCGGCAGGACCTGGCTACGTTCCTTTTCTCTCGACAAAGGCTACTACGAGAGGTGTCTTTAGTGCGCCCAGCATGGCACCAGCAAGTAGGCATCCCTATACGAGGCGTCGGTCCATCACAAGTTGTGACCGGCATCTAACAATCCCTTTAAATCGCGCGTACCGCCTGTTAGAGATATGTAATAGTACATATTGGGTATATCCGTTGCACTTCTGATTTCTTATCAGTGGCAAAGACGTATTTATTCATTTGTCCAAATATAAATGAATAAAATCCATAAGATCAGTTGTAGCCGAACCTATTCTTAAGACGTTGAGAATATGTGTGACAGGTTTACGGTTAGACTGAATCTTTAAAACAGTTCCCGATCAATGGATTATTGAATGGATATCAATGATCCTGTTGAGGTCGGTATGTTCTTAACTTCATAATTAAGTATCAGATACTTAAGGAAATGACGAGTCACAAGTCATTGGGTATTGCGATATCCGAGTTAGAACATAGGTGCTTGTATCGGACAAGTTCACTGAACGTGACACATATTGAATGATTAGCGACATGGAAGCTTTTTGCGTGGTCAATGTCTAATCATTCATGCTTTGGTCTTGTGTAAATAATCCTTAGACCTGAGGTACAGTGTTGACTTGTGTGATAAATGGCTATGGTTCACAAGTGCGCATATTGGCGGGTCGTTGATTCGTCTCTGTACTTGATGGTCGTAGTTCAGGCACATACGAAGTCACATGTGTACGCAATATGGAATCTGTCTCCTTATTAATAAAGGTATGATGTCCTATGTGATCTGATTGTAACAATGCATTGAAATCCTCGGCCGGGGTTATGATTGAGAATGAAATGTTCATGTCTCATATAAATGCATGTCAAGTTAGATTTGTACATATGATCGAATTGGTGGCTTGACAAATATTCCATGGCCTTTGTTCGATCGGGACATAGTTAGACAAAAGGATTGAATTACACTGTAGCCAAAGCTGACAGGTTCATAATGTTCTTAAAAGAATTCACACTGTCTGGGTAGCCATGACATATTGCTAGATGTCACTCATGGCTTGTAGGACCTAGAGGATGATCGGGACAATCAATTCTCTTAGAAGTACTAATGTGTTAGTACATGTCTTACTGCCAGCTCGGTGATGAACCTATGAATGTCACACACCTTAACCAATACATGACAACGCATTGTGGAAAGACGACATTGCAAATTTGTTTGCAATTATACCAATTAGTTGGGTTGAAATTAAATTAAATGAGATTTAATTTTATTTCTATTTTTGGTCACTTGCACGTGTATATACGATGTACACGTATGCTCTACGTATTTGTACGTTATACGTATTTGTACGTTATACGTATTTGTACGTTATACGTATTTGTATGTTATACGTATTTGTACGTTATACGTATTTTACTGTTTGGTAACCTCTTTAACTCCGGTAATAATAATAATGGTTATTATTATTTTTAACACCTTTGTTAGTGCTATTTTTAAATAGCATTTTTGTATTGTAAAATGTGAGTGCTAATTATAAATTGTGAGTGCTATTGTTAGATAGCATTTATAATTGTTAGTGCTAATTTTAAATGGCATTTATTTATGATAAATTGTGAGTGCTATTGTTAGATAGCATTTATATTTGTTAGTGCTAATTTTAAATGGCATTTATTTATGATAAATTGTGAGTGCTATTGTTAGATAGCATTTATAATTATTAGTGCTATTTTTAAATAGCATTTTTGTATTATAAGATGTGAGTGCTATTTTTATATGGCATTTATTTATCATAAATTGTGAGTGCTATTTTTAGAAAGCATTTATTATTTGTTAGTGCTATTTTATAATACAATTTATTGGAAGGTGTTTTTGGCTATAAAAGGATGGCAAGAGTTTTGAGGTTGGGGTTAGCACATTTGTAGAGTGAGCAGATTTTTGAGAGCTTTGAGAGAAAAACACAAACACTCTCTATATTCTCATAATTTTGAGTGACCAAAATATACCAAGTTCGGAATATTGATTCCGTAAATTGGTTTGGAATATTGATTCCGCAAATTGCTAGCACAATTGTTGTGGAATTATTAGTCGTCTCCCCGTTCGTCAATTGGTGGTGTGTCTGAACTAGAGGCCCGACACTTGTGGGGCTGAGATCGAAGAACATTGAACCGACACCTCCGTTTCAAGCACGCTACAAGAGGTAGTCTATTTACTCCCTTTGGTGCTTTGTGATTTTTCGATTGAAATGCACGAAGTACGCCTCTGGAGATACATGTATGGGTTGTTATTTATTTCCGCTGCGTTTACTAATTTTTATTTGCCCGTACGTGTTACGTGAATCCCAACACCGCCGGGGTATGAATTGTTGTGCTTCTGGCAAGTCGTGTAATTCCATACGATTGGTACGGTGTATACTATTAGTACAATACGAACTTGCCAGGAAAAACTCATCATCGTTCCGTCGTATGATCACACAATGCACCCGCCTTATCAATCAATTTTATTCCTTTTGATTTAGACCGGATGCTCACACAACGTGCTCAAAGACTCGGGCCACGGCCATTTTCATGCTAAAACATATTTTTTTGATTTCGTACACGGTCATATGCATATGCAAACTATCAATTAGATGTTGTAATTACAAATGGAACGATTAACCCCTAAACGAATGCCAATTCAATCAATGAACAATCCAAGCATCCGATCAAACATGTCAACGAGGTGATCAATCTAATCAGGGCATCAATTCAGTTAAGTAATGTATAACGGCCGATTCGTACAATGATTATTTATTAGTCGATTTGCTTTATAAACGCCGATCGAGATTTTTGTCCCATTCAAGATTTTTGTCTTGTGTGTGTGAATTATTGAGGGGCATTTAGGTCATTCGGTAATTCGAGACTGAAATGAAATTTGGCACACTAGACGTAAGGCAATTTCGGTATTTTCACAGGTTAGGCTCAATTAGGATTAGGCACGGGCGTGAGGATTAGAATCTTAATTCGCGACGACTAAGAATTTCGAAACCTAGTTTAAAACGACTGACTTTTTGAGGATCGTCCAAAACTCATCCCTTAATACCTTGCGATCCAAAATTCTATATCAACTGAAATTCAATTTCATTCTTTTTTTTATCGAATTTAGTCGATTTACAAAAGGTGAATTTCCAGGGCGTCACATGCGTGACCATTGCCACATAGTTTTCTTGAACAACATTGGTATCTGCCTTCACAGTTGGCATTGGTGTACTCTTCTCCTTGGAAGTGTTGTTCTTGCGGTGCCTACAGTCCCTTGCAAAATGTCCCTCTTTGCCGCAAACAAAACGGCATCCTTTCTTTTTCTTTTGTGCCTTCTTAAAGTTCTGATCCCTCTTGCGTTTTAAGTTTGGGTTATTTTTAGACTGAAATCCACTACCAGACAGTACATTCACTTTAGTCCCATATAATCCAGAATTTTCACGCAAGCGTGACTCTTCCTCAATGCGAAGATGTTTTTGGAGTTGAACCAAAATAATGTCTTCTGTCTTGTGCATCAACTTTTTCCCATAGTCCTTCCAACTTGAAGGTAATTTGGCAATAATTGCTCCAACATGAAACGCTTCTGGAATGTCGATTTTTAAAGCACGGATTTTATTCACTAGAAATTGTAGTTCGTGGACTTGCTCCAGAAGGGGTTTAGTATCGATAAATTTGTAGTCGAAATGCTTCGCAATCAGATATTTGTTCATACCTTGTTCCTCTTCTTTGTATTTGAACTCCAGTGCATTCCAAATTTCCCGAGCAGATTTCATTTCCGTGAACAAGTCATACAGGCGATCGGACAACATATTCAGAATGTGTCCACGACAGAGTGGTTCATCTTCTTCACGTTTCTTCTTTGCCTTATTCACCCTCTCAATCTCTTCGACATTTGGTTCTTCTCCTTTAGCGGTGGGAACAGGATCTTCAATAGGCGTCAGACTCGAGTCCATAATGTAAGATATCTTCAAAGCTGTAAGCAGAAACATCACTTTGTCCTTCCAACGCGAGAAGTTGTTGCCGTCAAACCGATCCAACTTGACCATATTCCGATTCATCACTTTGATGGTCTCTGACTCCATCGTTGCACAGATTGATCCTAAAAATTGTTGGAAAATATAACAAAATGAAGTAACAATGTAGTCGGACGTTGAGACGTGTAATCACTCTCTTTTAGGATCAATTTACCCCACGAAATTGCTATAGGTTTCTGGAAAATTCCCTTCAGGATACAACAAAATCATGGCGAGAATACTAGATAGCAATTCCAGTAAATCTCCTAAAACTCTCTGCGAAACAATGAAAGATGACGGTCTCTCTTTTTGAAAGAAAATTAGAATGAAAGTTAATAATAAAAATGAACAGAATTGTCTATATATAAAACTAATAAACACACCTCTTGGTGTCTAACCTGTCCACGTACGAACGCACCTATTCACGTTCGAAACATCGCACCAATTCATGTTCGGAACATTGCACCAATTCATGTCTGAAACATCACACCAATTCATGTCAAAAATTTGGAATTCTAACATGACCATTCGTGGTGATACAGTCATTCGAACACAACTGTTCGTAAGTGACAAATGCCGTTCGGACGCAATTGTTCATGTCCGAACAGTCGCAATTAAAAATAATAAAATATAATAATAAAAAAATATATTTAAAAATAAAAAATAATTAAGAATTATTTACGGCCGAGGCGCGCAAGCGTGCAAAGTGCTAAGTGCGTCTAATAATCGCGTCAAAATCGCGCAATCACACACAGGTATAGTGGGGTGTAGCCCACTTACCCATTTTTTTATCTGAAAAACTATAGCAGCCTTCTAATTAATAAATAGACTTTCTCTCTCCCTTCTATTCTACGTGGGATACAAAAAAGGTATTATTTTATTTTGTTTTTCAAACAAACAACAATAGATGGTGGGGCTCAACAGAGGGATAGAGAGAGCCATCGAGGCATGCCGCCGCCGAGCCGTGGTGTCGTCAGTGCTCGCTCGGGTAGAGGGGAAGTCGCGCGGCGTCGAGCATGGGTTGGGCCGGAGGGAACAAGCGGAAGAGAGGGAGCTCGGGTGGGGGTCGAGCGCGGGGAAGAAGAAAAATGAGGAGAGAGAGAGAGAGAGAGAGAGGAGTGGCTATTTATAAGTGAGGGACGAGAGGAGTATCCTCCGCGGTTTCAACCGTTTCGAGAAATCCTAAGGCAACCAACGGCAATTAACGGTCCCTAACCTGCATTTCCATCGCACCCATCAATTTGTTTAGTCCGCTACACTGACGGCACAAACATCCAAAATAAATGTCACTAGATCACGCCCTCATGAATTATCCAGGTCATCACATGCTTCGCCAAGTAGATTTCAGGTTCAAATTTCATGTGGAACTTGTACGACACTTGAAATTGCTTACCCCTACTTGTTCGGACTACTAAAGCCCGCAAGGAAGGGATGAGGTGGCTCTTTTGGAGAATTTGCTTCATTTTTTCTTCCTTTTTTGTGATTTTTTTCACGTAACCTCATTATTGGAAAAAGCTGTCGCAATTAATAATTTAATGAAATATTCTAAAGAAAATTCGTTCGAAAAAAAAGGTTGTTACTCGAAATATCACTGCGGTGAAATTTTTGCGTAACCCTTAACGACGACAATAGCAAACCAAAGGTGTAGATATTGCATCTATTTGATCGATGTGACATGATCTCCCAATTTGATATGCGTCTATATTGCCTGAAAATGAGAATAATTTTCATTGACTATATATTTCCAAAAAAAAAAAATACAATTTATTTATTTTTCTCTAAATAAATAGAGCTAATATGCAGGAAAGAATCGCAGGAAAAGCCACGATCAATAAGTCAACCCATGAATCCAATTGAGACGAACCCCCAAATCAAATGTCAAGACGGGGTGGAATTGGAGCCAGATCCTTCATCTTTGCGCTGGCTATCGTTATAAGCCTCGAGCTCCTCGTAATACACGTCCCACACGCACCTCACGCACCCGCTGCCGCAACAATCTCCTGGCGAGGGCATCTCCGGCGGCGCCGGCGCCGGAGCCGACCTCTTCTCATCCTCCACCTCCTCCCTCTGTACTCCTTTATTCGCGCTCGCTTCCGTCGTGAAACGTAGCCACCGATCGCTGCTGGTCGCCATCGGATTGTTCGGCGTGTGGCAGGCGAGAATCGACCTTCCATCTCGGAGCCTGCGGTTGCAGATGGCGAAGCGCAGCTGAGCGCATGCTCGTCTCATGTTCAGATCGGCTCTCACCATGGCGCGATCACCAGGTCCGTGGGGTAGCGGTCGGCGATTGGTTGATCGCGGCGGCGCGTGGATTGTTGGTGTCGGAGGGCGATGTTCGTGGGGGAACCGAAGAGACGTTTCCATGCAATCGACGGCTCCGCATTGATTGGGAGGTTTCTTCTCCCTGCCTTTCCCTCTCTCTCTCTTATCCCGCGAAGAAAGCGATGAACGACGGAGACACGTGGAACGATCCTATTGGGTGGCCACGTGGGAGGATGGGGGAGAAAAGAAAATATCAGTAATTTTTAACCTGAACCGGTCAGTGAACCGGCTTACCTTCCGGTTCTTGGGTTATTAATCGATTCGACTAGTGGTCTAGTAGATAATTGACTAAAGAGAAAAACCCGGTCCGGTCAATGCACATTAAATAGGAGTTAATACCGCGAAAAACCTCAAACTGGGACAACTGTGATAATTTTATCCCAAATTATTTTTTTGACCACCAAAAATCACAAACCGGTACACTTATGACAAATTTACCCCAAATTACTTTTTTAACCACAAAAAATCCTAAATTGGTATAACTGTGACAAATTTACCCCAAACTATACATATAATAAATTTACCCTTTGTTAATTTCCGTTAAATTAAGTTTATATCACGAAAAATTTCAAATTGATACACCATAGCAAACATAGGGTAACGCGTACACCCGACAATAGCCACGTGTCATCCAACTTTGTAATTTGACGATAAAATTTAATGAAAACTAACGAAGGGTAAATTTGTCACGGCTGTACCAGTGTGTGGTAAATTTATTACAGATGTACCAATTTGGGTTAATTTTGGATGAAATTGTCACATATGTATTAATTTGGGGTTTTTTGTGATATTAACCTTAAAAAGAGACAACGTAAATCTGTTTTTTTTTTTTTATGTAAGTAGAACGTAAATCTGTTTTTAAGTAATGCTAGAGATACTAATGCTCATGTAGTTAAATGAGTTTACTAAAGACGTGACAAAATATCAGGCCATTATTTTAATTAATAGGTCTAGCAAATCACCGAACAGAAATCGACCAGATCATTTAGTAAATCCATTAGCATCTCTAATTAACAGATCCGTGCTTTTTTTTAAGTGAATTTTACTTTTTTTTTTAACTTTCTTCTAATCAAGGAGGCGCATAAAGGTAAGGTGACCATTGGGTGAACTTTAAGGTTCAACCTAAATATTCACTCTAGCTCACTCACCATAGAATTCCTTTATGGATAACCACACCGAGTTTTTAATTTGATCAATAATGTCTTTGAACTTTAACCCATTATGGGTCCCTAAATTTTTAATTTGACCAATGAAGTCTTTGAACTTTAACCCATTATTCAATGTGGTCCATAAATTTTTAATTTGACCAATAAGGTACTGAACTTTTCAAATTATTCAACTTAGTTACTGAACTATAGGAAGATGTTCAATTTAGTCATTCTATTAATTCAATGTAGTTTTTTCATCATTTCGAGTTTTAGGGATGACGTTGGATATCTTCAGGGACTAAGTAAAACACGTTCCGAAAGTTCTAGGACCACGTTAAATAGATTGAAAGTTCACTGACCATATTGTACATTGGGCTAAATTTCAGAGATCATATTAGTCAAATTAAAAGTTCACGGGCCACATTGCATATTGAGTCAAAGTTTAGAGACTATCTACGTCATTTCCCAAGTTCTTTTATGTAAAATCTCCAGGCTAGATTGGACTCTCACTCGACCCGCGACCAAGCCCACACAAAAAAGTCATCCGGCTCTTGTGGCTTGGGCTAGGGCTAAGCAGGCTCGTAGGCCGCCATGTCGCAATCTTTTTTGGCTTTTTTAAAAAGCGAAAATATAAACGAAAGTTTTTTGATATTTAGATTGACATACATATTATTTTTCAAAAATCGAAAATATAAACAAAAGTAATCATCCGTCGTGTTTGGAAAGAATTTTATTTTTCACTTTTTTGCTTTATCTAAAGTGTTGACATGCATATTGTAGGTTGATATGCAAATTTTTTATTTTTACTTTTCGGTGACACTAATGTGCGATTCAAGTCTTACGCAAACCAGTCAATTAGAGGGCAATTTTCCAAATTAATTTTTGTTAAAAAATATTTATCAATTTAATATTAAAAAAATATTTACCAAATTGGGTGCCAATAGGCAATTGGGCCGCCAATTGAGGGGTCCCAATCGACGGCCCAATTGGGGCCCAAATGTTGGTTTTGGGCCCCAATCGGCGGCCCAACTGTCGATTGGGGCCGAAATTTATTTTTTTTATTTTATTTTTTTTTTCAATGGATCCGTCTTGAAAAATTATGTTCAAAGTATTATTCCATCGGTTTTTTTCAATTTTATTTTCCAAACGGACACCCGAGTAATGAGATATGCCCTCTCAAAGTATTATTCCATCGGATTTTTAAAATTTTACTAATTTAGGCATCCATTTAAACGAGTAAATTATTAAAGTATCAATTAAATAATAAAATTATATTGAAATTACGTAAAATTTGAGAAAAAAAAGCACAACATAATTCATATTCCACCATTAAAATTGACTTTAATTTATATTTTTTATAAATTTTTTAATTAAATAAAAATTATATTGAAATTACGTAAACTTTGAGGAAAAAAAAGCATTACATAATTCATATTCCACCATTAAAATTGACTTTTAAATTTATATTTTTTTATAAAAGTATCAATTAAATAATAAATTAAAATTAAAATTTTATTAATAATTTAGGCATCAATTATAATTTATTATTTAATTGATACTTTTATAAAAAAAATATAAATTTAAAAGTCAATTTTAATGTGGAATATAAATTATGTAGTGCTTTTTTTTCCTCAAAGTTTACGTAATTTCAATATAATTTATTATCTAATTGATACTTTTATAATTTACTCGTTTAAATGGATGCCTAAATTAGCAAAGTTTTAAAAATCCAATGAATAATACTTTGAAAGGGCATATCTCATCGCTCGGGTGTTCGTTTGGAACGATTTTTTTTTTGTTTCGTATAATTTTTCGAGACGAATCCATTGAAAAAAAAATAAAATAAAATAAATTTCGGCCCTAATTGACTGTTGGGCAACCGATTGGGGCCCAAAATCAACATTTGGGCAGCCGATTGACACCCAATTTGGTAAATATTTTTTTAATATTAAATTGGTAAATATTTTTTTAAAAAAATTAATTTGGAAAATTGCCCTCAAATAGAACAGAGTATCACCAAAATATGGACTATACCTGACAAAATAGAATAGAGCCCAAAAATCCAAAATCAAAAAGGGCGAAACCGAAATCTCTCCTCTCTCTTCTAACCTCAAGCCCAGGCCCCCTCCTCTGTCCGTCGCTGGCACAGCACAGTCGGACTCTCGAGCCGGAGCAACCCTCGCCGCCATCGTTGGACCTCTCTCGGTCTCTTGACTTCCGACCTGCGACCGGGCATCCCTGAGCAGCAACCCCATCTCCGCCGCTCTCGACTTTTTGCGGCTCGCCGACTCTGAGTCGCCACCAGTCTTTGTTGCCGCCACGCCTAGCTCGCCTATTCGCCCTCGAACCCAAGGCAATGTGTTAGTTATGGGTTCAATTTCGCTTGGGGTTCGAATCTCGAGCGCGATGGCGGCCGTTGCTTCAGGCCCCAGTTGGACACCTGAGGACGATCTGTTGTTGAAGAACGCTGTTGAGGTAAATTGTCGCGGGCTCCTCTCAATGGTTCATCTTTTTCTTCTTTTTTGGGTCTTGACATGCGATAGCAAACGGTGTCTCTATTTTAGAAACGGAGGCTTGATTGTTTCATCAGTTAGACAGCTTGTGCAAGTGTCAGGTCGAGCTTTTCTGCAATTCAAACGAGTTAGTCATAAGTTTTGGGGGATAGCGAGGCTTAGAGACTGCATCGGAGTTTGCTATTAGTATTATCTTTTTTCTGTAAAATGTTGTGTGCCGAGGATTATGAAGAATGGAGCTGTTCAGATGTATCTGCTTTAGTTGTTGCTTTGTGCGAAAATTTTTATTTGGATGGTATCCGGTTCGGAACTTGTTAGCTACAATCGCGCTTTAATTCATCGAGCATGTGAGTTCACGCGTGCTTTCTTTAAAGAAGAATATGCTTATGCCTCTGCCTTTTATCCGTTTCCATTTACGTGCAGTTGGGTGCTTCTCTGGAAGCACTAGCTAAAGGAGCTGTACGGTTTTCTCGAAAGTTTACCATAGGAGAAATAAGAGAGCGGTGGCATTCGCTTCTTTATGATCCTTCTATTTCTGCGGAAGCTTCTGCTCGTATGATTGAGTGCGAAACTTCAGCCAAAAAATCTGGGAGTTGTAAAGAAAATCCAGAAACTTCAGGTAAACGAAAAGCCGAAAGCATTCGGAAAATATATTACGCTATGCGGAAGCGGATTTGCAGCCAGTCTGCAAATTCTATTTTCTCCGAGGAAGCTGATGTGCATGGTTTCATCTGTAATGAAAGTTTTGTGCATGAAAATCATATTCAAGGCCACTTTGGTGGCCAGGATCCCACCGCAAATTTTTTGAATCCTGGATTGGTCATGGATCCCGTTGAAGCTAAAGAAATTAGTGAAAAAGGAGGGTACTTGAGAAACGATTACTGTGACAAGTTCGACGAAAAGGTCCCAGTATTCCCAGTCAAGCAACTAGTGAGAAAGGACACTGAAAGTTCTGATGGGCTTCATGAAGATACCCTAAGTACGCATGTGGATAATAGTCATCCAAAGGATTGTGCTGTTCTTGAGGACGTGGAGCCAGGTCATACGCTTCCAGATGCTGGTGCGTCCAACCACTTGATAGAACTACCATCTCATCATTCTAGGTTATCTATGTGGAAGACGATCGATGCTGTGGCAGCACCTGCAATCCTAATTAATGATAAGATTCCATCTATAGAAGAGGTAATGGAACTCTGCGATGATCTCGATGGGGAACATATGTGTTTGCCAGATCACAACAACAGCTCTGAGAAAATTTTGTCTGATGAAAATGCTCTCAAGCAAATTGGGAGTTCTACTGCTCTCTCTGATAACGACTTTGTATTTCCTGAAGGTTTATGGAACTATGAGGATGACCTATTAATGGACGTTGATGAGAAAGGTACAACAGATAAGATTTGTAACGAGAGTGCTAATTTAAAAGTGTTGGATTATGCAAACAGCAGTTTTAAGGATGATACATCTGTTCCTTGTCCAACTCAAACACTGAATTCAAACCTGGGCAGTTGTCAAGATGCAAATTTTCCACCATCGTCGGATTTCCGAGTTGATAAGTTAGACGTTGATCGTGGGTACCAGCATGGTAGTGCAGACATTGATATGCTGTCATCAACAGCGGCACCGGGTCCTCATCTTCCCAGAGACATCAGTGAGGAACTTATGGTATGCACGTTGAATAGTGAAGACCCAGAGATTCCATGCAACGATGATTTTATCCCGTCTACATCATACCATAGTCATAAGGCACGCAGTGGCCTGTCTTTATCATCTGCTAACCGAGGAAACAGAGAACAAGGACGAAGTTTCTTAAAGAAAGAAAAGAACCACGCGCAATCTTCCGAGCCCTGTCAGATAATGGGGCTCCAGGCATCGTCAAATTTTGGTCCAAAATATCCACTTGCTAGTTCTGGGGTAAAATGTGAATTTGCCAGCAGTAACTATCTTAATTCTGTCTCCAGGCCGGCCCTCAATGCCCATTTAGACCAGAGTCCATGCATAACAGCGTCTGGACCCTTACACATAAATGGAGAAGCATTGACCAAGCTAGAGTCCTCTGATATATGCAATGCTATGAATGCTATGAGTTTTACTTTAGATGCCGAAGCAGGACCTACAAGAGATGATTTTCAGGAACCACAAGGAAGTCCCTCTGTTGTGAATCAGGAAGAGTCTGAAAGCGGAGACGATGTTCCTTGTTTTTCTGATATTGAAGCCATGGTACATTTCTATGATTTTTTTGTTTTTTCTTGGGAGAAACGAAGAAACTTCAATAGTACTAGCTTGTATCTCTTCTGAACTTACCCTGATTCTTCCAGATACTTGACATGGATTTATGTCCCGACGATTTGGATACCTATGTCGATAGAGAAGGTACTTGTTCATCAGTATTTACTGCCCGCTGTTCAAATTCCTCTTCATTTGATGACCTGTTCAATCTTCACTAATGAACCTAGAATTAGCAATTACAATAATTCCTTCAATTTTCCAAAGTAACGACATTCAACTGTTGCCATTGGAGTTGACAGTAGTAAGGCAGAGGGCCAAATCTCCAGTACAATGATGATGATTTGTATGGGATATAAATTAATTGTGTTTTCTTTTCTCTGTAGTATCTAGGTACTCACATGAGGACGCTAAGAGGGCTATTGTTAGATTGGAGCAATGTGTTCAATCTTCTATACGGAGAGCCATCGCTTCTCGAGGTAGCCTTGCAGTATTATGTGGGCGCCACTTGAAGCATTACATTAGAAAACCTGAGGTACATATTTCTGAATCAATTAATAAATGTCAAGTTTCTTTGTTTATTATATGCCAATGCTTAATTGAATTGCTTAATATGAAGAGTCAAGGAATATATCTCGTCAATGCATGCGTTTCTTTTGGCCAATTGTAGATGCCAGTCTCATATTCTCAATAAATTCACTTGCAGTGAGATTTGTTTGAAAATAAGCTAGTTTTTTGCTCATGAAATATCTTGAATTACTACTTTGGTACTAGTGTATGCCAAAATAGATTGATTTTGTTTTGTTGCCCGCCGACTTCTTTTTTCACAGGAAATATCATTGAACTGGTTGTACATGCTAAAATAGATTGATTTTGGTTTTGTTGCGCACTGTGCCTGTGTTAGATAACCTGCAATTCGTCTGGGCTTTGATTTTCTCCTTGGGTACATGATATTCATTGTTCTTGAGTTCTTGCATCGATAACACATGGAATGCTGATCACCTCCAGTAATGAGGTTCCTGTCATTTATTTGCATTGAAAAGTTGAGAAGTCAATGTTCCTCAGAGAACAGAAGAAGTTGATGCCAAAATGTTGTAGGTTTGCTTCCTATGTCATATGTAAATCATCCTGTTTTAGCTGTTTCATTTTATATGTAAGCCTGATCTTGTGATATTACTGAGCCAAACGCGTTTTATGAAGAGGCTGTATGTTAGTTTCGTACCCATATATGTGACCTACTGCTGATATTATACGTCTTTCCTGGCCTGTGAAAAGTTAGATTTGGTACTTGCGTTGGTTTGCTGAGATGTGGATAGCCCTTTGTAAGGATAGCTCTGCGCATTGATTTGATTTGCAGAAATGATTACCCTTGCCGTTTCATGTTGAATGCCAACGACCAGCTTATTTTTGCATTATATCTCCTTTTTCCCAATTGGGGAAGGAGTGGAAGATTTCAGCCTGGTTTTCTGTTAATCTCGTGCATGTTTGTGAACGAGCATTGATTCATTATTGACTTTGAACTGGTAAATCTATTAATTATGAGCCTATAATCTTCTTCATGGTTGAAACTGCAAAGTTGGTGAGAATAAGGTCTGGTGATAGCTGTGTACATTTAAAGATCTAACTTGTTTAAAGCACATCTTATATTTCTATTTTAGCGTGACCGGTCTTGATGATGTTTGGTCTCTCTTTTTACTGCAAAGATCTTTCTGCTTTTCAGGTCATACTCGGCAGATCAACTTGCGACTTTGATGTCGATATTGATCTAGGAAGAGGAGGAGGGACAAACAAAATATCCCGACGACAGGTTTGGCTAATATGGTTTTCGTGCATTGTGTTCTTTGGGTGGGCAATTAGCTGCAGGAAATTCTTCATGTTGCCGTTTCTGTGCGAGGATGACCGATATGACATGATCTTGACAGGCCTTGATCAAGTTGGAAAAGGACGGTTCTTTTTCTTTGAAGAATCAAGGCAGGTGCTCCATGTTCTTGAACGGGAAAGAAGTCGCCAGCGGGCAGCGGCTGGATCTTAGCTCAGGCTGTTTGATCGAGGTACGTAGTTTTGTGTCTTAGCTCACTCTGTCACCGTTGCATATTGTGTGCGCTTTTCTTATTCCTATCAGTCCCTTTGGATGTCGCATGTAAAGCTTTGGTCCTGGCCATATGATGGAAAATGTCACAAATTCGCAGGTCAAAGGGATAAGCTTTTTATTCGAGATGAACCCTGAATCGGTCGGTCAGTACCTGGCAAAGTTGCAGTAGAGAGCCGGGGGTGCCGTCGACTCACCTGGGCAACTCGAGCAGATAAATGTTGGGAACACAAAGCCTGTCCGACTTATTCGGATTCTACGACGACATCACACTATAGACAATTTAGAGCTTGTTCGTTTCAGTCGAGTAATAAGCAGAAAGTAGTGCTCTGTTTTACCTTCAAAATTCCGATATTATTCAGGATTTCCAAAAGAACCAAAAAAAGAAAGGGAAGAAAATGCACGTGGGAAGTCACGTGCCGACATGTCGAGTTAAGAAAAGTCAAAAGTGCTCGTCGCGAGATTCTGAGTCAAGGCAAAACGTCGGCTGTAAATGTTGAATCTAAAAGAATGTCATTGTTCTCGCTCTGTGCCTGTGGAGCAGCTTCAGATTCGGTGGATTTGTATCGTATGTCTTCTCTATTTCCCAGTAGGCAAAGTAGCTTGCGTTTGAGACCAAGCATGTTGAATGAGTAACGTGGCTCTCCGGTACCGAACATCTGGTCTCTGGTGTTCTTTCGGAGATCCCAATCTCTCTCTCTCGCACGCGAGCGCGAGCGCTTATTTTCGCACTCTGATGACGGATCGAGTATGTTGGATTATAAGTGGTTGGTACATTTCCTAGGACCGACGACAAAGGACATGCGGGTTACGTCACGATCCTTTCACGTCATGTGTGGACCACATAAAATATATGATTCATATAGGAGCAATAATAACCATCTAGCACCAGTGGTCTAGTGGTAGAATAGTACCCTGCCACGGTACAGACCCGGGTTCGATTCCCGGCTGGTGCAATCCCCCTTTTTTTTTTTGCCCCCTCTCTTGAAGGCGAAAGGGAGAGAGAGCCCCCTGTATGAAATTAGCTTGAAGAAAAAAGGCCGCAAAAATTGCAAATTTTTAAAAAAAAAAAAAAAATATCGAAAGAGCTCAAGCTTCGTTGTCTTCTTTTTCCATGTTTTATTACTGCTCTGTCCCACGCATTTTTCACATCAAGAACAAGTACTTCACCGCGCGCGCTCTCTCTGTCTCTCGTGTGCTCGAAAGAGAGAACAGATAGAAGAAAAGCAACCAAAAAAAAAAAAGGAGGTAAAAGGAAAGTTGGAAGTAAAAAAGACAAGAAAAGAAAAAGTGGGGTGTTGCGAGAATCGAACTCGCGACCTCTCGCACCCGAAGCGAGAATCATACCACTAGACCAAACACCCGTTGTTGTCTTTTCCCCACAGGATCAAAAGATCATAAAACAAATCCGTCGCCCCTGAGATTCCTCACTCAATGTGGCGCCTGCTGCTACTAAGGAGTCCTTATCGAACTGAGCCCCCCCGACGGAAAACAGAAGCAAATCGAAATGCAGAGAGCCGCTTGGATCTTTAAACACCTCTTCATTCGCCATTTTGTCTTAAGGGATCTATTCTATCTCAACGCCCTTTGCGGAACCCGGCATGTCGGATCGGTGATCGCCATTTGAGCCACCGTCGTTTTGTAGACATGCGTGCCGCGATGATCAAGTACGTGCACCATCTAGCGGCCGGGGACAACGGGCCGTGCCTTATCATGGGGGGTCGGCCAAAAATGCAGAGTCGAACCGTAAACCGGGAGCTCCATTGCGAGGTCTTTCGCCCCTTTAGTGTTGCAGGGGGGGCGCCGAGCCGGTTTCTGCACCTATCGACTGCTTAAAATTACTCTCGCCAGACGATTCTTAACTTTCGAATTTTACTGCCGAACTATTAGCTCTCGCGATTTTTTTTTTCTTCCCTCTTCTTCCCGCTAGCATATGAAGCATTTCCGAATGCGCGAGGAAGTCGAGAAGCATCTCTTTGTCCAAAACAGTTGAGACAAACGGGGCCGTTATTTCTTAATGGCGTGGTCATGCGCAGACATTATCGGAGCCCGCACAGCAGGTTATTAGAACGATAACAGTGAACAATCAATTTAAGAATAACCACGCACGTTGCTAAGTAATCTAGTTTCCGTTTATATAATTTTTCTTTTAGTCGACTCGCACAGTGTCACGCCCCGACTCTCGAGCCTGCGACATCCCTTGCCAAATCGCCACGAGGTCATAGAGATAGCTTCCCAGACACGCTATCGACCTAACACTTAACTACGCATGCGAAAACGTTTTAAAACTCCCTGACAAAGATTTACATGGAATAAAGCAGTAGGTAGACACAACCATCATTCATAAAGAATCAATCTAGAACATACATACCAGCAAACCAATTAAGACCTTATTAATACTAACGAATGTACACAACCTCATACTTCGGGGCGACTAGACAAAACCTCAAAAGGTCACTTGGTCAGGTGAGGTGAACTTCTCACTTACTTCAACAGACTACTCCAACAGCCAATCCTTGGCGTTCACGAGACTTCGCCACTTGGGACCTGAAAATGTTATCCCACGACGGGGTGAGAATAAATCTCAGTGAATCAAGTCTAAGCTCGGTTAGGAAACTGATTCGCCCAGGGCATCCTAACGGAAGCTTAAAGACCACACAGGCACGTATAACAGCCACTCACGAATAACAATATAACAACCATCCACAAGCACACTTACCAGCCTTAGCCACACATAATGCAATGCTTGACTCGACTCAACAGTCAAACCAATCAATCACTCAATCACAGCATTACATCCACCAGGACAGTGCACACAATACAATAATAACTCGAACACAAGCAAATATGAACTTCCGTCTTCCTACTCCATTCGTCCCATTCCAAACGTCGTAGTCGGGATGCGCTCATACTTACCCATGTACGAAGTTACATTGCATTCAATTCCTTTATTAACGATGATCGTGCCTCCGGCACATGAGAGGATCTACGCGAAAGAGGGCGTGATTCGACTCTCACAAATAACGCGATCCAACACCTCAGTGTGATCCAGCATTCTACCGGCAGAACCGGGCTACGTTCCTTTACTCTCGGCAACGGCTACTACAAGCGGTGTATCCAGTGCGTCTGGCACGGCACCAGCAAGTAGGCATCCCTATACGGGGCGTCAGTCCAACCTCCATTGCGACCGGCATCCGACCAACTCTGCATCCGTACTAGTTGACACCGGATCAGAGCTGTCGTGCTTCTGGCAAGTCGTATGGTTCCGTACAAATCATAGAACACGAGCTTGCCAGGAACATCATCGTTTTTCCTCATATGACCATACAATCCACATCCAGCAATCAACCCATTTCATTATCTTTGGTTAAGGCCGGATGCTCACTCAGGCATGTAAAAGTCTTGGCCAAATGCCATTTTCATGCTAAAATTTATCTTTTGACTCCACACTTGGTCATATGCAAATGCAAACTAGCCATTAGTCATAGCAACTACACACAGGGTGATTAACCCTTAATCATCAATCCAACAGCCAGTCATTCCAGCCATCCAACGAGGCAATCAATACAAACACGAACAATCAATCTGATTAGGCCACATAAAGACTCGAATTCGTGCAATAATCAATTATTAACCAAACCAGTCGATTTAAATCGTCGATCGCTCGCTCGTCTCTAGCCTATCGCTCGCTCGCGATCAAACAGCGGCAATCCATTGCCCAATCAATCAATCAATAATTCTCTAACAACAACTAGCCACAGACAATTTAATCAATCCGGCTAACCAAATCGATCGGCCATTTATCCTAATCCCAATTTCTATTTAGATCGGCCCCGATCGTGTACCTAAATTCCACAATTGACTAAATGACTAATCCTAGGCGCAATTAGAGGCATAACCAAGGTTTAGGGTCAACTCACATCCAAATAGCTCGGGCAGTCTCTACGCCGACGACACGGGCGGCGACGATTCACGAACTTTGGCGAGGCTCGGAATTTTTCTCGGTGACTCGCGGATCACGGCCCAACTTCCTCGGACAACGGCCCCAAACTCACGGCCCATTTCCAAAACTCAACTCTCGGCCAACTGACGCAGAGAGAAGCGAATCTTGGAAAACAATTCCAAAGAAAGCACGAATTTGATTGAATAATAATGATAAGATGTCGATTACAAAAGATGGACGTCCTATATATAGAGATAGGACTCATTTAGGTATCAGAATAACTAAAGACAATATTATCAAAATCATATATATCATATCCTGATATAGAATTCGAATCAAAGATAACGTAATTTCTAATTATTCGAAATTGCCTAAAATAAAAAATTGCCTGAAAAGATAATACGCTAGTTGTCCTACATCATTCTCTTCTTCTTCGGAAGAACTCGTGCTCAAGTTCGTCATGTTTGGATCTGCTTCCTCCTATACTTCCAGTGCCGAAGACAAGAAACAATCGGAAAGGCCGTCGAACTGTCCAATCTATTTGTTATTTCGTCCATGAATAGAGCTTTATTTGGGCTAGCATTCATCTCCTTTTGACCACGTGATATGCCTCTTCTCATGGGATCTCCAACCAAAGTGTCCACACAGATATCTAGCCCAAGGATTCTTAAAATATAGTCTGTCTGAAGTGTGCTTTTAAGTCCTTTGGCCGCAGTAGCTCGAACAAGATTAGTCCACCTTAGGTCACCATCATTGCACAATTCGGCAGGATAGAGACATCCGTGATTACTGACTCCATCACCAGAATCCAGCACGATACCTGTAGTTCGACCACTGGCATAAAGGGAGAGTACAGCTTGAATGGCAACGTACGTGGCTGGCACATTGAAAGTTTCAAACATGATCGGGGTCATCTTCTCCCTATTTGCCTCAGGATTGTGGGGTGCTTCAGTGAGGAGCACGGGATGTTCCTCTGGGTGATGCCAAATTTTTTCCATATCATCCCAATTGCTAACAATGCCAAGTTCTATAGGATATTTTAGTGTAAGGATACCCCTTTTAAATTGCGCCTCATCCCCCACATAAGCATCCTTCTGCCCCATTCCTACCATGACATCAGTATGCCTTGGCCGTCCTACAATGCTGGGGAAAACAGTCCTTGGTGCATCGTCTCCAGCAAAGCCAGCCTTAACCATTCCAGTCCCATTATCAACAACATGGGGCTGAATGTACTCTGTCTCCGCCATACTTTGGAAAAGCTCTTTGCTGACCATGTGACTGCGATGACTTGATTGCTTCAGAAGATGGGCATTAAACATCTCAGTTCCACCTCCTAAGTCTTCTATGTTGGATTGTTTTGCAAAAGCCTCAATTCTTCCAATGTGCTCCCAGATGATGAGTTTTTTTGTTGCACAGAATCCATCAGCCCAGGAAGAGAAAGCCGCATCGACAACCTGTCCCAACTCAACATGATCAGTGCCGCTGAAATCCCGTATGGCAATTGTGGGGCTCATTTCTCGAATTTGCTGTTGAAGTGCTGAAATTGGTGGTAACACTCCCAATCCTGGCTTCCATTGATCTCTTGAGGGCGGTAGCAAATTTGAGTCCAAGACATCCAAGATTTGCAACTGAGGGTCTTCTTGTGTAAGCAAATCTGACATGATTGAATTTCTTGCGACAAAACCATCTTCCACACCAACTGCTAGATGTAGATTTACATGGGAGCTTGTGGGTAGGTACTTTTCCTCCGAATTTTGCTTCTGAACCTGGACTCCTCGCAAGGCTTCCTCAAGGATTTGCTCTTGGTACTCGGCCTCATTCGCGGTGGTGATTTCTGAAGGATTACCTTCATACATTCCTTTATCATTCTCTTCTTCCACCCTCAGTTCCTTCTCTAGTTTCTCCAAAATCTGGTCTTTGCCTTTTGATTCCCCAGTTTGGATGGCTTTGGAGGCCACAGCAAGAGATTGAGGAAAAGAAGTGAAATTAATCCCAGCCATCGGCTTCTCCTTGAATGCGGAGAAATCCCAGTGCATCTGCGTCGCCGCCTGGGGAACAATTCCAAGGACGACCTCACCGCCCTTCACCGACTCTTGTTCATAGTCAAGTGGAAAGAAGCATACCTTTAACACTCGTTTCATCCGTCTCCACGTTCGGATAGGAGCTTTTCCTTGACAACATCGGGATATTTGTGTCTGCTCCCACCAAGCTAGAGCGCTGCGCGTCAATTTTTTCGCCATGAATTCAACTTGGTCTTCCTCGTCGATCTCCATGGCTTCAAAGAACTTCTCAACTTCCCAGAGCCATTCTCGGAAGTCTTCGATATCCGAATTGCCATCGAAGGTTGGGAGATAAACATTCAATCGATATTGATAGGAATATCGTCGGTAACCTACATATCATCGACTTCCACGAACATGCTCATCTCGGAATCCAGCATACCTGCGACCTTCATGAATAGGCACGTCCTGTAAATCTTCTTCTTCAAAATCCTCGACATAGACTTGTCGCCTTTGTTGGTGATGACGGTGATTTGCCCCACGATCCATAGCTACTTCGGGATCACAAGCAACAGAAATTCGCTCGGCTAGAAGCACGCCAGGTATGGGGTTTGTGGACAAACGCTGTATGGCTTCAAGGAAGTATTGAAACCTCCGATCAGTTTGACCCACGAATTGATTGAACTCATCCCGTGTATAGGCTTGCTTTCACGGCCCTTAGCTACGGGGAGATTGATATTCACGTTATCAGTTATCGTCACAGGAGAAACCCGCTCTGATACCAAATGATGCAGAGAGAAGCGAATCTTGGAAAACAATTCCAAAGAAAGCACGAGTTTGATTGAATAATGATGATAAGATGTCGATTACAAAAGATGGACGTCCTATATATAGAGATAGGACTCATTTAGGCATCAGAATAACTAAAAATAATATTATCAAAATCATATATATCATATCCTAATATAGAATTCGAATCAAAGATAACGTAATTTCTAAATATTTGAAATTGCCTAAAATAAAAAATTGCCTGAAAAGATAATACGCTAGTTGTCCTACATCACCAACTCGGCCCACTGACTTGGTACACGGCCCAGGATGCTCGGCCAACTCGCTCGGCCTACGGCCCAGTACACGGGCCCGCGAAACAGGCCATGGCTGGCAAAACAGGGCAGGGGCGACGGCGGCCGAATCGATGGCCGACGGCGGGCGGCCGGCACGAGGGTCGACGGCGGAGGCTTAGGTGAACTTCGGGGAAGCTGAAGGAGGCGACAATGGCGGCGAAGGGCTGCCGGAGGCTGCTGAACCGGCGGCGAACAGAACCGGGCGAAACTCGACCAAAACAAGGGAAAAACAGGGCATCGGTCGGCGGTCGATTCCGGCCTCCACGCGCGGCGGCGAGCTTCGCAGAGCTCAGGGAAGGTGGAAGGGAGTCCAAGGAGGCCGAAGGAGGTGGCGATGCACGGCGGGGGCGGCCGAAATGACGGGATCGAAGAAAATCCTCAAACCGGTCAAAAACAGGGCACCGCGAGCTTCGAGGCTGCTCGCGGCGGTTCCGGCGGTCGATCAGCGGCGGTGTTGGGTAGACTTGAAGCTCAGGTCACGGGGGAGTCTCGGAGTGGTGGTGGTTGGCGACGGCGGCGCCGGAACGGCAGCGAGGCGGCGCAAAGGTTAGAGGTGATGTCGGGGGTTGTAGCGCACAAAGCTGACGGAGGAAGGAGGTGGAGTCAGTCGGGGGAGGGGGAAGGCAGAGGAAAAAGGGAGAGAGAGGTCGTGAGCGTGAGGGAGAGAGAGTAGGAGAGAGAGAGGCGTGTGAGAGAGTGATGGGAGAGGGGTGGGGTCCACTTGGACTTTTGTGGCATTTGTGTCTCAATAGCAAATAATTGAGGGGCATTTTGGTAATTTTGCAAATCAGGACTGAACGAAAATTTAGTGCACTGAACAAAGGGCATTTTCGGTATTTTCACAGGTTAGGCTCAGTCAGGATTAGGCTCGGGTCGCAAGGATTGAAATCCTAATTCACGGCGACTAAGAATTTCGAACCTAATCTAAACCGACTGAAATTCGAATTCGTCCAAATGTCGTCTCTTCAGTCCTTTCGATCCAATATAATTTATCGACTGAATTTCGATCTTAATCCATTTTTTCGAATTCAGGGACTTCACCGAAGTCGGATTTCTAGGACGTCACACGCAACATGCTCATAGTGCAGGTCCTAGCTCCGGTAGAAAACCACCTTGTTCCCTATCAATATGTTCGGGCTAGGCCTTCCTATACAGTGGCTTAAACAATCTCTCTAGCCTAGGGCTAACCATATGCTCAATAACATATGCAAGTCAAACGTTGTTTTCGGGGAGCTGGGCATAAGGAAAAGAGGCTCCTAGCTAAAGGTAGCTTGTCTCGCTCAGGAGGTGGGAAGAGTTGAGAACATAGTGGCGAACGGGTGCGTAAGGCGTGGGAATCCACCCGAACTATAATTCAAGATTTTGGATTGGACGTTCAAGCTTCGGAAGGTCCGTCAGGACCGCGATGCTCTTTCTTCAAGCGATGTCTAGTTGTCATTTTCATTTTGGGGGGCAAAAGCTGGACGAATTTCATTTGGTCTCCTAACTTTTCACTCTCTTTGCTTCCAAGAGTTGTCCTGTCTCCAGATTTTTTTGTCGGCTAGCTTATGACCCTTTGATGATCTAATAGATTTAGAGCGGCAAAGACCAATGATTTTGAATTTCAGTCGTTACGTCCTACATTGAGAAAACCTAATTGTAGGTGGAACAAAAATTTATATATTTGGATGGGGTATATGTTCATTGTGATGGACATTGCCAACACGATTTGATTAGGGCAGCAACGAACTATTGCAAACTCATATTTTTTTTTTTTTTTTCGTGGGCTTATCGTGCTAGAATTGTAAGTATTTTTTATGCCAAAATCGGACGCCTTGACCGAGCTTGACCAAGATATCAACATTTTACCGGATCTACCAATAATTTCTATGCCTAGGCGCGCGAATGACGATCATTTTCTTTCCGGGCTTTGTTTATGGCAATAAACAGGGTTTTTTTTTTCTATTTGTATTCCATGGACGAGTTTAAAGATAGGTGTTTGATAACGACATAAAATTTATGTTCCAAGAACAGTAACTCATTTGATAATGGTATAAAATTTCTACAGTTGTTGACCTCTGGGCCTCGGCCGGCGTATGGCGAATGGAAAAGGGCGAATGGGAGTGGGGGACCAGGGATCGGCAGCTGGCGACAGTCGAACGGCGGAAGGCGATTAGAGGTGGACGGCAACCGAGAACCAATGAATGGCCACGGGAGCAGCGACCATCGAACGACGAATAACTACCTGGGACTAGAGACCGGTAGTAGGCAATCGGCGACAAGGATGAGAAAGAGAGAAAGAGACAGCACACGAGAGAGAGGGAGTGAGCAATGAGAATAATTCTTAATTTTGTTTCTATTCTAGAAATAGAAAATTTATACTTCTTATTTATGTTCCAAATCTATTTTTGGGCCAAAAAATTGTTTCAAAAATGGAAAAGTGAAATTGGGTTATCAAACGGTTCCAACCACGTTCCCCAAAACAAAACAAAAAAAATAGAAAAATTGGAAAATAGAAGTGTTGTCATACTCGCCCTGTATAACCTATGGAAACCACTAGGGGTATGCATGGTTCAAGCTGGTCCGGTCCGTAAATTTTTAGGACCAGGGACCAGACCACGATCTCAATCCGGTTCTAGTGGAACTGCTAACGCCAGTTGCTTATAGAAATCTAGCCCTTGGATTTAAATTAACAACTTCCAATCTCAACCATCCAATCTAATATAACATACACATGACTATCGTACAACTATCACATGAGTACTTATAGAGTTATAGTCCTAAAATAATGATAAAGAAGAAAAACACTTAAAACAACTGAAACAAGAATATGCACCTACATCATTCTCCTCGAGTTGGAAAGAATCCAACTCAAAGTGGGATTATACTTGTAATTCACTAAATCCAAGTGCAAACAAAGCAATGAATTTGCATAATATAGTCAAGACAAGACGCAGATGAGTCAAGAAAAAACACGATCGAAGACTTCATATTGACAAAAGGCCTCTTAACTACCGAAGCATTAAGAAGTCAAAAGTTTTAGCGAGCATCGAGTAGAGCTATGTTGCGAAGGCAAAACGCGAGCATCAAGCGAGAGGAGAGGAGTAAGTGTAAAAAAGATGGAAAAATTAGGTTATCTATTTCTTCAAAAAAAAAATTCTAATGTGCGTATATATATATAAAATTACATATATTTTGATCAATCCGGTCCAGTCTCATCAATCATGGAATCGAGGACGAGACCGCTCCCCTCAAGGGCCGGACCAATCTAGCCGATCTAGTCCTGTCCGGTGATGCATGAAAACACTTCACTTTCTCAATTTCCCTGCCAGAAGCCAATATGGTAGGGAAATTCGTTTGATAAAATCACTTTTGAAGTAGAAACGCGTTTGGTAAAAAAATTGACTTATGATAGAATTTTCTACTTCTGGTTGGATTTTTTGCAAACTTTGATAAGTTAAAATTTTTTACTTCTCGGCACCAGAATCATTTCTTCGATTACACGAGCCTCGGCCGAACACCGTTTCCACTCGTGGCTGGACGCCACCGGCCGCAACCAACGATTTCGTTAATTATGTTTCAACAATATAAATTCTTTCAATCGTTACCAAGCGAATTTATTCGATCAGAAGTCAATCTGGATTCAAAAGTGTTTCAGAAGTTGGATTCTTCTTTCCTTTTTGCATATATTTTGTTTGAAAGTAGACGAGTCCCGCCTTTGGGATTGACTTTGCGGGTGATCATAATTCATACGCACATAAAAGTGTGTCGTCCATTTGCACTAAGCATTTTTCAAATTTTGAAACGCTAGAGGCGGCATCGAATTGAAATTTCGTCACAACTCACAAGTCACAAGGGCTCTTGTGATTAGACAGTTCACAAGTGTGTCAACAATGTCAATTAAATTCCAATATATGATGGGAACAATGTTCCTAGTGGGTCTCCCCCGGCCCCGGCTTGTGCCCTATATATATATTTTTAATGTGATTTAAACCAATGTGGCGCCTTCAAAAACCTAAACATTGGTTTAAACCAAATTTTGGCCCCGCTAGTGCCCTAATTTTTCTTTTTAAGGTTTAAACCAATGTCGCGCCGTCGACCAAAAAAAAAAAAAACATAAAACTAAACAATGTCGCGCCTTTTCTCGAAGACTGTCGAGGTTTAGCCATTGCATTTGAATCCACGAATCTAGTACATAAAGCAATGGCGGGCGCGCGGATCGTTTTGGAATCGAGGCATGGCAATTCGCACAAAGATTACAACCCGAGGGATTGGAATGTACCGAATTCGGGGGCAAGACGAGGCGCGGCGAGATCGAGGGCTAAAACGAGATAGAAACTTTTTTGAGGGGTAGGCGTTTCCGAAAGGCGAGAGAAAATAAAGGAGAGAGAGAGAGGAGATGGAAAACCGTACCGAGTTTTTTCTGGGTTCCGGATCTTTAGTTTGAATAAACGAGATTATGGAGAGAGCAGAGCGGGAAAACGGAGACACGTCCAAAGCGAGCGGGCTCCTCCCTCCTTTGAAATTTTAGTCAAAAGCTATGATTTTTCCCCCCAACACACCCCCCCAAAAAAAAAAGAAAAAAGAAAAGAGAGGATAAAAAGTAGGCCGCTGTCGCCTTTTCTTAGATATTCACGACGAAGTCACTCACTCACATCCTTTATTATTATTATTTTATTTTTTTAACTGAACTTTTGTGTTGGTCGGCCGGTCCGGAGTCCGGACCGGCCCCGCATGATTAGTCTACTCTACTCTACTCACTCAGATGCCCGGCAGCGATTCCCAAATTTTCATTATTTCCCTTTTTGCCCTTCTCTCGTTTTTCTCCCCCCCACCCCCCCCACGTCAGAAAAGACAGAGAGGGATTTTTACAAAAAAAAAAAGGGAAAAAAAGAGAGGGAATTCAAAACCTGCGGAAAAACGACGGAGGAGGAGGAGGAGGAGGATCCATCATTCATATATCTTGCCGAAAACCGAACGTTTCTTGCCTCAAAAAGACTTGCTCTTTAATTGCTGTCTCCGTAACGGAACGATAAATTTATTTTTGGCCAGTAAATGCAGACAGCGCAAGATTTGCAAAGCGGGACGAAAATGGCGAAAAGGAATCTCAAATTTTAGAGAGAGAGAGAGAGAGAGAGAGAGAGAGAGAGAGAGAGAAAGAAACGGGGCCGTCTTAAATACATCACCCCCCACCCCCACCCCCACCCCCGCCTTCATTGAATGCTTTACCAAACTCGTGCACCCATTTTTGCCCCTTTCCTTCTCTCTCTCTCTCTCTCTCTCTATCTGTAACCACTATCTCTCTCTCTATCTTTCTCTTCTTTGAAGGGAAGTTTCGCCTCTCTTTTTTTTTTTCCCTTTGGCGACGGGTTTCGGGGTCGTCGAATCTCGCGGGGCTGCCGAGGTTGGGGACCTACGGAAAATGGAGTGCGTCGAAGCCGCTTTGAAGGCCGGGCTTGGCAAGGACGCGATGCTCGTTAAGCTGATGAGGCCCCGCGCCTTCTCCGACGACCTCCTGTCGCTCAATTCCCACGGAGGCGCCTCCAACGACGGCGGCTGCGACGGCGACGACTTCGTCGACGACTTCTTCGACTTCTCCAACGACGACGCCTTCGCCGAGCAGGAGGACGAAGCGAGGAAAGAGGAGGCGGGCCACGAGCAGCTGCCCCAGAAGCAGAAGCAGAAGCAGAAGCGGGAACCCCACGACGGTAGCGGCGAGAATGTCGCGTCAGTCTCGGCGGGACAACAGGACGACTTGGGGCTCGCACCACACCTTCCGGTACTGTATTGGCGAAAAATCGGTTCTTTACGGTCCTTACGGCGTCGTCTCTGACCGAAAGCTACGATTTTTACAGGCGGAGGATTTAGCGGACCTCGAGTGGTTGTCGCATTTCGTGGAGGACTCCTTCTCCCACTTCTCCGAACCGCTTCCGGCCGGCGTCCTGCTCCAGAACCCCATAAAACGCGAGGACCGGTCCGAACCGGAATCGGAATCTTCTGGCTCGTCCAGACCTGGATTCACAACTCCGCTCCCCTCGAAAGCCCGGAGCAAGCGGTCCAGGATCGGCGGCCGGGTATGGTCCCTGGGTGTTCCCTCTCTGCCCGAGCCATCCTCCAGCTCCTCGTCCTCGACCACGGCGTCGTCGCCCTTGCTCTCGAGCCCCTGGTTCGTGCACCTGAACCGGAGCCGGAGCCGGAGCCTCGAGACGGTCGAACCGGAGCCGTGGGACGCCAAGCCGCCGGTGAAGAAGCAGAAGAAGCCTGCTGGCTCGGAGACGGCCGGACCGGCGAGACGGTGCAGCCACTGCGGCGTGCAGAAGACCCCACAGTGGAGGGCCGGGCCCAACGGGGCGAAGACGCTCTGCAACGCGTGCGGAGTCCGATTCAAGTCGGGCCGCCTGTACCCGGAGTACCGGCCCGCGTGTAGCCCCACGTTTTGCAGCGAGCTGCACTCGAACCACCACCGCAAGGTGCTGGAGATGAGGCGCAAGAAGGAGCCGACGCCAGGTCAGCCCGAGGCCGGTCGGGCCGTGTCCAGCTTTTGACAGGTTGGGGTTTCTTGGAAGTTGAAACTAGGAATTAGGGTCGAACCGAACCGGATGACCAGCCCGGTTCGGGCTGTAGTGGTAGGGGGCACTAGATATGGTAGGGGGGGGATGTTTTTAGGGAAGTCACAGGGAATCTCGATGTACTCTTTTTTCGTTATAGCTCCAATTTTCAATATTTAAGACATTAGATTTTCTGCTAAGAATTCGTTTCCCTCGTCGCATTCTTTGTTCATCAGACGTTTGGATTTGGGATATTTGAAGCGGTTCAAAACTTTTTTTTGATTTCTGGTGGGGGGGCAGGGGAGGGCAGTTCGAAAGCATGGATAACATGAATTCGTGCCGTCTTTTGATGTGTCGGAACGGATGATGTTGGACTTGGCGTGGTGTGTGATGCACCGGCCGCCGGGGCCTACTTTATTGGCCGTTTTGATTTGAGGAAATTCATGTAGACACATCATCGCGTCGCGTCGCGTGACCCGGTCTAATGCCTAGATTGAGATTGAGCCTCCTCTCTCTCTCTGCCCTTTTGACTTTAGATAGGTTCGAATTGATTTGAATTATGGGATGAGGGCTGGTGGTAGTGGCGTCAACTTTTAGACTCGAGGCATAGGAGTGGGTGATGATGCTCTCTCTCTCTCTCTCTCTCTCTCTCTCTCTCTATGTCATGTCTCTCTTTGATTTGTACACATTCTTTTCTTTTGGCTTTGCCTACAAATCTCATTAGATCGGCCTAATCCAGTTCCACGTGGAAATACCATTAGTTGGAAACTGTGTGCAGCGTGCGTTGTTTGCTTTTCTAAGTCCTTAGACACGAGTGTGGTCATGCGTTTGTCCTCATTATGGGTAGTGGCACGACCGCTCAAGATTTGAAAGTCATTCATTTGGCGCCCATGAAATCGAATTGGAAGATGTGAAGGTGGTGGACCGACCTTGTTATACAACAATTGACCAATCGAAGCCACCCCCGGGAAGAGTCAAAGCTATGTATTCAAAAAATCACTGTAGAGCACACCTACCGGGTTTTTCTGTTTCTTTCTCTTTCTTCTTTCTTTTTTATATTGATGTGTGTGTAATTTTTATGCAGCCGGACCATGCACATTCAGCTTTATCTAAAGTAAGGTAACCTTTCGACTCTCTGATCGGTCGCTTATTCAGGCACTTTGCATAATGACGCGAGTCCGAAAAAGTTCTCGAGAGAGCCGAAAATCCACCTATTAAGATCGGCGAGACGGTTTGTGTATGTTACTTTGTGAACTAAATCTTCGCATTTGTGCTTACACAAAGTGCCGGCTCCACGCATTAATGGGATGTGACGAAAATAAGAACCGGCGAGCCACCCTTTTCTAGGGAAAACTAAAAGTGCCGCATTGAGCCGTTGAAAAACCCAACATCTCTTGATAATGCGGTTCATATGCAGTTTTTGAACTTAAATCTTTCGAGTCTGGCTTAATAACAAAGATCGTTGACCTCGCTGGGATCGACCCGATTTTCTTCCTTTGGGCAAAAGGGGATTGACCCCGAGTAATGCCATTCGAATCGAATTCGAGAGGGGGGGGGGGGGGGGGGGAAATCGAATTAGAATAAGATCTTCAAGCGAGGCCAAACCAATCATCCAGACCATCTAAAAAAAAAAAAATAAACATATTCAGAGCATGTGAAGGCGACGTGACATAATATAGAATCGTTGATTACTATGCGAAACGCCATATGTCTCAAGCCGTGTGTGCTTTGGACTAAAAGTTGTCACGTCCTCCTATTATTGTAGTGGTCACCACAATAAATTTGACAAGACCACGATCGTTGCCGTCGGCACTTCCTTATCCAAAACATAGGGCTTCACTTGCCGGTCCTTTGCTCCAAAAGAATTTTGGGGGCATTCCTATAGTCCAATAATGATTAGACTACCCACTTTTATCAAACTTCAATGATTTTAATCCATATCTAACCCTTGTGAATCCCGAAAAAAAAAAAAAACCAACCTAGCAAATACCCGGCATTACATCATTTTAGCAATTTTTCCACCTAACAAAGTTTCCTTCACATGTTGACCATTCGAAAGAGATAGAGATATGTTCACTAGAAGTCACAAAACTTATCACGAAAGTGCAATTGAGTTCTAAAAGTTGTTAAATTGATGCAATCGAGTCCTTCCTTTAACTCCATCCAATTTGACAAACGAAAGATACCGACATGATTTTTAAAAATATTTTCTTTCTCTTGGGCGGCTAAAACGACGTCATTTTGGTATGAATCTAATTTTTAATATTATTTGTATTTAACCTAATTTAAAAATAAGCTGAGAAAAATGGAACTAGTGGCAAGGGACTTGCCCAGATCGGGCGAGGGTTGTTGGCCCCTGGTAGGGACTCGGCGCCCCCGCCGACCATTTCCTACCATTGTCGACATTTCTCGGCGATAGTGAGGCAGTTCCCTCGCCATTGGTTTTGTGTGTGTTTTAGCTTTTTTTTTTTATAAAAAAAAATAATTTAAATAAAATATATATCAAAAATCAGATTCACATCAAAATGACATCGTTTTAACTACGTTATCACCTTCCACCAAAAAAAAAAACTACGTTGTCACCACGTAGGAGAGATAAAATATTTTTAAAAAATTCAAGTCAACATTTTTCGTAGGGGTGAGCAAATTAGACCAGACCAGACCGAGACTGGATTGGACCGATCGGGTTGATTCGACCCTTGAGAAGAGCGGTCCGGTCCTCGATCCCAATAAATGGGATCGATGACCAAGCGGTATGGTGTTTGGTCCCAAAAAATGAGACCGGTGACCGGTGGTCCGTTCCGGTCCCATGGTGGATGGGACCGGATTGGACCGCCCTATATATATAAAGAACTAGTTAACTTAATTTTCTCATTTTCTACTCGACATTCACTCTTTTTCTCTCGCTCGATGCTCGCGTCTCGCCTTCACGATGCATCCTCCGATTGTGTTTGTCGATATGCAATCTCTTATTGTGTTTTGTCTTGACTCAATCTATGTTTTGTGCTTTCTATTATGCAAACATATTGTTTTGTTCGCACTTGAAATCAGTGAAGTACAAGTGTAATCTCACTTTGAGCTTGATTCTTTCCAACTCGAGGAAAATGATATAGAAGTGATAACTCTATTTTATATAGAGTTTATTTACTATTTTAGACTTAACATTTATTTATTTTTAATTGAATTTGGTATCTACTTATTGATTTTAATTGGTTTTGTAGGTAACACAATCTTAAGATACGCAAATTTGAAATCAAGGAGAATCAAGCCTATCTTGAGGAAATATTCAAAATCCAAAGCTAAATTAGGAACGTGATTTAGATTTCTTTTTCTCGAAATCAAAAAGATATCCATCTGAAGGCAAGAAAAGGAGGAACATGATTTATTTGAGAGGAGAAGAAGTTTTGGGAGGAGATGTGCTTGGAGAGAAGAAGTTTTGGGACAAGACGTTCTTGGAGACGATGTTTAGTTTTTTTTTTCGCTATTCTTCCTTTCAATGCCGGATGCCAAGTAAAGAAGAAGAAGGCAAATTCAAAGTCAACCTTCATTATTCTTGGTGCACTTGTTCTAATTCTTCATCATGTTTCGTTTAGTCATTATTTTTAGTTTAATTTTCATTATGTTCTAGACTACTTCTTGTTAGAGTTACGATGTAACTTAACTATGATAGATTAATTTTTCATACTTATTTATGCAATTCTAGAATTTATATGTGCAAGTTATATATCATGTTCTTAATGCTTTTAAGTGCTTGATCACCACTTGAATGATATTTGTTGTATGTATGAGACCGAAAGGAGATTACGTGCAAGTGTTTTATGATATATAGCCATTGATTCATCATAGATAGAGATATCTTATACTTTTTGTGTGGTTTCGGTAGTAGGTAAATCGAGGGTGGTTTATTGAATCCGGGAACGATCATAGATCTTAATGCGTTTAGATTTACTTAAATTCACATGGAACAAGTGTGGGTTGCTAAATCTAATTAGGGTTGCTATACCGGACCAAAGATAGTGATTTACATTAGGAAGTTCTACCATCACACTATGAATTCAATTTAATTGCATGATGAGATTGGTTAATTAATCTTGATTAGTTAAGTGAAATCGGATGCTCTAACATTTTTTCATTCTTGATAGAAATCCGTTATTTGTTGCTTCTTTATATTCGAAATTTCTAATTTCTATTTTGGTTTGCTGTATTGGCTAATTTATTTTTCTTTAGAATTTTCAAGTGCTTTATTGGATCTTTAATTGATTAGATAAATTTGAGAATTGTTCACGTTTAGTAAGTAATTTGATTGATTTGTCTACAATCTCCGTGGGAACGATGTTTTTATTCATCACTTTATTACTTGTTCGATACGTACACTTGCGTTGCTAATCAAGAGAACAAGTTTTTGGCGCCGTTGCTGGGGATTGTTTGATAATTGACAATTACTATTAATACCGAGCAATTCTTGGTTTAGTCTAGCTTTATTTATTTTATTTTATCTGATATTTTTTATTTTTTATTTTGTTGTTGTTTGATTTTGCAAAGAAAAATAAGTAGAAAAGAAATAGAGAGGACAAGGATTCAGCGTCGACTGCAAACCCCCGTCACTCGAAGCCGACGGGGAGAACTTGAGAAGTTTGATCCTGAAATTGAGCGCACTTTCTTACGGCGAAGACGAGAGCAAAACAACAAGATCATGGTTGACGAAAACGTAGAACAAAGGAGAACTTTAAATGATTATAGGTGTAGTCCAAGGATCAACATCGAGTATTATGAGGCCAACCATACAAGTTAACAACTTTGAAATTAAGCCTTCCCTGATTCAGATGCTTCAAAACAAAGTCCAATTTGGTGGATTGCTGAATGATGATCCTAATATCCATTTAGATGCTTTTCTTGAAATTTGTGACACAATAAAATATAATGGTGTTACTGATGATGCCATCAAGTTGAGATTATTCCCTTTTTCTTTGCATGGCAAAGCTAAATCGTGGTTAACTTCCTTCCTGCAAGATCTATCACGACGTGGGATGACTTGGCTAAAAAATTCCTTAGTAAGTACTTTCCTCCTGCTAAATCTGTCAAGATACGTAACGATATTTCTACTTTTGTGCAGATGGATGACGAATCTCTATATGGTGCATGGGAGAGATTTAAAGAATTACCAAGGCGTTATCCGCATCATGGTCTACCAGTTTGGATGCAAGTGCATACTTTCTATAATAGAGTGATGCCGAATTTGAGGTCTACCATTGATGCTGCAGTTGGAGGGGCGTTGAACAACAAATCACCTAAGGAAGTTTTTGATCTTTTAGAGGAGTTGGCGTCTAATAGCTACCAATGGCCGACTGAGAGGTTATTTGCTAGAAAGCCAAGTGGAATTTATGAAGTCGATGACAATAATGTCATTGCCGCACAGTTCGCTGCTTTAAACAAAAAGATCGACTCAGTTTTAAAGATTCAAAGTCCGATTTGTGAATTTTGCAATGGAAGCCATGCTAGCACCGAATGTTAGGTAAGTAATCTTTTTGCACATCCTTCTGAACATACTAACTTTGTTGGAAATTTTAACAAGCCTCCCCAGAACAATCCTTACTTAAACACCTACAATTCTGGATGGCGAAATCACCCGAATTTTTCTTGGAGCAACCAAAATCAGCATGGGATGATACTACCACCATCATTTAGGCCTCATGAGGAGAAACAACACAACCATCTTGAGGAGATGGTTACTAAACTAGCTCAAACAACTCAAGACTTTATTAAAAGTGTTGATGTGAGGTTCCAAAATCAAGAGGCATCCATTCGAAATCTAGAGAAGCATGTTGGCCAGTTAGCGCATCATTTGTCTGAAAGATCGTATGGAACCCTTCCGAGCAATACTGAGAAAAATTCAGTTGAGAATGCAAAAGAAATCACCTTGAGGAGTGGAAAAGAAGTTGGCAGAAATTTATCTAATGAAGCAACAGAAAAAAAGAGAGAAGCTGAAGTCCTTGAAATCGAAACCTCAAAAGATGATTCACCTCGAAGCAAGTTATTTCCTGACAATCCGAAACCATATGTGCCGCCAGTCCCATATCCGGAAAGACTTCAGAAACACAAAATGGATAAGCAATTCTCTAAATTTCTTGATGTTTTTAAGAAATTGCACATCAATATTTATTTTGCTGATGCCTTAGCCCAGATGCCTAGTTATGCGAATTTTTTGAAGGAAATTTTGGCAAACAAAAGGAAATTAGAAGATTATGAGACTGTGAAACTTAATGAGGAGTGTTCAGCTATTTTTGCAGAATAAATTACCACCAAAGTTGAAAGATCCAGGGAGTTTTACTATTCCTTATACTATTGGTAATTCTTATTTTGATAAGGCATTGTGTGATTTAGGTGCAAATATTAATCTAATGCCTTACTCTGTTTTCAGGAAATTAGGGTTGGGAGAGCAAAAGTTACCATCGTATCTCTTCAGTTAGCAGATCGATTGATCAAATACCCAAGAGGAATAGTGGAGGATGTTTTAGTTAAGGTTGACAAGTTTATTTTTCCTGCAGGTTTCATTGTCTCAGAGATGGAGGAAGATTTCGAGGTTCCAATCATCCTAGGCCGACCGTTTCTAGCAACAAAGAGAGCTTTAATTGATGTGCAACAAGGAAAATTAATTCTCAGAATTCAAGATGATCAAGTCACCTTCGATGTATTCAAAGCCATGAAATATGCTGCTGAGCCAAATGATTGTTTGAGAGTTGATGCAGTTGATAAGCTTGTGGAATTGACTTTTTGTAAAGCCTCAATTAAAGACGCGTTGGAGGCGTGCTTAATTCAGCCAAGCAAGGAAGAAGTCGAAGTTGAAGAAGTCGAGTAGTACATAAAATTTTTGGAAGTGAATCCACCTCTTTTGAGATTTAGGCCACCAAAATTCGAAGAATTGGGGTCGAACTTGAAGAAGATGAAATCCTCTATTGAAGAACCACCAATTTTAGAACTCAAACCTTTGCCATCTCACCTTAAATATGCTTTTATTAATGGAGCTCCATCTCTTCTAGTAATTATTTCTTCTTCTTTAACAGGTGTAATGGAGGATAAGCTACTCCAAGTTCTGAGAGACCATAAAAGAGCAATAGGATGGCCTATTGTAGATATTAAAGGAATAAGCCCCTCAATATGCATGCATAAAATATCGATGGAGGAGCAATTCAAATCTGTCATCCAACCTCAAATGAGGCTCAATTCGAAAATACAGGAGGTGGTGAAGGCCGAGGTAATTAAGTTACTTGATATATGTATTATTTATCCTATCTTTGACAGTGCTTGGGTAAGTCATGTGCAAATTGTTCTAAAAAAAGGAGGCATGGCTGTTCAATCTAATGATGATAATGAATTGATTCCTACTAGGGCAGTTACTGTGTGGCGTGTTTGTATGGATTATAGAAAATTGAATGATGCCAGGCGTAAGGATCACTTTCCTTTGTCTTTTATTGATCAAATGTTTGAGAGACTTGCATGGCATGAGTTTTACTGTTTTTTAGATGGATATTTTGGTTATAACCAAATCTCTATTGCACCTGAAGATCAAGAAAAGACCACTTTTACTTGTCCATATGGTGCTTTTGCCTTTAGGAGGATACCTTTTGATCTTTGTGATGCACTTGCTACTTTTCAAAGATGTATGAAGACTATTTTTTTCGACATGATCGAAAAATTTATTGAGATATTTATGGATGATTTTTCTGTTTTTGGCTCATCTTTCGATTCATACTTGAATAATTTAGCTTTAGCGTGACAAAGGTGTGATGAGACTAACCTTGGGAGAAGTGTCACTTTATGGGGCAGGAAGGGATTGTGCTAGGCCATAAGATCTATGTCACAGGAATTGAGGTGGATTGAGCTAAGATTAAAGTTATTTCAAAACTGCTGCCTCCTACCTCTATGGAGCTTGTTCGAGGATTTTTTAGACATGTAGGATTTTATAGGTGTTTCATTAAAGATTTTTCTAATATTGCTAGACCCCTTTGCTAAGATGCTAAATTTGACTTTTCTGATGATTGTTTGCAGGCATTCAACACATTGAAGGAGAAGTTAGTTTTGGCTCCTATCATGACTGCACCTAATTGTGATTTGGCTTTTGAGTTGATGTGCGATGCTAGTGACTCGGCTTGTGGAGCCGTACTTGGACAAAAAAAGGATGGAATTTTTCGAACAATATACTATGCAAGTCGCACCCTGTCTAGAGCTCAATTGAATTATACCACAACTGAAAAAGAGCTTTTAGCGGTAGTGTTTGCTTTTGATAAATTTCGCTCTTATTTGATTGGTTCCAAGGTCATCGTTTACACTGACCACTCTGCTTGTGACATTCCAAATTCTGGCCCCTCTCGAGGCTATTGAATGGAAAGATATCGATCGAGATATTTCAGTTGTATCTCGCTCGGAGCAGGCTACTCTCGAGTTAACTGACCGAAAGGGAAAAACTAACGCGAGGTCGGGTACGTGGACCTGTGGAATTTGAATGAGGAATGATACTTTGACCATAAGGATTGTCGAGGAAATATTTTGGGCCAGCAGAGATCGATCTAGGAACGATCATGAAATGTCTTGCTAGAGTTATACGTTGGGATGCGGGTGATTCCGCTTAACCAATGTGTGATTTGCAAGAATTTCCTAAATCGGATTCCGATGATTAGGACCGCAGGAGCTAGCGATAAACCCTCGCAATTACATGACAACCAAAGTCGCCACAGCTTGAGAAAAATCCTAGGGTCGATACGCGTAGCGCCTGTAAGAGTCGCCCGTCAGTTTGAGATAAACTGGAATTACAGTCGACGAGAGTTCGACATGAAATTGGACCTCGAGATTTGGGTATTGGACATTGAGGAATTCAAACATTTGAATTGAAATGGACGTCGCCTCAGCGAGGGTGGTTTATATTGGAAAAATGGAATTTCAGACGAAAAGTGCCAAGTGACCATTTTGCCCCTCGACCTTTGGCCTTGCCTTAAGAAGTTTGTAAGGTTATTTTGATCATTTTATACCCCCAAGGGCTGCCGAAAATTTGATATGGATTTGGTCAAAGGAAGTCAAAGTCAATGGATCAACCAATGGAAGATTGCCAAGTGTCAACCAAAGAAGGCTTCATGCATTAAATGCCCATTAATTACCCATCTTGTCTAATTGACCCAAAGTGCATTATTGGGGTGGAAAGCTCTCTCTCTCTTCATTTTGGCCGGCCACCTCCTCCCCCTCTTTTTCTTCTTCTTCATTTTTCTTTCGGCCGAACAGATTTCTCACGGACAGAGAAAAACTGCTTCACTGTTCTGGCCATAACTTTTTTGTTGGCTATTGGATTGAGATAAAACCATCGCCATTTGAAAGATTATCGTCTTTCCGTTCTAACAAGGTATATAAGCTCAATTTGGCCCCGTATTTCTTCCCGTAGGTCTATTTGAATGGACAGAGGTCAGAATCTGATCCGGTTTTGGAGAGAATCCATTTTTGGGAGCTTCCGGACTTCAAATGGCTCTAAATTTTCGATGAGTTTATCTCAACACCTAGTATTAAGGTTTAGTGAGTTGCGCTTGAAGATTGGTAGGAGATTTGAAGGGTTTTAGTAATGGGTTTTGGGTGAATTCTTTAGGAACAGATTCTGTTCCCCCTGCCGGCAGTTGGAGCCGAGACACTTTTGTGCTTGTCGAGACATCGTTTGACTAGGAAATCGCTGGTAAGTCATCTCAGGACGTGGTGGTATGTGTTAGCAAAGGATATGTGAGTTGGATTGGAGTTTAGACAAGTTTTAATGGCCGGTTATATGTGATTATCTTTAGGAGCAGAAAACTGCCATATTCAGACAAGTTGTGTTGGAAGATTTCGTGCGCCCCTTTGGTCGGTTTTCTTGGCCGAAAATTGTTGGTAAGACTCCTTAAGACCTTGCTAGACATGTAGATATAACTTGTGGTGGAAATTGGAAGTGGATTAAGGGAGTTTGATGGCTGAATTTTGTGGAAACTCCTAGGGGGCCGATTCTGGTGAGATGTGAAGAATGGACTCGCGCCGATTGTTTTGTGGATATCTCTAGCTTGGATTATCGATAAGTTACTCCTAACCCTTTATTAGGATGTTAGGCTACTAAGAGATGATCTTGTTTGAGAAAATTAGTGATTTATGAATCGATTGTGATTGAGGAGCATTAGACCCGAATCTGCCCTGTTTTTGATTAATGGCACGAAAATTGTGAAATTGAGATTGAATTGAGGAGCCTTAACTTGATCGTCGAATGTGGTTGGGTTTTTGATATGCTTTGTGAAGATTCCCGTTTCATTTGAATGCTTTGAGCGGATTGAATCACCAATTGAGTCTCGAGATGATTTGTGGAACCATGATTTGTGTCAAGCCTTGAATTTCGTAAGCGGCTGAGTAACGCATGTGCTTGACTGAGAATTTCGTAATTTGAAACGTGTGTTGTCCAGTGAGGGACGTTTAAAAGGATTGCCTCGAGTAGGCGATGAACGACTGATTTCATGAGTTGTTTTTGAATGATGAATTTTGAGGCATGAATCGTTTTCTTTAAATGAAAATATGAGGCTTTCTTTAATTGAAACTTTTATGAATAAAATGGCGTGTGGGATCGCCGAGTAAATGATATGTGGACTAGCGTGTGGGATCGCCGGGAAAAATTATAAGTGCACTGGCGTGTGAGATCGCCAAGGAATTATGAAATTTAGCCAATGTATTGGGAGGGAGTTACTCCCATTTAACCTGACGAGGTCGTGCGGCTAGAGAGTCTTATACTGACATGATTCATCTTGATTGAAAATGGGCGTCGAGAGTCGTATGGTAACCGAATCATCTCTAGGTCCAGACGCGAGAGTCTCATATGTACCGACGAGTCATATGGAGATCAAATCATCTCGCAGCCCCAAAGTGGGCGGCCCAGGATGGGCGGAAATGAAATGACTAGTTTTCTAGAAAAGTCAAAGAATGATTTTGAGAAAACTGAATATGCCTCATGTTTTGGAAGTTTGCCTCAAGATCGAAAAGTTTGCATCACGAATTGAAAATGGCCTAGAAATGGCGTGAAAGAAAAGGCTGTAAATTTCGATAATGACATTTTGATGAAATGTGAAAGTTGCCTCATGTTTTGAGATGGCGTCGAGTGTTAGCTTTTGATTGGAAAACCTTGCCACTGTACGAAGTTCAGTTTTACTCATGAAATCTTTTGTGACTGAGTTGAGTGGATTTGAAAGTACTAAATGCCATGTTTTCGAAAATACCCCATTTTGCCATGCCAAGGTTTTTCTTACCAGAATACCCTATTTTTCAAAAGTGTCTGGAGGTACTGGCAGCCTAGTTTAGGGTTAGGTTCAACTTACTGAGATTATATATCTCACCCCGTCGTGGGACCAACATTTTCAGGTTTCAGACGCAGGAAACCCGAGCTCGCCATGGATTGGCATTCGATGAGGTCACTAGAAGAAATGGTTACGAATCCTTTTGTGACCTTGGGGTTGTAATGATGACTTTGGTGATTTAGATTTGCAATCTCTAATGTACGATTGACCTTTATAAAAGGTGTTCCACTTTGTCCTAAGTCATCCTATGTTATTTTTTATGCATGGAGTTGTTCTCGCTTTCGCATGCATGCTTCATATAGGTTTGCAAGTTTTGGCCGTTGGTTCCTAGGAGATCATCAAAGATGACCGCGAAGGTGGGATGCTCGCGTGCCGATGGGCTCGGGGCGTGACACTGCTCTTAAGTATTTGCTTGAAAAGAAAGATTAAAAACCTAGGTTGATTAGGTGGATCTTACTACTGCAAGAGTACGACTTGGAAATCAAAGATAAGAAAGGGACAGAAAATTTAGTGGCTGACCATCTCTCTAGATTGCCGAATGCCCCCGTGGAAGAAAGACCAATCTTGGATGAATTTCCTGATGAGGCACTCTTCTCTGTCAAAATCGAAACTCCCTGGTACGTTGATTATGTTAATTTCTTGGTAAGTAAGGTTATCTCTCCTGAATTGACTTATCAACAAAAGAAGAAATTCTTTTCTGATGTTAAATACTATTTTTGGGAGGAACCTTTCTTGTTTAAGGTATGTACTGATCGAGGCATTAGGTGATGTGTTCCTAATGAAGAAGTATCTGACATTCTTTTTCATTGCCATGATGGACAGGAAGGAGGTCACTTTGGTGCCACAAAAACTGCAGCTAAGGTTTTACAGTCTGGTTTTTATTGGCCTACACTATTTAGAGATGCATATTCTTATGTTGCTGCATGTGATAGGTGTCAAAGAACTGGTAATATATCTAGGAGACATGAAATGCCTTTAAACAATATTTTAATTTGTGAATTGTTTGATGTTTGGGATATGGACTTCATGGGACCCTTTCCATCTTCTTATAGTAATACATATATCTTGGTTGCTGTGGAATACATTTCTAAATAGGTTGAGGCCGTAGCTTTACCTTCCAATGATGCTAGAGTGGTGATTAAATTTTTGAAAAAGAATATCTTCACGAGGTTTGGTACGCCTAGGGCTATTATAAGTGATCAAGGCACACACTTTAAGCAAGTTGAATCACTTTTGCATAAATATGATGTGACACATAAAGTGGCCACTGCTTATCACCCTCAAAATAGTGGTCAATAGAAAGGATTGGGCAATTAAACTTGATGATGCATTGTGGGCTTATAGGACTGCTTATAAAACTTCTATTGGTATGTTACATTTTCGGCTTGTTTATGGAAAAGCATGTCATTTGCCTGTTGAGTTGGAGCATAAAGCATATTGGGTATTGTGTTTTCTCAACTTTGATTTGCAAGCAGCTGGTGAGAAGAGATTATTGCAATTGAATGAGTTGGATGAGTTTCGCAATGAAGCATATGAGAATGCCAAGATCTATAAGGAGCGGACGAAGAGATGGCGTGATAGACACGTCTTAAGAAGGGAGTTTCGTATAGGTCAAAGAGTTTTATTATATAACTCACGTCTTCGTATGTTTCCAAATAAGTTAGAAGTCAAGATGGTTTAGACCTTTTACCATCACAAAGGTTTTCCCTTATGGAACAGTTGAAGTTACAAATGACAATGAGGGAACCTTTAAAGTGAATGGGCAACGTCTCAAGCCCTATTTTGGAGGTGGTTTCAACTTACAGGCAACCATCATTGCCTTACTTTCAGCTGCTTAGAAGAGCTGAAAGAGTTTGGCTGCAAACTATAAAGCAAGCGCTTCTTGGGAGGCAACCCAAGCATGTTAATTTTTCACATTTTATCTTTATTTTGTTCTATTCACACACAAAAAAAAAATGAATCCTCATGATAGTAATTTTCCCTAATTACTTGATTTATTTTTGTAGGGACTTTTCTCCAAGTTTTCTTCAAGTTTTCTACCTCAACTACCCCTTATGACATGCGTTCATCATATTCCAGGGGAGTTTCTCTGTCCTTATTATTTTTTCTTTACTCTTCAGCATTGAGGACACTGCTGCAATTTAGTTTGAGGGTGGAAGTTAAAATTTTCCCTGAAATTTTTTCATGAAATCTTTGCTTAATTTGAAATTTGGATGCAACTTTCGAAAAAAAAATCAAAATTGGGAAAGATGTGTGAGTTAGTCTCGATCTTGAACATGTAGTCCATATTTTGAGCACTTGTCCTTGTTTTTGAGTCATGTGTACCTAGAGAAGATTTATGTGAAGTATGTAGTTCTCTTAGAACTCACCTAGATCTTAGAATTTGTCTGATTTTCTCTTGAGGTGAAATTCTAGGCTAAACTCAATTAAGAAAATGATTTAGGCATTCATTGGATCGTTTGAGCCTTTCAAGCCAACCTTGTTTATTTATCCTTAGTCACCCCATTGAGCCTGATATTGCCTAATTTCTTTGGATATCCTTGTAATGTAGCCTGAGCTTATTGATATCAATTTTCCCTATACCCTATGGACACATTTAATTCTTTGTGATATTATAAACTCTGGATTCTTGACATGTTTGAAAAAAAATTGAAAAAGAAAAATGAAGAGAAAAGTGTGAAAAAAGAAAAAAAAAGAAAAAAGAAAAAAAGAAAAAAAGAAATATATGTATATTGTTTCTTTAGTACTGCTTATGCGGATCCATATATCCAACTTTCAACTTGAGTGAGCCTTTTGGATACTCAATGGGTTGGAATTGCACTATATAAGGAGGGACTAAAGAAGAAACTTTGCCGTAAAGCGTGGAAAGAGAAGCAATGAAAAAGAAAGAAGTTGAATAAAAAGTTGAAAAAAAAGTGTTGATTATTGTTGAATCCAGAGAATCAACTGAGCTATGGGATTGATGTGTCTGCAGGGTAAATTGAGCTTAAACATATCTTGTCAAACCCTTAACCAAGACACATTACAAGCTTATTAAGACCTATTAATTCTTGGTTGAGCTTATGGTCTACATTAGTAGAGAGAGGAATGAACGACAAACTTATGAGATTTGGTTTCGTGGATTTTGAGTTTAGGAGTTTGCATATCAACATGGATTTATCTAGGTTGCATGTGAGTTGAGAAATTGAGGATTTCACACACACTCGGATTGCATGTTTAGGGTTAGACTTAACTTGTCATTGATTCTGATGTTTTTCGTTAAGAATTCGAGCAACTATGGTTGATAAAAAATTTATTTTTAGTTGTGGTTTTGCTCGAGGACTAGCAAAATGTTAAGTTTGTGGGTATTTGATAACTCTATTTTATATAGAGTTTATTTACTATTTTAGACTTAACATTTATTTTGTTTTAATTGAATTTGATATCTACTTATTGATTTTAATTGATTTTGTAGGTAACACAATCTTCAGATATGCAAATTTGAAATCAAGGAGAATCAAGCCTATCTTGGGGAAATATTCAAAATCCAAATCTAAATTAGGAACGTGATTCGGATTTCTTTTTCTCGAAATCAAAAAGATATTCATCTGAAGGCAAGAAAAGGAGGAACGTGATTTATTTGAGAGGAGAAGAAGTTTTGGGAGGAGACGTGCTTGGAGAGAAGAAATTTTGGGACGAGAGTTCTTGGAGACGACGTTCAGTTTTTTTTTTCCGTTATTCTTCCTTTCAATGCCGGATGCCAAGTGAAGAAGAAGAATGTGAATTCAAAGTCAACCTTCATTATTCTTGGTGCACTTATTCTATTTTTTCATCATGTTTTGTTTAGTCATTATTTTTAGTTTACTTTTCGTTATGTTCTAGACTACTTCTTGTTAGAGTTGCGATATAACTTAACTATGATGGATTAATTTTTCATACTCATTTATGCAATTCTACAATTCATATGTGCAAGTTATATATCATGTTCTTAATGCTTTTAAGTGTTTGATTACCACTTGAATGATATTTGTTGTATGTATGAGACCGAAAGGAGATTACGTGTAAATGTTTTATGATATATAGCCATGAATTCATCATAGATAGAGATATCTTATGCATTTTGTGTGGTTTCGGTAGTAGGTAAATCGAGGGTGGTTTATTGAATCTGGGAACGTTCACAAATCTTAATGCGTATAGATTTACTTGAATTCACATGGATCAAGTGTGAGTTGCTAAATCTAATTAGGGTTGCTATGCCGGACCAAGGATAGTGATTTACATTAGGAAGTTCTACCATCACACTATGAATTCAATTTAATTGCATGATGAGATTGGTTAATTAATCTTGATTGGTTAAGTGAAATCGGATGCTCTAACATTTTTTCATTCTTAATAGAAATCCGTTGTTTGTTGCTTCTTTATATTCGAATTTTCTAATTTCTATTTTGGTTTACTGTATTGGCTAATTTATTTTTCTTTAGAATTTTCGAGTGCTTTATTGGATCTTTAATTGGTTATATAAATTTGAGAATTGTTCACGTTTAATAAGTAATTTGATTGATTTGTCTACAGTCTTCGTGGGAATGATACTTTTATTCATCACGTTATTACTTGTTCAATATGTACACTTGCGTTGCTAATCAAGAGAACAAGAAGCATAATCATGTTTCAATTGTTTTAAGTATTTTTCTTCCTAATTTAGTCTTTTCTCATTATTTTAGGATTATAAGTACTCATGTAATGGTTGTACGATGGTCATGCATATGCTTATTAGGTTGGATAGTTGAAATCGAAAGTTGTTAGTTTAAATTCAACAGTTCGATTTTTATAAGTAGCTAGTGTTAGCGGTCCCACTAGGACCAGACCAGGATCGGACCACCGGTTCTTAGCAGCTTTGGTCCCCGTTCGGTCCTCGGTCTCCAAAAATTTAGGGATTGGGATTACTGGTCCGTTCCTCGGTTCCATACCGGGACCGGACCGGCTAATTTTTTGTTTGTGAAATTGGATGGAGTTAACGGAAGTATTCGACATCATTAATTTGACAAGTTTTAGGACTCGATTGTGCTTTCGAGATAAGTTTTAGGACTTCAAATAACCATATCTCAATGAGATGGACCGTGGTGAGTAAACTCCTCGTGCTGCGGAAGTAACCATGTCGAGGTAATAATAAGTGTGTTTTCACTTTTCACTATACACGAGAAAGAAGTAAATTTTCATGCACCTTGCAATTGATACACGTGATTGGTAAAATTTTCCACAGGACAAAAAAATTACATTTTAATATGGAGAGCACTTCTTCAACGGTATATAAATTTTCACTGTAGTTCACATATTCTCCCATTAAAAAGAAAAAGAAAAAGAAAAAAGAGTAAATATTAAACTCTCAATATACACGTGTTACTCTATCTCGAATTAACTCTCGATTACGATGGATAAGAGGATGATGGATTGCTACTCTCGATTAGTTGCAACCACTTCCCAATGGCTATATAAAAAAACGCCTTTGACTCAAAAAATGGGTAGCCGTGTAATTGTTTGAAAATATAAATCATATTTAGCTCCATTAGTTAAGAGTTAAAATAAATGATTGCGCACTAAACTTCAAGATGTCCTTAAATAAAATCTTAATTTTTTTTTCAAAGTAAGAGCATCGGATGCACGACATTTTGGCTATCATTATTCATTTTCATTGGAGACATGACCTCATCCGGACTACAATTGTTTCAACTCCTCACATATCAAGAATTGGGCAAGTCGACCAACATGAAAATTTTCTATAAAAAAAAAAAAATCCTAAATCACGACCACAAATTTGATCCTAAACATTATAATTTGACTAATTTAATCATAAACCTTTTGATAATTTGACAATATAGTCATTCAAATAGGAAGTAGCTAATGTGGACCAGTTTTGCAAAATTTAAAAACTGAATGATTTTTTTTCCTTTTTCTTTTTCTCCTTATTTTCTTATGTTGGTCGTTGTGGCCTCAACAATGGGCGGCGAGAGCGTTGCGGCTCTCATCAGATCTGGGACGTCTCGACCATTGCATGGGATCTGACCTCTGCCAGCCATATCCGAGGCCCTAGTGACTGTAGGAAATAGTGAAAAGAAGGGAAAAAAAGAAAAGAAAAAGAAAGAAAGAAAATATAGAAATAGAAAACTAAGAGATAATTTGAAAATTACTAAATAATTGTACAAATTGCTCCTGTTAGCATTGATCATGTCATGCAGAATGACTACCTCAACGATTATAGGCTAGAATTGTTTTTTTTTTTTGGGTCGAAAAGGCCAAAATTAGTTGAAAGGAGGGAAGAATGTCAGAAAATTCCTATACTTATTACATTGGTGCCAATTCAGTCATTCCTACTAATTTGGCCGAATGTTGCTTACGTGGACGCCGATGACTCGCTGACATTGACGTGGAAATTTTTAATAAGATTCTAGTAATTTTCAATTTTATTTATTTATTTTCCTTTCTTTTTTTCCCTCTTTCCTCTAGTAGCCGGATAGGGTTGGCCTTGCCAGATCTTGCGAGGCTGACCCTCCCACCCAAGCTAGGGCGGCCTTGCTCGGCCATCAAAGGAAAGACGGAAAAAAGACAAAAAAAAAAAAGAAAGGAAAAAATAAATACAAAATATAAAATTAATGAAAAATTATTAAAAATATTCACGTCATCACCGATTGTGCCATGTAGGCCGTCCAACGTCCGTCCACGTCCAGCTAAAATCAGCCGACATGACTGAATTAGCTCTAAGTCAAAATGTTTATGACTAAATTGACATCATTAAAAGGTTTAGGACCAAATCGACATTAATGCAATAGGCTTACGGCTTTTCTGACACTTTTCCCGTTGAAAGACTACATGCAAATTGTCAAAATGTCTAGGATTTAATTAGACAAAGTGAAAATTTTACGATTGAGTTGGCCACCATATAATATGCGTAGGACTTTCTCTATATTTAGGTAGAATAATGTCTATGGGGTCTTCTGCAAACTGAAATTTTTAACATAATTGCTGCTCATTATCTCATTGCTCGTGTCCGCCGGCAAGAGATTGAATCACGTATCTATGAGTTCCCTATGCCCTTTTATGAAATGTCTTCTCTTGAACACCAATGATAATGACATTTATTAGATGCTTATGTATAAACATGATATGTGCCATATGCTACCTATGCTTTGTAAAGTAGATTAATTATTACTGCCGTCCCTTCACATTGTTGAGTGAAAACGAAGTGATCTCCAATATCATCCGACTTAAATAAACTAATCTCCATGCAAAAAGATTAAAATATGAAAACTAGCAGACAATGCCATCTTGAGTGTTAATGTCTGCCATTGTCTCTAATGAGAAACCCTAGTCAAGTGATGGTGATGATGGAGACCGAAGTTGATAGGGATAATATCTTGATACTTAATTACGAGAGGTGTTTAGAATAAGATATTTTGTATCAACAAGAAATGACCACACAACATCGTCCGACCTATCGACTGCCGGGTCTATTTCGAGCAATCGATTAGTCCAACCACAATTCGGATGATGAAAACGGCGACTCCTATCCTATTTGATATTGGCGATTTCTAAGCGACAGTTTCATTGAGGGTGTCGAAATTGGCTCGGGTGGGACTCGTGTAAGCAAGTGGAGTTTTCGAAAACAAAACAAGAGACACGCCGCCCGAAGGCCATCGAAAAGAGAGGGAAGAGAGAGGGCCATCGTGTTGCGATCGCAGCTCCAGAGCGTTCATCGTCATCCGCATAAGCCGAGTTACGATCCTTTTTAGGGCATACTCAGCTAATATAAATTCCAATTCTTGATTTAGCATCGATCAAGTGACACCAAACGCTCACCAAGATTGGTAACTCGTATTTATTAGGTCATTTTTTGACGACAAGCATGGAATGTTGGAGCCCAAGATAGGGCCTTTTGCACGATTGGCCCACCAGATCATCCCATGCTTACAGACTTTCCAGTGAGTCCGGCTCGTCTAAGCCCAGCCAGTACACACATGTTTTGCTGCAAGGACAGATATCTTGTTGTTGAGTTGTGGTTGGTTCATACTCTCTATCGACAGCACGGCACAAGCCCCCGGAAAGCCGACGTACTTTTGCAGTTTGAGCCCGTATTTTGTTGGTAATTTCATCTTGGGCCAATGTATAACTACCGTTATATATAATTTCTTTCTCTTGTGATTTGTAATCGAAAGTTTTTTTTGTTGTTGGTCGAAATTTGTAATCGAAAGTTGAAAAGTGCTAATCACAGTGGTGTCCCTAATTTAAGAACGAACCAAGATAAATCTCGTGTCTCAATTTCTATTTGTTATCGGGATACCTCATTTTAGCCATATTGTTTAAGGGGGGCAAAAAGATCTTAAGAAGACTACTATGGTTGACAGAAAAAAAAAAAGAATTTGCTAATTAGAACAAGTAGAATTATCTGTAATCAGCATCTATCTATCTCTTGTGCAAGCCGTGTGTTAGAATATTCAAATATTAAGCTACTTATTCATCTACAATTTTTTTTTTTTTTACAGTTTACAGTGCTTCCATAAAATCTATATTGTGATTGAATTTGCATAAGGTGTGCTATAATTTGTACTGAAAACGCTCCGGCAAAAATTGATATTGTAATTCTTGAACCCACTAAATAAAATAAAATAAAATAAAATAAAGAACACACACACACACACATATATATATATATATATATATATATATATATATATATATATATATATATATATATATATATATATATACGGATCCGGATCCCCTGCTTGTATGGCAGGGGATCATAGTGATTTGGACCATTAGATCTTCCCCCCTTTTATAGGGGGGAAAGATCTAATGGTCCATGGGATAATGATCCCCTGCCATACAAGCAGGGGATCCGTTCACTATATATACACACACGCGGGGTTATCAAGTCCATAAACAACAGCTCCATGATTGAAAAGTCAAGGACCATATCTTTCTATGTATCCACTTGTTTAAGCACCATCCTACGAAAATGGACATCCATCAATCATGATCAGAGCATTAGATAGATTTTTTTTTTAAATTTCTCTTTTATTTTCCAAGAAAAAAAAATAGTAAAATTGAGAAAAAGGTTTTTGTTGGGTGAGGTCACAAATGACCAGGCATGAAGTAAGCAGGATAGCCGCCATTTTTAAAAAATATTATCATCCTAGTATCTCAATTAAACACCATCTTCTCTCTCTGATGTTCATCGCCTTACATTTACGTATTTATGTACCTCATTAACCGTTAGATTTTTTCGACCAAAAAAAAAAAAACGTTAGATCTTAGGCTAGTAGCTTCATGATTTGTTGCATAAATTCGGCTTGTAAGAAGGCACGACAACAAAGATGTAAGGGGGGAAATTACCCCTCATTGGTTTTAAATATACTATTTTGAAAACGATTCAGATCTAAATTTATTAATTTTTAATGATGTTTTTTTTTTTGGTCTAGTTCTATCGTATTCGATTTCAGTATAAAGGCCAATACTGTGTGCGCTATGTGCCGTGTGCAGGTTGCGAAACCCTGCTCTCCCCTCATGCGTCCACGCCCCACTTGGCCACTGAGGTAATCCCCTAGTGGTTATGATGCTAATTAAGTCCTGAAACTTTGTGCGAAATTTCAATGTAGTACTTTCCTCTTTTTTTTTTTTTATTTGGAAAAAGCTAAAGGAGGCGGCGGCGTGCCGCATATGACAAAAACGGCAATGACTAAAATATCACATCAGCGATTTTCGGTAAAAATTGATTAGAATGATTGTATTGAAATTTCGCGTAAAATTTCAGGACTTAATTAGTAAGATTGAAAAGTTTATGACTGAATCGACATCCACACAATATATCTAAGATTGATTGGGTAATTTTCCCTCCCATATGGTTGGCGGCAAACCCAGACGAGTAGATTAGGTTAAACTAAAGCATCATATGTTAATAAGAACCGTGTGCGCGATGTTAATGGCTGACCAATTCACAATCAATTACCCTTAAAAGATGTCCGGGCCAATCAAATCAAAGGACAAAATGGAAAATCAGCAATTGTCTGGATGGTCCCATTATGCTCTTGGAAGCTATCATTAGACCTCAAAAGTGGGAGCATGGTTGGTTCCTCTTAGTGGTCCTGGTCACCTAAAATTCCCCTCGAGCCCTAAATGCCGATCCCCCCCCCCCCCCCCCCCGGGTTTCGCGGAGAAACAAATGTATTGGATTAGTCAATGATGGATATTTTCATTATCAATAATAATTTATGTCTAAATATTTTCATGGACGATGCAAAAAATATTTTTCGTATCATTTTTAGGAATATATTTTGAAATCTTTTTTTTTTTCTGCGAGTGAGATGTAGCATATAAGAAACCGATGGATGAAAGCCAATTCGGAAGGTCTAAAAAGGATACAACGACTTCAAGCTTTGGAAAGGACAATAGGGTTTTATGAGCTTATACCATATTGTTTCTATCAATCAATGTGATACCTTGTTGAATCATGTCAATTAGAGAACACAGTCTGAGTTCTTTTTTTTTTTTTTCCCTCTGGTTGGAATCGCTTCGAATTCATATTGTGGAAATAGTTACCAACTTTGATTTGGCTAAGTTTTGCTTTTAACCTAATTGGAAATATTTGCAAACGGAGCTTGAAATTTTGCCATAACGGGTATGAAAGATATAACGTTTAATATGGGTGGAAGAAGTTTTTTTTTTTTTTCCTAATAATTTTGTCATGGATGATGTTGCATGGTGTTCGTGTTCGTGGGTCTAACGTTTGACCTCAATGCAATATCGGGCTTTCAAATAAGCCAAAACAAAGTCACCCTTTCACAAGGTGGGTCGGCCTCGTAAGTCGTTTCAAATATTATCCATCATTGACTAATTTGACAATCTAGCGTAGTATAAGTTGGTAATTTTGAAGAAATTAAGAGGCTAATGTGATGTATTTCAATTTGATGTTGTTGCTAGATATATAAAGAGCAAATGTATAATCATGTGTATCTTGCGAATCTTGCGACGAGAGAAAACAAGGTGCTATATGAAACTCTAAGGTGAAGGAATATCCAATGCATGAATCCTATGTAGTTGTAATTTAAGATTGCTACTTAACTTTATGTATAGACGTAATAAATCAGGAGTATTGCACGGTTTGAACAGATCACATGAATGTTTGGTATATACCTTGACTTGACGTAAGTAGCGCAGCAGCTGATGCTGACTTGGATGATATTTGTAATTTTTTTTTGAAACTTTTGAATTGATATTTGAATGCCTTGATGCAAGTACAAACTCATTTTTTTTGTAGTCATCAGACAGTCGACATTCACGTGAGTTAAAATGTTTAGGATTAAATTAGCTAAATTGAAAATATTATAATTAAATTGGCTATTGTAAAACAGATTTAGGACAATTTTCTCCAAAAGTGGATGTAGGATGTTTTATATATTATCCGTTCTTTTGGGAGGTGGGAGATTTGATTCTTTTGGCACCTCGCTCAATCCTTTTTTTTTTCCCAAACTTTTTTATCACGTTTCTTTCCCTTCTTTGTTTTTTTTTTTCGCATTCGAAAATTTTAATATCAACATTTTCAGACTCTTTAAAAATGTCCATAGAGAGTTAAATTTGAAAAGGATACATTGCAAATGCAGTTATACATTTTTTTCTTCTTCTTCTGGCAATCATAGTGTCAATGATCAACATATATCATGAGAGCCGGAATACATGTGCACAGCCACGAGAAAGGAAAATGACAACAAAGCACAATAATCTGTATTTTATGAATGGGACATTGACTGACTTTCAGTTCGGGAATAGGAGGTCGTCTGTTTGAATCCAACTGGTGGTCGTCTGTATTTTATAGTTGTGGTCGTCTGTTAGAATTATTGATTGGTCTTGAGCTTCTCTTAACCTAAAAGCTAGCTAAAAAATTGAGACTTTCCCTCAAATTTATAAACCGACCACCATCTCATTCCATAACCAATGTGGGATAGCTCCAACAATCTCATCTTCACACATCAAGCCATGGGTCCACAATCGATGTGGGATAACTATCGATGTGGGATAAATCCAACAATCTCCCATGGGTGACAACTCTCCCGTATGATTGTTGGATCCAGATTTCCCCTTCAAACATCGAGCCATGGATTGGAGGCAGCAACAACTCTCCCGTGTGACTGTTGGGTCTAAACTTATTGGTAACCTGAGCTCTGATATCAGTGTTGGTGGTCTTGGGCCTCTCTCATTCCAAAAACTAGCTCAAAGATTGAGGCTTTCCCTCAAATTTATAAACCGATCACGAGCCCCTTTCGAGGCGGTTCGCGGGGGCTTACAAGACCTTTCCCGAGTTTTTAAATAGCCGAGTCTCCAATTTGAATCGTCAAAAAGATAAAAAATAAATAAATATTTACTCAACTTTCTGCTGAGCTTTGGTTGGACTGCACTTTTATTACAGATATCCAAACTTACCAGAACCACCTAATCGGCTAATCCTATATGGGGATAGCCCTGATTGATCTTGATATGACGTCCTCACGATAAGGACGTGTTTTTATCATTTGCACCCGAGTTACATGTGTCTTCAAATTTAGATTTCATGTTTATTATCTGAAAGTTTCACTAGATATCATAATATTATTGGTAAAAAGATTGACATTGATTTTTTTTTTTTGAAGATAATTTATTTATAATCGATCCGCACTTTTATGAAATTACCAATTTTCTTTGTTGTTTGCAAAGTCCGTACTTTTTGTACTAAGTTACCATTTTTATTTGTATAATTTACTAACACTGTCGATTCTATCAAGATAAGAAATGGCGGCCCGTTCATAAAATCATCAGTCATGTTACCGGGATATTAAGGGACCCGCTATAGTCTTTCTTGTCCATTTGATAATTTTCTCGTGTTTGGATCCATGCCTGCTTTAAGTAAGGGAAAGAAATTTTGCCACATGTACTATATACATAAAATAGTACACTTATCGTGACAATGAAGCATTTCGACATCCCAAAACAACATAATTTTGTTCAATATACATATGTGTACAAATATAGTTTGTTGTGATAATGAAACATTTCGACATGCCGAACAACCTAATATTTATCAACATATGATTCATAATTAATGCCATTTGATTGAATAACGACAACATACATATAAAAATAAACATCGTACATGCATCTTCTTGGCATAAGATGAGATTGCTTTATCGATCACAACGTACCATGTAACGTATGTAAATAGACTCTTAATCAGTTGCTTTGATGTGCTTCCTACTCTTACTTTGAGGGGAGAGTTTACCCAACCAAGGACTCTGCTATTCCCATCTGGATCTCTCACTGCTGATAATCTCTATTTCATTTAATTCGGGAAGAAATAGCTTCGCTCCCGAGTCTAGTATTGTCCCCGTTTAGATGAGAAATGGAGAATAAGCCATATAAGGTACATAAATTATGGCATTAGCTAATGATTAATTTAAATACTAAGGTGCTAGATTAAATTGCTGTCGATATCTTTCTTAAGTCCAGTAATTCACACAACCTTAGCTAATAAATTAGAATGGATGAGATTTTTGTTTTCGTCATTATATAATATACACGTGTCAATTTTGAAAAGACTTATTGGAAAATGTCATTTTAAAGGATTTTTGTTGTTTATATTGGATTTTATATTATTTAATGCTGTGGCAATTAGGGAAGTCTAAAAGTGAGAGAAGGCACTTTTAACTTTTAAGTGAAGTGAGTTCGATAGTTATTTTCAGTTAATCATTTTCCTCGGCGACTTAAATAAACGACGGAAAACGAGGAAAATCCTTTCGATTTTTCGGGAAATAAATAGATTGGCAGATATTTTAACAACTCTTGACTTTCCGGGACAAACTGGGAACATCCGCACCAAAAAATTTTCTGTGCCTAGTGATGCGACATAGCAATGTGAGATTTCATACTAGGGTTTGACAATTCCGGTCACCTAATTCTGTTCATACCGGACATCCCCATCATGCCGTAACGTTGTCAAATAACTTCGCCTAAAATGATCCGAAAAATAAAATAAAAAATAGAAAAACCATTTTGTTAAAAAAAAAAAAAACATGCCGAAACGTGTCAATTCGCATCGTCTATATAACCAAATTAGTATCCTTTGGTATTTATGCCGTGTGTGAAAGGTGTTCTAGTTTCTCATCACACATCAAGAACTGAATCCCCTAAACGGATAGTTTCAAGGAAGAGGTAAATCCTAAATTTATGTTCTTTCCCATAATTAATTGAGTTAATATCACAAAAAATCTCAAATTTATATCAAATTAAAGATCTCTAACTGGTACACCCGTGATAAATTTACCACAAATTAATTTTTTTTTACCACAATAAACCTCAAACCGGTACATCTATGATAAATTTACCCCCAACTATTTTTCTGACCACAAAAAACTTCAAATTGATACATTTGTGATAAATTTACCCCGGACTAATTTTTGATCACCAAAAATCCTATACTAGTGCACCCGTGATAAGTTTACTCTCGATTAGTTTCCGTTAAATTGGGTTAATACCATGAAAAATCTCAAATTGATACACTCGTGACAAACAAAGGGTAAAAATCCCAAATCGGTACACCTGTTAACTGCAACGTGTCATCTAACTCAGTAATTTGATGGTAAAATGAAAATTAATGGAAAGTAAATTTATCTAAAATGTACTAGTTTCGAGTACTTGGTGGTCAAAAAAATTAATGTAAAGTGTGTATCAGTTTAGGATTTTTGGTGATCAAAAAATAAGTTCAAAAAAAATTTGTTACAGATGCACCAGTTTGGGATTTTGTGATAAAAAAATTAATTTTGAGTAAAAATTTATTACATGTTCATCAGTTTGAAGTCTTTCGTGATATATTTGTCATAAGTGTATTAATTTAAGATTTTTTGTGATGAAAAAAAAAGTAGTTTTGGATATATTGGTTAGATGTGTACCGGTTTGGATTATTATTATTATTATTTTGCGTGAGGTACTAACCCTAATTAATTGGGCATGTCGTGTCAAAAGACAAACGGGGATTAAACTGCTTAATCCCTAGTTCGACGCCGTGGAACACGAGTTGGTTAGCGGTAAAGACACCAATCGAGAAAGCCTTGGAAAGCCAGATTTCACCAAGAAAAAGATTGCTGAAGGCATCATTAAAATTACAAATCGTCCCTTGTCCCCATCGCGTGGCAATTGTAGGTGATGCGACCTACAGCAACCATAACCTTGCTGCTGGCCCCATACTTTGCTTTTCTTTATTGCACAAACTTTGGCAAAACGTCATCGATTTTACAATTCTTGCCCCTTCTAAACCGGGGCATTAGAAGGGACGTTTCATGTCGCCCTCTTATCTCCATTTTTGCATTCGTGGCTGAATTCGGGCAATTCATTTTTGGACGGACGGCTCAGATCTCTTGTTTTTAGGCGGTAATTTTTTGAATTTTTTATATATATTTTTGTTAGTAATAATCTGGACCGTCCATTCATAACACGAACGGCTCGGATTGCAACGTTAGGGCCTACCCTTCTAAGGAAAGGTTAGACGATCCATTTCCTATGTGGCTAGGCACGGTTCGCGGGTATTTGCCCCCCCCCCCCAAAGACAGCGAAGGCCCGATTTATTCGAAATGTCTATTTACTATACGGAAAAATTTGACCAAATAGCCCTAAATCTTTTCTTCGGGAGTTTTCATCTCGTGTCATGTCTGACACTTTCTGTCATGCGATCAACACGTGGTCAGCGTTCCAGTCACGCCGGCGACACGCGAGTCCGGCATTCTAACACGCCATTCCGATATGCACAGGGTCAATTTTAAGTATTTTTAATAAATTATGGGTCAAAATGTAAATTTATCAAAAATATATATACTTAAGTTATATACTCATCTACTCCAAAATTAATATACCTAGAAAAAAAAACTAATCGTGAATCCCTAACAAAAGAAGAAGAAAAAACTAACCGTTGATAAATTTATCATGTATATATATATATATAGAGAAATAAATATTTAATATACAATTTGTTGAAATTCTCTATTTTTTAAAGTGACGTGTCGGCGTATCATGCCATATGTCACTGTCGGTGTCATTGCTATTTAGTTGGCCGGTCACAGTAAGAAAAAAACAACAAAGTAAAGAAAAGGAAAGAAAAGAAAATAATAATAATAAAATTTAAAAAAATATTAAAAATTATACACATCAGCGCTGATTGTACCATGTAGGACGGCCATTGTCAAAATTAGCGATTTTCGGTCAAAATTAACGGAGTAGAATTAATTGACAAAACGCGAAATGTTTGAGACTCAATTAGCACAATTAAAAAGTTTAGGATTGAATTGGCAAAAGTGCAGTATTGAACAACTTTTCCGATTATATATTAGAACCTTCGAGATAATTTATTAGGCATGACCCCGAAATGTTTGCGGTCCTGGAGAAATCTTCTCCGAAGTGGATTAAATAAGGATTAAGGCACGTAGATGTGATCCAAACATTAATAATGGTGGGAGTTGAGTGGCACATCATTAGCTTCTGGAAAATACCCTCCGTGGCCCCTCCACCATCGTGGAAGATTGTTCTAGATTGAATACTCTGTTAAAATGTTGCCATTAGGGTAAATAAGTAGATCTCTAGCCAAAACAGAAACAATAGTCATTAGCCTTTAGAAGCACATTATGTTGAACAGTTTAGTGATCACTGTCGAATGTCCAAATTATAAGACGGTGACTCTCTTTTTTTTTTCGGTGCTATGTTCCGACGTTGGTAAGTTGAAGGTTGGGTGAGGTGCAACATCTAGGTTTTTTTTTTTTTTTACAGTGAATTTCTTGAAAAAACTGGGACAATCGTAGTCGTTTTATTTCTCAAGTGCTCTCAACAAGATTTGAACCCAAGACGACAACGAGATGGCTAAACTCTCTTGCTATCCAAGCGGTCACATTTCCGGCGAGTTATTGATAGTTCAATTTGCGGAGAGCAAACTATACATCGACCTTGATATTTATGTTGGTGGCGATGTGACGGGTTGAGCACGTCGAGCATTTTTTTTTAACTTGCAAGTGAACTTATTAACTGCTTGTCGGGATTGAGTTGTGGTTGAAACTTCTCACCAACTCGTCAGGTTAAATCAAGATATGTAGTCTTACTGTGTTCTTTAAGTGTTCAAAAGCTCTTCATAACTGCGACGGCTCTGAAGATGATGTTGAACTGAAGTGGAAGAGCAACTTCCCCTCACGAAATGAAGGGAAGAAAAAGAAGTTCTAACAAGAAAATGGACACCAAAAAAGAAAAAGAAAAGAAAAGAAAAGAAAAGGCGTTGGCTTTTTTCCGTAACCTAAGACATAAAGAAATTACTACATACACCTGCGGTGTAAAAGAAGTCTTATCCATCCTTAATTTGATGGTTAGGGGGATGGTGGACACTTAGAATTCTCTAATCAAGGTGGATTTTATACCGCTCGTGTAGAGTTTATACTGGCGTGTGGCGCGCTTTAATTTTTCCTAAGATATGACCATGCTCCACAATATGTTCTAATCATCTTAAACTTTTGTAATCGACGGTAAATGAATGCCGTCTATCTTGAATGTTTACATTGATATCAAAACCAAACCAACAGTGGTGTCTCACGGATGGCTCGGGCACCCCTGATAGAATGCCTATTTCACCTTCCACCACCTAAGCTGCGCAGGATAAGTCCAAAGCTAATCCCAATTAACAGTAAAGCTAAATGCAGGTGGTTCGCATCTTCAAAACCAAACCAATAACAGGTGCTAAAAAAAAAAACCCATCATAAATGCATTGTTGGTGGCCCCTTTTAACTTATATTACGAAACGGGTCGACAATTTATTTAGAGAACGGGTCGGTAGAGTACTATAATTACAGCTTAAAACTTTTAGGGGTAGTTTTCAAAGAGATTCAAGAAATCTTTATTCTTTTATTCCCTTTCTTTTATGTTGTTGGTCGGAAAGGAGTCATGTTCACTTAGGGATGCTCTTGGTGGAATGGGACATGAATTTTTTTTTTTTTTTGGGTGAACGGGTTTGTTTGCCAATGTGCCTGAATACTTAGGACAATCCGAACGAAGAAATTTTCGGAGGGTCCGAGAATGGTTCCGACTTTGTTATGGTTTGGACGCGGGAAACCATGCCTTTACAGTCCCTCTTGACTTCTTCAACTCCTTTCTTGATTTTTGGTTTTGACCGGTTGACCCGAGTGCCGGTGCGAGACATGCAAACAAAACACACCTACATTTTTACCAAGTCTCACGCGGGAGGTACAAGAATACTAATCGGTCGACCGCGTTGCTTCTAGAAATCTATATCTCAAAATCAGTTCATTTCTTTTTGTTAAGAGATGTTTTTAAGGGCGGGGTAGCGATTTTCGTATCGTTAATATCCTGAGGATCCGATCGGTCCCTGAAAATAAAATGCTCGATAAGCGTACTTGCGACGCCAATCTACATGATGGTAAATTGAAAAAAAATGGTCCTTAAACTTCAGTCAAATATATAATGTGGTCCTTAAATCCCGAACTTCAACTCAATGTGCAATTTTATCCATAAACCTTTTAGTTTGTTCGGTATATATCCAATTTAGTTATGGACTGTTTGAAATTATTCAACCTAGTTCTTTCATTAATTTAAATTCAGAGATAACACTGAAAATCTTCATATAATCCACGGACCACATTAGATAGATCGAAAGTTCAGAGATGACATTGCATTTTGAGCTAAATTTTATGAACTATAAATTTAAAATTTATGGACTATATTGCATATTAAGCCAAAATTCGTGTTGTTGTACCTTAATATAACCAGCGTGCGATATCAAGCCGGGCCGAGAGGCAAACGACCTTTTGCGGTGGCTAAGCCGTCGATGTCGATGTCGATCGAGTGGAGTGGCGCGGGAGCATCATCCGAAGATTATCACTCGATTTAAAAAAGATGACGTCATAGTGATGATTGTACACGCAACCGATTCATTGTTTGTGCGTATATATATTTAAAAACCTCTCTGAAAACCGCAAAAAAAAAAAATGAAAAAGGCGAAAATAGGAAAAAAGGGAAGATCAAGATGAGACCGATGACGGGTCCGATGTCAGGGCCGCGACAGTGACCGGAGACTTTTTTCGCCAAAGGTTCCGGATCAAATCTTTCACCTTTCAGTTCTGATGATGGGCGGCGCTCTTAAATCTGAAGAAGGGGGGGTGGGGGCCCACCTCCGTCGACACGTGGCATAGCGCCATCTGTTCAAGGGACCATTTTGTCGCAGTAGGTAGAAGGTTGGGAAGGTTTACCCATTGTCTTGGTCTCTCCCATCAAACTGAAATATTAATTTCATATGTCGGACGCGTTTGTTGCATGGTCGCATCCATTTCATGTGCTTTGTGTGAAGGACTCGTTTTGCATGGGATGAGATGTGCTAAAGAATCTGGGTTTATTTTATAATACATATGAATGTCGATATCTGTCGTATTGGGGTTATTCTACATCGATCGTGAAAGAGGCTAGTGGTCGATTTATAAGTGTGAGGGAAAACTTCATCATTTTTTAGCATTTTTTTTAAAGGATGATAGAGGCCTAAGGACACTTAACATGCCACGATAGATTAAGTTCTTATTCGATAGATAAGCGTGAAATTCGAGATAGCCTATTTAAGTGTAATGAGCATGGTGATGAAGTTACATTCTTGCCTCGTACACTTTTGCACCTTATTATTACTATTGTCGTCTGATATGGAGCAGATCGAGTCGTCGATAATACTTGGATGTTCCGAGTTTAATTTGAGTCTTGCGAAAGTGTGCAGTTGATTTGGATCGTGTTTTACATGAGAAACTTGCTCTAATCCTTTATGCGCTCGGCAAAAAGAGATGCTCGGGCCTTTCAAAATTAAGCAGGTAATGGTGCGCATGGGAACGTTTCTGTTTCTGAGCATTGTTTTTTAACAGAAATATTTTTTTTGTGTTTCTGTTCCCAGCTATGTTTTTTGGGAAAAGAAACGCATTTGGGAAGTTTAAAAAAATAAACATTTTTTGGTCATCAACGGCGGCCGAAGGCGACCGGCCACCGACGGCGGTGGGCGGCAACCGGCGGCGGCGACCGGCGACCGCTGTGGCTGGTGGCCGTGTTGGCGGTGGTAGGTGATGATTCCAAAAGTGTTCCAAAACCCAGAATCAAGTTTTTTTTGTTTCATCAAAAGTATTCCCTAGCGCAAAAGTGTTCCGCAGAACACTTTTGGAACATTTTTGAACCATACGCGTTTCTGTTCCCAAAGTGTTCCCGGAACACTTTGGGAACAGAAATACTTTCCCTGGAGTGTTTTTTTTGCGTTGCCATACACACCCTAAGACTTCGTATCCGTTCCCACTCTCGATGAAAACTCATGGCGCGCTTGATGAGAACGTTCTCTCTTAGGATTTTGGGAGTGCACTTAAGAACATATTTCTTGTAAGATGGTTGCAACTTGCAACCCGAAGGGTGGATCTAGATCCCGTACCCATGTCAAATCCGGGTAGGGGTGCCCCCGTCACATCGGGGCCGTCCATTCAATCACGGATTGCCCCGATCTCTCCAAATTGCGGCCCTTTTAAAAATTGATTTTTTTTTTCGATCAAATCAGGGTCGTCCGTGATTGACAGGGGCACCTCTGCCCCCTTTGCAGCTTGGCAAGGGATCCTCCTCCTACATAGCTACCTTTGTCGGCCATTCGGACATGTCATCTAGGAACACAAGGATCTAGAACTATCCAGGCATGGATAAATTTGCGCACTAAACCCCTTTGGAGTTTGACTTGAATCTCCTTGCTAATTAATAGTTGTGCTTACTTCTTCAACGCGTTTGCACCGTCGACGTTTATAAGAGTTGGGGTTCGGCAGAAGCTCAATCATCGGGGTCCGACCAAATTTTTCTTTTTCTTTTTCTTTTTTTCGGTCTAATCGTTATTTGGAAAACACCATTCAATTTGGAACCATACTACACTTAATAAACTTTTCTTCCTTATCTTGTACGCCATTAGATTATTAACTGAAAGCGATCTTGGCCCTCCAGACCAGAAGATGAAACATCTCCATAAACTATTTCCGAGAATGAAACGGAGTAGCAAATGTTTTTTTCGTGGAGGTCTAGAACACGAAAAGGAGTCCAAGTTCCAACCATAACGTGACAGAGACATGATGCAATATGATGCGAAATTTTATTAGCTTTGACGTTTCTCCGAAGAGGACTACGTCGTTTTTTTTAAATAATTTTCCAAAAAAACACCACAAATATATATATATATATATATATTGGTGTGTGTGCTTAGTGAACGTAAACCCCTAGAAAGTCAATTTCTCGTCAGGTGGTCCGACTATTTACCCATTTTCGCACGGGACAGAAGGGACGATAAATTATGCGGTGTAAAAGCAATGTCCGCTATTTAAACGGACCTACCTAAGTAGAGGCCGAAAATAGTAAAGACCATAGTAAAAAAGGAAAAATAAAAAATAAAAAAATAAAAAAATTATATATAGAAGGAGATCAAATCTCCAACTTGTGTACAGGAAAGATTCGAAACTTTGTGTATATAAAGGGCCACTTAATATCTTCTCCGACCTAGCAACACATTCTAAGTAGTTGCGCTTAATTCCTCATCAAAAGCCAATCCATGGATTTTTCCCATTATTATTCTCAACTCCGGCAATCACCCATGACCCTCCTCCTCTCCACCATCCCGTTCCTCCTCTTCCTCGGCCTAGTCGCTCTGCTCAGGCGCAAGCCGCCCTACCCGCCTGGCCCGAGGGGCCTCCCGGTCATCGGGAACATGCTCATGATGGGCGAGCTGACCCACCGCGGGCTGGCGAAGCTCGCGGAGAAATACGGCGGGATCTTCCACCTCCGCATGGGCATCCTCCACATGGTCGCCGTGTCGTCCCCCGACGTGGCCCGCCAAGTCCTCCAGGTCCACGATGGGATCTTCTCGAACCGGCCCGCCACCATCGCGATCAGCTACCTGACCTACGACCGGGCCGACATGGCGTTCGCGCACTACGGCCCGTTCTGGAGGCAGATGCGGAAGCTGTGCGTGATGAAGCTCTTCAGCCGGAAGAGGGCCGAGTCGTGGGAATCGGTCCGCGACGAGGTGGACGCGATGGTGCGCGCCGTCGCGGGCAGCACGGGTTCAACCGTGAACGTGGGCGAGCTCGTGTTCGAGCTCACGCGGGACATCATCTACCGGGCCGCCTTCGGCACGAGCTCAAGCGAGGGCCAAGACAAGTTCATCGGCATACTGCAAGAGTTCTCGAAACTGTTCGGCGCCTTCAACATAGCCGACTTCATCCCGTGCCTAAGTTGGGTCGATCCGCAGGGGATCACCGCCAGGCTCGTCAAGGCACGGCAGTCGCTGGACAGGTTCATCGACCACATTATAGACGATCACATGGAAAAGAAGAGGAACAAGACTAGGGTTAACGGAGGAGACCAAGATGCGGATACGGACATGGTGGATGAACTGTTGGCCTTTTACAGCGAGGAAGCCAAGGTGAACGAGTCCGATGATCTGCAGAACTCGATCAGGCTAACGAGAGACAACATCAAGGCCATCATCATGGTAAGAACTAAGAAGTCTACTTCTATTTTTGCTGAGTTCATCATGCGATATGGCCGTGAAAAAGAATTTTTTTTATTATAAAAAAATAAAAAAAAGCCTCCATAAATGGTGTCGGGGAGATCGACATGCACATGTAGAGCTTCGAACGCCATCTTTTTCTAATCAGAGCAGGATTAGATTTGACAGTACTGATCGACGTGTTGGGTACGTATTCATGACTTTAGGGTTTTCATCAAATTAGTTAAGTATGGGTGAGTTACTGATCAGTCTATTTTTTGTGCTAGAGAAAGGAAAATTGTATTTTCGTTGTCTTTGACGGACGGTGGACTTTTAGGTTTTCTATAGAAGACCGACTTTTGCTCTTTACACGTGCATGCATAGTTTTAACTTGGGAGTTGTTAAATTCGTCCGGCCCTAGATTTGAGAAAATTCCTTGGCGGCAGATTTTCCACGTTGCCAGCTCCTCAGACCTGTGTTGGGTACTAAATGAATTTTTTATGCACATATCTGAATTCATTAATGAGTAATTAAAATCCTTTAATTTTGCGTTTTTTTTTTCCATGTTTGATGTATAGGACGTGATGTTTGGTGGGACGGAGACGGTGGCGTCGGCGATCGAGTGGGCCATGGCGGAGCTCATGCGGAGCCCCGACGACCTGAAGAAGGTCCAACAAGAACTCGCGGACGTGGTGGGCTTAGACAGGAGGGTCGAGGAGAGCGACTTGGAGAAGTTGACCTATCTCAAGTGCGCGCTCAAGGAGACCCTCCGCCTCCACCCGCCGATCCCGCTGCTCCTCCACGAGACGTCGGAGGACGCGGTGGTCGCCGGCTACCGCATCCCCGCGCGTTCCCGCGTCATGATCAACGCGTGGGCCATCGGGCGGGACCCCGGGTCGTGGCCCGAGCCCGAGAGGTTCAGGCCGTCCCGGTTCCTGGAGCCGGGCGTGCCCGACTACAAGGGGAGCAACTTCGAGTTCATCCCGTTCGGGTCGGGGCGGAGGTCGTGCCCGGGGATGCAGCTGGGGCTCTACTCGCTGGAGATGGCGGTGGCCCACCTCCTGCACTGCTTCACGTGGGAGCTGCCGGACGGGATGAAGCCGAGCGAGATGGACATGGGCGACGTCTTCGGGCTCACGGCGCCGAGATCGACCAGGCTCGTGGCGGTGCCGACTCCGAGGTTGGTGGGTGGTTTATATTGAGCGAAACAAAGGGCAAAAGCGATTTGCATGGATTTTTCTCAATTTTTGCTTTGTACTATAAAAAAAAAAAAAAGGCGAAATAACTCAAGAGGACGGGGGGAAAGAAAAAAGAAAAAAAAGGAGAAATTGAGACGGAACTTTGAATGAATATTGTTCTGATCTCTTCTGTATTTCTTTGTGGATATCACAAGACATGTAATCTCATTTTGTGGGGGGTTCTTTTGTAATTTTCTCTGATCGTCATGCACGAAATAAGTATTTTGAATTATTCCAAACCTGTTACATCATTAAGGGGGACGATTTACTTGTGGTGACTCTTGCACTTCCCCTGTCTTCAGTTTCTACTTTAATGTTAGGAACTGGCGGAGCTCGAGTTAATTCAACTTTTGAGGAAGAGAGCAAAATTCGGGGTGTTCTTTAAGGCGCCCGATAAAATTCTCTTTGCGACGAACAGGGGGGGGGGGGGGGGGGGGGGGGGGGGGGGGGGGGGTTTCGAGGTTTAATCTTCAAAGCTTGTCGGGAATTCATCTCTCCCTCCATCCCCAATCCAATCCGTAGCGGTTGGTGTAATTGGTGTGGTTTCCCTTTCGATGTGGTTGGGGTTTGTTCTCGAAATTTCGTCACTGAGCAATCCTTTTGTTCTTCTCGTTCCTTTCCGCGCGCATCGCCGCGTGTGCGCGCGTCTCTATCGGGGAATTCGATTCGGCATTTTGGAACACGGCGCGCGAGCGCATGCGCGCGAGGGAGTGCGTTAGCGACGGCCCTCCGAAAAGATCGAGCCAACAAAAGTGGGGATAGAATTCGAGAGAAGAAGATGGTAGAAAAAAGGAAAGCTCCGAAAAGGATTGGGGCCGATAGAAGTCGATGCAACTGCAACCAAACTGGGAGAAAGAATGCTTGGAGTTGGAGGATGATGATGTGCGTTGCCGCATCAATTGAAAGAGTTAATGTGCTTTGGACTTTGTTCATAATCTACAGTATCAACACATTTTAGAGAGAGAGAGAGAGAGAGATGGGCGGGCGGTGATTTAGGTGGGAGATGAGGGGGACGAGAAGCTTGCACTTGTCTTCTTCACATACAATGATGGAAAAGAAGATTTGTGGGGGAAAATGATTAAGTGATGGTCCATAACCCCCCCGAAGCGAGAACTCCCGCGTCTTTTTTCAGCTGTTAAATCTTCACCTACTTTCTGGACATTCTGTTCTGAGCATCATTAGCCGACCATCCATGGCCATTACCCCTTTTGAAAAAGAAAAAGAAAACATCAACAACACCTTTATCCCAAATTAATTGGGATTGGCGATCGATAAACCCCAAAGATTCACAAAATAAAAGCAGGACCGATCGAGAAAAAATAGATATATATATATATATATATATATATATATAGGGAAATGACTAAAAAGGATCGTCAGGAACGCATCGAACTAATGATTGGTTCTCTACAACATTGGATCATCGATGCTATCTTCCTCTTCCAAACCGGGATCGGCCGCTTTGAGAATTCACTTGCGAAGATGAACTTTTTTGTTGTAAAAAGAAAAGAAAAAAAAAGGAAAGGGAAATCATCCGTATGTCTTGAGAATCAATCAATGTTTAGTTTAAACCGCGGCTAATCCGAAACATTCGAATATTAACCAACTACACCGATTTACAAAATTCATGTTTTCTAGTGGACACCGTAGCGATTCGGTCCTGCTCACGAGATAATCACAAAATTTTGCACCCATTCAAGGTTTTCTCTTATAAATTACCCAACAAGACATCTCTCATCTGACGTGGGACTCACGTTAAATGCATAAATCCGTAACGGTAAAAGATATTCTAAAGTTTGCCCCGAGAATAACAATAACCAATGAAATGAACAATGAGTACACAAAGAGGAAGTCGCTTGCCCCTTTGGTTTCTCTTTCTCTCGATTACCGTATCAACATCACGTCAAGCTTTCTGAACTGGACCGACACCGACGGGGGATTCTACAGAATTTTCACCCAACCCAGATCATATCGGAAGTAGACAACTTCTCTAAAAACCGCAGCCAATGTCACAGTTGGTGTCGAGTCTTGAAGATTGGTCGGTTTACTTTCACCCCCGTTGCTCCACGAGAATCTCCTTTCTGACTGACCAGCCCCCTTCAAATCTCGCTTCTGCCCTGAGCACTTAAGTCATCGGTTATCGCGTTTCCGTTCATAAAAAGAGCATCCATGTGTCAACAGAAAGAAGGTTATTTTGTTGGACTCTCAGGAAATCTACGTCTGATCGAATTGTCAACTTTATACGCTCGAGCGTTCCGGGGTGGGAGCTTGTGCGTGGTTTGAACTTTGAATCGTGTTGATATGATCGGATGAAGTCAAAAAAGCTCCTGAACTGCATCCATACCTTAGCTTGAACCCCAGCAAATCATCTGTCATTATGTATTGGCACGTACAGACGAATCGCGTAAAAGTCCTCTTAATGATAATGAATCATTTAAAACAGGAAAAACATACGAACCCGACATGATCTTTTGTATTGTCAGTGTCAGTGATCTAATCCTCCCATCCATATTAGAATGGATTTAGACATTTAAAAGATTTTGGGAAGATAATTGCATGGTTTTTGTGTAATTCCTAATGAAGTGCTAGACGCGACTCGAGCTTTTGCTTGTGCTCAAGAAAATCCCCGACTTATTCCCTAGACAAAATAAGGAAAAAATCGTGAAAAAAAAAAAAATTCCTAAAACCTATTGTACTTTTCAGTGCTAAACTTTTCGATTTTGCCAATTGAGAACATCCAGCCAATTTGTTTTTGACGTAAACGTCGGTCGTCTTACGTGACACGACCGGCGTTAACATGAATAATTTTTAATAATATATATTTTTTTCCTTTCTTCTTCCTTTTGCAGGTGGCTGGCCACACCAGCCACAAGCGATGGCCGGCCGACTTTGTTGACCCTTAGCTCTGGCCGGTTGCCGGGTGGAAGAAGAAAGAGTAAAAAAAAAGAAAGAAACTGATCGCAACATTACGTTTTTACTAATTTTTTCCCGAAAGAATGACAATATAAACGAGTCAGCAAATTCGATACGCGTTATTAGAAAGGAACTGACTGACTGCAACATTACGTTTTTTCGTGGATTCAAAGGAGAGTTCCCAAGGAGGAGGAGTAGACTTGTATTGGAAGAAAGTCAACCACGGTACCGGAAATGTGAAGCGAAAATGACGAAATGCTTCCCGTTGATCGTAAGCCACCTCCTCCTGTGGCCAAATCGAAAACCAAGAATCTGTCAAAAGAGAGGGGGGGCATACGGGAAGGAGATACTACAGATCCTCTCTGAAGCCTCACCCAGCAATGGCGGGTGCGATGGCCTATACCCATCAAAACAATCTGTCTTTCTCCTTTTTTCCTTCTTTTTATGGCGTTAATGGTGCCTGAAGCAATTCGATTTCGACCGGCCTATATAATTCGACCACCTTCTATCAATCGTTCTTCGCCCGCCATGCCCAATATATGCGTGCAACACGCGCAACGGTGACGACCTGTATAGACCGCTCGGCCTGACGAGAACATCCCCAGCTTGATCATTCTGTTTGGAGCCATCGGGTCGTTATTACTGTGGTTAAGGTCACCCTGTCATTTTGGCTTGATAAGTTGGTATTTGCTTCATCAGATGTATGAGATTTTGATTTCAATTGAGCAATAAAAACCTCAAGCCGATATATGGAAATGAGCATGGAGAGGTTAGGGTAAAGCTTATTATTAGACCCAATAAACCATCTTGAGGTGTGCTTCGAGCTCGAGATATTTATGGGAATAATCATAGCCACTGAAGCATGACCATTTCCGTTTCGTGAAAAATATTTTTCTCATTTTCTGGCGTTTAGATTATTTAGGAAAATGAGTAAAAGAAAAGTATTTCCTTACTTTAAAGCTTAGATTTAGGAAAATGATTTCCTATTCAAAAAATTAAAAGTTACTTTCCAAAATATGATAAGAAATCGGTATTTGGATAAATAAATAAATAAATAAAAAAACTCTACGTTTGAGCATGAGAATCCCAATGCTCGTTTTTGGATCCTTGTTAGCAGGGCTCGATCGGGACTGAAGGTCAGAGTCGGGTCGCCAGTGCTCGGGCTCAGGTCCATCGAGGCCAGGATCCGGATCTTGGGAGCCCGAGACCAAGTCCCCAGTGCTCGCATTAGGGTCCGTTAGGGCCGAATCGTGAACCTAACACTCATGCCTTGATCCATCAAAGCCGAGCCCTGGATCTCGGTGCATGTGTCACGAACCGGGAGTTTCTCTACCGTTCCTCACGATCCGTGCGGCCTTAGGAACGATCCTAAGTCAGCCAACACACCAACTCACACTCACTCAAGGGTCGGGTAATCCGAACCGAACCGGTAGGCACAAGATCACTCGCACAAGGATCACACGACTTGGAGAGAGTGGAGGGAAATCTGAGTTTGTATTGATTCTCCGATTGATTTACAAGGGAAGGGACGAGCCCTTTATATACACACAATGCACAGCTCGTATCATGATTGCACTGCCCATGACTCATGCCAGCAGGCATCATCATTGTGCCACTCACGCCTCATGCCAGCCGGGCTAGTGGAAGACCAACGGTCACCTGGCCGAACGGTCGCCTAGGCCAACGGTCATGTCCCCCACTCGCTTGGATCATGCTCGAGTGGGCTGAAGGGTCGGTTTGGGCCGGCGGTTCGGTTCGGGCCATCCGCCATCATCCTGATTAGCTCATGGGCTAGCTCCCGCATCATGTCACGGTCCATTTTGATCGAACAAATGCTTGGGCCGTGATATTCTCCCCCACTTAAATGGGCGACGCCCTCGTCGCCGTTTTTCGCATGGAAAGCCTCGATATGTTTCCGGAATTGCCACAACGCTTCTTCCGGTTCCCAGCTATCCTCGCTTTCTGGCAAACCTCGCCATCGTATCAGATATTCCTGTTTGGGTGCCCTATAGCGCTTCCGTATGACTCGATCGTCCAGCACCCGCTCGACCTCACGATCATAAGCCATCTTAGCTCCCATTGGCGCCCGCTGTGATTCCCCCCGTTCCGGTTCCACTTCGTCCATGTGAAATGGCTTGAGCATGCTCACGTGGAACACCGGATGTATCTTCAACTTCGCTGGGAGTTCCAGTTTGTAAGCCGCTTTTCCAATCCGTTGCACCACACGGAATGGTCCTTCGTAGCGACGCAGCAAGGCCTTATGCACTCCCTTATATCGTAAGGGCAGCTTGCAAAGGACTTGATCCCCGATCTGGAACTCCATATGCCGACGTTTCTTGTCAGCCCATTTCTTCATTCTTTTTGAAGCTTTGTGGAGACACGTCCGAGCTAAATCGGCCTCCTCTTGCCACTCCACAGCGCTTCGAATTGCGGCCGGACTACTTCCTCGGTAGCCCGTTGCGACCGCGTTCGGAGTGAGCGGTTGCTGTCCCGTCACAATCTCGAAGGGACTTTTACCCGTCGACTCGCTCCGCTTCAGATTATACGAAAATTGAGCCACATCGATCATCTTGGCCCAATCTCTTTGGGTTGCGCTCACATAGTGTCGTAGGTACACCTCCAGTAGCGCATTCACCCGTTCGGTCTGGCCATCGGTTTGTGGGTGAAGACTGGTGGAAAAGTTTAATTCAGAGCCGAGCAATTTGAAAAGCTCAGTCCAGAATTTACCCGTGAACCGAGGGTCTCGATCACTCACGATCGTCCGTGGCACGCCCCAAAGCTTGACGATGTGCTTTAGGAACAACTTGGCTGCCTCCTCAGCCGGGCAATCATCCGTGGCCGGCACGAACGTTGCATACTTAGAAAATCGATCAACAACCACCATTAGGGTCCGACATCCTTCGGACTTCGGTAATCCCACGATGAAATCCATCGAGATGCTCTCCCATGGCTTTTCCGGGACCTGCAGTGGTTCAAGGAGTCCAGCCGGACACCTTTGCTCGAGTTTGTCTTGCTGACACACGAGGCAAGTCTTCACGTAGGCCTCCACATCATCACGTAAGTGCGGCCAGTAGTATTGATCTTCCACGAGAGCCATAGTGCGACGAATCCCAGGATGACCCGCCCACTTTGAATCGTGGCATTCTCGTAAGATCTCCCTTCGCAATTTCCCGAACGATGGAACATAAAGTCTCCTACCTTTGGTGTAGAGGAGATCGTCTTCACACCAAAACGTTCGAGTCTTGCCTTCTCGCACATACTCGAGAAGCACTTTGGTCGAAGGGTCGTGTTGCAGCCCTTCCTTAATTCTGTCGATCAAAGGACACTCGGGTCGACTTATCGTGGCCAGTACACTCTTCCGGCTCAAAGCATCCGCGACCGAGTTTGTTTTTCCTGGCTTGTACTCCAACACGTAGTCGAACTCGGCCAGGAAATCTTGCCATCGAGCTTGCTTCGGGCTCAGCTTCTTTTGAGTCTGAAAATAGCTTGTGGCGACATTGTCTGTTCGCACGACAAACCGGGAACCCAGGAGATAATGTCTCCAAGTGCGAAGACAATGGACTACGGCGGTCATTTCCTTCTCTTGAACAGTATACCGCCGCTCTGCATCATTCAACTTCCGTGACTCGAAAGCCACCGGATGTCCTTCTTGCATAAGGACGCCCCCTATGGCAAAGTCCGAAGCATCAGTCTCCACCTCGTAGGGTTTGTCGAAATTGGGCAGCACCAGCACCGGTTCTCTGGTTATCAGCTGCTTCAAGCGATCAAACGCTTCTTGGACATGTCTCGACCACTCCCACGTTCTTCCTTTCTTGAGCATGTCCGTGAGAGGGGTTGTGATGTCTGAGTAATCCCGAATGAATCGGCGATAGTAGTTCGCCAATCCAAGGAACGATCTCAGTTCCGTGAGCTTCGTCGGTGGTTCCCACTCCGTGATGGCTTGGATCTTTGCTGGATCCATCCTTACTTGTCCCCCACCAATGGTATGGCCGAGGAAGGGTACCTCAGGCTGAGCGAAGAAACATTTTTCCTTCTTCACATACAACTCATTGTCCCTTAGGACTTGAAACACCTGTCTAAGATGATTGGTATGCTCTTCGAGCGTCCGACTATAGATAACAATGTCATCCAAATATACCACAACAAACCGATCGAGGAATGGTTGTAGTACCTTGTTCATGAGAGTGCAAAAGGTCGTCGGGGCATTGGTTAACCCGAAGGGCATCACCAAGAACTCATATGAGCCATACCGTGTCACGCACGCTGTCTTTGGTTCATCGCCTTCTGCGATTCGAACTTGGTAGTACCCCGAACGTAGATCGAGCTTCGTGAACCACCGCGTGCTTCCGAGCTGATCGAACAAATCCGCAATGAGCGGGATGGGGTACTTGTTCTTGATTGTGAGCTTGTTCAAAGCTCTATAGTCGATGCACATCCGAAGGGACCCGTCGTGTTTCTTTTGGAACAACACCGGCGCACCAAATGGGGCCTTCGAAGGTCGTATGTAACCTGCATCAAGTAGGTCTTTGAGTTGTTTCCTCATCTCTTCCAACTCTGGGGGTGCCATGCGATACGGCGCCATGGCAGGTGGTCGAGCATCCGGGACCAGCTCGATTCGATGGTCTACCTCCCTTTTTGGTGGAAGCTTCTTAGGTAACTCGGGAGGCATGACGTCCTTGAACGTTTCAAGGACTCGCAGCACCTCTGTCGGGGCTTCAGTCTCGCCCATTTTTGGGTCTTCGGCCTTGAGAACTGCCAAGTACGTCTCCTCTCCTTTCTGAGTTCCTCGGGAGAGTTGAATTGCCGAGATCATCTTTTGGTTAAGCCCGGGCTTACGGGCTAACGGGACCACACACTGGGATCCGGGTTCCAGGATGCACAAGCAATCCATGGACGGAACTACCATGCCGTTCACTCGTTCGATGAATCCTAGACCAATGATAAAATCATAGTCGTCGAGCGGAATTACATCAATGTTTTGTTTACCTCTCCATGGTCCCACCGCGATCTCCACATCACGAGCCGTGCCGAGAGCAGGGACCCGTTCCGAGTTCACCGTCTTCAACCAGCCACCTTGTCTTTCGACTTGCAAGCCGAGCTTCTTGGCAGCTTCTGCCGATACGAACAAGTCAGAAGCTCCCGTATCAACAAGGGCGCTCATCTTCGTGCTGCCGATCATCACTTCTGCGAACATCATGCCCTTGGGCTTGCTCGCCTTCTTGGATTGCATGGCGTTGAGGACCCTTACCGATCCCACCTTCGCCGTTTGTTTCTCTTCCTCATCGGCTTTGAGGGTAGCCGCAACTTTCTGTCCTCTCGGGCAATCACTCCCCCTGTGAGGACCCTGGCAAAAGTAACATCTATAGGAGATCGGTCTGTCTCCTCTCTGTCCACCATAGCTAGATCCCACCTCATGGCGAGCATGGACTGCTGGTGCTCTGTTGTTGTAGGGACGATGAGGGGGTTTGTTTCTATATCCCCCACCAGTCACCTTGCCCGCCTTAGGCCGAGCATCCTTCTTCTCCGGGGCCTTGAATTCTTCGAGCGAATCAGCTACCGTCATGGCCGAAGCAAGCTCCCTCGCATTCTGCCTTTTCAACTCGTTTTTGGCCCAGGGTTTGAGACCACTAATGAACTGATAGTAGGCCTCCGTGTCATTCATCGAGGGGATTTGAAGTTTCAGCTCCGAAAACTTCCTCACGTATTCACGGACCGTGCCCCTCTGCTCAAGACGCCTCAGCTCATCTCGAGCTTCTTCTTCCGCATAGGCAGGGAAGAATTGCTTCCGGAACTCACCGGTGAAGGCTTCCCATGTATCGATAGGCCCAGCCGCTCTATCGTTGATCCGAGTACGCCACCACAGTAACGCGGTTTCACCAAGGTACATTGCCGCGGTGTTGACCCGTGTGGCGTCGTCCCGAATCCCGGTTGCCTCAAAGTACTGATTCAAATACCAAAGGAAGTTATCAACATCCTTGGCCGTCCTCGAGCCCCTGAACTCTTTAGGTCGAGGGACATCCACTTTCGATGGTGCGGGAATCATCCCGTCCACACGTCTGGCCTCCATGGCCACCACTCTGGCACGCAGGTCGGTTGATTCAGCCCGCCGTTCGTTCGACTCCGTCCGCAGCTCCGCAATTTCTGCTCGAGCAGCGGCTAATGCGACCTCCAAGGTCTCGTTCTTCTTTTGGATATCCTCTGAGTCTTTAAGAGCACCCCCGACTTGCCCTTGAAGCGCACCCATGCTGTCTCTGAGCTCCCGCATCATGACGAGCAGCTCCTCTTTCCCAGCAACGAGTACCATCAAGTCGTTGGTCAGCTCAACAACTCTGTCTTGCGACTCCGCAGTGGCCAGCTCCATCTGACCCACCCGGTTCTCTATGTCACGCAACATATCCCGTGAAGTAGCACGATCCTTCCTGGTCTTAACAGCAACTTGCTGTTCGTTGGGTCGTTCAACAGCTCTTCCAGTTCGTTCATCATCGAACTGGACTTCGGCATCAACCACCGCTTCAACCGCCTTCTCAGCGTTCTTGGCCATCGCTTCGAAGGATGAGAGTAAACACAAGATCGACTCCGAACAGAGATCGAACTCGCTCTGATACCACTTGTCACGAACCGGGAGTTTCTCTACCGTTCCTCACGATCCGTGCGGCCTTAGGAACGATCCTAAGTCAGCCAACACACCAACTCACACTCACTCAAGGGTCGGGTAATCCGAACCGAACCGGTAGGCACAAGATCACTCGCACAAGGATCACACGACTTGGAGAGAGTGGAGGGAAATCTGAGTTTGTATTGATTCTCCGATTGATTTACAAGGGAAGGGACGAGCCCTTTATATACACACAATGCGCAGCTCGTATCATGATTGCACTGCCCATGACTCATGCCAGCAGGCATCATCATTGTGCCACTCACGCCTCATGCCAGCCGGGCTAGTGGAAGACCAACGGTCACCTGGCCGAACGGTCGCCTAGGCCAACGGTCATGTCCCCCACTCGCTTGGATCATGCTCGAGTGGGCTGAAGGGTCGGTTTGGGCCGGCGGTTCGGTTCGGGCCATCCGCCATCATCCTGATTAGCTCATGGGCTAGCTCCCGCATCATGTCACGGTCCATTTTGATCGAACAAATGCTTGGGCCGTGATACATGCATCCTGGTACCTACCACCCAGACCCAAATCCATCGAGCCGTGCCTATGACCTGAGACCCCAACAACCATGCTCGGGTCCATCAACTTTGGCCCAAATTCGCCGAGCCCACTCTCAAGCCCAATGAGACCAGGCTTGGGACTTAAAGCCCGTGTCCGTGCCCGAGTTGCCTGGCTCCGGGTTCATGGAGATCAAGCCCAAGACCTTAGCAACCAGGCTCAAGATCCCGGTGCCCATGCTTAAACTTGGATCTAGTCTCCCCTCATGCGTTGCCCAAGCCTAGCCTCGATGGACCTTGGCCAACCGTGATGGACCCAGGGACGAGCATGGCATTGCCACCAAGCCCATGCACCGTAGACCCAGTCCCGACCTCGATGGATTTAAGGGCGAGCTGGGATCGGGGCCTAGCATTGATGGACCTATCTATGCTTGGTCGCATAGGATTGGGGCTCGACCTTGATGGACCCCGGCATGTGCACCAGGGTATGCCACCCGACCCTGATGGACTCGGTTTTGAGCGCAACAGACCGGCTCCGAAGCGCGGGCACAGGCACCGAAGTCCCAACCCAACTTTGATTGACCTTAGCTTGGGCTCCGGCACTCGGGTCCAGCCTCTGTAGACCCAGGTCAGGCGCTAGGGAGCAACGCATAAGCACCGAGTTCTAGGGCTCGATTTCGATGGACCAAAGACCAGTGCCGTGTTCGTGCCGAGGAGTTGGATCCAAGCTTTAGTCCTAAGTGCCCATGTCAGGCTCCTTGGCTACCCATATGAAAGTCACAAACGCCTAAATAATGTACTATATAGAGAAATTAAATGATATTTTCCTTACTAAAGACAAGAAGTATTTTCCAGTTTATTTTCATATCTCAACCAAACATCAAAAAAATACTGTCATTTTCTTGGAAAATGAATTCCCAAAAAATAATTTTCAAAAAATGTAACATTTTTCGTGAAACTATGCTCCATTTATTTGCTCGTATTTTGAGGGAAAATTATCCAAAAAGTCATAAACTCATTATACTGCTATCAATTGAGTCCAAAGTTTCTCAATTATGTCAATTTAGTCCTAAATATTTTGACAACTTGCCAGTTTAGTCATATAGTCCTAAACCTTTTGATAATTTATCAATTTTCTAAACCTTTTAACGATTTGTTAATTTCATCCTCTTAGCACTTTTGGCTAAAAATCGCTGATGTGGCTGTCTAATCGGCCTTAATTGTCCTATGTGACGTGTGTATATATGCGCGCGCGCGCACACACACACTTTTATTTATTTATTTAGAATTCTTTTAAAAATTTATTGATGTTTTTTTCCTTTTTTTTCTTTCCTTCTTCCTCAGGCCGCCGCCGATCATTGGCGAGGTCAACCTCCCTAATGGCCTGAGCTCGCCCTCACTGGATCTGGCAAGGGTCGAGCCTTGCGAGGGGCAAGGCGAGGTAGACCTTGCATATCTGGCAAGGTCGAGCCTTGCGAGGGGCAAGGCGAGGTGGACCTGGCCGAACAATAGCGAGATCAAGCCTTGCTAGCAACAAGGCGAGGTCATGGCGAGGCTTGCGCTCATCGTATCAAGTAGGGTCGAGGCTCGCTAGTGGCATAGCGAGGTGGACCTTGCCAAACAATAGTGAGGTCGAGCCTTGCTAGCGGCATGGGGAGGTCGACCTCGCCTAACATTTGGCGAGGCTTTCCCTCACCGAATTTGGTGGGGTCAAGCGACGCCAATGGCATAGCGAGGTCGACCTCGTTTGTGTAGCTAGGTACGAGCGACATTTGCCTCACCTATAGCCTATCATCAGCCATCACCGAGGCCTAGCATTGGCTAGAGGAAGAAGTAAAGAAAAAAAAATAAAAGAAACAAGATAAAAGAAAAAGGAAAATAAAAAATAAATTTATAAAAACTTCAAAAAGAATGTGAAAAAAATGTCAACGTCCACGATGGCTGTCGACAACCTGTGCCACACAGCACAATCAGCGATGGCTATGCTACCACATCAGTGCCACATAGCACAATCAACGATGGCTTTGCCGCCACATCAACCATTTCTGACCCAAATTGGCTGGGGACTCAATTAGCGAATCAAGACTAAATGAACAAGTTTTCAAAAATTTTAAAATAAATTGACATAATTAAAAAGTTTATGATTGAATTAGCAAGTTATTAAAATATTTAGAACTAAATTGACACAATTGAAAGATTTAGGACTAAATTAACTGCCATACAATAAATTTAAGACTTTTTGGACATTTTTTTTCTGTACTTTGATATGAACCGCACAAAATTTTTTGTGTTCTTCGAATTCTCAATACCGGTTCCGTCTGGTATTGAAGCAACACCGGATAATGCTAGCGTTCGCACTTTGTATGATTCGTCAACTTTTGAAATTGGGCATTCTTCAATTTTTTTTTTAATAACGCCGCATTAGCTATACAATACGATTAAATCAAATTTACAGAGCACATATACTGCACAAAGTGTAGCTGAGAGGGAGTAACCATAAAAGGGAATGGTAGTGGGCACGGATGACTTAACACTTATGGAGTAGAATTTCCATTTCAAAAGTGCTCTGAAGCAAAAATCCATTTGGTAACGTAACTTCTGGAGCATAAATTCGTTTGGTTACAAAACTTTATTTTTCTATTTCTGAGGCATTTTTTTGCTCCAAAAGTAAATTTGAAGCCACTTGAAATAAAATAAAAAATAAAAAATTACTTCTCTTGAAAAGTCTACCTCTAAAGCAGTAAGTAGAAAAATTAATTTTTGACTCGAAGTTGATTTCTAGTGCAGAAATGTTGCCATGTGTGCTTAGTTGCTTGTCCTAGAAGCTTAAGCTATCAAAAAGCAGGCCCAAGATCATATATGAAGCAGATTCCGTGACAGAGATATTTAATTGGTTAGAATGGGGAAAACAGATAAATCAAAATGCACATGACATTTGATAGATAGTAGAATTCCCAGGATAATTGCACAGTAGCATTCGAGATTGGACTAAAATGGTAAAGTCGATCTTTGGCAAATAAAAAAATGGCCGTGTTCATTCTTGGAGTATATTTAAGTCATCCTCATGATAACAGTACACACACTGGAATGGATTTCACTATACAAAAAGTTACATTTTTTGCTGTACAAGAAACATGAGAAGTATCTACAAATTGAATCTAAGCTTTTAGCCAGGACAATAGAAATTTGGGGGTCAGAAAGGAAAAATATTTGTCCAGGCACAAGAAGATAAGCATTTTACCATCATATTTGAGGAGGGCACCTGAATGTGGGGTAATAAGTGTCCAACTCAAGCCAGTCCAGAATATCTTGCGTCGCCCATAGATAGGAACTGTGCCCTTCAATGAGATCCGTAATGTCAACCTGCATAAGAAACCAGATTGGAGAGTAATATAAACACCATAGTCCAGCACGCGTTCATTCAACTGAAGTTGAAATGTCTTACATTCTCAACCCCAGGATAGTCAGTTGCTTGAATTCCGGCTAATCCTTGAGAAAACATACTGCAGAAATGAAACTTCTAAACATGATCAGAATATATAACTCAGGAATTGATGGCTCAATGCAGAGTTATGCAGAGTAATCGATATCTCAGGGCTAAAGCAGACTAATAGATAGGTTTAGGGTATAAGAGCTAGAAAGATTTACTGTGGTCAAGTCCATTTTCCATCACAATTACCTGGCGCGGAAAGCAAGCCCAAGCGTCCAATCATTTGTGGAGTATGCATTAATAAATCTTCCAGACACCATCTGCAAAATAGTGGTAAGCATTGAATCAACAGATGCATCAGATCTACCAAGAAGAGCTACAAGCCGTAGGAAGATGCTTTCAGTTGAGAATCAAAGTTCAATGACCTTTCTGGCAGCTTTCCAGTTCTCATCTCTAATGGAGATAGGCGCACCCAGAAGGACGACTCTCTCAACAAGTTCAGCTGTTAAGGGGAAAAAAGGGTCCTTGATGATCACTTCAAATGAACCAAGCACTACCCAATAATACACTGCCGAGGCAGCCAATGAAGCAGAAAAGACTGAAGTGGGTAAAGGACTGTGATAACACAAATTCTAGGCTCCACCGTACCAGTCTGTTCTGTTTCCGCGAGAAACTGGAGACATTTGAAAATGACCCGTGCTCCAAGCGAATAACCTATAAGCGTCACAGGCCTGAGAGATTTTCAGACTGAGGATTAACGACACTTAAAAGTTCCAGGGGATATTAATGACGCTGTTACTAAGCTCAATACCTGTTCCCTTGCAACCCTTTTCGTAACACTTCAGCAAGAAGCTTTCCTGCTTTGTCAGATCTGTACAAGAAACAAAACAAGAACCTTTTGAAACTCAAACAAAGCACTTGAATGGAGTAACTGGCAAAAAAAAAAAAACAAAAGTAGTTCAAAAACAGTTTTGCTCATCTAAACTGTGTCAAGAGACTACCCTTCATTTCCCGTGGTCATTATTAAATACTGCACTAACTAAATGGGATTCATTTCCAATTGTGAAACCACTAGAACCAGCAATTTCCTTGGGAAATATTAGCTCTTAGAGAGAGAAAAGGAAAAGGTTTACCCTTACCCAAAAAAAAAAGGAAAAGGTTTAGTAGGGGCAAGTCTTAAATGCGAAATATGGTGAAGGGTAGAAGTAGACAAAAGTAGTTTCCTTGTCCAGTTTTACAAACTCTCGTGTTGCTGAGTGGAGGGTTACCTGTTTATAGCGATTGTCCACTTGCTGTCTATAAAATCAGTGGCAGCGAGCAATGTAGCTGGCCATGCCAAAGCAGTTAACAGTGTGCTTAAAACAGTCATCATCGCACCTTGCTTCATCAGTTCCATTGCAAATCCTGAGTCAAGCATTAGTATGTCACAAACGTAGTGAGGCTAAAGTCCACTTTGAAGGAATATTAAGAGCAACAAGATCGAAAGTTAATTACTTGAAGTAAGCCAATCCTGAATTGCAGTGCTCACAGCTATTAGATGCTTCGACTCCCACTGAAGCGCATACCTACACAGATACAGACAATTAGTAACAATCATCAAATACAAACAGTCCAAACACACATTTGTTTTGCGATGAAAGTTGTCAGCATGGAAAGAGTCGAATGGGGGAATATGAGTCAAAAGATTTATGCGCTCGCAAGAACTGAGAAGTGGGAACATAAATTCAAACCCACAAGGGGATAAAAAGGCAAACTAATTTAACTCGAGAGTGAAGTAACAAAAGGATATCCAACTATTTAAAATCTTATCCCAGTAAAGACGGTAAACCAATTGATAACAAGTGATGCTAGTTTTCTGATCAGCTTTTCTATTGTCAAGCAATAACGCTGTGACAACTATAGGTGAAACTGGAGAGGAAAAAAATAAATACCATGATCAAGGTACACATCATCAAGTCATATAGAAATGATATTAATAAGGTGCAGGCTACAGATACGGACAAAAAGCTGTGCATAACAAATTTGGGTGCAGGCAATGGTGCCACCACAATAAAAAATCAGCAGACTCCATTGACATAGACACCCAACATTAGAAGAAAAATTACCTTTCCAGGTTGTCATTTTGTCCCTCCCATGGTTTTACAAAATCGTCCTCATCAAATACAAATCCAGAGACCAAGATCTCAACTGCTAGTCGCTGATATGAGAGAAGATGATAAGAACAAACATTGTGCTGAAGGAATTAGTCATGGGACTTCTGTAGAAACTGAACCCTTCATGTGCATTTTCCTTTTCAGCATCAGCAAAAAATTATCAGAAAGCATTTCCACAGCAATAATTTGACATAGTAACAATCTCCCATGTTCCGTGAATGCACAGGAAGGGTGTTTAATTAATACAAGTTGATGGCATTTCACAAAAATGTGGCAGATGGAATTGGTTGGACTTGGGTGCAGAAGCTGAAAGTGATTGATGAAGCTGGAGGCGACCGTGAATAATCAATGATGGAGGAGATGGTGGAGACAGTAGTGGATAATATTAATGTTTCAGTTGCAGTGATGGTTTGTTCAATGCCATTCACCAAGATGGTATTGTAAGCTACGCAAGGTTCCAAACTACATCCTTTTCTGTAATAATAGAAGCCATTGCCGAAGTTTAGTATGTACCTTCTGTTCTGTGAGAGAACATTTTCCACAGACTATTTTTTCTCGACTTTGGTATTGGAAAATTAGAAATTGTTTACTTTTGTGCTAAATAAACACGCCCTTAGTTAACAAGTCGCATCCTTATGAGTGTATTTTGGTAAAGGGTTAGAGGAAGGGTAAAACATTGATGGCAGACTGTCATATGTATCCCCAAAATTGCATGATTGGAGGCTCTCTTAAGAGTGGAAGCATAAGTATTTACCCCTTGGTTTTGGTTCTCCCCTACGGATTTAAACTCAAATTCATCAACACCTCCAATTCTTCTTGCCATTTTACTCCCTGTAAGACCAGCTCCGGCAGCTGGATTTATCAGAAGACAAAGTAAATAGAGATAAGGTTTCCAGAGGGTAAGCAAAAACTTAACTTCGGGAAATCAACTATCCATTAATCATTAATTGCAAAGCAATCAAAGCATCGACGAAGTAGCAATAAGACCTTAAGTGTAGAAATCTCTCTCCCATTGAAGACACATAAAGAAACAAAGGGACCACAAAGATCAAATCATAATCAAACTGCTCATGATGATTAAGTACCATCATGCAGCATAATTGTTTCTTTGACAAACTTCAATAAGATTATGCAGTAAACTGAGTGAAGCAGCTTTCATGAATAAATTGAAATGTTAAGTCTGGCACAAAAGGGCCCCTGCTCGAAACCAAACTAGGATTCAGATTATCTCATTAGATTTACCTGCAGTATATATTCCCATCAGATCAACCTTTGCAGGTCTATTACCAATCAGTAATTTAAGATGGGTCCAAGATCCTAACCCCTAGCCAAAACAAAACATTTGCTGGTTTACAGCTATTTAGAGTAAGTGTTTCAGTTGTCTTAAAACATGACATATGAGGCACCTAATCCACCCTCTTAAAAACAATACCCCATAATACTATCAATGACAGCTGAAAACAACTAATTGCAACTCTATCTATATCCGATGACTAAGTAAAAGATTCAGAGAAATGCAATGAGCTTTTCACCTCCAAAGGATGCAGCAACTGCAACAGAACCAGCTACTGTTCCTGCAGCGCTCGCAGCGGCAGCAAACCCACTTGCTCCAATCACAGGAATCAAAGTGCCTAATGTTGGAGCTAGAGCACTTAAACCTGCAGCAATTGCTGGTGCAGCTAAACCTGCTTAAACATGGAAAATGTGAGTAGATAATTTAAAAAAAAATTAAGCCACAATTTATCTTTGGGGTTCATCGACCGCCGACCCCAACTAGTTTGGGATAAAGGTGTTGTTGATGTTGATGTTGATATTAAGCCACAATTTCCGGTTAGAGCTTAATTTTCCTCTAACTCGTTAGATAGATAAGAATAAGCAGGTTCATACCCCCAGTAACAGCCAGTAAGGCTCCTCCAGTCAATGCAGCAGCACCAATGATGCCACCACGCTTCCATTTGGCCCATGAGCTCTTTGGCGATTGGGCTTCTTCTTCCTCTTTTAATTCTTTTTCCCGGGCTGCAGCCATTGCAGAGCAAGCAACCATTGTTTCAATTGCTTCCTGCAGCCAAAACATCCCAAATTGGCAGTAGTTCGAACATGATTACATAATTAGGAGAACCTTTTAGGTGTTAATAGCATCGTTGCTCTATCGAAATGAAATAGAAATACTCCATCTCATATCTCTCTATTTGAGGCCAGCTAATTTCATATTTAGGTTGCTATATAGAAGAGAATCTTTGCTGAAGACCACACTGACGATGTTAGAGCCCTTCACAAGCAGAAACTATGCTTGAGGGGTGTCTTCCCCAACCCAAACCCACTTATGGCTCTTGCAGAAAAGGTGGCAGGCAGAAGCTAATTTAACTTAAACAAGCTTTTTATTATTCATAAAATACGAAAGAATTAAATAAGTCAGAATGCCAATAATCGTATTTTTTTTAAAAGCTTTCACAAGAGAAAGATGAGTGTAATCATACAAACCATTTCACGCCACTTGATATCAAGCCAAGTAGCTAACAACCTCAACGTCACCCGATGCCTAGCATCATACCCTTTCCTTCGTCGAGCAACCTTTTTGTCATCATCACGGATATCTGCTAGACAAGCTGAAAGAAGCTCATAAAGAACTGTCACTTTCCTCGGGTAACTGAGCATTCCACCTTCTTCCACAGCCTCCTCCTGAAGTTTGTATCCAGTCCCAAGAGATGAGCTTTGGATGTTATATTCACTCGTATCAGGAGAAGTTTCTGAGGCTATGGCCGCTGCTGCAGCATTTTCTTGTGCATCACTCGTAGAGCATTTCTGCCGGCACTCGTGCTCATATTCACGGTGCTTCTCCTTCTTAGACTGGAAAGCCACAGGATTTGTCTCCATGTTAAGTGCCATACTATCTATAGCTTTAGCCAAAGCAAATTGCTGTTCTGATCGTTCAGAAGAGTTATCACCACTATCTTCAGAGAGCAACCTCATGAACTGTACCAAATGAATACAGGGAAGATGCCATTAAGTTCAGAAGAAAAGTTTGCTAAATCACTGGTAGAACCAGGAAAATGACAGATTCAATAGATGCGATCTGAGTTACTCAAACCCTACTATTCCATCACTAGCCAAAAGACCAAGATCAACAAATATCTTCCCCATTATGTCGTCGACCATTGGTCTAATGCTAAAGCATAGGCAAAGATAGCAGCAACCAAATAGCCATGTATCATATCTCATCAAATAACAACTTAGGAAGCAGAAAAAATATCTCACGAAATCTTAATACTGATTTTTCGTCTCACGGCATGTACTCCTAACACATTAAAATGGAAAATGTTTTTTTTTTTTTGATAACCGAGGTGTCCGCGCGGCCAGCAAGCACCGAGCTCAAACCTTTTGGCGAGCACCGAGCTCAAACCGGCGGTGAAGCATGACTATTCCTCGAGGCAACACGTGCTAGCCACCACACACGTGCCACCGATTAAGTCACCTTTGCGACGCCCGGGATTCGAACACTCAACGTCTCACGGCATGTACTCCTAACACATTAAAATGGAAAATGTTTGACACATGCAAGGAACCAGAAAGACATACAGCTCCAACATGATGCTTCGCAGGAGATGAACCGGACGTTTCCTCCAGACCCAGCCATGCCGCCTTATCGATATCTAGAAATCTGCAAATCCCAGTTGCACGATCAGAATTTCCGGAACACTGAATGAACCAAAGGAAAAATGAAAATCCAAGGGAAAGGAAAATTGGATACTATTGTTGTCAGTAATCAAATCGACTGTGTAAACATTTTTGACAGTCTAAGATCGCCGTTCAACCTAAACTGATTTTCACTGATTATGGTAACTGCTGAATAAGATCGCCAATTCAACCAACCCCAAGCTAAATTATGATGGCGGTGAGATCATCATTCCGCCGGATAAGACACAAGATGATCAAGAATCAATCTCTACATAATTAAGGAACGCAATCTGACAAAAAAAAAAAGGGGGGGGGGGGGGGGGGGGGGGGGGGGGGGGGGGGGGGGTGTGAAGAGAGATGACCAAACTCACTTGAAAACCGGCCGAAGCAATCCCGAGCTCTCGTGGATCCAAAGCTCGGGGTCCTCGGAGACGGAGTCGCTGCTGCTTCCGCTACTGGTCCGCTCGTCGGAGGCCTCATCGTCGGCGAAGGAGCCGAGGGGACGCGTCTGGTGGATCTGAGCCTGGTGGAGCGCGATGGCGAACAGAGCTCCCGCCCCGTACCTCTGCGTCGGCGAGAGGAACGACGTCGCCGCCATGATCGGAGGAGGAATTTTCCGCCGGGAAGAAATGCGCGGGTCGGAGTACGCTCCGAGTCCTCCGTTCGAAGTTTCTCTTCGAAGCTGTCGAGCTTTGGCGGGTCGCGGTGCAGAGGGACGAGGACAAAGGATGGGTCGGCCAGGTTGCACCTGTACTGTACCGACACCGATACCAACAATACATTGACACGTAATTTCTCAAAAATAAAAAAATTCGACACGTCGAGAATACGTTGTATTAAATATTTTTTAAAAATATAAAAAATAAATAAAACCGAAATAGGTATTATCGAATTGTAAATAGCGCGCTTTCACTTATGTCAACAATTTGACAAACTCAAGGATTGTAAAAAACATAAAGATATCATATTCTAAAAATCTTAAAAGCATGATATCATCAAAGGATACCAAACGAGATTAGAAGATTTTATCTTTCATAAAAGATATTAAAGTTAGCATTGCTGAGTAGTTAAGGCTAAATTTTTAGAAGATGAGTCAATCCCACAACTCAAAGAGAAGGAAAAGGAAAAGCGTCGACGAGATCGCAGTTCTATGATATTTAGGGTTTCAAAGTTCAAACTGTCGATATTAAGTTTTTCTTCTTTTTTAATGAGTTTCACGTGTCCGACACGCCGAACACGGATGTCGGCGGGGGTGTCGACAGCGTTGACCAAATGTCGAAATGCCGACATGCGGTCAACGCGACCGACACGGGTGTCGGGAGGTGTCGGACGGGTGTCGGTGTCGGATACGGTATCCGACATAACACTCTCATCTGGGAGGAGTGTCGGTGCTACATAGTGGGTCGATCTCAGGGGGTTGAAACGACGACGTAATCACTCGACTCACCCAAAGTCAAAACTTGCCTACGAGACTTGTTCTTTGTCTCTTGTGAGTTGTGATAGTTCATGAAAATTGCAATTTCATCTTACAACTTACAAAAAAATATATATAATTAAATACTAAAATTTTTGGCAAAGGTGTAATTAAATTTTAAAATTTCAAAAAATACAGTCAAATCTTACGACTAATTAAATTGATTTCAATCAAATCCTTTCATTGATTATAATTTTAAAAGTTTTAGAATTTCATTGCACTAATATGATTAATTTTGAAAATTAATTGCACTTTTTAAAAATTTTATATTAAATTGTTCTTTCGTGATAAATTTTAAGACTCTTGGTGCTCTTATCTTTTATTGTTTTTTTTTAAATCATTGATTCACATCCAATTCGTTCTTGGCATTTTCGAAAGCTTTTTAGATGCACGAAACAATGGAACCAGGTGAATTTGTTAAGACGGAATCCAATTTCAGATGGCCGATACATGAGATTATTTGCACACATAATCCCTGTAAAAAGAAACTACGCATCATTGGATGATTCACCCCAATAGAACTATTAAAATCCCGACCAACATTTCGTAAAACTTTAGATTTCGCGAAAACAATCCACCATGTGTGTCGTACATGCGACGATTCATACATGATGGTGTTCGATTGGTGAATTAGTACCTTCGGCATGAATCCCTTATCACGTTTTAGCAGCACGGCCACTCCGCCACGAGGATTGTGAACACGAAAACGAACAAATTCCTCCAGGAAACGGAAATTGCCATGACCTTCCAAAGTAATTATGTGAGCCGCAATGTGGTTCTAGAAGATGCATGAACCGTACCACTTATATGGTCCTTTTACAAGCGGATGCAAGAATGGTACAATTCTTATATTCTTATACGCCCCAACTTCAATGATGCTTTACAGGTTAAATTAGACCTCACAAGGAAATATAAAAACTTCCCTACAACAAAGAATGATCGAGAGAATTAAAGTCTCGCATGACTGTTTCCGTAAACAAATCAAGGGTGCCAATAACTACAAGACGCTCCCTTCTTGCAATACCCGCTTTCGTAGAATTTACATATCCGCTGCCCTTTGGGAGGCTGACGGTAACCGCCGCTTCCTCCGCCGCCAGAATACTGCTTGTTCCATCCAGATCTACCCCTATTAAAACCTAAGTCTGATCCCTGAAATGCCCGTTCTCTCGGACTTGCATATCTACTTCCACTGTTAACATGTCTAGGCTGATTCCCTAAGATTCCTGGAGTTCCAGAAGCAGCACCCAAGTTAGCATTTCCATTGCCGCCAACCGCTCCATGCCTCGGATCCCAATCCAAGGTGGCATTTCCGTGATTTGCTCCCACCCAACCCAAGTTCGCGTTTCCTGGGAATGATCCATAGTTGCTCTGCGTTGTCACTGACGGGGCCATCCAGGTATTACTGGTGTGGCCTGCTTCCCAGCTTGCACGAGGATGCATGGGACCAGTGATGGGGGAACTGGTCCCTGGTTTCCACTGATTAACAGAAACATCGCTGTGCTTCTGATCTTCCACCTCCTCAGTGCTCACAGACGAACGCCCTCCGGACATCTTTCCAGCATTGGGATGGCCCTGAGGTTCATCAGTAATTGTGGGTCGGGAAGGTACATGCAAATCACTAGTAGAGCTTAAAGCATCTCTCTTTCCCGGAGTGGGACCAGGACTGAACACCTCTACAGGACTGAAACAATCATCTTTACCTCCTTCAGCCAATTCCGGACCAGACTTCAATATCGAAGTAGGTGAAGGCAAGCCATTAAGAGACTCCATAGCTTCAACTTCAGCCAACAGGTCAGAAACCGACTCCTCAGCTAAGGAGCTAAAATCATTGGGTTCAGTAACAATTGCCTGCCAACCGGTTGTATCGGGCACGTTATCTGACGATGAAGGGTGCACTATTGGACCAGAAGACGGAGTGGCATGATCACTACCCATCTCAGCCGGTTTCAAGGATGGCGCAGACACAAGAGTGGAGTCCCATTCGTCAACTAGTTTAGCCGGGGTAGAAGAATACACATTCCATTCTCTTGACACTTCATTGACCTGTGGTGCACAACCCACTAAGCTGGAATTTTTGCTCCAGCTTGGACCCGAATCCGGCACCGGAATATTGGATGACAAAGAATGTTTGCTCTCCGTGACTTGCTTTTTAATTTCTTCAGTGTCCGTCTTTGGCGTTTCAATGTGTATACCAGATAAACCAGTTTCTCCATTTTTCGGTGGCATTTCGAGTGATTTGCCCAAAGGCACAACGGAAGCATCTGGATCGCATTCATTCGTAGAACCATCTACAGGAGGTGCAGTTACCCAATTCTGTCCAGATAATTGACTGCGCCCATCACCACCAACTCGCTTATCCTCCGTACATTCACCATTTACTTGACCCTCAATAACCGGAGGTGGGCTTGGGTTTTCATCATGATGGGAAGATTCATGGCTTTCATTTTGCTGAGGAGACGGGACCCGAACAGGAGAAGCATTACCATCATTACGCGGAAAATCTACTCCCACCAAAATATTTTTAGCATTTTCTTCTCTGCTACTAATAGTATCTATTGCACTGATAAGACTAGAGAGATTGGAGCCAAATCCATCATTTGGAAAGGCTTCCTTACCACCTTCACTAGGAGAATTGGAGATGCTTTCCTTGGGAATGCAGCTCTCTTCACCAATACTTACATCTGTCATGGCACTTTTTAATTCCTCCTGCATATTGTGTTGGTCAATGGAGCTCACCTTCATTTCGTTTGGTGGTGCCAAGGGCTGTTTAGTATACTGTCCACTCAAAGCATCAGTCAAGAGTAAAGAATCTTCTACTGTTTCACCTGTCCTCCATATCATCAGATTATGCGGGAAATGCCCACTTTCATTCCATTTACGCAGCTGCATCATAGTAAAAGGTCCTTGAACTTTCCCACTTGGATCATGGTAGTGCCATATTTTGCATATCTCAACATCGTTGACAGATTGTTCAGTTCCTGTTGAAAGAGGTGAAGGTGAAATTTCTGAAGCAACTCCAGAAAGTGATTCTGTCTTCCAGCTGCTCATTACAGATGCTTCACGTGCCTGAATTCTTGAGGAACCATTCATCTCAGGCATTTGGCTCGGAGACTCTCTACCCATATCAGTTAATTTCTTTCTCTGAGACCTGCTTCGCGTTTCTCTCAAGTCACCGCTCCCCCTCCGTGGAGAGGTTGATGCCCTCCTCTTTCTGCCGGAGTGAGAATTAGTCGCATCTTTATTCCCATCTGCATGTAAAAAACAAAATCACAATGAACTAAACTAGACTATTGCAAATATAAAAATCTCATAAAACCAAGATATATCGGAGATCTTGCTCTTCTGACCTGGTAAAGAAGAGTCACTTTTAGCTTCATAAATGGGATCCATGCGCAGATCCGCGTGTATTTCAGGAAGTTCATTCATTCTGCGCTGACGTTCTTCAGGTGAACTCAGGAGTTGTAATTTCTCCATGAATTCTCTAAGCGTGAAATGTGGTCAAGAAATACTCAGAAGAATTCCCAATTTTCACTGTCTTTTGAAAGCAAAAAGAAGAAAGAAGAAGACACATCTTTGTTTCCGAAACTTAATTCAAGAGGTAGAGAGCTGTGATATTACTTGTGATTCTGCTCTATCCATGTGAACTTGCAGTGGGGACAAAAACATATTATCCCCTCAGCTTTATTTTACTGGAAGAGAGTACTCTTCCAGTAATTACAGTCCTCAAAGGATCAAACCAAAAGCCAAGCAAGCCCCTTCCCACAGCGAGGCAGCTGAGCTATAATCAGCATGTACATAGAATAGGGCATCAAACAACAAAAAACCAAGCCTCATTCCACTAAGTGCGGTTGGCATAAGGAGAAGGGCATCACGAGAGGGAAACTTTTGGCAAATGCCAAGATCAAACTTATCTCAGGCGAAATATTTATAAGACCAAATAGGTTAACACATATAAATCTTTATCAAACCTGCAGCAGATATAACAAATAAAATGGGTGGGTTCTAGACAAGAGTTCAGCTAGGTTCTTCAACAAGTATCAATGTAAAGACGGAAGACATGGCTGAACCTAAAGAACATCGGACATGCATAATGTGCTACTATTATGATTATAGTATATCACAAACCGACAGTTTGCGACATTCATTACTAGATGTTTGAGGCACGGTCACCAATAGTATAAGGCTATAGCCAAATAAGATTGACTAAAAATGATTGGTCTAAAATTCAGGTCAGGTTCACCCAATAACTGGCAGAAAGAATACAAAGAAGTGTCATAAGATCTAATAAAAGAGGATATTCTTTACTGTGTCCCCTTTCGCTTGCTCGATCACGAAGATGATTGAGCTGTATTATCTCCTTCTCCAGCCACTAAATCAGAAATTAAGGCAAGGGCAACAATAAAACAAATGAAACAATTAGCCTCCTGGCAAGAACAAAAATAGCCCAAGCCGGAGTAAGATTGAAGATGAAGCTAAATCCTTAAAGAAGGAAAAGACGGCACCATGTGATTTAGTTTGAAGAAACTTACATCGGTAACTCTTACTTCCTGCAACGCCATTGCTTTCCTCTGGATCTCACCCTGCCAAGAAGCATGGACCATTTTCAAGTAAGTTAAATCCTTTAAGCAAGAAATGACCGAGATTAGAACATCCCACTCACCACAGTCAACTGTTTAGTCAGCCCACACTTCATACTTTCCTGTAACCACCTGCATTCATCCTGAAAAAAGGCCCATCATTGCAAAACTACAAATTACGGCACATATGTGACTTAAAGCACTTTTGAAATTACAACTAAATCAATCAAAATCACTCAACTCCACGGATTTTATATTCTAAACGTTTCAACTAAGATTAAAAATCCTGGGGAAAATCAAAGTACAGAAACTAGAAAAGACTCCTAAACTTGGACTGCTGCAACTCATGTAGCTTTTTTTCCTTCTTAAGTAAAGTGAACATGAGAAGGACAGAGGTGTGAGTGGGCTTACTGTCGAAAGCTCACTCGAGCACACAAGATGGACAAGAGCTTACACAGCCTAGCACGCCAGTTCCAAAGGTGCCAACCTTAGGAACCGCAGGACCAGATTATGAGCCATTCAATTCGTCCAATGCTCCTAATATAAGTTGAGATAAAAAGAGCAAGATATTTTTTTGCTAACAAAGACAGGGTGAGAGGAGGCGCCAGTGTGGCTGCCTTCCTTGAACGTCACCACGGGGACTCCACACCTTGCCACCAAAGTTAAAGGCACTCACACTAGGATTAGTATGCCACATGAAATAATTCACAATTGAGTTGACCCGAAAAGGTAGCAACTATTTAAGTCCATTGTGCAGAGGTAAAACTATGAAGCTCAGTAAAATGAGGATACAGGATATCATGCATTGATCAATCAAAAGAGCATCTAATGGTACTTGTCTAATTACCTCTGAGAATTCCTGACTAGAAATATCATTGATCGATATGGTTTCTTTCTTGTCCAAATTTAGTATTTCAAGCTTCATACTTGCGCTTTTGCCACCAGTATCATCTGTCTCTTCTACCCTGCTAGAACCTGTGTAGAAAAAGTTGGCACTTTGATGAGATTGCACAGAATATATTACCAATCAACCATTGCTCTAACAACTCATGGGAATGGCAATGAAACAATTACCGACAACTTGAACAAGCCTATGATGATCCTGCTTTTGGTCCCCGCCAGAAATCCTTATGCGGACAAATGATCCCACGACCTTTTCATGAAACTTTTCAGAATCACCGATCATCTTATCCATCATGTTCCGCTCCAAATATATCAATCTTATATTGTGACCATCTATTGCAGCATGGTCATCTGGATTAGCCTGTGATACCCTCTCATCAATCTTCTTCCTAGTTTTACGCCTCTTATCAGTACCCACCATCAGCTCGTGATTGTTCAAATCAATGCTCATCTGGCTAGTAACAGCATCAACAACTGGCCCTTGAATGAAACCATCAATCCGAGGTTTATCTTTCACGAGAAAGTGAGACTCGAGAAGCTTCAGCATTTCAATATGGCCAACAATAGCCTGGCCAAATAGACTAAACAGTATTGAATCACAAAGGATTTGGCATTTCTGGTCTGGGTCGCGAAGATTATTCTTTCTAATATATTCCAACAATAGTTTCTGCACATCGAATGGAGATAGAATGGATGTGTTGCCACCTTTCATGAGTGCAACAAACTCCAAGAGCTCCTTAGATGCCCATGCAATGCCTTCATTAGAGGATGAGGATGGTCTTCCATCCATCGGGTTTAAATGTTCACTTTGAGCCTCTTCCTCAATTACCTTCACCTGCTTCTTGGTCTTTCTTCTATTTGAGCAATCAGCTACCCCATATCTGTTGATGTCATTAAACCCAAAGCCTTTTCGACCATTGTTACCATAAACTACTCTAGGAGGCACTTGCTTATTAGACATCATGTCAGATTCGTTCCAAGGATTTTTAGCTTTAATGAGTTCGTGCGTAGATAAAGACAACTTCTCCTTCAGGTATATCCAGTAAACCTTGAAGAGATACTCCCAGCTACTTTTGTCATCAAAATCTACTTGAACCTGCAAAGTAGCATCCAAATGACAAATGGTAAAGGGAGAATGCCTAAGATTGGTGTGTGCATCAAGGAGTGAGCGCCACACGCCCACACAAGCACACACACGTGCACGCACGTGCACAAGCACATGATAGCTCGTACAGCTGGGTGAGGCACATTTATGAGGGAATTTTAAATTCAACAGTCGGCTTCTGTAACAAGCTTTACCGTGCACAGAATAAGACAGAACAATAACACTTACAAATAAATGTCCACAAATTGAGGGGCAGTGTACATACCCCAGCAAGCAAAACTATAATATACACTCATGCCATGTTTGTTTTTCCTTTCCACAGAGAGAGAGAGAGACGAGATTCTCAAAGAATAGAGGCATCTTTGAATGAACCCAGAGATAGATAGGTTGACAAGATGCCTTTTTTGGCACATAAGGATGGAATACGATTGGCACATTATGTATAATCTCTTTGAGACGGAACTGTTAAGCACTTTCAATACCTGAGCTGGCACCCCATGGTGCCTTGACAATTCAATTCGTCTCCATGCTTACCCAAGTAGGGGACACCACTAAGCACAAGAGGAAGAATCCAATGGAAAGTTGAGTTAAAAGACGCAGTAGTCCTAGTACGAGCTAGTTGTCCCACAAAAACATTTGAGACTAAGAAGATGGTTCAACAGTACCATCATGGTCAGTGTTAATAATGGTGGTCGAATTGTAAAAAAATGAGTCAACCAATTTCATATATAGAGAATTCAAATTCACAATTAGATGCATACATTAGTTCTTAACAGCTTGTTGATGGTACTCCTCTTGGAAAACCCCAATTCATCTAAGAAACCATCTGATATTCTACTCTATGAACTTTCAACCTTGTCATTCGTCAATAGTTTCTATAAAGGGTGCGATAATAGTAGGTACATCCCCATTACTAAAGATATTAATGGAGTATAATTATGGGGAAAGTATTAATTCAAACACATAATAGTGACTTTTAGTAAATGTGGGAGCTATCAGTTAAAAGAAACCTTAAATAAAAAGAGACTGAACTACCATAAGAATTTACTACATATTAGTTTGAACCAACGAAATACAAATCAAAGATTTAACAAGTGCGGAAGGCACTAACAAATTTGACGGGAAGTGCTGCACTTCTGAAGCACATATGACAAAATCTAATGACAAAAAAAAAAAAAATGCCATCTAATTACTTAGCCAAAGAATCACAGATCTATGATTCAAACATACGACAAAGCAGCATCACGAATGCTTTGTTTGGAATGGAAGATGGAAGTGAGGAGAAGGAAAATGAGAGATGGGTAAGGAAAATGGTGTAAATTTTAAAATTTCAGTAAGGGGGAGAAGAGAGATTTGAAATCTGCTCTTGGTTTTCCTCCGCTCCATGTCTTCCAGACAACACCTAATAGTCATAAATCAGGTTTCCATCATAGGCTAGATGAGTGGTAAAACACCGAAGGCCGCATTTCTGGAAGCAATGCAATATATGGCAGCATGCGATTATTATTTATATCGTGTCAAAACCATTTAGCTTCCCTTTTAGAAAACAAATCTTCAACCTCTACATTAGATACAAGCAAGGAGATTTCCCGAAAAAACCTTATCAGCTTCTTTACAGTTCTATCCAAACCAGGAGAACCTCCATATAATATATTTAACCCCTGCCCCCACCAACTAGTGAACTTCCAAAAGTTGAGATCCCCCGCTCTCATGAAAAGAGGCAGGCCTTAACTTTTGTTATTTAAAAGGAAAAATTTTCAACTAGTTGAGGCGCTTTAACTTGTATTATTGTCAGATAAGAAACTTAAGCAGTGTCTAAAGGCATAGTGGCAAATTATTCAATTTGAATGCCAGCAAAGATCATATGCCCAATTTCTAAGCCACTAAATTACAATATATGGAATGGTAACTGGTTTCCACAACTGAAAAATACATGAGCATATAGGGGTAGAGGCCAGCAAAGATTGTATGCCTAATTTCTAAGCCACTAAATTTCAATATATGGAATAGTAACTGGTTTCCACAAATGAAAAATACTTGAGCATATAGGGGTAGAGGCCCAACATCTGCAAGTAGTTGTCAAAAGCAGTTTTTAAGTTACAAGATGCCCTGCCAGACAGTCAAAATCAAGCCCGGCAAGATCCTGGTAACAAAGCTCCACTTCTAACCAACACCCCCGGTGTATAATTTTTAATTTGGTTCCAACCAATAAAAGAAAAAAAGAACCCTGTCAAAGCAGCCCATCAAGGTAAATGTCCCAAAGTTCTTAGGTTTCCGCTTAATCCAGAGAGAGAGCTGAGTAAGTATTGAACAGAACTTGGTCCATTGGCAGCTTCTCAAACAAATGGAAGTGAGTTGGAAAAAATTTCAGTCGTAGTTCTACGCAATTTCGAAAAATGCAAAGCCTGTTCAATAGAAGAAGAACAAGATAATAGCCTTAAAGTTGCGAGCATACCTTTTCCTCATTTCCCAGCCTTATATTTTCGATAAGCATTATTGTCTTCATGCACGTCCCACACAGTCCTTTGTTTCCTCTCACACACACATAGTCAGCACCTTTCGTACAATTCTTGCAGAGAGAATACGTGCAGGTATAACACATATGGTGGGCCGCTCTTTGACAAGTGCTACATATATGCCACCCTGAAATGAATCAAATACACGCGTAAAGATCACAACTAAGTTAAACAGTGGAATGGAAGAAAGCAAAATAGTAAGTATGTTCACTGAATGAGTCAAATAAAGACAGATAAGTCGTTTGAACACACCACTTTATGATGGATAGCAAAAAATAAATGCTAAGTCTGTAAACAATTAAGTAAGAAAATGTCCATTAATTCTATCAATGGAAAGTGGAAACATGTAAATGAGGCGCTCAAGTTTGCCATGTGGACACCTATTTTCCAAGAAAGTTGCCTACGTGCATGGTTTTTTTTTCTGACTTGATAGTATTAGGAGGATTGAATTAATGCAAATTTTTCAGTGCTAAGTTGAATTTTCTTATGATGGATACCCAGTAAGTAGGCTTTTCTTATCATGTAGCGAAAAATGTTTTAAATTGGTCATTTATTATGACAATGTCCATTCAAGGAGATGCAGTGTCATAGTTTATTTGCTCCTTTGAAGGATCATGGCAAATCTGTATGACAACTTAAGGTGGGGAGAGTTTTAAGGATCCAACAGTTTTAACATTAAAAAGAAAATTTGACTTGTCTACGAGAATTTACGAACCCAATTGTATCTAGCCTTTCCCTCACTATCCTCAGATACTTCCAAATTTCATGTTCTTTCACTCAATAACTATGATCATCGTCCACCCAGACTATAATGATTTAGTGCATTAATAACCTCCCTCTTCCTCTTTCTACCTCTTTGATGAAGCACTACCGAGGCTTGCTAAGCTACGAAAGCGACGTGACCTTGGAATGTACAGAGGATTACGGTTTTACAAACCACACCATCAAAGAAAACATCATTTATGGAACAAGCCAATAGATGCGCTTGACCTGCCATTTCATGCATGCTTACCGGAAGGTCAATTCTACAACCTCCAACTACATGGGAAACACATATTAGTTTGTCCCTTCAGTATTTATTATTCCTGCAATTTTGAAGAGTAGCAAGTGAATAGGGAAAGACTTTGCTTTAGTTACTAACAGATCCGATACTTCTGTCCGTTTATTTGATAAATAAGAAAAGGTAAAGTTGCTCATTGCAGAGTTAGCTTTATAGCTTTGTTTCTTAGAGTTAGGCAAAAGTTAAAAGCCCCTATAATTTTCAATATTTTGTTTCATTTCATGACTTCTTCACAAATTCTTTCAAAAGTTATACATGTATGTCATCCTCAAATTCCCAGTAACCATCATTCTATGATCACTTGAACTCGTTTGCTGGCTTTATTGAGCATACTAAGAGGTTACAACCAATTGTATTATTCAAAGGAAATGGAAGCTCATGCAGTAAGGAAAATTTGCAATAATACCACAAATCAGGGATGGTGCCTCCATTGGAGCATCTCATACAGATTTTCATTTTCTTGGTTCACTTGAAGCGACAAATTCTTTTTTCATTTGCCAAGTATTGAAGCAACAAGTGCACTAGATAATGTGGACCTATCTTCGGACTGACAGTGTCATATGAAGGTTAGATTTGAGTATACTATCCTCTTTTTCCTATTTATATAAGTACAATGAACAGGTTTAAGCACATACGTGGTTTCTTTCCTTACCTTTTGGATTTCTTTCGATACGTTTCTATTTCTCTCTTTTGCATATATACTAGTCTAAGCTATGCCAAATTCCACAACATGAGCTGTTTAGTGTTTTTTCAAAATGAAATCATATGAGAATATGCAAGTGTAACGCACTTTTTATGTGTTCAAAATGGTTAGTCCAACATATCATTATTTAATATGTATGGCCATCGTTGCCACAGGTTTTTCATGCGGATTCTTTATAATTTTCAGGTCCAAGAGCTCAGCCACCATCCCAATTATGGAAAGGAATATTTAAGGAATATCTGCTATGTATTTGCACGTGTTAGAAGTTGATTATGAATTTTCATAGTCTTACTATGAAACAACTAAGAATTCACCGATCCCAAAAAAAAAAAAAATATATATATATATATATATATATATATATATGAGGAACTTGTATCCATGAAAAAAGAAAGTTCAAAGAAGGATTTTTTGTTTAACCTTAAGTACCCTACATTTTTTCCTAGGTAAAAAACTCTACTTCTCCATTATGGTGAATACTCGGTAAATCTACCGCCTAACAATTAGGTTCAAATTAACTCCAACATCGACAGATTCTTGCTCTCACAACATACATTGAAATCAACGTTGTTGAAGTTGAAGATAGATGATTTGCACTTTATTCCACTGCTTTATTATTAGGTATAAAATGTCATTTTCATTCTAATTCTCACAACCATCAATGCTCCACATTGACATAAGATAATAATTCACTTTCACATTTTCATGATTTTGCATAACACGCAAGCTTGAGTCGAGTCTCTTAAAAGACTCCATTTCCAATTGCGAAGAGAGTATAAAGGCAATGATTGATGCTCTTGTAGCACCCAACTGTCTGAACTCTATCTAAAGTCCAGAACTCTGAAGTATTTAACGGCAAATAACCGGTTGTGGTAATGAACAATGTTCTCCCTCGAAAGTACATCTCGTCACATCTAAACCCTAGTTTAAGAAAGACAACAAAATGCCAATCAACAGAAACTCATGAGTAACTGATAAAGTTCGGAAAATCTGGCATTACCGCAATTCCATTTAGCTCTTGACCGGAAAAATGCCTCCTCCCGTTTTATGCAAGCAGGATGGTATGCCTTGGGGCAACCCCTAAAGTTAAGAATTTGCAAAGAATTAACCATAATGGACCACATAAACCCTAAAAAAATCCCGATCACATCACGACGAGCAAGACTGCTTATTCAATTAAGACAACGTTAAAATTCAGATATCCTATCCAACATGGGGTAACCAAAAATTGAATGAAACAAAGGAGACAAATTTCAGTTTCTCAAATACCAACAGTCTTGGTGGGGGGCGAAGGAAGGATTAAGCCCATTAATCGAAGCTGGTGCACAGATTAAACATTCCCATTTTCTTGCCACGAAACTAGACATCAAGTTCGCCTCATAAATGATATCCAAGCCAAGTAGAGACTTATGGTTTTAGCTTCAAATTTCAATCTCAATTTACCAAAGAAAGCACCATTACTATTCACTTTAGAACGCCCCCTCTTCCCGCAGATTCTCCGGTTACATCAATATTTTAAAACTCTAACCGCCAAACGATCAAAAACACAAAGAGCAGAAGACAAGAAGAATTCAAAGAAAAAAAAAAAAAAGCACCTGCGATCGCATAACACGAGGTTGCCACCATCGAAGCAAATGAAGCAAACATCCTCCTCATCGTCAGCTTTATTCCTCGCCAGCCGCTGCTGCGACACCTTCGCCTCCCCTATATTTTTGGGCGGCCTGCCGCGCTTCCTCCTCGCCGGACCACTCGGTGCCGCCAATCCCACCTCCGCCTTCGTCGCCGCTCCCCCAACCGCCGGAGGCACCAGGACGGCGGCGGCGCCAGCAGCAGCAGCATCCCGTAGCTCGGCTGGCCGCGGATCATCCGATTCCCGAGGAGCCGGAGCCGCCGCCTCCGCCTCCTCGTCGCGCTGATCCACGCCGGCGAGGTCCTCGCCGCCGCAGCAGCCGCGCACGGAGCCCTGCAGCTCCTGCTCGTCGGTGGATGACTCGAACAGCCGGAGAATCTCCTGCTGCCGCTCCTCCTCTCGCAGCAGCTGCTGCCGCTGCTGAAGCAACTCCATGAGATCGGGACACCGCACGATTCCGGGACACCGATGGTGGAATCAGGAATCAGGAACTCGGACGGGGGAGAGAGAGCAAACCCTAGGTTGAATCGGGATTTTGGGGATTGGGGGGGAAGGAGAGGAAAATGGGGATTTGGTGTGTGTGTGTGTGTGTGTGGGGGGGGGGGGGGGGGGAGTCTAATGGGGTTTGGGCTGGAGTGGCCACATGGGGAATGCAAAAATATTGGGACTGTGAGGGGAGATGGGACAGCACAAGTTCTTCTCTCTCATTTTTCTCTTTTTATATTAAAGAATTAAATATATAAATAAAAGAAAATATTTTGACCCTTTTTTTGGGATTTTTATTAGGACAGTGGGGGATTGGAACGGGAGGGAGGAAGTTGAGAGGAGGACGACACGGAAAGTTATTGTGAGAACGAGAGCGAAAGCGAGACCCAAGGTGGGACGGCGACCCCCAAATTCAAATGCCTTTTCAATGTTCACTTGATGTGGTTAAATGGTTCTGTTTTTCTCGTGTCGTGGTACCTTCCTGACGCGCGGAAAAGTATAACCGTTCTTTTCGCCGGCGGACTCGACGTTTGGCCAGCGGACCCGGCACCGAGATCCCGAGTGCTTTGAGGCTATGTCGAATGTGTGTGCGCGATGAACAACTAGGGGTTTTTAAGGGTCGTGCCCCAAGGTCCCCATGGCCAAGCGATGGAGGGGTTTAGGGCTAAGGGGCCTCGTGTCCATGGGTCAAGGTCTCACCGATGAGACGTGGGGCTTAAACCGCGAAGATGAACCGTGGTCGTGTAAAATTTGGAGTGGACTTTTGAAAATCACTAGCTTGCTTGTTCATGTGTTGCCCGGATTTTCGTTTAAGCGTGGAATTTGAAAACGAACTTCACTTGTCGCGCTATGTAAGTTAAATATAATGGCATGCATTTGGAGGCTGCACAAAAAGAAAAATTGCCATTTGTTCATTGAGTACTTTATTTGCTTCTCATTTTCCTAATTTGTGGCATGATTTAGTGATAATACGACCTTAATATATTATTATAAGTGTTATGTCCAAGAAAATATTTGGTGATAATCTGAATATAATTGTTGCCAAGTCTAAGTAAATTGTAAGTGAAGCTCATTTCCAAGGTAGCTCTTTTTTTTTTTGTCAAATCCAAAAACTTATGTTTAATTGGAGAATTAAATACTAAACTCAAAAAATCAGTTCCGACATTGCACGAGTTGTGAGTATCTCGATTATATAGTGTCAAAAAGACAGGAAAAAAAATACTAAACTCAGAAGAATTGTAGAAATAAGATGGTTTCGAGAACGCTCGAAGAATTGAATGGTCGTCCCACTTCATAAATATGAGGTAAATGGTGACATTAAATAGAGATCAGTTGCACTTTTGATTTATGAAATTAATTCTCACTTACTAAATTCCAAGCTCAAATGATCCACGATATAGTAGCATATCGCACTCCATGCATGCATACACCTAGATTGCAAATGGCTCGACACATTGTTGAGGATAATCAGCACGAGCTTATACTTTAAAAAAAAAAAAAAACACGACCAATTTTCGATTATTTTTTTTTTCGGTAAAAGGGAAAACCTTAACACTGTGAAGTATAATGACCGATTAGATATATAACTGCATCGGGTTCGTGCTTTATCGAATAAATTCGACTTACTAAATTCCTAAAAATGCTCAACATAAGCAAGTTTAGACTGTTTGGTCCCCGATCCGATGCCATATTCATGGTGGATGTTGTATTTGTTTTTGTATTTGGTCGACTAAAGTTTGCTGATTTCTAAATAAAATGACCCCCAAACGGAAAAAATAAAAAATAAAAAAGTCATTGTTTGACTTTGACCTGGGAAGGTAAGAGCGACGACAGAATCGGGGGTCGTGTAAAGGCGTGTTCTCGGATTCGCTTTTGAGCTCGTGTATGTATACATATGGTATGGGGTGGGAGACGCCCACTAGAAAAAGCTTGGCCTGCCATGAGAATCAAGCAATAAGCAAGTGACACGTGTCATTCTTAAGTACACCTTTCTACTATCCATGCTCTCTTTTGATCTTTAATGCCCACTTTGCTCCTTTCTTAATTTAAGCAACAACTTTAGACGGTAGACCCCCCAAAAAATAATAATAATTAAGCAACAAGGCAACAAGACGATGGATATCAATTGTATGTTGCACGGGGAAAATATTAACCAAATTAAGTATGGTTAGATTAGCTAAGAATGAGAGTCATTTCGAGATCGCTTTCTTTCTTTAGTCCCCGACCGACCATTCGTCCATTAACGACCCCAAATCAAATAATGCGAGAAAAATACAAAGAGAAGGCATCGGCCTTTCAATTACACCAATCTAGTATTAAATCCTTTCACGTTTTAGACCGAAAATCACTAAAGTAGATGCTAGTTGTCCATTTGATCAATTTTAGATAGAAAATCGCTGAAACAGAAACTGGTTGTCCTACATGACATGACAGGCGCTGACGTAATCATTTTTCAAATGCTTTATAGGTTTTTTTTTTTCTTTTTGCCTTATTTTTTTATACCAAAAGCTGGCAAAAGTTTTCAATAGACCCTCGCCTAGGCCCTCGCCAGCCATAGCAAGGGTAGTGCATCGCCTAGGCCCTCGCCCAGTGCTGGCGACCCTCACCAGCCCTCAGTCCAAAAAAAAAGAGTAAAGAAAAAAAAAATATATATATATATATAAATGTCAATGTCATTGCCGGTTGTCGCACGTAGGATCGTTGTGTCCATGTTAGCAATTTCGAACCTAAATTAGTTGAATGGACTCAATTGGCAAAATGCGAAAAGGTTTAGCACTTAAATTTACACAATTAGAAGGTTAAAACTGAATTGACACAAATGCGATATATTGAAAAGTTTTTTGATACTTTTCACCAAATAATGCCAACCGAAATGATCGGTAGGGATTTGTGAGGGAACTATCCCCAACCTTCCTCCTGAGAGCATAAGGCGTGGTGGTGGAATCTATCCTCGAAAAATTAAGAGTTAAATCATTGAATCAATGCATCTGTGGCCTTGAACTTGTGCCAAGCACGGATCTTACGCACGGACTAGGTGTACTTGAGCAAGGTAATGGATGATCGAGACAAATCCGCAGCATTGCTGAAGGACCGGTCCATGCGTACAAGAATCTCAAGGCTGGCAAAGCACGAATTATTGCTCTTGAATGATCAGATTGCGAAGCATGGCTCGGCTTGCATGGAGCCCGAGCACGGTGCGAGTGCTCGAGCACGATTTGTATGGACATTGAACAAGCATGATTCATGTTAGAATGCACGCGTGAGTTGTGTTAGAAAAGCCTCGCATTGGATAATTAATGTGGTGTTGAACAGTTAATATATCCAAATTGACTAGTAACTTATTGGTTTAAGCTTTTGAGTAAAAATTGGTCCAACTATAATATGTTGACGGACTGAACATAGGCTCCCTCTTGGCGATCTCTCCAAGTGAAGGTATCAGACTTATGCTTCGCACTCACTCCAATAAGAAATCTCACGATCGACCCTTGTTTGGGTGATGCAATCCCAAGTTTGCAATTGATGGTGATGCAATTCCTAATGCATTGCGAGTACTTGGATTCAAGTATTTGATAATTAATGTGGTGTGAGCAATAATTATATGGATATGTTAACGGATCGGACATGGGCTCCCTTTTGGCGATTTTCCCAAACAGTTCAAGCTTTGGGAATGGGCATTGGGCATTGGCTAAAGGCTCTTGATTGGCCACACTCACATGCACTACTCATGCCCACGACCAAGTCCGGCACGTGAGCTATACCTTGGCCATGACCTAGGCCATGTGGCGGTGAGTAAACTCGTTGTCAATCATGTGTTCCAAGAACAAGGATGGCTTCAGACAGAGCAGTCGGCCGATGATAAGGCCGAGAGGTCGTAGGAGGATGTCTCGGAACTCACTTGAGAAGCACCGGAGCACTTGTAAAAGCTTCGGGTGGCTCTATCATCTATGTAAGCGACGTCCCTTTCTTTTCTCTTGTATTGTGGCTGCATCCAAATATAAGCGCACGTGTATTGTGTATTTTAAAAAGCCTTAGCGGTCTCGAGCGATGTTGCTTGTTCAACTGATAAAACTTCTGGGAAGTTTCCCCGCATACGTTGTGAATTTCATAAGACGCTCAATGTGGGGATGCATCTGGACAACTCTTGGCCCTGTGCTCAATAGCGATGAGGCTTCTGCTGACAATGATCGGGTGTCGGATACTCCGTCACCAGCGCGATCGGGAATACAACCTGGGGCAGTTGGGGATCGCGAGGAATGAGACCGATCCCGACGTTAAGACGCGTAGGGCTTGACAACACCCCATGTCATACGTAACACGAGATTTGTCTTTCCATGAAGGAAAGGGCATAACAGTCAAAAAAACGTCAAACTCGAACTTCTTCACGCCTGGAATCAAAAACGACTTGGACATGCTCACTGTCAAATGACGAAAATATAGTTGGAAAGTCATTTTTAATCGCTTATTTCAATTGTCTTAATCTAATAATGCTAAAAAGTTACCGAATTTTTTTCAAAAAAGGACCCGAAGTGTCTTCATTTTTTTAAATAATGGCATGAAGTTGACCTTGTTTCAAACAAATGCATGAAGTGGATATTATTTTAAATAAGGGTCTAAAGTGACCTTATCGGTCTAGAAAAAGGGCATAACTCACCGGTTAATAGGGGCATTTTAGTAATTTAATAATTTATTTATTATTTTTTCCTTCTTTTAGTTAAAAAAAATAAAACTAGGATTAAAACATAGGCAGTAGGGGGTTACCCTCCCGCCTGTGGCCGCCGGGTTTACAAAGATTTCTCCATTTTATTTTCAAATTTTTATGTTTGCCAATATTTTCTTTATTTTATTGCATATGTATTAGTATTATATCACGGAGCAAGTCAAGAACGGCTCGTTTTTTGGTCTTTGGCGCCAAGCCGGTTTGAGCTCCTCTACCAACCACCTCCTCTTCTTCAAAAACTCGACCAAACAGGAGGATATTTTCTTTATTTTTCTGTGGAAAAAATTCAAAAAAAGGCCTGAAGTTCTCTTCTTTTTTTTTTCAAATAAGGGCCCCAAGTGAACTTTGTTTCAAACAAGGGTCTGAAGTGGTCATAGAGTTTCAAAAAAGGGCATGGCATAAAGGGCATTTACGTCATTTCTCATTTTTGATTTATTTTTTTCTCTATTTTTTCCTTTTTCTGATTTTGAAAAAAAAATAAAAAGGCAGCCATAGGCGAGAGAAGGGCTGCCCCTTTCGCCTGTAGCAGCTAGCCCACCGCCGATGGTGGGTCGACGTGGTCGTTGGTGCCTCCGCGAGGGCTGGCGAGGTCGTCGGCGACTCTGGCCCTCGTCAAAATCGGGAGAGGGCCGGCAACCCCCGCCCAGATCTGGGCGAAGATCGATGGCCCCCTCCCCTGGTCAGGGCGAGGTGACCCCCACCTAGATCCGGGAGACGGCTCAACCCTCTCCTGATTTTGGCGAGGGCCAATCGGCCCTCGCCGAGGCGCTGGCAACCTCGTCGTCCCCCCGAGGTGGTGGGGTGGCGGCCAGAGGCCGGAGGAGCAGCCTCCCCCCTCTATTAGTTTTTTTTTGGTTAAATTTTAAAAAAATGGAAAAAGAAAATATAAAATATATAAACAATCAAATATAAAAAGACTAAAATGCCCATAAAATCATGTCCTTTTTCTAAATTTCTTAATCACTTTAGGCCATTATTTGAAATAATGCCCTTGTTTGAGAAACTGAGGGCACGTCAGGTCCTTATTTGAAATAATATTCACTTGATGTCTTTATTTGAAAAAAAATGAGAGGATTTAGAGCCTTTTTGCCCTTTCTCTGCTGTATGGATTAGTATTATTACATGGGCTCAATATTCTATCAGATTCTCCACCCCCGCCACGTGCTCATTTATGGGAGGTTCCCGAAAGCGAAAACTACAAAATAAAATAAAGAGAAACAGGAAAAGGACCCAAAAAAAAGAACAAGAGAGAAGTGGGGGCGCTGGGCCGGGAGGCGTGAGTGGGGCCCGCTTCCGAGGATTTGTCCCGACACAATTCAATTGCTAAGAAAACGTCACCCAATCCCGCTACACCACTGCAGTCTACAGCCCTCTGCACTGCTGCTTGGGATAGATTCGTCTGAAAAAAGAAAGCAAAGAAATAAAGGCCAGCTCAGCAAAAGTGCAGACGGGTAGCATTTTTGTCCGAAAACTACCTTTTTATCTTATTATCTTTTGGTCCAAATTCGAAAAAGAATTTACAAATCACCTTATTTCTTTTTGCATGATAGTTCAAATACCTTGTTTTTTTTGTGCATATTTCAAAAAAAAAAAAAAAACGAAGCATAACATGCGACCTCTAATGAGCACCACGTATCCTACCTAGCCATCCCGATTCGATCAATCCGAACGTTCTGCCACGAGCTAAATGGCTACTACTAAAACAATGATGTGCGGCCGTAAGCTGAGCTCCTCTAGGGTCGAATGGCCCAAAGGTCGAAAATTGACGGACTTTGGTGAGCAGCTTCTTTCTTGAACTCGATCCGCTCACCTGGGCATGTTCAGATCAGATTGTTTCCTACGTGTGGAGAATTTAATAATCTTTTCATTTTGGGCGGGGCTCGGGCGTGGATATTTAAATCCAATGCTTTAGGCTCGACTCTCCCAGGCTTATGTTGAGAGCGGGCAATAGAAGTCCGATAGATTCAATTGGGTAAATCACTAAGAGGAAGCTCAAGTCCGAACCATTAATGTGTCTAGTGGGACTCATCGTCACTTAAAAGTTTATGTTAGCGAGTTATGTGCAAAGTATATTATATTAAATGCACGAACAACTATGCACAACAAGCATAATAAACTGCTCACTTGGGATTGCATCACCTATGGTCTTTATCTCTCGTCGCTCATGTTCTCTGATATCATTTGTCAATAGCACGCAACAAAAGCCATTAGCCTTCGCCTAGAGAGATGGTCAAGAAAGAGCTCAAGTCCGAACTCATCAACATATCCAATTAGACTCACTTTCACTATAATAATAATAATAATAATAATAACTTAAGTCAATGAGTTGTGAGCCAACTAGAATATTTCCACTGCTTCATACCGCACAGATTTTCCGATGTGTGACTTCTCTAATACAAGTCACACGTGTATCTCAATAGCCTACTCATTCATCGACCGTACCAACTGCCCCAGCATTTCCCTGTGCTTTTTGATCTCTTGCGATCGTGGAGTTTAGCGATGCTCTCGCCTCACCTAGAAGAATCTCCGTCATGTATTAAGGACCAACGTCGTGTGCATATGATAGAAGTGATCACCGGACGAGCTTGGATTACACTCGCTCTAGGCGACGGTAAAAACGGCATGCCGCAATGATCCAGCTACGGCTGTGGTTGGGTCAGAAGTCGCCATTCCTGAGCTCACTCCTCATTATCGGCAAAATCACTTCAATCATTACGTATAATCATCTCAACTTGGTTGGGAGCGGAGTCTAGTGAGCAAGGTCATTTCTCGAACTCGCCCAAATTTTAGTCCTTTTCACTTTCGAGATCGGCCCTTTCGGGCAATAAAATTGCCAAAGCTTGTTTCACGCGATGGGCGGGCAGACTGCTCCACATCCGTGGGACGGAATCGTGGTGAAGTATAGGTTCATCGCAAAGATGGTAAGAATTGACTCTTCCTAATCGCTTTCTCCCCCTAACGAAACGAGAGAGCGAGAGAGAGAGAGAGAGAGAAGAGGGAGGGGGGATGAAGACATTCGAATAATGCATGGTAAATTTTTAATACTGAAAATGTTGCCTAAGCGCATGGATCATAGCATACTATGCGACAAATTCAAGAGATCGTGTAATCACTGATGGTCGAGCCACCACTACTACCAGTGATCGGAGAGTCACGATCGACGAGAGACATTTATTATGAACACCATGTGAAGTTAGCTATTATCAGAGCATGTAAGAAGGCCCATAATCTCGAGATGTTCCAATCCGTCCTGAGGATATTTGACCCAACATTAATTGGTAAACCTCACGGCAAAACCAAAATCAGAGGAATGATCAGAGAAGAGTTCATGAACATTTTTTAGACTCGCTTTCTGCTATAATTTAGGACTCGATAGGGATTTTTGTTTTTTGGGAAACAAATCGTATCACCAAGTGAACAAGGTCGAAATCATCTAAGAATAATAGTTTAAAAGTGAGGTGGGTCACAATTTTTGACTTTAAATTTTGAAAGAACCTTTTTCACCAAAAAGTGGTTTTCGTTCTATTCAAAAGCGAGATGGACAGATGCAGAAGTTAGGTGGTCGGTTACTCAAAAAAGAGCCAATTCCAGAGTGACAAGAAACCAAGCTTGGCTTCATCGGACACGACCAGCGGTATGATTGGGCACATTTCATGAAATTGCGCGTCTCGAAAGGACACCTATTTCTTAGGCTCGGACCGGTTCCACCGATGCACGAAAACCGGTTCCGTCCATGCGGAAAGTAGAATAAGATTTAACCCCGCGGTCAATACGGTTTTAGCTCTGCTTGCGGTGTTCGATCAGCATCGATCGAGAGCTAATTACGATTCGCAAAGAACTGGGAATCGAAGAACGACGCGGAGATGTGACCCTATTCAAGCGAGGCGCGCGGCGGGCTCGAAATGGCAAAGTCCTTGCGCGCCCGTAATCTCCACGCGGTACATTAAATTGTGACCGGAAAAAGGAAAGGAACAAGAAAAGAGAGAGACACGTCACTCTCACATTCATGGGGAAGGAACGGCTATCGACGAGAAGAAGAAGAAGAAGAAAAGAAACAGGACGAAGAGCATTCAAGGTTTGGTCCAAGCGGAAGGAGCCAATTGCGGGCATCGACGAGGGAATGGATTTCCTACCATGGATGTAGGAGTGCCATTAAATATAGATCGTCCATTTTGAATTGGACGATCCAGATCGATCATGGCACACCTACTATCATGGTAGGAATCGATGAAGTCGAGTGAATAGAAGGGCTTAGCCTCTTTCCAAGAGAAGATGTGGCAAATGGGCCTAGAACCCATATTTAGTGAGTGGGACATAAAGGGGTTGCCTCAAGTTTTAAAACAAAGCATAAAATCAAAATGTGTTAGTCGACAAGTTAATAATTCCTGGATCTCTCGACATAGCATCCCCTGAAGTAATGCCTTCCTACGTGTTGTAGAGCATGTCCCGCGATAGGACGAAACAACGCCCCACGAAGGCGGGCGCGTCCGCCGAGATGCGGAGCGCGGCCGCCTGCTTTCCCAGCGCCCCCACATCATGCAGGCATTGGGGGCTTTGTTCTATCACAAACCTATTAAGATCGATGCCAAAAGGCTTTCCACAATCTCCAATAAACTAATTCAGCTTGGCCACATTGAGTCATATAAAGGAATAGCGGGATCTACACTTGGACCCGACATAGAAGGAAACTTGAAGGTGACGTTAATAGCGATGAAGAAGGGGGAGTTGACAGCGAATGTGGCCGAAGCAAAGGTGCCCAAGGGCTGGCCATTTGGGTTCAATCCTGTCTGCTGGGTCGTCCCACTCCACGACCGTCGTGTCCGCACCTGCTCCTTTTACGGTCAGTCGGTCACATAAGCCATCGTTGCTGGCATCTCAACTTTCTCTCCGCCCTCACCGGAAGAAAATGGAATTAAAGACGACCAGAAAATTGATAATAGGAATTAACTTTTCAAAGCCGATGCATTTGTCAACGTTTAAGCACAAATCTCACGCCCCAACATATTCATATGTAGAAGTACCTTATATATGCAGAGGATATAGGGCAAGATTGAAAGGAAAAAAACAAAGTCACAAAACTTCCAATTAGCGTTTCGAAAATGCTGAAATGAAAATAAAAATGTTGGGGGAAGGTTGTACTAGGTAAAGCACTTTGGAATTGCTAAATTTTAACTCAGAGGCCATCGGAATTGTGCTATTAAATTCCTCAACTTGAGCATCATAAGGGTTTTATTCCTTTTGGGCTAGGAAATATTCTTTCTTTCATCAAGATCGGTTGGCCCAATTACAAGAGTAAACATAGTAGCTCCAAAAGGAAGACTGCGTGGTTGGAAATCCAGGCATTTACAACCCAGTCCGCTAACTTATTATTATTATTTTTTTAAGACAGTGGGTTAAACTAAGGTTTGAAAACCCAAAGTCCTTTAGAAAAGCTGAACCAAACGTATCTATCATAATCCTTAAAAGATCGAATAGGGACACAGAGGGAATCAAATTTCAAATGGTCGACTTTGGCAAAAGTCAAAATACGCCACTGTTTGTTGTAAAACAAAGCTATTGAAGAATGTAGACACCCCTGTATTCTGTATTTTAACGAATCACTTGTGCACAAAGAGTCGGTGCCGCTAGATGGGCAGATTTTATCATTGTAACGAACCCAGCGGCTGGACCGTTCCTGCCAGATCGGTCCAAAGGACGAAATGGATGGGCTTAGCAAACGATTCCATTCTTGAGACCGGCACGCATAGGTCTGATCAATCTTATGTAAAAGAATTTAACAAATTTTCAAACGTCTGCTGGCCGTGGTAAGGATTTTCAGGTTCAGTGCGAGGTCCTGCTCATCCACGCATTTCCACCGACCCGGTTTGTTTCGGACTATGGATGATTAACAGTTGCATGTAGGTTCCTGCGCTAGCGGAGATCACCACCCGGGCCAGCACCACCGGCAGTTGTTGACTGTAGGCACTGAACGAAGAGCCGCTCCCACCGAAGAAAATCCTCCTGACCACGGTCTCTTGCTCACTCTCAGCCTCAAGCACGGCTTGAGCCTGTTCTTGGCCTTGTTGAACGGAGAAACCATAGAAAGATGAAGCCGAACACATTTGTTTCGCCCAATTCCGATACCCTTCATCGATCGAGTCGAACGAGGAATGACTAGTGCCAACGTTGTTTCCAAACAGCAAAAGCAATAAGCAATGTCTCTCGAGAGACCTGAGAGACAAGAGGTAAGATCTTTGGACAACGTTATGGGAATGACAGGCTTAAAAAGCAGAGAGGTGAGCTTTTGGGACAACATTTGAGTGTGCCTTTTTGTTTTGCTTCTGCTGGTGCAACCCCATCGCCCGTTTGACCTTAGCGGCTGATTTTCAGACTACCCTCTTCACTTGGTCGATAATCATCGCCCCAAATTTGCCATTACAACGACAATATCAAGACGCAATCCATTAACCCAGCACGGACCCAATACTAGGCAAAATACGAATACGAAGAGCAAATCCGAATATATGATCTTCGCGACAGGATAACGTGTCTATTGGCAAAAATTACCCTGTGTTTGTGCCGTAATTCAATATTTTTGGGACTTGTTCAATAAAAGTTGCATACGATACTGAGTTTTTTTTTTTCCAAAATAATATTAAAAAAATAAATATTTACAAAATTAATATAAAAGAATTTATATTTATCGTTTTAGGTCTCCCTCGGCAATTGAATTGCCGAGGGAGACCTAGGGGCCCACGAGCGGGCAATTGCCGAGGGAGAGGGGGGGCTGCAGGCCCCCACGTGGGGGGCCTGAACCCCTCCCCCTCCCTCGGCAATTCAATTGCTGATGGAGGGGATTTTTTTTAATAATATAAAAATAAAATATATTTATAACATTATATTAAAAAATAAATTATTTAAAATTTTGGATTTTGCACTTTTAATTTGTTTGCTTTGCTCGCAATTGGACTGTCGAGCAAAGCATTTTAATTTTTTTAATTTACGTAAATATTTTTTTGACCCCGCCTCGTCGCTTCGCGGTCCCATCATAAAAAAAAATATTTACGCACCTTGACTTCAAGAAAAACGAGCGAGACGACAGCGTTTGCTTGCGGGGTAGCGGATCGATCATATTTACGTAAAAAAAATATTTACCAGTCTCGCTTTTCTCGGAGTGAGGTATGATCGCTTCGTGGCCCCGGAGCGAGCATCAACGTCGTCGCCTCGCTCGCTTTTCTCGGAGTCGAAACGCTTAAATATTTGTTTTACGTAAATATGATCGCTTCGCGGTCCCGTGAGTAAATGTCGTCGCCTCGCTCGTTCGCCCGCTTTTCTCCGAGTCAAGATGCTTAAATATTTTTTTTACGAAAATATGATCGGTTCGCGATCCCGCGAGCAAACGCCGTCGCCTCACTCGTGTTTTCCGTGAAGTAGAGGCGCGTAAATATTTTTTTTTTCGTCGAGACCTTGAAGCGACGAGGCGGCGTCGAAAAAATATTTATGTAAATAAAAAGAGTTCCAAACCTATTGTATTTGTGATGGTTCTAAATCGAAAAAAATTGTCAAATAAAATCCTAAACCTTTTGCACTCTTGCGAATTCAGTCCAAAACATTTTAAATTTGACGTTTCATTTCTAAATCTTTTCACCTTTTGCCAATTCAGTCCTATTAGCCGAAAATCGCTAACGTGGATAATTTATAATAATATTTGCTATTTTTTAATATTAATAATTTTTCTTTTTAATTTTTTCTTTACTTTATACCCTTCGGCCTCAACCTCTGTTGGCATTAGGCGAGGAATGCCCCCACCGGCCCCTGGAGAATTTTTAATAGTATTTTAATAGTATTTTATTTTCCTTTATTCATTTATTTTTTTCTTCCCTTTGTGGTCGGCGAGGGCCGCCAGAGCTTGCGGGCCATCGGTGAGGGCATCGCAGCTATGGGTGAGGGCAGCCTTGCCATGGCCCTCGCCGGCCACAACGAGAAGAAAAAAAAGTAAAAGTAAACGAAGAAATATTTGTTGTAAAAAATTATCCATGTTAATGCTGGCTGGCCAAATGGATTGAATTGGCGCAAATGCAAATGATTTAGGACTCAATTGGTTAAAAAAAAGATTTAAGATTGAATTGGAACAATTGCAGTAGATTTATGATTTTCTTCGTAAATTTTTTGAATCGGGACGAATTTATATATATTGTGAAATAATTTTCTCTATCACATAGTTGTTCTTCCAAGTTCATTTTACAATATAATATTATATAATACTATAATATGTTTGTAGATTGGGACTTTGAAAATGTATTTCATTTGATTTACCAAATTTTTAAACTTTTATTTGAGGAAGAAAAAGGCTCCTCTCATTAGAGTGTATTGAGTGTGCTATAGTTTTCTTTTACTACTTACAAACCTTTAAAACTTTTTCTTGTTGAGGAAAGGCCTCTCTCGTTAATGTGCTTAAATGTCCCAAAGATTAGTATATTGTATTAGTTTATATGGGCATAAGCATAACTAATGAGGATGCGTCAAATCAATATCAATACGCATAATTAACTATTCTAATTTTTCATAATTTTGCAGCGCTCACCTTTTGACTTTTGTTTTTTTTGCGAAGCAAAAGGCACTTTTAAAAGTACACAGTTTGAGATGATGCTGATGAAAGGCGCAAGGATCGGGGCAATAAGCAATAAGCAACGTCTCCCACTCGTTCCACAGTTCACGAATGTTCTCAAGGAGCAGCGAAAATCCCATGGTTGAACTCGAACGATTGGCACCGAAAGGCGCAAGGACCGGGGCACTGTCGGAAAGAGGGGTTAAACTTTGGATAATGTATGGAGAGGACAATTAAAGCAAAGGCCTAATTTACCTCAGCATCATCCCCGCAACTACCACCATCTTATAAGCATTGTAACTTGGGATAGGAATCGGATTCAGAAGCACCTAGTTACTCATCATTACATTACAAGGAACGAAAAAGCGATACGCTTCGCGAAACACCCGCGACACTGTACTCAAGACAACACTTTCCGGATGCATAATTGTCAAGTCATTCTCTACATTTATCCAAAGAGGAAGTAAAGTGGCAAAATCAGGTTCCGACATCCGTACTAGCATGAGTATAATCTGCCTTGATTGACAAGATTGGAATACGAGACTGTAAGTTAAATTTTGGTTTCTCAATCACCGCTCAGAATTGAAATCCCTGCGAACTTCACTCTAACTCACCATGATTTTCATACTTTGTCCGGCAGACATCACCTGCTTGACGTGATTCATGTCGAATATCATGAGTTACCTATGTGGCTTGCTATAACAAGTAAAGAAGCAAAAGAAAAAGGGGCCAAAAGAGGGTGATAAATGCTCACTCCAAATTGAAGCTATTCCGATGCGTTCATCGATTGCTTAGATTCCAATAGTGTTGACACCTAAATTTTGGATCAGCATTTTTGTGGTTATTTCTTAGAAAATTCATGAAAAGTCCATAAAAAGTCAAAAAAATTACAAAATAAACTTTGGTGGCCTTAGCCAAGTCTAAGGAACCATTTTTGACAAAAAAAATAATTTTCATAATTTTCATATTTTTTAATATTTTCAGAAATTAGGAAAATACTATAAAAATCAAGAAAAATAGCATTTGAGGTCACACAAATATGGAAAAATAGCCAATATTTTTATTTTAAATCCATTGTCTTTTTGACCTCACAAAAATTCCAAAATCAAATTCAATTTTACGTGTTCCTTTGTAACACATATGATTGAATTTAGTAAAAAAAATGTAAATTGAGTCTTTTAATTTTTAATTTTTGCATTTTCTAGGATCTTAACGTCCAATATAATTGTTTCTTATTGCAATTTAGCCCAATTATTTGCACAAATTGCTCAATTGCATGAATTTGGCAAAATTGCATACTTAATTGCATTTTAGTCCTTGAAATTGGGCATATTTGAAATTACTTTCAATTCAAGGACTATTATTGCAAATTAAACATACTGTCCAATGGTTTTCATCATTTGGAATCGATTGGCGTAGGTGGTTTGGTCCAATTTGACCTTTTGAACCCTCAATTGCATAATTTCCCGATTTGCAATTAAATGAAAATTTGGGGGTTTTTATAGAAATTGATGTGAACATTTGGGCAAAATCATATTTTTAGATAAAATTCATGCCCTAAATTAGATTCTGAGGTCCAATTGCAAAAATTTCCCATTAATTAGGGTTTAATTTGGAAAATTGTAAGTCGGAACCGGTTCAGACCGGTCAGACCGCCGATCGAATCGGTCCGCTACAGTGTCTTCTTCTTCCTCAGATTCCTGCGCAGATGAACAGTGTCAAGGTCGGATTTTGATAACAAAATTGACCGACCAATAGACTATAATTGGAGAAGCATTGTTGGGCGTTTAGTTCCTTAGGCCATTCCCCGTCGAATGGGATCAGAATGATGATCAATGGCCGCCAGAAGAGAGACCAATCGGCCGGTCAAGCTGCGGACCTGCGAAGGTCAACATTTACCAAGCGCAGGTCAAATTCGTTCTAAATTCACGCAGAATGAGACCCGCCGGAGGACAAAACAGAATTGGACAAGATGCCCATCGTCCCCGACGCCGATTGGACCTAAAGGCACGTGGCCTCACGTGCAATTGAGGCCGGTACACAGTTCCCGGCTCGGCGCTAAAATTCAAAACAGGTATAAAAGCTTATAGAGGCTTTCGGTTAAAGGGGGTTAGCGGATTCAGTTTGAGGGGAAGAAACTGAATCGAGAGAGAGAGAAAAAGAGCGAGAGAGAGCTCGTTCTCCGACCCCCGTCGTCGAGAACTTGAGCTAGACTGCAAGGTGCTGGTTGGGTCGTCTTCGGCCAAACCAAAGCCAAAGAAGACCGTCTGAAGTTCGCCTTGAGCGCCAGGAAGCAATCGCCGCCGGCCGTGCCACGCGAGATCGCGAAAATAGGTGAGACGCAGTTCTGAGTTCTTCACTGTGCATCAGTGGCGACTCATCCATTTCACGCTTTTTCTTGCAATTAGTGTGTGCATTTTGTTCCTTGGATATCACTGACCATCTTCGCGTACCTATTTTGCATTGATTTTGTCTTAACACATCGAATCGAGTCTTCCAATTTAACCTCCATTGCCGAACTCTGTTCATTCTTGCCCAGCCAAATCTAGGCCGAGCGAGCTCAATCGGAGCTCGTGGTAAGTCTCCTGAACATTGATCGATGCTATCCTGTGATGGAATTACCATGATTTGGTGTAAACCGAGCGATTGAATTCCCATGGCTGTACTCGGCATTTGGCATGATGCTTGCGATTATGTGAATAGGATGTTCTGATTCTTAGATATGTTAGACTAAAGACGATTGCGAGTTGATTAGCGTCGGTCTCGTTCGATTCTGTCAAGATTCCACCGTAGGATCATCACCGGAGAAGCTCGGCCGTTCGCTCCATCAGAGTCGGGAGGTTGAAGACGAAGCTGACGTGGCGTAGTCAGCGGGTCAAAGTTCCATGTGTCACGTTGCGATTAGTCCACGTGGGTGTTGAGCTGGATAGACCGTCAGTCTGTTAGGCTGAGTCAGGCCAGATCCAATGGCTAGGATTAATCGAGTCCAATAAACAGTAGCCGTCCGATTAGTAATTAGGAATAACTGAAAATGTTTTAAAATCAGAAATTTAAAACAGGCTGAAACGGCACCGTTTGGCTTAGTGGTAGTGCGACGTCGTTTATGATAGTGAAGGTGAACGGCCTAGATCAAGTCTCAGGTTCTAATCTTGACCGTCGATTTTAGTAGGTTAATCAAACGGCCCTGGTCGAGTCTTCGCTTATGTTGACACCTGATTTTTGACCAAATCTTTCTGCAGTTATATTTTGAAAAATCACAAAAAATCCATAAAAAGTCAAAAAATTACAAAATCAACTTTGGTGGCCTTCGCCAAGCCCAAGGAACCATTCTTGACCAAAAAATAAAATTTCATATTTTTCACATTTTTTAGTATTTTTTAGAAAATAGAAAAATACTCAAAAACTCAGGAAAAATAGCATTTGAGGTCACAAAAATATGAAAAAATAGCCAATATTTTTATTTTTAATCTCTTGCATTTTTGACCTCACAAAACATCCGAAATCAGATTCAATTATAGGTGTTCCCTTGTAACCCGTACTATTGAATCTGAGAAAAAAGTATCAATTGAGTCATTTAATTTGTAATTTTAGCATTTTCTAGGATCTTGACATTCAATCTAATTGTCCCCTATTTCAATTTGACCTAATTGTTCGAACAAATTGCTCAATTGCAAACTTAATTGCATTTTAGTCCTTGAATTTGAGTATAATTGAAATTACTTTCAATTCAATGGCTATCATTACAAATTAAACATGCTGCCCAATGATTTTTACCATTCTGAATCGATTGGGATATGTAATTTGGCCCAATTTGGTCATTTGAACCTTCAATTGCACAATCCCTAATTTTGCAATTAAATAGAAATTTGGGATTTTTATAGAAATTGAGGTGAAATTTTGGGCAAAACCACATTTTTAGATAAAATCCATGCCCTAAATTCAATTCTGAAATTTAATTGCTAAAATTCCCAACAGATTTGGATTAATTTTGAAAATCCCAAATTGGAACCGGTTCGGACCGGTCAGACCGCCGGTCCGACCGGTCGAACCGGTCTGCTACAGTGTCTTCTTCTTCCCCGGGAGTCTGCGCAAATGAACAGAAAAATGCCGAGCTTTGATAGCCAAATTGACGGACCAATCGGCGATGATTGAAGACACACTTGTGGGCGTTTGATTCCTTAAGACGTTTCCCGTCGATTGACACCAATAGCGCCATTCGGAGTCGCCGGAGGGGAGAGTAATCGGACGGTCAAAATCGCGAGACCTGCGAAAGTCAACATTTAGCAAAAACAGGTTGAACGTGTGCCAAATTCGTGTGAAATGAAGCTCGCCGGGAGACCAAATGAACCTTGGCAAATTACCCATCCTCCCCGACGCCGGTTGGACCTAAAAAACACGTGCTGCCACGTGCCATTGGAGTCGGTTGAAACTCCTCAATGCGGCGCAAAATTCTTGGAAGCTATATAAGCCTCGGAGAGCCTTTCAGTTAAAAGGAGAGCGAATTCAGTTGAAAAAGAGAAAACGGAATCGAAAGAAAGCGAAAGGGAGAGAGAAAGGGCTCGTCCTCCAACCACCATTGTCGAGGACTGAGCTCGAATTCACAGAGCGGCGGTCAGGCCTTTACAGGCTAGACCAGAGCTCGCGAAGATCATCAGGAGGCCGCCCGTGCTGAGGGGAAGCTATCGCCATCGACCGCGCAGCCCAAAACTGCCAGAACAGGTAATCCCGAACTTCAAGCTCGAGCTCTGGTCTTCAATAGCGAACCCTGATTTCGGTTTCAATCTTTGCTATTCCCGTATGCGTTTCATCCCTTAGACATCACTGACCATATTCGCATCTTGGTTTTGCATCGATTTTGCCTGAGCACCTTGAATCGAGTCTTCAAACTTAGCTTCCATAGCCGACCACTGTTCATACTTGCCTAGCCCAATCTAGGCCGCGCGGGCTCAATCGGAGCCCGAGGTAAGCCTTCTGCACCTCCTGCCATGTCAATCTGTGGATGAATTGATATGATTTCGCGTGACCTGTGTGATTGAGCTTCCATGGCCGTACTCGGCAATTCGCACGATGTTCTCGATTCTGTGAATAGGATGCTTCGATTCTCAGATATGTTAAACTAGAGATGATCGTGAGTTGATTGCCGTTGGTCTCACGTGATTTCATCAAGATCTCACCATACGATCATCACCGGAGATCCTCAGCCGTCCATTCCGTCGGGGTCGAGAGGTTGAAGACGAAGCTGACGTGGCGTGGTCAATAGGTCAAAAGTTCCATGTGTCACAATGCGATTAGTCCACATGGATGTCGAGTCAGCTTGACCGTTAGTCCGTTAGGGCGAGTCAGCATAGATCGGACGGTCTAGATTAATCGAGTCCAACAAATGGTGACCGTCCGATTAATAATTGGGATTATTCGGAAATAGTTTTTAAACGGAAAATCAAATTGAATCAAAATGGTGTCGCATAGGATAATGGGTCGAGACGACGTCGTTTAGGCTAGCAGGATCGAACGGCTCAAATCAAGTCTCAGTTTCTAATCGTGGCCGTAGGTTTTAGTAAGTTGATCAAACGACTCAGGTCGAGTCTTCACTTAATCAAGACCGTAGGCTCTAGTAATCAGATCCTGCGATCGTGGATTAGCCACGTGGTGCAATGAGGACCCTTGGATCAGAGTCGAATAATCAAAAAAATAAAAAGCTTGGAACGGCGTCGTTCGGCTTGGCCGAGTCCGTGCGGGTCCGGGTCTGGGCCGGGTTTCGACCCGAGTGGGTCGGGTCGACCCAGTCCGAATAATAATTTTTTTAAATAAAAAAAATCGGAAATTGATTTAAAAAAATATAAAAAAAAATCAGAAAAATCCTAGAAAATCCAAAAAATGCTAGAAAATTCCAGAAAATTTCCAAAAAAATGTCGAAAAAAAATTGTGGAAAAATCTTAAACCACTCCAGAAATCCCCAAAAATCAAGGATTGACCATAGACAACTGATCAACCCTATTTTTGGGGTTTCTTATTTGTTCTTCCGAGACTTGACGATATTACCCTTTAGGGGTTAGTCGCCTCTGCTGTATATGCGAGATAAGCGCCGATAATGCCATGGTAAGAATTAGGGTCAGGTAGGCGATCAATTTCTTAAGCTTGGATTTTCGAGTCCCGCCTTTTTTTCTCAAATTGACGATTTTGCCCCTCATTGGGGAAAATCGTCTTTCTTGTTCCGATCGAGTTCTGAAAATTGCTTAAAGTTAGGGTTTGGGTTAGGTGGACGACCAACCCTAATATTTAAGATTTTCAGTTCTCATCTTTATCCAAAATGACGACTTTACCCCTCCGATGGTAAAATCACTCTTAAATTCCAGAAAAATTCTGGGAAATTCCCGAAAAATAGGAAATTGATTGGATTGATGGCCAATCCTATTTCCCCCTGTCTTTTTGACTTCCCAATTCATCTAAAATGACAGATTTACCCTTTCGAGGTGAATTATCCCCGAAATTGTTCAAAATTACGATTCTGCCCCTCATGGGCGAATCATGTCCAAATCACCTCGTAATCCTTGATTGATATTTCTCTAGGCTAAATAGAGCCTCATTAGGGATGCCATGCTGCTTTCATGTGTTTTATCCGCATGTACTAGATCCTTGATTTGCGCATTTACCTTTAATGATTGTGAGTGATAGGGTAGCCAATCCCATCTGCGTGAACTCCTAGATTTATGATCTGTACCCCACTCATCTGTATGAAATCCTAGGATCAGATAAACCATTCAGCTTAGGTACCGAAAGGGCGTCAACTCTAGCAGTTGGCGTAACTAAGTCCCCGAACCCACTTCTCTAGTTTCCGCAGAATCGAATAGACCACTCCCAACTATTCGATAGGATTTCCGATCGTACCCTCCACGAAACGATTGGTGGCGACTCCTTGGCATGTATACTTATCACATGTCACTAGACCACACTGAAGGTCGACTACGTATATCCAGCAGTTGCGATTTGGGTAATGGACCTTGGGAGAGGCCCACGCCCGATCATGCAACATCGGACGGCCCATTAACCCCTCGCCACACCAAAGATGGCGCTCGAGAGGGTCGCGACAGACTGGAGACTCCGCTGGGGACTTATTCTAAACCAGGATCTCTGGTTACGAATTCCAGAGGACTTGAGCCAATTAAAAAGTTGTTTGATTTATCTGACATTGTTTTCTGCAGATGCTCTCGAAGGTGAGGTACGTACACTAACCATTGTGTTAGATATTTTTGCAGATTGGAGAAATACGGGGTGGAGTGATTGTTGACATTTTTTTCCTACAGGTTGGAGTTGGGAATGTATGTTTATTTTTATGCACATACTGAAGCGATGTTTTGATATAGACTGCTGTGCATGACTTTGCATTGTGATGATCACGACACATTGCACACACTGGCGGTCAAACCCCGACTGCAACCACCTCTAGGTTACCTTAGATAGGGAAGGGATGCGAAAAGGATCTTGTGTTTGATGGCACTTGAGACTTTCGTATTCATTCCCGCCTACCATCTGCATTGGCGATATCTAGCCTTCTTGGGTAGGTAGCCTTGGGGAGGAATCTGCCTCATGTGGATCGTGGGAACCTGAGCCGTAGGTTCCTCACCTGATTTTTCTATTTTTAGAGTATACCCACTTGTCTCAAGCGCGTGTCTATGAATGGTTGGTATACCTAAAACCATCCATTGATACAGTAGGACATTCCACATTCCCCCAAGTATGGTTGGTAAGGCATTTATTTTCAATGTACTTTATTATTCCCTGCTCCATAATATGACTCATACATTACATACATTCATATGCATTCGCATCATGAAAATCACTCAAGTGACTAATTGAAACAACGATGGTAATAGGGTAGGATGTTGCTGTTCCCTAAGAGTTCGACAGAATTGGTGACCTTCGAGTACTTAAGGAAAGTCACTCGCCCTGGACCAAACACAAGGCTACACTTCACCAGATTCGTGCATGGTCGGGAACTGACTGGACGTAAGCTAGGATATGCGGAAGATTGTCAAACCCGCTACTACGTCGATAACCTCAGATTCAAGCGACAAGCAGACGAGATGTTTAAGAATTATCTGGAGATGAAGAGACAGCGTCGCAACCAGTTGGCCAGGGAGGTATATGCCCGTTGGAAGGCCGAACTACTAACCAAAGAAAGTGTACCCGTGATCACTTTTTGGGGAAAAAGAAGACGTCCTGCTACCAAGACAAAGCCAAAGCGTATCACACTCAAGAAGGTGAAACCCGAGAAGGCTCCTGAAGTCGTCATACCATAGACCAGAGAATGGCCAGATGAACTACGACCTTTCGACCAGAACATTGGAGATAGCTCCCCTACACTTGATTGAAGGAGAGTTCCCGACTGACTGTCAAGAGTGATTTAGATCCTCACATTCCATTGGCCTTTTATGGCTTTCTTGTTTGAAGAATCTTTCTCTACCTTTCTTTCATTAGGAATCCTGATTGTAATAAAAGTTCATTCCACTTTGTTCATTTGATGTATTGACCAATGGAATGTGACATTACTGTTTCCCTTAGTAACTGAGTGAACCTAACTAAATTGCATAATTCATTTTCTTGAAATTTAAGTTAGGCTTTAAGACAGGCCTTCGAGACCTGAAAGGGGTCCTAATTTCCATTTCTTCAAAATGAACTATGCAATTAAGTTAGCCCATGCATATCTCATGGCATCTGCATAATCATGTCTTTAAAGTAATTTCCGACGATTGACTTTTTAAAAAATCATTTGCATATTTTAGACTTGATGGGAAAGAGTGATATTCAAGTGTTCAAAGTTCCCCGGGCCGAACTCCAATCATGGTGGGATAGCATGGGCGAAACCAGCCAGAAGTATGCTGAATCACGACTAGGATACCTGTTAGACCTGCTGAAGATTGAGTGCCCACCTGCCTTTATCCAAACCATGGCGCTCTATTGGGATCCTACCACCGCTAAATTCTGCATGGAAGGACTGGAGATTACTTCCACTATCGAGGAGTACAGTGCCGTCATCGGAGTTGAGTTTACTCACACACTCGTTCGACCCCCCCATAGGATTTGAACCCCTGAGTCAGATGGCTGAATTCCTTGACACATGCCTAAGCGAAGTCAAAGCAGATGCAAAAAGTAATTCTGGACAAATCTCCCTATCTTTCCTTATAGACCGATTTTCCTGCCTCCCTGCTGCTAAAAGGACCAAATCCGGTAGAGCCTTTATCTTGGCATTCTTCAGCTTTGTGCTGTTCCCAATCTCATTTGTCATCTTCGACCCTATCATGGCTGTAGTAGCCAGACAAGTTTGTTGTGGGTGGGATTACTCAAACATCATCCTTGCCGAAACCTTCCTCTCTTTAAATCGCTTCAAGAAAAATAAAAATGGAATCTTTAGAGCCTCTAGTAATCTTCTGTATCTGTGGTTCACATCCCATATCAGATAATTTCACATCCGCATGGGTTTCACTGAAATCAGCCCTGATGCACATCCTCTTAAAACCTTTGTCAGAACACATACACGTATTCCTAAGTTCAACTTCATAGAGTGGAAAAACTTCCTTAAAGTTCTAAGACCTGAACAACTCCGATGGCGGCTAAGGTTACCAACGCTGGGCAAAGTCAGATTGGCCTGCGATGACAAAGGTCCAGTCCCCTTGCTAGGATTCACGGGCGCTACTAGGGGTGAGCATGGGCCGGGTGGGCCGGTTCCAGACCTAGACCCTGTACCCGACCCTGTTATAACCGGTTCCCACTTTTTGGAACCGATACCCGACCCTATTTATCTTGGAACCTGTTTTGAAACCGACCCTGTTTTTCGGTCTGGGTATCGGGTTCACCCTGTTTATCCTGTTTTCCTTATTTCCATCAAAATAATGAGCACCTATAAAAGGAGCAATAAATTGCAATGTTAGTCCTCTGAGCAGAAATTGCAAATGCGGAATTCCCAAATGTTAGCAGCTGTGCTCCAAAGTACAGGGATTCGAGAAAATAAAAAAATCCATGGCGGGGACGACTTAGGCTTTCTTTTTTCTGTATGGGAACGCGGAATCGCTATCATCACGAGCAAAGATTGGAATCAACATAAGTTGCTAATTGGGCAGAAGACAAGTTTCACATGATTTCTCTAATACTATGGAATTGGAAGTATGGAATTTTTACTGGTTCAAACTTCCCTTGAAGATCTCAAAAAATGAGAACTAAAGCTTTGCCAGACTTCAGACTAATTAGCAAGATATCTAAAATAATTTCAGCTAGTTAGTAGATCTGGTTCCATCTATAGATCTAAAGAGGTGGAGAACCAGTAGCCAGAGCCAAGATCTTCGCCTCTCCCTGCAATCATTCCAAGACCTTGTTTTGCTGCAACCCCAGTAACATGACCATCACGTGGTCTTCTCCGGAACTCCGCAGCTAGGGTTTGATTCGTCGCCCGCCGCTTCTCTGTGGCCTTCTGAGCACACCCACCACAACACCAACCCAGCTTTAGACATCGGAAGGTTCCAAAGGAGTGCACCATGGAGCGTTGGCGTAAGTAACGGTGGCGGAGGCGGTGGGTTCATGTTTGCCCCGCCGTAGCCTGAGACGACCACAGCGGCTGTGTAGCCGTTGTTTGGCAAAAATAAATCGCCATAAAATACCTAAATCGAGGGAGATTGTCGACAAACCGAGGTGGAGAGATCCTCCTACCTTGTAAACCGGAACAAAAGCACAGTGACGGAGTGAAGTCCTGGGAATAGACCCCGGCGAAGGGCGAGCCGGAGTAGGTTGAGGGAGAGGAGCTTCTTGGGGCTCCGGTACCCGCAAGATCGAGGCTGGCGGGTTCCGATCCGGAAGGGGAAACGGATCACGGTCGATCTGGAGAGTTCGGAGATCGAAGAAGAGGCTGGAAGGCTCGTCCTCAGTTTCCTCCTCCACGCTCCTCCTGGAGGTTGGCGCTACCGCGGCGTCGATGATGGTGAGATATGAAGAAGAAGAAGAAGAAGAAGAAGAAGAAGAAGAAGGAGAGATGAGGAGGTTGTGAGAGGAGGCCGTGAGCAACAGAGCGAACATTGGAGGCGCAGCAGCAAGCGATAAAAGGGAGTAGATTAGGGTTTCATTTTTGTTTAATAATAACTAAAAAATCGGTTCTAAAAACTGGTCCGGGTAGGTATTTACTTAGACCCGGAACCCGGACCGGTTTTAACCGGTTCCCAAATTTTGGACCTGAAACCCGGACCGATTTGAGCTGGACCCGATTCCCGACCCTGTTTTTCGGGTGGGCCGATCCGGGTACCGGGTGAACCCGGTCCGGTTGCACACCCCTAGGCGCTACTGCATACTATCAGAAGAGGGTGATCCGACAGTTTAGGGCGCTACAAGGGATCCCTTCTCCACCACAACCTGGTATCTTTTCTTTTGACATACCGAGCAAGACTCTCATGGAGGAGGAAAAGAAACAATTTGAAGCCAAGGTGACATCCATCATCCGCTCCTTGAAGAATTCGCAAGCCGAAGAAATAAGTTGGCCAGAAAACATGACTCGTGAAGAAAATATTCATAGAGCCACTGCAAAATACATTCAGCACTTTAAAGCGACCAGATGGAGCCTTGTCGAGCCATACGTACCCGAATACATCGTACCATATGTACCTGGAATAGAGCCGTACGTACCCGAAGACATGGGACCGCTGCCATATTCAGAGGATGAGGAGCCCCAGGCTGAAGAAGTGAGTCCATACTGGGACGACGAGGATACCTTAGACCTCAAGCGTCCTAAACTTGAATAAACTATTCTATCAAGTGTAAAATAAGCAAACATTGTGGCACATTCTCATTTCTGTGCGATGCTATTTTGGACACATAAGCATAAATGTGAACATGTTTTGCGAATACATAAAAACTATCGTCAGAAATTACGCTTCTTTTAATTTCATGAATTCTTGTCGGAAAATGATTAAAAGAACTACTTACATGAGGCTAAGGCTCACGAGATAGCCCTTTTTCTCATCTACTGACAAAAAACATGTAACTGAAAGAATTAGCTGCTTCCTTTTTGTCAAAGACAAAAGAAATACTCACTGGGAATCCTTCTGAAATAGGTACACTCTCATCACGGAATTACCAACACATCGTTTCAGAACTCGCCTTAAGACAAGAATGGAGCAACAAGAATTGACTCCGCGTGTGGGCATGCTGGAATCTCAGATGACCGCCCTAGCAACTATGATGGCAGACATCAAGGCAATGCTGGAAGCTACCCAAGCTAAACAAACAACGGGTCATAACCAAAACAACGCAGGTCCTTCTTTTGTACCTGATACAACAGATAAGGAGGTGGCGAGAGATACCTAACATGCAGAGGAGGACATCCATGAACCAAACAGCCGGTCACAACAAAAGGCCTCTCCTGTTGTTATCAACCTCGAGAAGGAGGAGAAGGGGAAGCAGACTGTGAAAACCGAAGCAGAGGCTAAAAGGTTGGCCAAGATCGAGGAGTGCTTGAGCAACCAAGGTTACGAGTTAGCTCGCTTCGACAAAATATCTCATTTTGCTAAGGTAGAGACTCCTCCTGACTATAAGGAGCCGGAGTTCGTAAGAAAGTATAACGGGACAGGCTGTCCCCGTGCCCACCTCAAGTATTACCTGCGCAAGATGGCACACTATTCGGATTACATTCCACTGTTAATGAACACGTTACAAGAGAGTTTGGCTGGTGTCGCTCTGGCTTGGTTCATTGAGCTAGACCTAGAAGATTATGACGGATGGGAGGATCTTGCAGAAGACTTCCTCAGGCAGTACAAATTCAACACGGCTACAGCCCCAATAAGAGAAGACCTTCTACGAATTTCAAAGGCGAGAGGCGAATCAATCAGGACATATGCCCAGAGGTGGCGAACCTTAGCCACCCAAGTGAAGCCATCAATCCCAGAGGAGGAGCTGATTGACTTATTCCTAAAAGCGCTCCCCTACGAGTACTTTGACAGGCTGAACACTTCCGGATGTCAAACATTTGCACACTTGATAAAGGTTGCTGAAAGGTTAGAATGGGCCTTGAGAGAAAGAAGGCCTCATGAAGCTTCTACTAGGAAACAGTATCCCTTGAAAAAGGAGAGAGAAGCCGGGCTTGACATAGCATTTATATCGGATCCCCACAAGCCCAAGCCGTTTGGCAATTCCAATCAGACCAAAGGACGATCGTCCTGGTCGGTACCGAAAGTACAAGAGCCCAGAAGAAGGCAACCCCAGAAGCAATTTTCTCAGCTCCCAAGGCCTTTATCCAAGTTGCTCCCAATGCTGCTAGAGCAACGCCTGGTGGCAAAAGAACCGCCTAGGGTAAACCCTGTTAAATATCCTGGCTTTGACGAAAACCAAACCTATGTCTACCACATGGGTGAGAGATGACATAATGTGGACAACTGTTATATCCTTAAGCTGAAGGTGCAAGCTCTGATTGACAGTCAGATTCTGAAGTTTGATAATATGGCCCCAAATGTACAAGAAAACCCACTTCCAGATCATCAAGCAGTAGGAGCAATATTTGCTGAAGTGGAGGAAGACTGCCTTAAGCTGAAGGTAGATGTACCTAAGCTGACCAACTTGCTAGCAGCCGCTTCGTCATACCCAAAAGCAGGAGAGATCTCTGCTGACGAAAAGAAACCATGCATTGCCAAAATGATGAGCTTAGGGATAATGTCCGATATCACCAATGAAGAATTCAAAGAAATTGAAGCTTCTTTATCTTTGGAAGGAAGCTACTTCATGATCAAAGCTGAGCAGGGTAGCACCTGGGGTATCCCACACGAGAATCTGGTAGACAGTCTCAAGCCGGTCACTCAGTCAGAAGGGGAATTCGAAAAGGATGAACTGGAAGCTAAGAGACGAAGTCTAGCGGACCGCAAATTTATGACCAACGCGATTGAAAAGGGCGAAATTGTAGACAACCTTGGTCAAGATTCTGGAGGGTACAACTTCAAAGTGAAATATTCAGCCCCTCCCAGCTTTTATCAGAAAATTGAGGACATCATACCAGAGACCTCGAAGGATGTAGAAGAACTTTTTTCAAAAAGGCTTGACGACACCGTATCAATGGTCGAAGTCGCTACGACAGTGGTAATCAGATTGGAAGAACTTGATAGCATGAGCAGGGTGAAAGACTACTTAGTCAAGTCTGTTGTGATTCAACTGCCGCAAGAAGAAGCAGACAACACGGCTGGACCGGAGACGTCTTATCAGGCGACTGTAACTATAGAAGTCCCTCCAGTAGAAGAATACGATCCTAAAGCAGTCCATTGGGACTATGGGACTAAAGAAGTAGACGCGGTAATGAGGTCTGGACGATTTTATGCCCCCAGGGAAGGACAATCCGAAAAAAAGGAGGTCTCAAAGGAAGACGCCGAAAAACTCATATCAATCATCAAAACCAGCGAGTTCGAAGTAATAGAGCAGCTGAGGAAGATGCCAGCTCAAATATCCTTGCTAGATTTATTCATCAACTCAGAGAAGCACAAGAACGCACTGTTGAAAATACTCAACGAAGTACATGTCCCTGAATCAATTAACGAGGTACAATTAGAGGACTTTGTGGGGGCGATCCTTTTAAAAGACCAATTGAGCTTCTCTGACGAGGACTTCCCTATGGAAGCAAGAGGGCACAACAAGGCCTTATATATCTCCGCGCAATGTAACGGGAAAAGAGTGGCACATGTATTAATCGACAATGGATCAGCCTTCAATATTTACCCTTTGGCTACCCTAAGAAGGCTGGGAATCAATGAGGAAACGATTAAGGCACCCAAAACGGCTGTGAGAGCTTTCGACGAAATAAAGAAGACTGTGGTGGGTGAGATTGAGCTTGACGTATTCATCGGCCCGACAAAATTCTCTATAAACTTCCAAGTAATGGATCTGCCCAATGCATTCGGATTCTTGCTGGGAAGGCCTTTGATCCATACAGCAGGAGCCGTCCCTTCGAGCTTGCATCAAAAAGTACGCTTTGTAGTGGATGGGAAGGTGATTACCATACATGGAGAAGTCAACCTCCAGATATACCAGAACAGTGCCATTCCCTATGTTGAACCCGAAGTGAAAACAGAAGCAAGCTATCATTCCCTAGAACTGGTAGCCACAGCTCATACCCTGGCAGGGACAAGGTTGAGAACCCCTTACATCTCAGAAGCCAATCTTTTACCAGCTAAGATGCTACTGGCATATGGGTTTGATCCTAGAAAAGGTCTGGGTAAACACAGTCAAGGGATAAATGCCCCCCTGCAGTTAAAAGCTAACCCGCATAGAAGGGGCTTGGGGTATCAGAAGTATCGCGTGAATGAATCTGTCCCGGAAGTAGCAGGCCGAGGCCGAGGCAAAAGCCTGGGACGCCTGGGAGGCCGAAACAACCTGAATAACTTGTTCATCGGTTCTCCAACTTGGAAAGGCAGGTTTCGAATGTTCAATAATCCTTTAAATACCTACTTCAACCAGAACTCCAAATGGTTGTCTGAAGAAGATGTCACTTCATCGATAGAACCAGATCTGACAAATCCTTTTCTTGAAGACAACTCTCTGAATGTCGTCATAGAGTGGCTAAGTGATGAAGCCACTTCCTCTGAGTAAAAAGACTCTCCCCTTGTCTTTAAATACTGCATTTAGAACTTTTTGCATTTTGTCGCATTTTCTTTCCTTATTGTACATATAGGGAAACGCCTTTGGATCTCCGGCCGTTGGTCCAAATAGCACATCTTGTAATGCGACCCATCTTGCATTCAATAAAACCATACATATTTTGTTAAGGACATATGGAACCACGAATCAGCCCAATGATGATACTAGTCTTCTGCACAGAAGCTTGAGGCCTGATTTGCCGTATGACTCCTGATTTCCAAAGAGATTTCCTTGGGGCCAGGATATCCAATGACATGAGGATTAGTCCCGTTTATACCTGTACCTATTTCGAAAAGACTTTCCATGATCATGCATGTCATTCTTATGGAGTACGAACTAACCATACTCATGACATTTCAGGCATATCATCTCAAACATGCATACCAGGTTGTTACGAGATTCGGATTTCTCCAGTAACCATTCTTATAGCATTGAGGAAGATGAAGACGAGAGTTATGCGTCTATCCGCAGAGATTGGAATGCCTTTGAGGAATCGACGCCTCCTACTTCAGAAGAACCAATCATTGTTAATCTGGGAGACTCCGTGAATATCAAAGAGGTCAAGATCGGTGGGCATTTATCCCAAAATGAAAGGCTTGAGTTCACAGAGTTATTGAAAGAATATCAAGACATTTTTGCATGGTCTTACGCTGATATGCCAGGCCTAGATCCTAAGATCGTGGAGCATGCCTTACCCACAGATCCTAGTATCAAACCTGTCAAGCAAGGCAGCAGACGGATGAAGGCTGAGTTGGAGGAAGTCATGAAACTTCTTAGGGTAGGCTTTATTGAAGCTATCCCATACTCAGACTGGATTGCAAATATAGTCCCCGTCATGAAGAAGGATGGTAGAGTTTGGATCTGCGTGGATTACCGAGATCTGAATAGAGCAAGTCCAAAAGATGATTTTCCATTTCCTCACATTGATGTGTTGGTGGATAGCACAGCAGGTTATGAATTGTTCTCATTTATGGATGGATTCTCGGGATACAACCAAATCTTCATGAAACAAGAAGACAAACCGAAGACTGCTTTTACCACACCATGAGGGGCTTTTGCTACAAAGTCATGCCCTTTGGATTAAAAAACGCCGGGGCTACCTATCAGAAGACCATGGTCACATTATTCCATGATATGATCCACAAAGAAATTGAAGTGTACGTCGATGATATGATCGCCAAATCCAAGAAAGGGCAGGATCACGTACAGGTATTAAGAAAATTATTTGAGCGCCTGCGCAAATATAAGTTGAAGTTGAACCCTAACAAATGTGTATTTGGGGCCAGATCTAGGAAGCTTCTTGGGTTCATAGTCAGTAACAGGGGCATTGAGATTGATCCTTCAAAGATTCAAGCTATCCACGATCTGTCAACTCCCTCCACAGTAAGAGAAGTGAGAAGCCTTCTGGGGAGACTGAACTATATTGCCAGATTTATCAATCAGCTGTCTGATGTGGCTAAGTCAATCTTCAAATTGCTTAAGAAAGGCGCGAAAGTAACATGGGATGCTGAATGCAGCATGGCATTCCAAATGATCAAGAACTATCTGATCACACCGCCGGTACTTGTGCCACCAATTCCTAGTCACCCATTGACCTTATATCTGACTATACAGCAAGAATCCTTGGGAGCCTTACTTGCCCAAACAAGCCCGATAGATGGTAAAGAAAGGGCCATCTATTACCTGAGTAAGAAATTCACGCCATCTGAAGCAAAATATGTACCAGTTGAAAGGGCCTGTGTAGCAGCAGTATGGGTACTTCGTAGACTGAGGCAGTATACCCTACACCACCACATTCAGCTCATAACAGAGAACGATCCTATCAAGTACCTCTTGGAGAAACCCGCTTTAATTGAGAAATTAGCAAAATGACAAGTGATGCTGTCTGAATTTGACATCAAGTGCTCTCCACAGAAGTCAGTAAAAGGAAGAGCTATAGCTGACATGCTAGCAGAAAACCCGTCAAACGGTGAGTCTCCTAAGGTAACAAGCACAAAAGATCAAATTCTAAACTTAGCAGAGGACAAATGGGTCATGTATTTCGATGGTGCTGTTAATCTATTAGGAGCAGGCATTGGGGCAGTACTGATATCCCCTGATGATCAACATTACCCTGTGGCGGCAAAAATAACTTTTCCTTGCACCAACAATATCTCAGAATATGAGGCGTGCATTCTAGGCCTACGATTGGCCATTTCTATGAAGATACCTAGGTTGCAAGTTTTTGGAGATTCCATGCTCATCATTCTACAGACACAGGGAGAGTGGAAGACGAAAGATGCAAAGCTCATCCCTTATCATGAATACCTTGAGGAATTAACACTCGAATTTGAAGAAGTGTCATTCGAGTACCTATTGAGATCCCACAATCAATTTGCAGATGCATTAGCCACCCTTGCCTCAATGTTGCAAACAACTGGAGGGTTGGATATAGAACCCCTAAGGATCAATATAGTTGAAAGTCCAGCTTATTGTATGCTAATCAAAGAGGAATTTGATGGGGAATCATGGTATTACGACATCAAGAATTATCTTTCAAAATGGGAGTTTCCTGAAGGATGCCACCCAGGAGACCGGAGATACATAACCAAGATGGCCAGTAAGTTCTTCCTCAGCGGACAAATTCTATACAAAAGGTCATTTGACTCTACTCTGTTGAGGTGCGTAGATGCCAAGGAAGCAAATATTCTCATGAAAGAGATCTATGAAGGAATATGTGGGCCTCACATGAACGGCCACCTCCTCGCCAGGAAGATCATGCGGCTTGGCTATTTTTGGATGACCATCGAATCAGACTGCTGCTAGCATGTCCGGTCATGCCACCAATGCCAAATATATGGTGATAAAATCAAAGCACCCCCAAACGAACTACACCAAATGTCTGAAATTTGGCCTTTCTCTATGTGGGGGATAGACATGATAGGGCTTATTAATCCTGTGGCTTCAAATGGTCATCGCTTCATCCTGGTAGCGATTGATTATTTCATGAAATGGGTAGAGGCCGGTTCTTACAAGAACGTCACTGCAAGAAATGTGGCAAGATTCATCAAAAGAGACATCATCTCCCGGTATGGTACCCCTCAAGCGATCATCACAAATAATGGGTCTAACCTGAACAACAAGATTGTCAATGGTCTATTGGATCACTTTGATATTCGACATCTGAATTCATCCCCCTACCGCCCACAGATGAATGGGGCAGTGGAAGCAGCCAACAAAAACATCAAAAGAATCTTGGCTAAAACAACAGAAAACTACAGGGATTGGCATGAAAGGCTGCCCTTCGCCTTAATGGCTTACCGAACGTCAATCAGGACTTCTACAGGGGCAACTCCCTACAGTCTGGTGTATGGGACGGAAGCTGTTCTACCCGTGGAAGTTAAGATTCCCTCTTTGAGAATCTTGTCAGAAGGTGAACTCTCCGAGCCAGAGTATTCCAAACACAGATATAAACAGTTGAATTTAATAGACGAGAAGCGTCTTAAAGCCATTTGTCATGGACAAACTTACCAGAAGAGGGTAGACAGGACGTTTAATCGAAAGGTCAAGACCAGAAATTTCGAAGTAAATGACTTGGTAATTAAGAAGACTTTGCCGAGTAATATCCATCCGGGAGGTAAATTCACCTCGAATTATGAAGGCCCTACATCATCAAGAAGATTTTCACTGGAGGAGCATTGATTCTTGTAAACTCCGAAGGAGAAGAACTGGGGCACCTTGTAAACTCAGATGCTGTGAAGAAGTATTACCCTTGAAATAAAATCAGATTTCGATTATATGACTCATCCCGGACTGAGCCAAGTCATCATAATAGTCATTGCATAAGCATATCATGCATCCATGCATACATTAGCATGTGTTCAATATTGCAGGACCCAAGGAAGCAAAGCTCTCAATGGCAAATACCAAGAATGTCTGATGAAGACAGCATGCAACAAAACGAAGAGCAGAAAAACTGCAAAGAATGGCATAGGGGCACGCCCCAAAATGAATGAAGCCATTGAGCAGGATTCATCGCCCCAATCAGACGAAGGCATCATCGCCATAGGTCAAAATAGCTGATTTATGTAATCTACACATTGGCATTCAGATGGGAATGCATGATCAAGGAGACCTAACGACGTGGTGGTCAGATTTGCATGAATTTATGGATTCCCATTGGAACGCATGATCAAGGGTAAGGTGTATCGTTCTAATTTTCTGAAATTCGAGAGCGTACACCAACATATTCCTTTTATATTTTTCAGGGATCTCTAGCCACGCTGGGCAGGTAAGTATTCATTTTCCAATCTCTTAGGTTTTAGGACTGTTAGGATGCCCTTCGCTAGAACTTGAAGGCTTCTTGGAATATAACATGCATTCAATTCTCATGACCAGAAAGATGCAGAGTTCTCACAGTCACGACATTGGCATTCATGTCTAGACTTGGAGGTTATCTGAACATGATTGAAATATGCATTGTGTATCATAAATCCCCTTAGAGGGTAAGTTTTGGAAGAAGCAAAATGAACTTTTCCAACAAGAGTTGTTTAAATTGTTCAAAAGGATGTTTCCTCAGACAAGAGGCCAGCCTGATCTAAACATGTCCCATACACATTTGAGAGATGAGTGGAATGGTAAGGATAGCGAGACCTTGACCTACGGGCGTAAGGATTATTCGCAGTGATTACATGGATTGAGACGACGGAAGCATTCGTTTCTCTATCATAAACACTACAGGTAACCATTGATTACCCTTTGAACGGCGGTTTCATTCTTTATCCCTGTCAAGAACCACCCTACTTTGGGGCCAACTGGAGGTATGTCCAGCAGTATCAGGAGGTAAATGGTTAGAAGTTCTCTTACTCAGACTTGCATCAATCTTCGTGTGTTGCTTGTCATTTTAACTTCTATGGTAGTTCAAGTGCTTTAGGATGACGAAAAGCATTCGTTTCTCTATCCTATACACTTTTACCCTTTGTACAACCTAGTTGAGCATATACGTTCGTTTCACAAACCCGTTGGTGATCATTGCATATTCCAAGACGGAAGCGACGTCACTTCAAGAGCAGAAGAGTTCAAAATACAGGATTTGTGAAAAATTCCTAGATTAATGTCTGAATGCTAAGATTCGAGTTGAACATATAGCACACTTATTCAAAAATCCCGGCTCCCAAAAGAAAAGAAAAGGTGGGATTTCGACAAAAGATAAAAAAAAGATGAGAGGAAAATCCGATTCTGGGCATTAAGAAAAAGCAAAGTGCCTGATAAAAGTAAGGCCAATGCCCATCCAAATACTTGTACACTTGTGAACCATGTGTTTGATCTTGTAACTGCCAAAAGATGGCATGATACCTTTGTATATGTCACTAGTGAGATCTGGTTATAAAAGAAAATCCCAAGGGAGCGGGACTGCAAAAGATACTCCCAGATTATGTCACATTCAGATGACGAAAGCATAAACAAGATGTTGACGCCATCTCAACATGAAAGAGATATTCTCTAAAGACAAATGTACGTTTCAAAGACTGACAATGCTCTTCAAAGACTATCAATGCACTTCAAAGACTGAATACGCTCTTTGAACTAGAAGGGGCAAGATGGCGGCAGACTTGCAGTGATCACCAATGTTAAACCTTCGCGTATTCTGAGCAAAAAATAAGCATTTTTTGGTCCCCAAACCTACCTACGTTACAACCCTGAAAAGCCTTTTCTGATTAAGGCACTTGGATTGACATATGGTTTAATGTCTAAGCTTAGCTCGAAGAAATTCGAGCAAGATTATTTCTTTCTCATTTTGCAGGTTTCTTGACTTGTAAACCTGGAGCAGGCGGTGAAGATTTCTCTTCAATAGCCTTGACTTGCACGCAAGTCCCCCTTTGAAAACCGTTGACCAAGCCCAACATTACGGTCCATTGGAAGTCCTCCTGATCGATCGAGGTGTATTCACTGCGAATGATCCTGAATCCTAGACGCGGGTTTGATAGGAAATTCGAGTGCATTCTTGGTAAAAGACCATTATCTCAAAATGGTGAGAAGTCCTTTTTAATGAGAATACTCCAATGGACGTTTTAACCAAATTCTTTTGGGTAATTTCAGATTGTTTGATTCAAACTTTCCTCACAAGGAATTTTTGATCACTTCCGTATATTGGAAGGTGTTTCGGATAACCTCCAGCATCGTAATGCATTCATTGAAATTTCTCATGACTATAATATAAGTCATAAAGTGCTGTCAATTTGACATTAGAGACCATTGATGTGCCTTTGGTAAGAAAATTCTCAGATTAGAGCTTTTGTAAGATCCTTGATGACTTCGGCTCCTAAAATGGCTTGTATCACTCTTGGTGAGAAACGTTTAACATGTCTAAACTTCTGCAGGATGCCTGGAGTACCCAAATCCCAAAACGTCACCTCCAATGTCAAAAGGACAATCTTCGAAATCATCCCTTTGTGAGATTTCAAATTTACAGGTTTGATCTTTCTGCAGGATGCCTAGAGTACCCAGATCCCAGAATGTCACCTCCCATGTCAAAATGACAATGTTTGAAATTATCTCCTTGTGTGAGATTCCAGTATTACAGGTTTGATCTTTCTACAGGATGCCTGGAGTACCCAGATCCCAGAATGTCACCTCCCATGTCAAGAGGACAATCTTTAGAAATCATCTCTCCGTGAGATCCCAATGTTACAGGATACTTGGAATCCCCAAATCCCAGAATAACACCTCACTTGTATGAATCCTAGTTAATTCCTTAGAATATAGGATCGAAAATTTCTGACAAAATCAGCTTTCTGTGAGGTTCTAGGTAACCCCTAAACCCAGAATAGCTCATGTGGTAAACCCTCAAGGTTAGGCACACCTCACTTGTATAAATCCTAGTTAATTCCTTAGAATATAGGATCAAAATGTTCGACAATCCCTAAGAGACTGGGTGCGTCATCCATAGGTTCCTAGTAGAGAGGAGTCCTATTCATGGCCTGATCCACCATACGGATCAAAACCCTGACAATCTCTGAGAAACTGGGTGCGTCATCCATAGGTTCCTAGTAGAGAGGAGTCCTATTCATGGCCTGATCCACCATACAGATCAAAACCCTGACAATCCCTGAGAAACTGGGTGCGTCATTCATAGGTTCATGTCAAGTATAGGAATCCTATTCTGGTACGGCTAAACATACAGGCTAGAGTTTTATCTCCCTAGGATACTCAAAAGACGAGTCCCTAGGTATTCACTAGAACCCGCTATACACCGCGCATGCCGCACGAACATCAGGCAGGTGATCAACAGGTAAGCAACAGGTGAGCATCTCTATCCCGTCTCTCTTTCGCATTAGCCAAAGTAGAACAAGCAGAGCGTTCACCAACAAGGCAAGAAAGATTGAATATCAGGATTTGTTTTTCTTTTCCCCAATCGAGTCGGTCTAGACTCAGGTGTCACCTATCTTTGAGAGAAACCTCTCACGAGATTCTTCTCAAAGAGGGGCAGCTGTTGACACCTAATTTTTGACCAAGTCTTTTTGCAGTTATATTTTGAAAAATCACAAAAAATCCATAAAAAGTCAAAAAATTACAAAATCAACTTTGGTGGCCTTGGCCAAGCCCAATGAACCATTCTTGACCAAAAAATAAATTTTCATATTTTTCACATTTTTTAGTATTTTTTAGAAAATAGAAAAAATACTCAAAAAATCAGGAAAAATAGAATTTGAGGTCACAAAAATATGAAAAAATAGCCAATATTTTTATTTTTAATCCCTTGCATTTTTGACCTCACAAAAAATTCGAAATCAGATTCAATTATAGGTGTTCCCTTGTAACCCGTACTATTGAATCTGAGAAAAAAAATATCAATTGAGTCATTTAATTTGAAATTTTAGCATTTTCTAGGATCTTGACATTCAATATAATTGTCCCCTATTTCAATTTGACCTAATTGTTCGAACAAATTGCTCAATTGCAAACTTAATTGCATTTTAGTCCTTGAATTTGAGTATAATTGAAATTACTTTCAATTCAAGGGCTATCATTACAAATTGAACATGCTGCCCAATGATTTTTACCATTCTGAATCGATTGGGATAGGTAATTTGGCCCAATTTGGTCATTTGAACCTTCAATTGAAAAATCCCTAATTTTGCAATTAAATAGAAATTTGAGATTTTTATAGAAATTGAGGTGAAATTTTGGGCAAAACCACATTTTTAGATAAAATCCATGCCCTAAATTCAATTCTGAAATTTAATTGCAAAAATTCCCAAAGATTTGGATTAATTTTGAAAATCCCAAATTGGAACCGGTTCGGACCGGTCAGACCGCCGGTCCGACCGGTCGAACCGGTCTGCTACAGTGTTTTTTCTTCCCCGGGAGTCTGCGCAAATGAACAGTAAAATGCCGAGCTTTGATAGCCAAATTGACGGACCAATCGGCGATGATTGAAGACACACTTGTGGGCGTTTGATTCCTTAAGACGTTTCCCGTCGATTGACACCAACAGCGCCACTCGGAGTCGCCGGAGGGGAGAGTAATCGAACAGTCAAAATCGTGAGACCTGCGAAAGTCAACATTTAGCAAAAACAGGTTGAATGTGTGCCAAATTCGTGAGAAATGAAGCTCGCCGGGAAACCAAATGAACCTTGGCAAATTACCCATCCTCCCCGACGCCGATTGGACCTAAAAAACACGTGCTGCCACGCGCCATCGGAGTCGGTTGAAACTCCTCGATGCGGCGCAAAATTCTTGGAAGCTATATAAGCCTCGGAGAGCCTTTCAGTTAAAAGGAGAGCGAATTCAGTTGAAAAAGAGAAAACGGAATCGAAAGAAAGTGAAAGGGAGAGAGAAAGGGCTCGTCCTCCAACCACCATTGTCGAGGACTGAGCTCGAATTCACAGAGCGGCGATCAGGCCTTTACAGGCTAGACCAGAGCTCGCGAAGATCATCAGGAGGCCGCCTGTGCTGAGGGGAAGCTATCGCCATCGACCGCGCAGCCCAAAACTGCAAGAACAGGTAATCCCGAACTTCGAGTTCGAGCTCTGGTCTTCAATGGCGAACCTTGATTTCGGTTTCAATCTTTGTGATTCCCGTATGCGTTTCATCCCTTAGACATCACTGACCATATTCGCATCTTGATTTTGCATCGATTTTGCCTGAGCACCTTGAATCGAGTTTTCAAACTTAGCTTCCATAGCCGACCACTGTTCATACTTGCCTAGCCCAATCTAGGCCGCGCGGGCTCAATCGGAGCCCGAGGTAAGCCTTCTGCACCTCCTGCCATGTCAATCTGTGGATGAATTGATCTGATTTCGCGTGACCTATGTGATTGAGCTTCCATGGCCGTACTTGGCAATTCGCACGATGTTCTCGATTCTGTGAATAGGCTGCTTCGATTCTCAGATATGTTAAACTAGAGATGATCGCGAGTTGATTGCCGTTGGTCTCACGTGATTTCATCAAGATCTCACCGTACGATCATCGCCGGAGATCCTCAGCCGTCCTTTCCGCCGGGGTCGAGAGGTTGAAGACGAAGCTGACGTGGCGTGGTCAATAAGTCAAAGTTCCATGTGTCACAATGCGATTAGTCCACGTGGATGTCGAGTCAGCTCTACCGTTAGTCCGTTAGGGCGAGTCAGCATAGATCGGACGGTCTAGATTAATCGAGTCCAACAAATGGTGACCGTCCGATTAATAATTGGGATTATTCGGAAATAGTTTTTAAACGGAAAATCAAATTGAATCAAAACGGTGTCGCATAGGATAATGGGTGGACGGCGTGGTTTAGGCTAGCAGGATCGAACGGCTCAAATCAAGTCTCAGTTTCTAATCGTGGCCGTAGGTTTTAGTAAGTTGATCAAACGGCTCAGGTCGAGTCTTCACTTAATCAAGACCGTAGGCTCTAGTAATCAGATCCTGCGATCGTGGATTAGCCGCGTGGTGCAATGAGGACCCTTGGATCGAGTTCTGAAAATTGCTTAAAGTTAGGGTTTGGGTCAAGTGGACGACCAACCCTAATATTTAAGATTTTCAGTTCTCATCTGTTGACACCTGATTTTTGATCAGTCTTTCATAGTTTATTTTTAAAAAATTCATAAAAAATATATAAAAAGTTAAAAAAATTAAAAAATCATCTTTGGTAGCCTTGACCAAGCTAAAGGAACCATTTTTGATAAAAAAATAATTTTTCATATTTTTTAATATTTTTTAATATTTTCCAAAAATAGAAAAATACATGAAAAATGAAGAAAAATAGCGTTCGATGTCGTAAAAATATAGAAAAATAGTCAATATTTTTATTTTAATTTCTTTTACATTTTGAACTCATAAATAGTCAAAATTTAAGTTCAATTGCATGTGTTTCTTCACGACGCATAGAGTTGAATTTGGCAAAAAAATGTCATTCGAGTATTTTAATTTGTAAATTTCTACATCTTTTTTAGTCTTGACGTCCAATTAGATCGACCACCATCTACAATAAATGCCCCTTGCTGAATATTTTCGTTTTTGTTTCACATGATTTCATGGTGTAAAACGCCGAGTGGATCCCCAAATATAATCGGGTCGGCATGAGCTCGATAGCTCGTCCAAGACCAAACCAGGGCACGGCGAACCCCATGTGAGTACTCTCGAACTCCTTCGATGCTTCCTAATGCTTTTCTTAGGTTAGATCGTGTGTAGAATGGCTAGGACAGCTAAATCATTCTTGAGCTGTGATTGATAAATAGGACATTACTAGGAATGCCATGTGATTTATTTGCATATCTAGATTCCTTGAGTTGGGCATTTTATTACTGATTGTGATTGCTAGGATAATCACTCTTATCTACATGAATTTCTAGATTTAGGGTTCATACCTTACTCATCCGCATGAATCTCAGGCTAGAAAATTTAGTCAACTTAGGTACCGAAAGGGCGTCAACTCTGACAGTTGGTGTAACTAAGTCCCCGAAACCATTTCTCTGGTTCTCGCAGAATTGAATAGAAACTCCCAACTATTCGATTGGGTGGTCCAATCATACCCTAAAAAAATGATTGGTGGCGACTCCATGGCATGCACACTTAGCACATGTCACTAGACCACACTGAAAGTCGATCACGCATACCTCCGTTGCGATTTGGGTAATGGGCCTTGGGAGAGGCCCGCGTCCGACCAGACAGGACGGCCCATTAGCCCTCGAGAGCCCGACAACCTCAAGAGGGTCGCGACAGACTGGCGACTCCGCTGGGGACTGGTTCTTAACCATTTAGTGGACTTGAGCCGATTAAAAAGTTGATTGATTCTTCTAACCTAATTTTATGCAGATGCTCTCGAAAGTGAGGTGTATATGCTAACGAATGTGTTAGATGTTTTTGTAGACGGGAGAAATAAGGGGTGAAGTGCTTGTTAACTTTGTTTTATGCAGGCAAGAGTTTTGGATGTATGATTGTGTGGATGTTTATATTGAAGCGGTGATTGTTAAATAAAATGCATGTCTTTTGCTTTAGCACGACACAATGAATACACACAATTGCGCCTAAAACCCCAGGCGCCCTCTTTAGGAACACAATAGAAGGAATTGAAAATGGAATCTCCGTGAGGAAAAACATGGGGTAATCCACTTTTCAATTCCGCTCACTTCGAACTATGGATTGAGTCCCAATGCAACGATAGTTGTGCAATGGAATCGGCTCTTCCCAGAATTCGAGGTGAGAACCTTGGCTTTAGGTAACAAGCCCTATCTTTTGATTTTTAGGAGTTTTCCCTCACTTGTCTCATGCGTTTGTCTATGGAAGGTTAGTATACCTAACACTGCTAAAAATACAGAGAAGCTTGATTTTCTCTTAAGTTTGGTTGGTAAGACTTTTCTATCCCTCGAACTTGTTACAGCTCTTAATCATTATATTCATTGCATAATTCCAGTGATTAGATTAAATGCCATTTTGAGGATAGATAGGTGTGTTTTCCTCCCAATGTTCTTGATGGAAGATGAAGATGGTGTCATCCCATTACGAGCGCCAAGTGGACAAGAAGAGCCTGCTATGGACATCATTGAGGTATCATCTAATGAAGATGACGATTTGGAATAGGTGATCCTGAAGTCACGTCTCAAAGATCGAAACTGGGGCATCTCTAAGTATTAAGATCACATTCCTTTGTTTTAATTTTCATTTCTGGCCTTCTTGTATAGGATTTATTTTGCTGAGATCCTCTCTATCTGATCCCTTATATTGATTGTATTAGGGATCTATTTGTGTTTATATACATTCAGATTGAAATTTGTTGTATTTCTATTGACTTGTCATTGGAATGTGATAGTGGCATTTCTTCTAATCACTCGAATACTCCAAAATCAATTTTATAATTCCTTTGGATGAAATTGAAATTGGAAGTCTTATACAACCTTTTGGCCGTATAGGGCAATACAATCCCAATTTCGCCAGAAGGAACTATAAACTTGAATTGGTTCATGCATGTTTTGCATCATTGGTAATCCACAATAATTGATCAAGAGTATTCGTGTTTTTCAAATTTAATGAAAAGATAGATATCCAAATTACTCTCGTTCTTAGCAAACGGCTTTAATTTGGATACCGTATCTTCAATTGAATTTAAAACACATCGTAATTGTGTACTTTTGAACATTCCATTGATTTTCTTGGAATTGATCAAAGGCGATTATCGTGAATTACATTCCTTTCAATGATATGCTTTCCTTTGAGGAATATTGATAAAAGCTTTTGCACAAGTCCAAAACCCTTGTAAAAGCTCTTATCCCTATTAATCACAAGTAAGCATAAAATTGAAAGGATTTATGCTTTATTTTTCAAATTCTTTCTTCTGATTCTGCCTTTTCATTTGAAACAGGTTAAAAACAAGTAGAGAAGAGAAGTCTTTTTGTGGATAATCGCGGTGGGAGGTTCCTTTATCCGATCATAAGCAAGATTAAAAAATCAAGATGTACACGCTCGAATCATCAATGTCAAAGCGCAGCTTGCCTAGGTTGAGAGTGGTCAGGTGTTCGAGAAAGTCAGCCATACAGAAGTTGAGACACACACATTAGAGCTTTCATTCATTTCGCTCAATCGAGGGACCTTAAAAGCAGATCATACAAATCATCGGGGTGGAAACATAAAACCGCAATGAGCCCTAATTAGCATCACAAAGGAACCAAGTTGGCCCTCCATATTATTGATGCTTTGCTTATACTCACCACCTCGAGACTCGAGATCTGCAAGCTTAAGAAGAAGGCGTTTACATTCCCCTTTAAGCTCGGCAACCTTGGTCCCGTGATCTTCGGCGGCTATTTCCAGGTCCCGAACTAGTCCTCTCCCATGGGCTATATCCGCGGTAATGCTGTCAAGCCTTTCTTCCTGCCACTCACATTGAAACTTCAACACGACATTACGACGGTCGTGCTCATAGGTGGTCAGGGATAAGGCCAAGCGCTCCACCAAATTTCCCCTCTCGCGAAGCAACATCGAGACTCGCTTGTTGGCGAACTCAACAGCCTTTCTGTGACTATCGGCCACAAGGTTGGCCAACACCAAGCAGTTGGACCGATCCTCATAGCGAGCTCGCAAAACGTGAGCCACGGTAGCTTTTCGATGAGCGACACGGTAAGTCTCTAAAAAGTTTATAAAGAGGGTTGGGAAGATTCTATATTCCCTCTCTAAATTAGTGCCCTCGATGGAGGTGGTGTCTATTTCCACGAGCAAAATGCGGATTTCATCTTCAGTTTCTGGGTGATCGGCTATATGAGCATAGCCTCGACCGAGGAGGTTATAGAGTTTTTCCCACTGGGCCAAAATTTCGGCCGAGAAAGCGCAAATAGGAGAGGAGGTCATTTTCGTTGGAGTGAGGGAGAAGAAGATGAGTGTGGTAGAGTGATTAAAATAAGAAAAGGCAATTATGTAAGAGTGTTAATCTTCTCTGCATTAACTCCTCCTTTTATAGCAACTCGAGAATGAAGAAAGGCACAGCAATAATGCTCGTGGAGCCAAGTTAATTGGGTAAAGCAGTGGTGGCTCTTTCGGTGAACCATCAGATCTGTCCCAGTCCGCGATTTCAGGCTTGATAAACCTAAAAAAGTTGTAAAAAGATATGTCGGTGTCACCATATTAAAATTGAGCGGGAGTTAAGCGCAACTATCGAAAAAAGTTGCGAAAGGATTTGGCGGTCCCATCATATTAAAAAACTGAGCAGGAGGCGAGCGTTGTTCCACCTTTTTGAAAATAAGTGGGAGACAGACATGGATATCGAGAAAAGGAAATCGATTTGGTGTCCCTCCACGTTGAAAAGAAGAAAGAAGACGACAAAGCGGGAAATACGAAATCTTGGGAGCAACGCTTGCTTGACGATCTTCATCCATGTTTAAAGAACGTTTCATGGGCATACAGAACCACTCAAAAGAAAATTTAGAGAGAGTGAGCATACATGAGAGAGTAGAGAACCCTGAGTGAGCAAAAATTGATCGAACATTTTTCGATCCAACATGTTTGAGGGTTACCATCAGTTGCTAGAGGCGACTGATCCAAAAATCTCAGAAAATGAACTACTGAGAGATCTCGAAGATTCCAGGATGGCGTCTGGTACCAGAACCACAGAACCCAACCCTTTCGGCAACGAAGTTCAGGATCTCAACAGCGACGACAACAGCAGCAGCGATGGTCAATCTCGGAAAAGGAAACTTCGCCAGTGCCACACTCAGAATGAAATCCAAGAGCTTGAAGCTTTCTTTAGTGAATGCCCTCTCCCGAACATGAAACAAAGAAATGAATTGGGCCAGAAGCTAGGGATGAAACCTTTGAGGGTCAAGTTTTGGTTTCAAAATAAGCGAGCCAAATTGAGGGCTCAACACAGACGTCAAGAACTTGCGATTCTAAAGGAGGAAAACGAAAAGCTTCGAGCGGAGAACATGAGGTATAAGAAAGCTCCCAGCACTATCGCTTGCCTTAATTGCGGTGGCCTTATCACTCTCGGCGAAATGTTCCTTGATAAGCCTTATATGAGGATTGAAAATGCTCATTCACCACCCCACTCCCTCGAACCATCTTCGATACAATCGGATTTTGTTGGAGATATGCATGAACAAATCAATTCTACGAAGTCAATATCGATGCCTTCTAAAGGATGTGATATGCGTCACCATGATTGGAGTTTCCTTAACGATGAGCTTACTATCACGACCGACCAATCCAAAGCTGATGAATTCCCTCCACAACAATTTCCGGCTCGATCAAATTCTACTGGAAATAGGCCAGAGAGCAATAGCCAAGTTGTCAACACTGTTCCGGGTCGCAAGAAGACGAGGGTCAATTGGTCCCCCGAGCTTCATCTCAAGTTCCTTAGTGCGGTTCAGCAACTAGGGATCAACTCAGCATATCCAACGCGCATACTTGAGATCATGAACATACCAGGACTCACTAAAGATGGAGTCGCGAGTCACCTCAAGAGCTACAGAAGGGCGCTAAGACAGCGCCACACAGCACTGAACCTGAAAGAACTCAACTTGTGCCTAAACACTAGGCATGGCTATAACTATAATTCCCCTGAAGTAAGAAATACCCTGCCGAATCTAGGCACCGACCAAGCTGGTAGCAGCACCATCGACTACTTGGGCGCTAATCAGAATATTCCCCCGAATCATCTCAGCACCCCTCAAGAGTATATGCCACAAGTGCAGCAGGTACGAACTCCTTGGTTTGAGAAGCAACTTTTCGCTAGTGCTCTTCCTATCCCCGATCAACATATTGCGCCTAGTGTTCAAAGATCTGCCCGGCTTGGGCATATGATTTCGGAAGATCAAGCGGGCGGATGCTTTGAGGATTTTTGTTTCTCCCATTCCCAAATGGAATGTGCTTTTGATAGTGAACCGATCAATCATCCTCTTATAATCTCGAGCAACGACGAAGGTTCTAGCTCGAAGAATCAGATCGCTCACAACAGAAACAGGAATCCTTCAACGCCAAGCGATGATGGTCAACCCGAATATCAGTTGCTCGAAGAATCAAAAGATTTCCTTGATGAGGAGCTCCATATCTGGATTGATCAGTTTAAAACTGATGGACTTATGAAGTTATGATCCAAAATGACGATTATATGTCTGATTCATGGTGTAGCTGGCTGATCACCGAGAATCCTCAAGGGAACTAGGCACATGTGAATGGATGTATCATTAATCTTTCTGTCATAAAGTCTTCCATGCAAGATAATCTTCCTTAATGCCTAGAGTTAATCTGGGGCAGCGATCAGTACTACCTGCGAGCATCATCATGCTTGAGTACGACAATCCCTTGTTAGATTAGAGTCGAGGCGAATCAATTGAACGCCACGAAGAAAAACATTTAAATGCTTCACATAGGAAAATGCGAGCAAAAGCCCGAGCGAGCTCAAAGACGGTTAGCTCTGTATCGTTCTAAGGGACCTTTAGTCGTTATGAACTCTAAATTGAGCTTGTTTCATTCTCGATGGGGGTCGCTAACTGCTTCAAGAATTTTATAACAAAAAACGAACCAGTTAGGGACGCCAATAGTGCTTTGTCCTGGTAGTCAGTGAACTGGAAGTGGTACGAAACGTCAGGAGTTCGATCTCAGGATTGAAAAATCATTTTATCAGTTTGTCTATCACCCGATGAAGTTCAAAGAGATTCGACGCAGATGACTATAGAACTTGGGGCAATTCGAAAATCATCGATTCATTTTCATCAAGCGGCGAAGTTGGTATTGTAAAATGTGAAGCACGCAAATGACAAATCCGAAGCAGAAGGAGATGAATCATGATTCGCTTATCCAAGGTCGGGATTTCAACCTTCGACTAAAGCCAAATCTAGGATGAGTTTTTGATCTTGCCCACTCGACAAAACCCATCTCCACTGAAAATGGGGGCAAACCATTCCTACATCTGGAAAGCATGTCGAAGCCGAAGACATCAAATTCATCGTTTGATCCGTGGGGCAAGTCCCCGAAGCAATAGTTATCATCCGCAGAGCGTAATGGAATCCATCCTTTCAATGTAAAACACATTTGGCCGCGGAGCCACCCATTTGGTAAAAAGAACGTATCGTTCCTAAATGATTTTCAATCAGATGCGGGGATAATGTTCTCTTATTTTCCTCTCAGGTGATGAACAGAGATGAGGCACCCAAGAAGCCATGCATTCAAATAACAAAACAGTGCATGAAACACGCCCAAAAAGATGAATGAATCTCCTCCGACGTAAATCCTCGAGGTGGATTCGTTGCCCAACCAGACGAAGAAATCATGGCCACAAGCTTGAGGGCCGGCTTCTACAATCCGCACATTGGCATGCAGAATGAAATTCAAATCAAGAGTAAAGTAGTATCGTCCCAATTTGTTTTGAATTTGGAAACCCAAAATAATGCTTAATATTTATCCTTGGCAGGAGCTCGCCATCAGGGCACACATGTAAGTTTCATTTTTCTCCAAAAACCAAGAAGTCGAAAGAACTTTAGAACACCCAACAATCTTGTGTTACTATGTGAAGTGCAGATTTTCACAACCCTTGTACACTCGTTGGAGCATATGACCAAGGGTAAGATGTATCGTTCCAATTTTTGTAAAGTTTTAGAATATACAATGACATATCCCTTTTATATCTCCAGGATCTCCAGCCTCGATGGGCAGGTAAGTATCCCTTTTCCCAATTCATTGGAGATTAAAAACTTTCAGAATTAATTCGATTCTCACATCTAAAAAGACATAGAATTCTTACTTCATTGACATTCATGTTTTAAAACATGAGATTGTCTGAACATGAATTACACATGTATGGTGCATCATAAAATCCCTTTGAAGGATAAATCTTGATGAAATGAAATGAATTTTTCCAATAAGAGTCGTTTGAACTGTTCAAAAGGGTATTTTCTCATAAGAGAAGCGAGCCTAATCCAAACACGTCCCATACACACTTGAGAGATGAGGAGATTGGAAATGATAGCGAAACCTTAACCTATGGATATAAGGGTCATTCGCAACGATTACATGGATCGAGATGACAGAGGCATTTATTTCTTCATTCCAAACACTACAGATGCCCATTGAGAACCCCATTGAACGGCGATTTTCATTCTCAACCCTGTCAAGAACCACCCCACATTGGGGCAAATGAAGGTTAGTCCAACAGTATCAGAAAGTAAACGGTTAGAAATTTTCTTGCTCGGACTAACATAAATCTTTGTGTGTTGTTTATATGATAATCCAAGTGTCATAGGATGACGAGAATGATTCATTTCTCTATCCTACACACTGTTATCCTTTGCACAACCAAGTTGAGCCAGCAAATTCATTTCATCAACCTATTGGTGATCATTGCATATTCCAAAGCAAAGGCAACATCACTCTAGGAATGGAAGCGTGCCAAAGTTTAAGTTGCATATCTAGCATGATTGCCGAAAATCCTAGCTCCAAAAGAAAAGAAAAACACGGGATTAAAAAAAGGGGGAAAAGAAAAATCCCTAGACATCAAGAAAAAGCAAAGTGCCTGGTAAAAAGCAAGGCTGATGTCTATTCAAAATATCCCCAGTAAAGTCTAGAGAGACGATGAAAAGACCCTGCAAAGGAGTTAGATCAAGATGACTACTCTCCAAATGTTGTCGTGCTCAAATTGCAAACACACAAACAGACGGTCTCTTAATGTAACAAGAGACGCTTTTAAACATCCTTGTGCGCTCTAAAAGAGGAGTGTACACTTCAAGAAATGGAGATGTTCTTCGAAGGACATGTGGCAAATTTGCAATGATCACCAATGTCAAACCCTTCACAATTTCTGGGCAAAAAATAAGCCTTTTTCGGTCCCCAATCCTTCCAATGTTACAACCCTGAAGTAGTCTTATCTGACTAAGACACTTGGGTTAATGTATAACTTAGCTCAAAGAAGTACGAGCAAGACTATTTCTTTCTCATTTTGCAGGGTTCTTGACTTGTAAACCCGGATCAGATAGTGAAAAATTTCGTTCAACGGCCTTGACTCAAAAGTGAGTCCCCCTTGGAAACCGATATCCAAGCCTAACACTACGGTCCCGTGAAAGACCTCCTGATCGGTCGAAATGTATGCGTTGCGAATGATCCTGAAACCCAGGCACAGGTCGGTAGGAAATTGAGCACTTTCCCTATTAAAGATCATTATCACAGAGCAGTGAGGAGCCTTCTTGGGTGAGAAATACTCCAATGGATGTTTTGAGCAAACTCTTTTTGAAATTTTCAAATTGTTTGATCTAGAGTTTCCGTGCAAGGAATTTATGATCACATCTGTATATGGCAGGAATGTTTTGGATAACCTCCAACAATCAAAATGCACATTTCATGACTAAAACTTAAGTCGTAGAATTTTGTCAGTTAGACAATTATTGTCTTCCCAAAGATTACTAATATCTTCTTGGCGAGGAAAATTTTTTCAGGTCTAAGCTTTCTGCAAGACTTTTGGCCACCCCAAAGACTGGGTGCGTCATCCTTAGGTGAAGCCTTTTAGTAGGCAAATCTTTTCTAAGACCGATCCACAGAATGATCGAGTCTCCGACTAGCCCCGAAGAGCGTACTAGCCCCGAAGAGCGGGTACGTCATCCTTTGATTCATATCAATTTGGAATCTCATAAATGGTAGAAACCGCCTGAAGGGTCAACTCAATGGTAGAAACCGCCTGAAGGGTCAATCAATGGTAGAAACCGCCTGAAGGGTCAACACAATGGTAGAAACCGCCTGAAGGGTCAATGTATGGTAGAAACCGCCTGAAGGGTCAACCAATGGTAGAAACCGCCTGAAGGGTCAAAACAATGGTAGAAACCGCCTGAAGGGTCAATGTATGGTAGAAACCGCCTGAAGGGTCAACCAATGGTAGAAACCGCCTGAAGGGTCAACTCAATGGTAGAAACCGCATGAAGGGTCAATGAATGGTAGAAACCGCCTGAAGGGTCAAAGGACTGGTAGAGACCGCCTGAAGGATCAACCCAATGGTCCGATCCACCATACGGATCAAAACCTTGATGAATCCCGAACGCGGGATGAGTCGTTTTCCCTAATAAGCCTTACATTAGGCAAGCCATTTCTAGTTTAGTCCACCACACGGATCAAAACCCTTGGCAAATTCCCAAATGTGGGATGCGTCTTCCTTAGGTTCCTATCAGTTAGGAATCCCATTATGGTTTGACCTACCATACAGGTCAGAGCTTAACATCCCCAGGACACTCCGATGACAAGTCCTTAGGAATCTACTTGAACCCATCAGACACAGCAAATGCCGCAAGCATTCGGCAGGTAAGGGGCAGGGAAGTCTATCTACTCCTTAACTTTCTTACATCATATCAGGGAATTGAATGAGCACATCTCTTTTTAAGGAAAAGCACACATTGATGGGCATGAAAATTGGATGTCATGATTTCTTTTCTTTTCCCAGTCGAGTTGTTCGGAACACAGGTGTCACCTTGTCTTTGAGAGAAACCTCTGACGAAATTCCTCTCAAAGAGGGGCAGCTGTTGACACCTGATTTTTGATCAGTCTTTCATAGTTTATTTTTAAAAAATTCATAAAAAATATATAAAAAGTTAAAAAAATTAAAAAATCATCTTTGGTAGCCTTGACCAAGCTAAAGGAACCATTTTTGATAAAAAAATAATTTTTCATATTTTTTAATATTTTTTAATATTTTCCAAAAATAGAAAAATACATGAAAAATGAAGAAAAATAGCGTTCGATGTCGTAAAAATATAGAAAAATAGTCAATATTTTTATTTTAATTTCTTTTACATTTTGAACTCATAAATAGTCAAAATTTAAGTTCAATTGCATGTGTTTCTTCACGACGCATAGAGTTGAATTTGGCAAAAAAATGTCATTCGAGTATTTTAATTTGTAAATTTCTACATCTTTTTTAGTCTTGACGTCCAATTAGATCGACCACCATCTACAATAAATGCCCCTTGCTGAATATTTTCGTTTTTGTTTCACATGATTTCATGGTGTAAAACGCCGAGTGGATCCCCAAATATAATCGGGTCGGCATGAGCTCGATAGCTCGTCCAAGACCAAACCAGGGCACGGCGAACCCCATGTGAGTACTCTCGAACTCCTTCGATGCTTCCTAATGCTTTTCTTAGGTTAGATCGTGTGTAGAATGGCTAGGACAGCTAAATCATTCTTGAGCTGTGATTGATAAATAGGACATTACTAGGAATGCCATGTGATTTATTTGCATATCTAGATTCCTTGAGTTGGGCATTTTATTACTGATTGTGATTGCTAGGATAATCACTCTTATCTACATGAATTTCTAGATTTAGGGTTCATACCTTACTCATCCGCATGAATCTCAGGCTAGAAAATTTAGTCAACTTAGGTACCGAAAGGGCGTCAACTCTGACAGTTGGTGTAACTAAGTCCCCGAAACCATTTCTCTGGTTCTCGCAGAATTGAATAGAAACTCCCAACTATTCGATTGGGTGGTCCAATCATACCCTAAAAAAATGATTGGTGGCGACTCCATGGCATGCACACTTAGCACATGTCACTAGACCACACTGAAAGTCGATCACGCATACCTCCGTTGCGATTTGGGTAATGGGCCTTGGGAGAGGCCCGCGTCCGACCAGACAGGACGGCCCATTAGCCCTCGAGAGCCCGACAACCTCAAGAGGGTCGCGACATCATCTTTATCCAAAATGACGACTTTACCCATCCGATGGTAAAATCACTCTTAAATTCCAGAAAAATCCTGGAAATTCCCGAAAAATAGGAAATTGATTGGATTGATGGCCAATCTTATTTCCCCCGTCTTTTGACTTCCCAATTCATCTAAAATGGCAGATTTACCCTTTCGAGGTGAATTATCCCCGAATTGTTCAAAATTACGATTCTGCCCCTCATGGGCGAATCATGTCCAAATCACTCATAATCCTTGATTGATATTTCTCTAGGCTAATAGGGCCTCATTAGGGATGCCATGCTACTTTCATGTGTTTTATCCGCATGTACTAGATCCTTGATTTGCGCATTTACCTTTAATGATTGTGAGAGATAGGGTAGCCAATCTCATCTGCGTGAACTCCTAGATTTAGGATCTGTACCCCACTCATCTGTATGAAATCCTAGGATCAGATAAACCATTCAGCTTAGGTACTGAAAGGGCGTCAACTCTAGCAGTTGGTGTAACTAAGTTCCCGAACCCACTTCTCTGGTTTCCGCAGAATCGAATAAACCACTCCCAACTATTCGATAGGGTTTCCGATCGTATCCTCCACGAAACGATTGGTGGCGACTCCTTGGCATGTATATTTATCACATGTCACTAGACCACACTGAAGGTCGACAACGTATATCTAGCAGTTGCGATTTGGGTAATGGACCTTGGGAGAGGCCCGCGTCTGATCATGCAACATCGGACGGCCCATTAACCCCTCGCCACACCAAAGATGGCGCTCGAGAGGGTCGCGACAGCTTAATCTAAGCCGTAGATTCCAGTCAGATCATCCGATGGTTGTGGACTAGCCACGCGGTTTAATGAGGGCCGTCGGATCAAATCCGATTAATTCGAAAATAAAAAAGACGGATACTGCGTCGTTTTGGTCGTGGGTCTCGCGGGTCCGGGTCTGGGCCGGGTCCCGACCCAAGTGGGTCGGGTCGACCCGGTCCGATTTTTTTTTTTAATAAAAAAAACTTCAGAAAATGATTTTAAAAAATAAAAAAAATCTGAAAAATCCCAGAAAATCCAAAAAATGCTAGAAAACCATAGAAAATCCCAAAAAATATAGGAAAATTGTGGTAAAATCCTAGATATTCCAGAAATCCCCAAAAATTGAGGATTGACCACAGACAAGTGGTCAACCCTATTTTTGGGGTTTCTTATCCGTTCTTCCGAGAATTGACGATATTACCCTTTAGGGGTAAGTCGCCTCTGTTGTGTAAGCGAGATAAAGTCGATAATGCCAAGGTAAGAATTAGGGTCGGTTAGGCGGCCAATTCTTGGGCTTGGGTTTTCGAATCCCGTCCATTTTCTCAAAATGACGATTTTGCCCCCTCAATGGGAAAATCATCTTTTCCATTCCAATCGAGTCCTGAAAATTGCTTAAAATTAGGATTTGGGTCAGGTGGGTGCCCAACCCTAATATTTGAGATTTTCAGTTCTCATCTTCTTCTAAAATGACGATTTTACCCATCCAAAGGTAAAATCACTTTTAAATTCCAAAAAAATTCTGAAAATTCCCGGAAAATAGGAAATAGAAGGATTTTATTGTCAATCCCATTTCCACCATCTTTCGACTGCATATTTCATCTGAAATGATGATTTCTCTCTTTCTGAGGTAAATTGTCCCCAAATTTCTCAAAATTACGATTCTGCCCCTCATGGGCGAATCATGTCAAATCATTCCTGAACCTTGATTGATACTTCTCTAGGCTAATAGAGCCTCATTAGGGATGCCATGCTGCTTTCATGTGTTTTATCCACATGTTTTGGATCCTTGATTTACGCATTTACTTTTATTGACTATGAGTGATAGGATAGCCATTTTTGTCTGCATGAACTCATTAGAATTAGGATCCGTATTCCACTCATCTGTATGAAAATCCTAGGGTTAGATAAATCATCAAACTTAAGTGTCGAAAGGGCGTCAACTCTAGCAGTTGGCGTAACAAAGTTCCCGATCCCGTTTCTCTGGTTTCTGCAGAATCAAATAGATCGCCCCAAACTATTCGATATGGTTTTCGATTGTACCCTCCACGAAACGATTGGTGGCAACTCCTTGGCATGTACACATATCACATGTCACTAGACCGCACTGAAGGTCGACCACGTATATCCAACCGTTGCGATTTGGGTAATGGACCTTGGGAGATGCCCGCGTCCGATCAGGCAGCATCGGGCGGCCCATTAGCCCTCACTCCTCTCCGAGGAGAGGGTCGCGACAAACAGCAACATTTTATTTCCTTAAACTGGCCTCCGTATTAAATCCGTGAATGACATCGTCACTACGATAAAACATTACACGATGAGCACGTTTATCTCACAGCAGGTCACCTGTCATTTGATATGGTTTATGACCTTCTTGATCACAACTTGTCGTCCACGGATTCTCAGCCCTTGGTCATTCCCCCTTCTCCTGTTTGTCATTCCACCCGTATAAGTCAACCTTATTTTTGGCTTTGTGATTTTCATTATTATTCTATTATTACTTCTTTTCACGAGCATCGCATGTACAAAGAAGCTCGAACTAACCCTCTTTGTTAGCAAACAATAGCTGTTGAACCACACACATTAAAAAAAATCTCATACATGAGATTTGATTGATTTGCCTTCCGAAAAGTCTGCTATATGTTATAGATGGGGTGTACAAGATAAAAAATAAAGCATATGATATGGTGGAACTCCTACATTGCTCGACTTGTAGCAAAAAGCTTTATTATGTGACGGGAATCACCATGATGAGATATTTGCTCCAATTGCATGTCACTTCTGTTCGAATTCTTCTTGCTGACATGGACTTTTTAAATATTTTTTAAAATTTTGATTTTTTTTTTCATTTCATTCTGGCTAGCGAGGTGGCGAAGGCCCCAGTAGATTTGGGATAGGGCCACCTTCCCCGGCCGACGAGGGTTGCTAGCGACCCTTGCTGGCCACAATGAAATGAAAATAAAAGAATAAAAAATTAAAAACATCATCGTCAGTGTCGATCATGCCACATAAGACTACCGGTGTCCACGTCAGTAATTTCGGCCAAAATTGGATGTATTAACTCAATTGGTACATGTGCAAAAGGTTTAAGACTGAATTGGATTAATTAAAATGTTTATGAATGAATTGGCACAAATACGATAGTTTAGGAATTTTTTGGTACTTTTTCCATCCTAAACATATCGCACTTTTGTCAATTAAGTCATAAACCTTTTAACTTTGCCGGTTATATCCTAAACCTCTTCACATTTTGCCAATTTAACTCCATATGTCAAATTGGTCGGAACTCACTGACGTGGATATTTTTAATAATAATTTTTTTCAAAATTTTCTTATTTTTTTTTTCTATTGTCCTTCTTTACTTTTTCCTTTCTTTTTTCTTTTTCCCATTCCCCCTCCATTGATCATCGCCAGTGAAAGTCGCTAGCCTAAGGTGAAGTACACTAGGGCTTGGGCTGGCGAGGGCTTGGGCTGCTAAAGGCCACCCTCGCCGCCCAGGCCTAGGTGTTCCTCGACCGAGGCATGTGAGTGTGGAACTCCGTTGGCCATCAACGAGTCCCGACAGTGGCTGGAATAGGGAAAAAGAAATAATAAATAAGAAAAGAAAAGAAAATTAAAGATGGAAAATAGAAAAAAATTAAATAAAAAATAAAAATATTAAAATATTGTTAAAAATTATTCAGGTTAGCGTAGGTCGTATCACATAGAACAGAGAGCATCTACATTAGCGATTTGTGGCTAAAATTGGCTGGATGGACTCAATTGTCAAAATGTAAAAATATATAGGGCTGAATTGATAAAATTAAAATATTTAAGACTGAAGTAACAAAAGTGCCATAAATTTAGGACTTTTTGAATAATTTTCCTATAGGACTTCTTATGTATTTATATCTAAAGTAAAAGCATAAATGTCCAAATTTTGGTATATTATATTAGTTTTGATGGGCATAATTAATGAAAATGAGTCAAATCTATGTCAATAGACATAATTAACTATTCTAATTTTCCATAACTTTGCGGGGCTCATCTTTGTCTCTCTCTCTCTCTCTCTTTTTTCCCCGAAACACTAGACACTTTTTAACGTATCCAAATAAACCACTAGGCGATTCATATTTCGTCGATCAAT